>CAVLJG010000006.1:48102040-49330241 GCA_963669975.1 Acanthoscelides obtectus | reverse complement strand
ATGGGCCAGATCAAATTTACTGAGCGAACTTCTAAAGGGTAGCAGAGAAAAACCAGATAATAAAAAATCGATTTCAACCCTTAGGGAATGGGTGTCCTGGATGAAAAGTATCTCGAAAAATTATTCATATATTAAGACAATTTATGGGCCAGATCAAATTTACTGAGCGAACTTCTAAAGGGGTAGCAGAGAAAAACCAGATAATAAAAAATCGATTTCAACCCTTAGGGAATGGGTGTCCTGGATGAAAAGTATCTCGAAAAATTATTCATATATTAAGACAATTTATGGGCCAGATCAAATTTACTGAGCGAACTTCTAAAGGGGTAGCAGCAAAAAACCAGAAAATAAAAAACCGATTTCAACCCTTAGGGAATGGGTGTCCTCGATGAAAAGTATCTCGAAAAATTATTCATATATTAAGACAATTTATGTGCCAGATCAAATTTACTGAGCAAACTTCTAAAGGGGTAGCAGCCAAAAACCAGATAATAAGAAAATCGATTTCAACCCTTAGGGAATAGGTGTCCTCGATGAAAAGTGTCTCGAAAAATTATTCATTTGTTAAGACAATTTATGGGCTAGATCAAATTTACTGAGCGAACTTCTAAAGGGGTAGCAGCCAAAAACCAGATAATAAAAAAACCGATTTCAACCCTTAGGGAATGGGTGTCCTCGATGAAAAGTATCTCGAAAAATTATTCATATATTAAGACAATTTATGGGCCAGATCAAATTTACTGAGCGAACTTCTAAAGGGGTAGCAGAGAAAAACCAGATAATAAAAAATCGATTTCAACCCTTAGGGAATGGGTGTCCTGGATGAAAAGTATCTCGAAAAATTATTCATATATTAAGACAATTTATGGGCCAGATAAAATTTACTGAGCGAACTTCTAAAGAGGTAGCAGCCAAAAACCAGATAATAGAAAAATCGATTTCAAACCTTAGGGAATGTGTATCCTCGATGAAAAGTATCTCGAAAAATTATTCATATATTAAGACAATTTATGGGCCAGATCAAATTTACTGAGCGAACTTCTAAAGGGGTAGCAGCAAAAAACCAGGAAATAAAAAACCAATTTCAACCCTTAGGGAATGGGTGTCCTCGATGAAAAGTATCTCGAAAAATTATTCATATATTAAGACAATTTATGTGCCTGATCAAATTTACTGAGCAAACTTCTAAAGGGGTAGCAGCCAAAAACCAGATAATAAGAAAATCGATTTCAACCCTTAGGGAATAGGTGTCCTCGATGAAAAGTGTCTCGAAAAATTATTCATATATATATATATAAAATTTAGGGGCCAGATCAAATTTACTGAGCGAACTTCTAAAGGGGTAGCAGCGAAAAACAAGATAACAAAAAAATCGATTTCAACCCTTAGGAAATAGGAGTCCTCGAAGAATAGTGTCTCGAAAATTTATTCATATATATATAAAATTTAGGGGCTAGATAAAATTTACCGAGCGAACTTCTAAAGGGGTAGCAGCCAAAAACCAGATAATAAAAAAATCGATTTCAACCCTTAGGGAATGGGTGTCCTCGATTAAAGGTATCTCGAAAAATTATCCATTTATTGAGACAATTTATGGACCAGATCAAATTTACTGAGGAAACTTTTAAAGGGGTAGCAGCCTAAAACCAGATAATAAAAAAATCGATTACAACCCTTCGGGAATAGGCCTCCTCGATGACAAGTGTCTCGAAATTTATCCATATATTAATTAAAATATAGGGGCCAGATCAAATTTACAGAGCGAACTTCTAAAGGAGTAGCAGACAAAAACCAGATAATAAAAAAATCGATTTCAACCCTTAGGGAATGGTTGTCCTGGATGAAAGGTATCTTGAAAAATTATTCATATATTAAGACAATTAATGGGCCAGATCAAGTTTACTGAGCGAACTTCTAAAGGGGTAGCAGCCAAAAACCAGATAATAAAAAAATCGTTTTCAACCCTTAGGGAATGTGTATCCTCGATGATGGGTATCTCGAAAAATTATTCATATATTAAGACAATTTATGGGCTAGATCAAATTTACTGAGCGAACTTCTAAAGGGGTAGCAGCCAAAACCCAGGTAATAAAAAAACCGATTTCAACCCTTAGGGAATGGGTGTCCTCGATGAAAAGTATCTCGAAAAATTATTCATATATTAAGACAATTTATGGGCCAGATCAAATTTACTGAGCGAACTTCTAAAGGGGTAGCAGACAAAAACCAGATAATAAAAAAATCGATTTCAACCCTTAGGGAATGATTGTCCTCGATGAAAAGTGTCTCGAAAAATTATTCATATATATATATATAAAATTTAAGGGCCAGATAAAATTTACTGAGCGAACTTCTAAAGAGGTAGCAGCCAAAAACCAGATAATAAAAAAATCGATTTCAAACCTTAGGGAATGTGTATCCTCGATGAAAAGTATCTCGAAAAATTATTCATATGTTAAGACAATTTATGGGCTAGATCAAATTTATTGAGCGAACGTCTAAAGGGGTGGCAGCCAAAAACCAGATAATAAAAAATCCGATTTCAACCCTTAGGGAATGGGTGTCCTCGATGAAAAGTATCTCGAAAAATTATTCATATATTAAGACAACTTATGGGCCAGATCAAATTTACTGAGCGAACTTCTAAAGGGGTAGCAGCCAAAAACCAGATAATAAAAAAATCGTTTTCAACCCTTAGGGAATGGGTGTCCTCGATGAAAAGTATCTCGAAAAATTATTCATTTATTGAGACAATTTTTGGGCCAGATCAAATTTACTGAGCAAACTTCTAAAGGGGTAGCAGCCAAAAATCAGATAATAGAAAATTCGATTTCAACCGTTAGGGAATGGGTGTCCTCGATTAAAAGTATCCCGAAAAATTATTCATATATTGAGACAATTTATGGGCCAGATCAAATTTACTGAGCGAACTTCTAAAGGGGTAGCAGACAAAAACCAGATAATAAAAAAATCGATTTCAACCCTTAGGGAATGGTTGTCCTGGATGAAAGGTATCTTGAAAAATTATTCATATATTAAGACAATTAATGGGCCAGATCAAGTTTACTGAGCGAACTTCTAAAGGGGTAGCAGCCAAAAACCAGATAATAAAAAAATCGTTTTCAACCCTTAGGGAATGTGTATCCTCGAAGATGGGTATCTCGAAAAATTATTCATATATTAAGACAATTTATGGGCCAGATCAAATTTACTGAGCGAACTTCTAAAGGGGTAGGAGAGAAAAACCAGATAATAAAAAAATCGATTTCAACCCTTGGTGAATGGGTGTCCTGGATGAAAAGTATCTCGAAATATTATTCATTTATTGAGACAATTTATGGGTCAGATCAAATTTACTGAGCAAACGTATAAAGCGGCAGCAGACAAAAACCAGATAATAAAAAAATCGATTTCGACCCTTAGGGAATGCGTGTCCTCGATTAAAAGTATCTCGAAAAATTATTCATTGATTGAGACAATTTTTGGGCCAGATCAGATTTACTGAGCAAACTTCTAAAGGGGTAGCAGCCAAAAATCAGATAATAGAAAATTCGATTTCAACCGTTAGGGAATGGGTGTCCTCGATTAAAAGTATCCCGAAAAATTATTCATATATTGAGACAATTTATAGGCCAGATCAAATTTACTGAGCGAACTTCTAAAGGGGTAGCAGACAAAAACAAGATAATAAAAAAATCGATTTCAACCCTTAGGGAATGGTTGTCCTGGATGAAAGGTATCTTGAAAAATTATTCATATATTAAGACAATTAATGGGCCAGATCAAGTTTACTGAGCGAACTTCTAAAGGGGTAGCAGCCAAAAACCAGATAATAAAAAAATCGTTTTCAACCCTTAGGGAATGTGTATGCTCGATGATGGGAATCTCGAAAAATTATTCATATATTAAGACAATTTATGGGCTAGATCAAATTTACTGAGCGAACTTCTAAAGGGGTAGCAGCCAAAAACCAGGTAATAAGAAAACCGATTTCAACCCTTAGGAAATGGGTGTCCTCGATGAAAAGTATCTCGAAAAATTATTCATATATTAAGACAATTTATGGGCCAGATCAAATTTACTGAGCGAACTTCTAAAGGGGTAGCAGACAAAAACCAGATAATAAAAAAATCGATTTCAACCCTTAGGGAATGGGTGTCCTCGATGAAAAGTGTCTCGAAAAATTATTCATATATATATATATATAAAATTTAGGGGCCAGATAAAATTTACTGAGCGAACTTCTAAAGAGGTAGCAGCCAAAAACCAGATAATAAAAAAATCGATTTCAAACCTTAGGGAATGTGTATCCTCGATGAAAAGTATCTCGAAAAATTATTCATATGTTAAGACAATTTATGGGCTAGATCAAATTTACTGAGCGAACTTCTAAAGGGGTAGCAGCCAAAAACCAGATAATAAAAAAACCGATTTCAACCCTTAGGGAATGGGTGTCCTCGATGAAAAGTATCTCGAAAAATTATTCATATATTAAGACAATTTATGGGCCAGATCAAATTTACTGAGCGAACTTCTAAAGGGGTAGCAGAGAAAAACCAGATAATAAAAAATCGATTTCAACCCTTAGGGAATGGGTGTCCTGGATGAAAAGTATCTCGAAAAATTATTCATATATTAAGACAATTTATGGGCCAGATCAAATTTACTGAGCGAACTTCTAAAGGGGTAGCAGCAAAAAACCAGAAAATAAAAAAATGATTTCAACCCTTAGGGAATGGGTGTCCTCGATGAAAAGTATCTCGAAAAATTATTCATATATTAAGACAATTTATGTGCCAGATCAAATTTACTGAGCAAACTTCTAAAGGGGTAGCAGCCAAAAGCCGGATAATAAGAAAATCGATTTCAACCCTTAGGGAATAGGTGTCCTCGATGAAAAGTGTCTCGAAAAATTATTCATATATATATATATATATATATATATATATAAAATTTAGGGGCTAGATAAAATTTACCGAGCGAACTTCTAAAGGGGTAGCAGCCAAAAACCAGATAATAAAAAAATCGATTTCAACCCTTAGGGAATGGGTGTCCTCGATTAAAGGTATCTCGAACAATTATCCATTTATTGAGACAATTTATGGACCAGATCAAATTTACTGAGCAAACTTTTAAAGGGGTAGCAGCCTAAAACCAGATAATAAAAAAATCGATTACAACCCTTCGGGAATAGGCCTCCTCGATGACAAGTGTCTCGAAATTTATCCATATATTAATTAAAATATAGGGGCCAGATCAAATTTACAGAGCGAACTTCTAAAGGGGTAGCAGACAAAAACCAGATAATAAAAAAATCGATTTCAACCCTTAGGGAATGGGTGTCCTCGATGAAAAGTATCTAAAAAAATTATTCATATATTAAGACAATTTAGTGGCCAGATAAGATTTACTGAGCAAACTTCTAAAGGGGTAGCAGCCAAAAACCAGATAATAAAAAAATCGATTTCAACCCTTAGGGAATGGGTGTCCTCGATGAAAAGTATCTCGAAATATTATTTATTTATTGAAACAATTTATGGGCCAGATCAGATACACTGAGCAAACTTCTAATGGGGTAGCAGCCAAAAATCAGATAATAGAAAATTCGATTTCAACCGTTAGGGAATGGGTGTCCTCGATTAAAAGTATCCCGAAAAATTATTCATATATTGAGACAATTTGTGGGCCAGATCAAATTTACTGAGCAAACTTCTAAAGGGGTAGCAGCCAAAAACCAGATAATAAAAAAATCGATTTCAACCCTTAGGGAGGTCCTCGATGGAAAGTATCTCGAAATACGATTTCACCATTGGCGATCGATGTTTTGATTTTTATTACTTGTTCGGTTCGAGGTGCGACGGTTGTCAAATTTAAGTCGTTATAAAGCTGATGAAATTTTAGTCTAATTTTGGCGTAGGGCGTATTTAAAGTTCCTCTGCTTAAATTCATATCGGCTCTCAATAATTTTAGATTATCTAATCCAATCAATCCATTGAAAATATTGTGAAATTTAAATAGGTAAAACTTCAAATCCATACGATTAGAAAGATTGAAAATTTTCGATGCCGGGATGGATGCACTATATTTGTGAGCGGATTTTTGAAAAACAGTTGATACAACAAATGGATCATCTCTGATTAAATTTGGAAGAAACTACGAGCAATACTGGGATCAATAAATGACTTAGTTGATCCAGAATCGATCAACATTTTAATTCCATATTCGGGAAAAAGAATGTAGGATAGTTCGCTAGCGTTGCTGGCGTTAAGTGAAATTACTTCTGGTGCTAGGTCTTGTGGTCTAAGAATGAGTCCTTCTGAAAATTTTGAGGTGGTTCGACGTGATCAGTTTCAGGATTATCTTGTGTATAATACTCGCAATATGGATCAGTGTAATATGTATCTGAATTTCGTGGTTCAGCTACAGTTTGATCGCAAACAAAAGATTCGTTACCAGGAACTGCATAGGTGTTATTACTTTCTGTCTCTGTATTGAATAGCTCTTCAGTGATCCAATTTGATTTTGGTTGTTGCTGGGCTGTCGAATTATGTTCAGGTTTGAAAGAAATTCTAGTAGAAGTACTCATTGGAGTAGTTTGTGGCAAAGTATGGTTAGGGTTAGGTTTGAAAACATTTCTGTTATTCTGTGTTTGTCTAAAAACCTGAGAATTCGTTGGAAACGTCTGAGGACGATAAACTGGCCTTGGCAAGTTTACAGGTCCAGTCGGAAAAGTCGAATTGAACCTAGGTTGAAATGTTGAAGTGTTCGGCTGACTGAATGGATAACTAGTAGGCTGAAAGTATGAAGGTCTATTTTGATTAATCATTGGCCTTTGCATTGGCCTAGAAGTTTGATTCTGTGGCACATTTTGTGATTTTCCAAAATTTTTGTTATAATTTTGGAAATAGCTGACATTGTCTTCAGATATAACGAATTGTAAAGCTTGGCTGACAGATGTGGGTTTCATACATCTAATTGTTGTACCCAAGGGCTCTCGTAGTCCGGACAAAAATGTTTTCAGAGCTAATTCTTGATATAAATTTCTTTTTATCACTTTTGCTTCTTCAGAATGTTCATGTACGTTTACATGGCTGCATAGCAGATTCAAAATATGAAGACACTTATCATAAAATTTTTGAGGCGTTTCATTTGGCATTTGCCTCAACATAACCAAATCACAGTTTAGACAAGTTTCATCTATTTGATCAGAAAAATTCTTAGTCTTTTAAATCTGCCCAACTTGGGATATTTTGGATATTCACATGCACTTTAGCATTTCCTTTTAATTTCGAGATCAGTGAATTCAGCAAATAGATATTTTGGAAATTATGTGGGTTCCGTATATAATAAAAATTTGCAATTAACGTTTTACTCACTGATAGAAACCTATTTAAGTCATTAGGATTTCCGTCAAACCGTCAAACTCTGGGACGCAATTTAAAAATTCTGGTCTGAATTGAGACATGCTTGGAATATTTTCAATATTTAATCTAGGTGGTCTTAAAATAGGTGAGTCTGTTGAAAGTGTCAAATTATCTATAGCCTCTGCAATATCTTCCAAAGACATTTAAAATGTATAGTTGCACTTACGCTAATACGAGGATGATCAAGTGCATCACGTTTCTTTCTTTGTCTTTACTTGGTTGCTTAACTAAGGGGAAGATCTTGGTTGGGCGATCTGGTCCTTCTCCAAAATGTTCCGCTTGCAGATTTGGGCGATGTGTGGTCCAAATCCCTGGCTTCGTAGGTGGTACCTGCACGCGGTGTCTTCGATAGACCGGTTCCGCTCGAACTCCCATCACCAAAGTCTTTAGTCCGTAGGCCGTTTTTCCGGTAAATTCGTCGATACGAAAACTGCTTTCGCGATCTCGATAGATTCGCGAAACAGCCCGAAAATCCGATCTGGCTGCCCCAATTATCTGACCGAGTCAGTCTACTTTGCTTTTTAAAAAGATTTATTTTCGATTATCAAAATACAATTCTATTGATGTATATAGTATGAGAGCTAACAACAGACTGACTAACTGTGAATACAATAAAATAAGACTGGATAAGGCAAAGCGCTGATCCAGGGAAACTCGATCCTCTTCTTTAGTAGTAGGGGTAAATCTTCAGTACTATAACGCATACATCTGCGGCTCACACAAAGACATTCATTTTTAAGAACAGAACATCGCTATTATATACTTACATGTTCAATTTTCAACAAAACTAGGTCCCATAGTTAATTTTAAATTCACAATCACGATCCACAATGTATTTATCATTTTTCGATTTACAAACAGGACTATTGTTTACCATCGTATGTCACTTTAATTCCACCGGTTGCTCTCGATTGCTAGTGGCGCTGTTTCAGTCGCAAAAACTGCATTCAATGACAGTTGGGCAACCGGTTGCCAATTGCGTTAGGGAATACGAAGTTTTCGGTTGGTGGTCGGTTGCTCACCGATCAGAAATTGGAAATGTTTACGTAATAAGCCTTCCGTCCCCTTGTGTGACGTCAGGACTTATGCCGGTATTTATAGTCGACACTCATATAGACCCTTTAGATCCCCTTAGCCAAGGAAGCCTCAAGGGTCCCTTAACATTCGTTTTTATAAACGTAACTCAAGCTCCCCTCGGATGAGTAGGCCTTTACATTTGGCAACATCGAAACGTGACGAAACATAACCCATAAACTTGTCCAATACAAATAAACAAACATCCATAAAACAATAAACTGGTAGAAAATTCCAAAAGTTTTAGCCCTTTGCAAACCAGATATTTATCTTTGGCATTCATATTCCCAGAGTGATCCAGATTTTCAGTGTATTTTCAAAATTCCTGATAGGAACTTCCTGTTGCCGCAATTACTTTATTTATTAATAAAATGAATAATACAAACAAGAGTAAGTACAAAAATGTATATTTAATTTAAAGTAATTACTGTATAATCTATTCCATAGATTCATGCGAGCGAAAAGTTTTTTCCGAAAGGGACAAATTGTTGCTTATATCATTAGTTAATAGTTATAAGCACATACTAGAAAATAAGAAAACAGATGCCACCAATGTCGAAAAGAAAAATGGGGCCTGGAAGGAAATTACAGATCTATATAATGCAAATGATGTTTGTCCTAGAACTGATAAGCAATTGAGAAAATTGTGGGAGAATTTGAAACAAAGGTATATAGGAAATACATAATTTGTCTTTTTCTAACTTATTACCAAATATGTTTTTGTTTCAGAACTAGGAAAAGTGATTCAGAAATGAGAAAAAGTTTAATTCAAACTGGAGGTGGACCACCAGTGAAAAGTGAAGATAATCCAATAAATGAACGAGTTCGGTCAGTTGTCCCTACAATTAGTTATGTAATTGAAAATGAGTGGGACAGCAATTCTGTGATCCCTTCCGAGAGTGAGTATAATATGGTACCAATGGCTCACTTCACATTTACCTATTTTTGTATTACAATGTCATTAGATTCTCAACTTCAATCTGAACCCAACGCATCTCAAGCATTTATTGAAGTTACTGATGCACAGTCAAATATGGGCGACATAGACCAAGATAACCAGTGGTAAACGGTGTGTATATTCTCTATTATAATTATTATTGTCAAATTAAAATATTCATATATTTTTTAGGACAACCGAATGGGAATAACACATCTGAAAATTTTATAACTCCACAGAAGAAAAGAAAAAGACCATCAGTATGTGGGACCCATTCAACAAGAACATCACTAATTGAACAGGAAGCTCTTCTAAGAATACAGAAATTGAAAAGATCCATGGAGCACGATGAAGAACTCCATTTGATTAAAAAGCAGGCAGCCGAGGCAGAAAAACTATATTGGGAAACAAAATTAAAAAAATTGAATCAATAAAGTAGTTAATTACATATTGTGTTTGTGCTAAAAGTTATTTAAAGCAAAGAAACAGCGTGTTACAAATTTTGTTGTAAAATAGATACACCAGATGAAATTTTCAATTTTTATTTATTAAAAATGAGTTACTATAAAAGTTCTTCTAAAGGCTAATCCATCACCTGGTCGATCATTAACAATAATTATATTATCAACCCAATCACCATCTTCGTTAAGCTCATTTTCTTCAAAGACATCATTCAAGTTTCTAGCAATGTTGTGTAAAATTGCTGTTGCACATATAATAGCGATCGAAGTTTCTTCTTTGGTTTGAAGTATTCTTCTCAAGCATGGGAATCTTCTTTTCCAGACACCAAAAACGCGTTCAACTATATTTCTAGTTCTTATATGTGCTCGATTGTAATTTTCTTCTGACTCTGTTACAGGATTTATAACAGGAGTTAACAAATACCTTCGGCATGCATAACCATTGTCACCCAATAGAATTTCTAAAATGAGTAGTTACGTTTAAATATAAATGCTATAGAATACTAATTACATACCTTGTACTTCATTACTTTCAAATTTTACTCGTAGACCACTTTGTTCAAATATAACATTGTCATGTGTAGAACCTGGATGTCTTGCAACAAGATTTAACATTTCTAAATTTGGTCCACATGCTACCTAAAATTTACGAGTATAATACACTAATTTTATTATCAAAAGGCAAGCAGAATAAATAATCAAAAGTAATGAGTTATGTATTAGATTATTACTAAAATATTCTTACTTGAACATTAATGGAAAACTGCCCTTTCCTGTTTCTGAATATTTCTCCTATATTGCCACCAGGGTTCTTTATTAATATATACTAAGTGACGTATACATCCGAACACCCAGTTTAAATGGTTTTATTTTAATAAAATTTTGTATAAGTACTTAATGAAGCATAATAAGTAAATGATAAAAATTTCAAAATGATTGCACTGCTTTAAAGCCCTTTGACCTTTAATAATGTGTGGATGCACCCTGATGTGCTACGCATTCTCCAACGCGCCTAGGCATGCTTCTGATCAGGTGGTCAATGTCCTCCTGTGGTATCTCATTCCAGGCAACCACCAACTCCTCTCGAAGTGCTTCTGGAGTCTGAGGACGACGTTGCAAATTGAGCAATCTCCTACCCATCATATCCCAGACGTGCTCAATTGGGGATAAGTCGGGAGATCTTGGTGGCCATGGTAACAATGTGACATCATTATGTTGAAAAAAGTCTATTGTGACTCTTGCAACATGTGGTCGGGCATTATCTTGTTGGAAAGTTGGATCTGCCAGGGTGTCAAGATAGGGTAAAAGATGGGGTTCTAGAACTTCGTGGATATAACGCTGCGCGTTCATGTTACCTCTGATGAAGATTAAAGGTGACCTGGAACCATAAGCTATAGCACCCCAAACCATAACTCCAACAGTGTGATGAACATGTCTTTCAACAAAATTCCTCCTTTCACCACGTCGCTTTCTAAGCCTGGCACGACCATCGTGCATGCCTAAACAAAATCGAGACTCGTCACTAAAGACAATACTGTTCCATTCCTGATCCCAGAGTGACCGTTGTCTGCACCATTCAAGGCGATTACGTCGGTGTTCTCGAGTTAAAGGGAGGACCCAGTGTGGCCGGTATGAAAAGAAGCCAAAACTTCTCATTCGTCGGTAAACACTTCGCAAGCCAATAGGTCTTCCGTGTTCTGCAAACCATTCATTTGCAATGGACCTGGTAGTGGAGAAACGGTCCCTTAAGGCCAATAATCTTAGGCGGCGATCTTCACGGTCTGTTGTTCTACGGCGGCGTCCAGTGCCCCTTGCTCTTTGCGTACGGCCTTCTCGAAGCCATGCCTGACAACACCTAACCACAGTGTCTACATTTCTTTGCACTCTAACTGCAATTGCTCGAAAAGAAAGTCCAGCTTCCCGAAGTCCCACTATACGGCACCTATCAAACTCACTAAGTTGACGAAATCGTACAGGTCTCCGTACTCTAGGCATCGTAACCGATCGTAAAGAATGTCAAGAACCAAAATCCGCCAACGTTGATTCTTTACTGCGGCTGAAATATTCATTTTTAGAGCGTTAGTGAATTAAAAAAAAAGCAGTATAAAAACCGGAATGTCCAAGTGATAAGGCTGAAAATTTTTTCACTTGTTACTTACAGTAAGATAAATACATTCACCAACTTTTATTAAAATAAAACCATTTAAACTGGGTGTTCGGATTTATATGTCACTTAGTATATGTGTTCCATCCACTCAAGCCGCCACATTAGGGAAATTTGCCATCCGAAATAAGTGTAAGTGTAAGTGCAATTGAAACCCTCCTTATAATTAAAGAGGCAGAGGCTTGGGAAATACCTCGAAGGTCTGCAGCAACTTCCTACAAAACATACTTTATTACTATTGTTAAAATACAGCCTCTTGTAAATTAAGCGAACTATGCGTTTTGAACAAACTTCTTTTAATAACGAACAAGTACCACTTTCTACATCGAATGGTAAACTGCGAATAAATACAATATCTATGTGAATCACTTTTTGCAGCTCGGCAGAGTGTTTTTTCCCGTCGTTCTTGCCGACCGGTCCGTGGTGACTCACCCAGACCACACGTACATACATATATTGATACAGCTGGTTCGATCGTTTCCTAACACTATATTTAATACTGGGAATGTTATTTGATGTATTGGAAATATACCTGATAATTTCCTGTAGCATAAAACCGTAGAGAAACTAATGTCGGGTTCATGCACGACTTATATGGTGGGTTCATGCACGATTTAAGCTAACTTAACTTAAGAAAATGAGCATTACATGCGCATGCGCGGCCAGGATTGCCAACGTAGCAGTTGAGGCAACATGAAAGTTAAATACCCTTAAATAATCATATGTTTAACGTCAAAGTAGCAGATGAAAGAGTGTTTTGTGGCTTATGTGTCACGTGGACTGGCGGGCCAGCCTTGACGTTGACAAGTGGCCCCTCCCTACACGCTTGCGCCAATGCAGGTCAAAGAACTCGGATAATAGTCCAGATAATATGGGAACATCTGCTCGGAAAACTCTTCCGATTCCTATTTTTGCATAATCTGATTCAAGGACCTCTTAAAGAATCTGCATGTGACTAGGCCCAAAATTGCTCCAAAAATTGTTATTAAACCGATTCCAAAAATTGATTTGTTCGCTTTGTTTAAAGTATTTTGCGGTTTTTAGGACATTCTAAATAAAAAATGAGCTTTAGAACTTTTCTCTAGACTTGATATATACAGGTATAAGCAATGTAAAAACTCAAAATATGTCATTTGCTACCCTAAAAACAATATGAAAAATGAATATTTTGTTGTTGCCAAATCTCACACATGCTTCAACCAACCAATAACAAAACCCCCAGAGCATTTGAATGCGCGCTCAATGTATAGTCTATGTCTATGTGAACGCGAGAGAGATGAAATATCTCTCGTGCACGCTGAATATGCATTGAGCGTCCGCTTGCATATAAACTAAATACAAAAATTTATAATAACAGTATCTCCTAAAAGGTATCGTTAATGGTTATTTATGAAGCATGGCGACATTAACATTTTCGTTTTTTCAGATCGTTTTTCGGTATCGCAAAATCAATTTTTTGTACTTTCCCATCTCGTACAAAATCAATTTTTGACAAACATTGTCAAACATCATTTTGTTTCGGAGTATCAAAAAAACGAATGCTACCTTTGATGAAGCGAAAACATTAATTTTTGTAATTTATTTGAAAAAGTTGTTCAAACAATTAGAGACGCAATTTGGAGCCTGACAACATGTAGATTTGTTACTAGGAGGGTTTTTCGAATAACATGCAAAAAGCTCGAATCCGAATATTTTCCTGAGCAGATGTGAAGATATTTCTTGGACTATAACCTCGACGGCAGCGCCACTTTTCTTGGCTGGAAATCTGGTGGAACTATAAATATTGAAAGTATGCCGACAACGCATATCAGGAATGTCAGGAATGTGTCGGCGATTTCATTTGTTTACATTATGAAATCTGACTGACGACCGATATTGAGGCAGTTCGATCATCATAGATGCATAACACATCCTCAATAAAGGGAGTATTTCTTTCATCAGTTTGACTAGTAATGAATATCAGGATAATAAAAAAATGTATAATTAAAAAAATATTTACTGAACAGTCACAGCAATAATAGAACAAATTCTTCATTACAATAAATTGTACATACATAGAGGTATTCTACTCATCTGGATTTTTCTCTATATTATGAACCTGATCAGTGCAATATCATGCAAGCACTATCTCTTGTTAATTGATCAGGTATATTTATTGCAAAAACATAAATACTAAAATAACAAAAAATACATCTGTAGGTAGAGGACTGACTGGAATACAAATATAATCACTCTGATATGTGAATCAAAAATAGTTTTGCGCACACTGTTTAATGGGTAAAGGCAAACAAAATTGTCCTCAACAAAAAAAAACTACATAAAACAGTAATTGTTTCTTCAAACTAGGAAATAAACTCTCATTGACAATTAATTTGGTATCCATAAAATAAATGACGATCTTCATTCCAACTGTCTCCTCGAAGGATTTTGACACTGTGAAACAAAAAAAAAATTATTAGCATAATATCACTGTCATATTTGGTCAGCAAGCACTAAACAGAAACATAGTCATCTCACCACGCCCCTTCAGATGATACTGCTCTGTACATATGTATAAATTCCCAATCTAGCAGTATACATTTGATTGCCAAAATTCTGTGTTTAAAAAAAAAATTTTCATTGGTGATACCAAATGCCAGTTCTTAATTTGGCCCTTTACCAGGTTTGTTATTATCAACAGTACAGATGTCACAAAAAAAGTTACGTGCTACTCAATCTGTTTACCTCAATAAACGTCAAAAGAGATTACATATTTGGTGGGCTGCGAATACACAGCATTCGTCAGGTGTACACCTGGTTTGTAGTTAATGACAAAGTACCTTCACAGTGTTCTGTGAGGTTTTGGAAAAACATGTCATGGGGGGCATGGTATAGATTTAAATTCTCTTTTTTCTTCTGTAGGGGCTATAATTTGCCAACATCACCACTGGTACAGTCTCAGACATGAAAGTGTTTGCATCTATCAGCTATGAAGTCAGTACTACAAGCACAAAATTTTAAGATCATTTCCATTTTTTTTTTCGTTCTCTAGAATATAATTTCAAAATCCTCTATCTTGGTATTTTTTTCATGCTGCTTTTTGATCTAATTTATGAAGGAAACATGACCACTGACTTTAATTATTATAATTTTTAACATACATGATTTTTTTTATCAATCCGCCCCGATGTTCAGCTCTAAACTGTCATGCGTAAGCAAGCGCAAATAATTTTTCATACAAGTATCACCGAACCATCTGCCCATACAGCGATATAAAATCGATCAAACATCACGATATGAATATCGACTATCGACTTTTGTACAGTATCGATGGCTCGTAGCCATCTTCTAATTCCAGCTGTAGCGATCAGTTGACCAACGCTAGTGATCCGATTGGTTGGTTCTTAAGGAAAAGTTCAATATATTGAACTTTAATTTAAGAAGTGACCTTGAAATTAAGAAAACGACCATAACCTCAATATATTTGTCATTTATGCAAAAATGAACTGATTTGGATACTTACTGCAACGTCATCATTAGGCGCTCTTCTGGCGATGTCCGATTGCGTTCAGGTGACTTCTGCAGGTACCTCTTCAACAAGGTCAGGAGTTGATACCACCGCGGCTTTTCGTTATTTTGCTCTAGGCATGGCCATCCTCAATTAATCGCACAAAAAACAAGTCAAAGGCAGAAAAACACACCCGAAGACGAACACCAAAACAAATCTCTACCACAAATTCGTCAACAACTCAAACAAAAACAACAGATGAGTCACTGCCTGGCTTTCTGGGTAAATCGTCGTGGAACACGGGACACCACAGAATTATTATAATTACGTCAATACGAGCATAGAACAGTATGGAAAGGGCTATCCAAGGGTAAGACGAGTTCCGAAACCACCCGAATCATGTCAAAAAATGGGTGTGACGTCACCAAAACGTTTGACCACCACTGGAAGTCACTAGCTAGTTACTATCTGGAGGCGTAACATGTGGAGGACACTGGTGTAGAAACAGCTGATCCTTAAGTTCGGTTAGTTTAAGTCGTGCATGAATCCTTCCTGCTGAACCTGCTTCTTCCACATATTTTACCCATTCGATAAAATCAAGAAAATTGTCCATATCCATTATTTTTCTAAACACAAAATGTCAAAGACATTAAAATAGGTACCAAATATTAAACTGAAGGAGCCTTCAAGGTACCTTTGATGCTCCCTCAAGTTTGATAGAAACTTAAGGGTCCCTCAAGACAGACAAGCCGACTATAAATGTGAAATCTCGACTTAAGGGCGACTCACAATTGAGTAAGCCTCAAGTGAGCTTTATAAATACGGGCATTAGGTAGTCCATCGGTTAGCGACGGAGGCGGTTCATCGCGTGCCTCTCTTCGTACGCGCTTAGTCGCCTAGTCTAGCCCACATTAAAATTTTAATTATTGATTTAATTCCCAATCAAGAAATTATGGTTCATAATCTTCATATAATAATAGTAATAATAACCTTTATCATATATTTTTCAATGTAAAACACTTGTGATTGTATGCAGGAATACTTAAGATTGCATACTTCAATAAACTTGTTTTTCTTTTGTAAATCAGTCTTGTCTGGATTTAGGGTTGCCTCTTCGTACATCGCTACTTTAAAGTACTCATGCAAATATCCTTGCAAAAATTACTATTTCCACATTGTTTGGAAATCTGCTTGTATATACAAAAATAAAGTAATCCGTCGTTTTCCAAAAAATTAAAAAATTGTGTTGCATGGAAGGCAGCTTGTAAGATATCTCCCACTCATAAAGTTTCCAATTATTATGTTTCACGTCTTCACGTCTCAGATATCTTGCCATACCAGTGTCCCCCACCACAGTTTTAAATTCAAATAATTGTCATCCTACTAAACCAGGTCCCAGTTCAGTATCTAGAGTTTTATTCAATGACCCTCCTTCTGAAGAGGCTACCACAAATCCAACCCCTTCTGAGCAAAACGAAAATTCCAGTGTTATTCTGGAAGATAAAAACATTGAAATCAGTGGAAGTGGTTCTAGAACAGAATCTAATTATTTAGATAAATATTCTGTTTTGTTAGAGAAGGGCTCTGGCATATTAACAAAATCTGGTACATCAAAGGAGGAATCAATTATGTATAAAGTCCACCGGAATGTTTGTTCAAGGCTATCCAAATTAAAATCAATTTTGAAAAATGAAAGAGTCCATTTGTATTCATTGAAAAGCTTATATGAGCATGGTCGTTTTCAATATATCGAAGGAAATCTTAATGAAGTTACCAAAAGTTTTATTAATTCTCAGTTGAGAGATGTCAATAAACATCCAAATGCTTACCGCTGGACAATTAGAGACAAAACTTTTGCACTTGCACTGTTCAAACGATGTGCACGCTTGTACAGATACCTCAGGGCCTTTTTAAGTTACCATCAGTGAGATCATTAAAATCAATTTTATCATCAGTTCCTTTCGAATAAGTGGACCTTTTTTAGAACATTTAAAAACTAGAATTGAAAAGATGGATGAGTTGAACCGCGGTTGTACTCTAATATTTGATGAAATGTTTCTTAGTTCTGGCCTTCATTATGAAGTGAAAGAACAAAAGATATGTGGATTTGAGGATTTGGGTACACTTGGATGCAGCAAAGAAAAAGGAAATCATGCTCTTGTGTTTATGGTGAGAGGGATACAGCAAAACTATAGAATTCCTGTAGCTTATTTTTTCACTAAATATATAATAATGTCAAACTCAAGGATATTATAGTAATCATTATAAAGCAGCTGCAGGATATTGGTTTGAATGTTATTGCTACTGTATGTGATCAGGGTACTACAAATAGAACTGCAATAGCCTAGCTAACTCAGGCTCACACTGATGATAAAGCAAGCCCATATCATTTTGTTGTTAATAGTCATAAGATATATACAATTTTTATGTACTTCACTTACTTAAAAATACCAGGAATGCCGTATTAACATCTCATATCTAATAATATATGAGAAAAACAAGATAGCCAAATTTTGCTACATTTATGAGGCATTTCTGGCCGATAGGACAAAACGAACATATAGATGTTTGAAAAATTTAACTGAGAGTCATTTCAATTATAAAGATTCGTTTATAAAAATGAAAGTAAATGTTGCTGCCAGACAGCTAAGTCACACTATGGCAGCTGCAATTGAGACATTCTACACATCTGAGCATATAACACAATCAGAGTCGCTACAAAATTCTTTGAAAAGGAGTGGTGAGACTACTAAAGGTCATATATCAACAAATAAGAAATTCAAGACAGCTAAAGTCAGGTAATGTTTTTTAAGTAGCAACACTCTTCATTCATTGAATTTTCTATTTACTTTCATTAACCAAATACCACTCTGATATTACACCTAAACAATATCTTTTTTTGTTTCATGGTTGCAACATCCTTGGGAGGGAGGAGTTGAACGAAGAATAATTATTTATTTTGTTACTTCCTGTAATGTTAAAGCCATCAGGAGCTTTTGGTTTTAAGTATGAGGAATGTCTTGTTTATTTTTAACTTTGATTCCTTCTTTGAAGAAAATTTTTCTCATTTTTACACTATAACCGTGGGTGCAAATTTATTTTCTCAGATTATATTTTTATTTCCGTTATTTATTTAACTACAGAGATTTATTTTTTGTTGTTTTAGTATGAATGTCTACGTTTCAGTCATAAATATACCTCATCATGGATTGATTAATAGGTTGTGCTTGCAACATCTTGCTAAAAACACTTCGCTTGATTACTAAGGATCCCTTTTATATCGTTCTTCATGCTACTGTAAGCTCACGAAATATCTCAAACACATTTTTTTTGCATGCGAGTCAAACCCTGTAGCACACAGAAGGTTCACAAGGCTGCTTAGTGTCACTCAGCGCGACAGCCCTTACGCCTGTTTACATTATACATATCATTCCTTCTCTGGGTACTTGTTCCCAGGATAAACTTTGTTATACGGGCGTGGACGGCGATACACTTCAATTATCGCGTGAATGAGATCGCTTCTCAGACCAAGTAGTGCGCTTTGTGAACTTCATTACAGTGTTGATGTGCTATTGGGTGTGGTGTTTTGGTTACCTGAAAGGTGAGCAATCACTGAGTGTTTCCTTTATTCTACTGAACTGCATGGATTGATAACCATAATACTTTTATATTCATGATCATGAATGTCTTAAGCCATGTTTATAAAGATGCTATACTTTTTACCTTCATAATTTAACTTATGGCTTACGACTTGTTATTGAATATCCACAGGTGGGACGCCTCCAGGTTCTGGGGGTTGTTATGGGACTTTCGGAGCCCGTTTGCTGGGTTGAGGTAGTTATGTTACTTACTGCTCGGTTTCCTCTACCAGGGGAAACGTCGGAGCGCTTTGTATGTTGACACGGTGGCCTTTGGCCCAAGTGGCGTCTTCGGTCTGAATTACTGCTTAACTATCTTCTCCTGGCAATCGCTGGAGTCTGAATGTATCTCGTGGCAGGATGTGTGAAGGGATTGTTACTTTAATGATAGTCATATTGCTCGGTTACCTGTGATTCAGGGGTAACGTCGGAGATTTGGGGTATTGACACAACGGCCCTTGGCCAGCGTGATATCCCGGTTCCTGGACTGTCTTTTTGTAACAATCGTTAAACTCAGCACGTCTGACCATACACCTAGCGACCAAAGAGTTAGAGTGAGTCTGTGTGATGACTCCTATTAAGTCTGTGTGATGACTTAATGATCAGTCTGTGTGATGACAGTCAGGATCAGTCTGTGTGATGACGATCCCGTGATTCAGTCGATGACGAATCCGTAATAGTAGTTGGGGTACATTAATGTCATGGTTAATAGTAGATTTATGCATGTGATGTCATGAGTCGGTTGAATACGGGAGATACTCATAAGTCTTTTTCTAAAAATAGGTGTTGGCCCCGACAATCCGATCATATCGCCCTTATCGCTTGCCAAAGGAGGATAACTCGTCGTTTTGTCACCAAGTAAGTGACTTTAATACTACCCTGACATTGTTGCCCATACCGAATTGTTTACGTACTGCCCATGTAGTAAAAATGTAATGGTACGGGGCGGTACTTAGAAATCTTCTAAGATGAGATGTTTTCACGTTTATCGTTATATTGCTATTATCATATTATCAATTTCGAATCCTACACTACTAATGTTTGATTTGATTTTTGTTTCGAAACATCGCTTAGTCACTTAATAATATAGAGAAAGCTCCGGATGTCTAAAAATACATTTATATATTGTCAATGTACTGTGATGATAAATTATTACTTAATTATTTTTTATTATTATTTTGTTATTATTCATATATTTAACTATTTAATAAATAATTTATTAATTACGCATTTATTATCCCAAAATTGGTTACCAGCAAAACTGCTCAATCAGGTATTTCCTTCAAGTCGTCGTTGGTTGTCAGAGCGGTCCGTGGGACCTTTGCTCTTGAGTCACAGTGTCAGTTTGTAAGTCTGTCAGGTCTGGTAACATAGAAACCAGACAATTTTAAGGAAAAAAGGGGAAGGAAAGGAGAGAAGGAAGAACGAGAGCAAAGGGGAAGAAGAGAATCTTTTAGGATAGGCAGCGTTTAGGCATTGTTAAAATCACTTCACAGATTTTGGTATGATCTAAAAATATTTTTTTTTTCTTAAGAATGTGTAAAAATGCTCCAATTTTGGTTGTTCTAAGTTCACGAGTTAATTTTGATTACAGTGCGAGCCGCGGCCTTTTGTGCTTGCGAACTTGCTCGACTGTGTAGTCCACTGACTCACGCAACAGAGGGTTGCTGTGCGATTCCGCTAGGCTATAGCGCCGCTGGGCCTGTTGCTTAATGTAGTCCTTTAGGTAAGGGACATCGAGGTCTCTATGTAGAGTTTCGTTAGAGACATACCATGGGGCATCAGCAATAATGCGCAACGTCCTGCTTTGCAGAACCTGCAGATTTCGCATGTGTGTTTTAGCAATAAAACACCAAGCCGCACATGCGTAAGTCATTGCTGGTCTTATGACCACCTTATAGAGGAATCTTGTTAATCAAACTTAATTTTGACCGTTTACATAATAATGGGTAAAGCTGCCGAAACGTAATTTGGAATTTAGTTTTTAGCGCTTCCATATGGTTCCGCCAAGTCATCCCTTTGTCCAGAATGACACCGAGATACTTAGCGGAGGATTCCCATGGTATACGAAGTCCATTCACTGAAACTTCAGACGGAACGCCGCGACGTCTTTTTGTACAGTAGATTGCCTGCGCTTTCGAATGGTTTATTTTAATTAGCCACCGATCCACCCAATCTAATACTTCCTCCACCGCACTTTGCAGCCTGTCATGGACTAGGTCACCAGACCACGACTGAGCCACCAATGCAGTATCGTCAGCATAGAGATAGACTTCACAGTTGCTGGGACTAGGGACGTCATGGATGTACAGTGAGTAAAGGATAGGTCCAAGGACCGAACCCTGAGGGACGCCGGCTGTAATCAGCCGTGTTGTCGACAGGACGTTGTCAATTTTGATCCGAAATTTCCTACCTTCAAGGAAGGATTTCAGTAGTTTTAGAAGTCAAAAAGGGAAGCCCTTTTGGATTAGTTTATACAAGAGGCCCGCGTGCCACACCTTGTCAAATGCTTTTGAGACATCCAAAAGCAAGATGCCAGTACTTTCGTTAAGGGTGAATCCTCTGGTTACACGTTCCACCAGCCTAACCGCCTGTAGTTCCGTACTATGTTCAGACCGTTCAGGAATCACATGGTGATCTGACGAGAAATTCTCAAGGTGACGTAGAATCACCTTTTCAGCGAGCTTAGACGCAGCTGACAGCAGGCTAATGGGACGATAATCCTGGGGAAATATCGAACCCACCTTCTTTGGAATCATTATAACTTCAGCGGTCTTCCACGCGGATGGGAAGTACTGGATCCTTAGCATGGCATTGACTATTGCCACCAGATAAGTTAAGGACTTCCGCGAAAGCAGCTTCAGCGCCTTATTAGTGATTTGATCCTCCCCAGGTGCTTTACGCACTTTAAGGTCTTTAATATGACCTTGAATCTCTGCTGGTGTGCAATGCGGGATCTCAGGCGATACCGCTGATGTGCTAAGCAAATCTTCGGTTGAAGAAGCTTCTGAAGAAGAATCTTCTGATGAAGAGAAATCACCAACGAATGCGCGACTGTCACTTACGCCGTTGGCCCTAAAATATCTCCTGACAGATCCTACGATGTGTTGCTCCTCGTCGAGGTCATTATCAAGATCATAGTTGGGAGAGAACTGTCTTTCCATGGCATCGGCGAAAACCTCAACCTTCTCCTCTGTCCTGAAGACAATGCCTCCAGGACCGTGAATGTGTGGGATTTGTTCACGCTTTCCGTTCTTGAGCGACTTCGCCACCTTCCAGAGAGGAATGCTTGAGTCAAGCATCCCCGCCAGAAAGTCGTTGCATTGCTCATTGCGGAATTCATGAAGAGCATTTCTTACTTCGTGAACAAGATTCGTCGCTCTGCGAATGTCATCAGGATGACAAGACCTTTTCGCTTGCTTAATTGCAGCTCTTTTAACAGAAATTTTCTGACGAATGTCTGCTGGCAGAAAAGGTCTGCCGTGTCGCTGCACGGGAAGTACAGCTGCACGTTGCAGAGTTTGCTGAACAAAACTTGTCAACTCTGCTTGAGCCGCATTTATACAGTTCTCATCATCTATGATCGGTATATTGGGGAACTCTTTGAGGAGCGACTTGTATAGCTCCCAATCAATGCGTTTCCTTGGAGGGATTTCATCCCCCAAGATCTGCTCATTAGCCAAAACGACCGGAAGATGATCGCTTGAGATGTCATACATGATTCGAGAAGTGATACTGTAGCTACAGTTCTTGGATAATGCCAAATCAAGAACATCAGGTGCCTGAAGATGATTAAATGGGTGGTGCGTCGGCTCCTCAGTACTATGTATGAGGTAGCCATTTCGTATCACATGGTTGTACAGTCGGATCCCACTGGTGGAATTCAACCTGGAATGCCATGCTCGATGTTTGCAGTTGAAGTCCCCTGCCACAATAAGTGGACCCGAGCAGTCTAAAAGGACTTCCAGATCCGCCTCTTGCAGCCTGTTACCACACCTGACATACACCGATGTGATTTTTAACGGCACACCTCCCGTCATATTGACCACCACGGAAGCCGCTTCGATGCTCTGCATGTCACCGTTTGTGCTTCTGTGGTAGTCAATACCGCGTTTCACTAGCACTGCCAAGCCGCCACCCCGTCCAGTCAATCTATCAGCCCGGATAACATCGTAATTCGGGAAAGCTAGACGATGTTTCCTGCAGCAAGGCCACATCTATACTTTCGTCTACAAGAGCTTGATGAAATGCCCGTCTTTTGGGAATGTCCCTTAGACCCAAACAATTCCAAAAAAGAATTTTGATAAATGCAGGCTGTCGTCGATTGTACCTAGCCATTTGCCGGAAAGCTCGCCTGCAAAGCCTGTGTTGCGCTAATCAGAGGACCTATGATCTGCTGTAAGGACCTTAGCGCGGTTGCCAGGTCCACATATTGCGTGTTCGCAGAAGATCCCACAGAGGGGGCAGCCCGGGTTGCATCCCTAGCTGCATCCGCGTAACTTACATTGCGCCTTTGCGCTATCACTTGCAGATTTTTCTTAGGGGCAAATCTGCAAGTTCGGCTATTCGCTGGATGCCCCCCTCCACAGTTCGCGCACTTTCGTTCCTCTTGTTCTGTTTGAGGGCATAAGTGGGTCATGTGGTCAGAAGCACATTTTAGACATTTAGGTGGTGCAGTGCAGTAAGATTGCGCATGCCCATATTTTTGGCAGCGGTGACACTGCCCGATGAGTCTTGAGTTCTTTTGAACTTCGACTCGGATAGCCAAACCTAGCAGCTCGTGTTCGTTGAACAGCTGCTGAGATTTTTCTATCTTGGGCAGTATGACTACCACCAAAGGCATGGGCACGCCGCCACCGCGTTTCAGGCGAATTATGTGCAGGGGGAATATCCCCTCTGTTGCAACTCTTCCTTGATCTCAATTTCCTAAAGTGTCGCATGAACTCCTCTGATTACAGCATGAATGTTCCTCTCCGAGGGTAGAGGGAAAGTGTGATGGGGCACCTCTTCCTCCCTGAAGAGACGAATAATCCTGTGGTAATTATCCTCGGACTTGGGAATTATCCTGATTCCTGCATCGACGACAACCGCGAGTTCGAATTTGATGCCCAAAGAAATAAACTTGTGATTTACGCCTCGCCATCTCGAAGCATCGCGAAGAACGATGGGGGTAACACGTACCTTGCGTGGGGGCTGTGCAATCATGTCTTCTGGTGCCTGAGATGTCGAAGGCGTGGAAGTAACCGATAGATTAGGCACAGGCTGTTTATTCGAGTCGCTTGCAGTTGAATGAGACGTTTCAGACTGCGATTTTGGTGGAGGTAGAGGAGGAAAGCCTGTCGTGTCGGTCTTGTTTCGTCGCGTTTTACGGGGCTTAACCTTGGTATTTACCTTGGTAAAACCGTCAGGGAGTGTATCGTCGTCTGTGGAAAGATCGCGTGAATTATTTAACGGTCTCTTAAGATTGACAGCTTTGTCTTTACTGGGATTTTTGGGAAGTGTTTGGGATGAATGTGTAATATTTAGATGAGAAGGTACCTGGGTTTTCAGTAGGAGGTCTAATTTAACTGTTAGGTCGGTAATTGTCCGCTGCTGGGCTTCGTTGATCATCATCAATCTTTCAATGGTCTTCTTATCATCGTCCTTTTTTGACAGCTCCTGTCGAACCATCTCCAATTCGGCTCTCAACTCCTCTATGGTCTGCTCCTTCGACACCATCTCCATTGCCATGGTGGAAGCACCATTTCCTGACCCCCCTGGGTCAGTTTCCATAGTAAATACCTCGGTTATCTCGCTTTTCGTCTAAAAAATTTTCCGGATCGAAATTACGGGACAGCTGCTATCAGTGCCCTATACAGGGCGATAGGTATTTCCTTTATTGAGGATATTTTATGCATCTCTGCTCATAGAATATTTTTTTAATAAGGGAAATATCATTTTCAGCGGATTTTAAATTATAAACAAACTGAATGCTTGACACATTCCTAATCTCCCGGCGCATTCTTTGAATTCCTTCGATAGTTCCTCCAGATCTCCCGGCAAGTAGGCGGCGCAACATCTGACAAAACGTCAACGGTGTTGCCATTGTTTAACGTGCAGCTCCCACTTCTTCAGTCTTATGTGTTTTGTGGAGTAAGCGTTCTTGCGCGTATGTATATTTTGTGTGGTTCTTGCGTTCTTTCAGTGTAGGTATATGTTTTGTGGTTTTGCGTTTGTGTGTTGTGTGTCCGCGGCTTGATATTGTTGTACATATTAGTGGGATCCCTTACTATTCTTTATTAAGGACTCAAAATCATTTCGGCAATGATTTCAGAACCATCAAACGGAGCTTTCAAACGTAGTTTCATTCAGCACTGAAGATTTTACTTGGAGAAATAAACCGCTTCAACCATGGACTGTGTCAATGCACTTTAATAGCGTCTGCAACTATTAAGAATGGAAAGGTAAATTAAATGGCTCACATAAGTTTCTTTTAAAAAATTGCATAATGAGGTAGATACAGTGTTGGAGAATACCTTGGCAAGAAATCCGTGAGAAGGAAGAGTTAGTTTAAACTTTTCATTGTTTTTGTTGTGATCATTTCTATGGAGTACTAAAAATGCCCATTTTAATTTGTTCACTCCAAGAGAAAACGTTTCTGTGGAGACTTGTTATTAGTGCTGCAATAGTACATAAAACGTGCTGGCCTGTTTTCTAGTTCCTCATCCAGCCAATTCTTCAATGAGTTGGCAGTTTCATCACTGAGGGAGTTCCACAAGTATACCACATTATTTGATAATTTCTCCTTTTTAACTTGGATGCTTTCTTGTAATTTTTTGGTATTCCCTCGGAGATGCAGCTTTGTTCATATTGAAGATTTGACAGGTACTTGAGTAGCAGCCACTGATGATCTTGAATGTTTCAGTCAGGTCCCCTTTTAATCTTCACTTATAAAGTGTTGTCAAATTCATAGCCCCTAAAGATTGTTCATATATGCCAAATATTTGATCTCTGGTATAATTTGTGTTGTTTCACATTCATGTAGACTAGAGAAATGGCAGTTAAACTGTGTAAGAGTTACATGTATTCATATGCAACCAATCTTGTCGCCAAGGATGGTGTGGCTCTCAGAAATCTAGTGTGAGTAGAACATGGTGCAGAACATCTGTGCATTGAAAAAATGTCAACATAACGTTCCACAAAACTTATGGGCATTTCACGCATCTTTTGCCATGCTTTGTAGGTTTCTTACTTTATGGTTTATTGATGTTATCTAACATTTCTGCTTGCAACTTGTCTAACCTGTCAAAAGTGGAGTTGTTTACAGTCATGATGATAGCAACAGAGAGAGAAATGCCACGTGCACAGAACCTGAAATTAATTTGCTGTTTAACCTCCTATCTGTAGACTTCATGTTTACATTGCATTCTTTTTGAATTGTTTTACAGTCTGCATGCAAGCTCTTGCAACTTCAAGACTGCCCTGTTTCCTCTATTCGTACCAGCAAGGTTAGCCAACCTAAACAAATGAAATGTTCACTGTTACATTTAGAATCTCTAATTCTCGTTTTTATCCTGTGGTTTTAATATCCAAAAAGTAGTTTCAATCACTGACTATCTAACATCAAAACACAAATGTTTATCTGTAAATAATTAAATATAACCACACAAACTACTGGAGCAGTCTAGGGAAATTTGCCTGCATTGGTAGTGGTGATGAGTTACCAAAGATTGAGTTACTGTTTCACCAGAATTGCAGACACACTTACATGGAAAATCCAACCAACTGAATTTCATGCAAGATCCTGGCAGTTGCATTTTCTTCTAGAGGGGATAACATGGAACACTTGCTATAAAAAATAACAGCACCCAAAAATGCCAAGTAGATGTACTCAGTAATTCAAAACTCTCATTTAACCTTTCAGTACTCGCGCCACAAATTTCACCATGAGTACTCGCTTGGGGTATTTATATACCCCAATTGAAATAAGCAACAAATAGAATACTTTCAAAATGTTTTTGATTATTTTCATAGTCGACAGGGTATTAACTGAATGATTTCAAATAACACAATATTTATTGTTGAAATAAATTCATTGAGTAACACAAAATTTATTATAAAAAATAGATATTTACATAACTAAAGCTACTAAGTTTCAGTTGCTTTTAACTTCTGGAGAACCTTCTTTCTCAAAACAACCTCTGCATGTAATAATTTGATGCATTTTACATAGAAATTTACTGCATCTTAGGCAAGTTATTGTTGTCTTTTTGTCCAAATTTCGGGGGCATAAATTGCATCTTCCTTTTCCAGTCTTTTGTTTCTTTTTTGGTTGTTGATCTTCGGCATCAATATTGGAAGTAGAAGCTGATAAGTCATTAATCTTTAGGAGAATACATCCCCGCTGTTTAATATCTTTTGGTACATTTTGAGAATAAATCCTCTTCAGTATTTGTGGCCGCACAAGCTCCGCCGAAATATTTTTTATAAAGAATTCTCTTTTAATTTTCTCAAATTTATTATTCATTGCATGCAGGCAAAGCGCATTGATACCTGCAATATTCAGGATATCGAAGAAAGCTGTAAGTGGCCAACGCCTACTATTTCTTGCCACATCATAGTGTGCACACAATTTATCTACAGTATCCACACCCGATTTTGTACGATTATATTCAAGCACAATTTCTGGTTTCAGGGAATCTTTATCTACTTCGCAATCATGGTGCATTGTGGATAATAATAAAACGTTCCTATATTTTTTTGGAACATAAGAGACTAATGTACAGTAATCTGTGAAGGCAAAAATGCTACTATTTTCAGTACGTGAACGTGTGTTTGTAAATTCTAAAGGGACTTCCCTCTTGTTCTTTTTTAGTGTGCCAATCATGGTAAGCTTATCCTTGAGCAATTCTTTAGCAAGAGGGATACTTGAAAACCAATTGTCCATGGTGATATTTCGTCCAGTACCTTTCAGCGGTTCCACAAGCCGCTTTACGACATCCGACGGCTTATTACTGACTAAGAATGGCCCTTCAGGTTGTGCTCCAGCATAAATCTCTAAATTATAGGTATACATTGTTTTTACATCAGCCAATGCGTATATCTTCAGACCATATTTATTGGGTTTATTAGGTATATATTGTTTGAATGGGCACCTACCACGGAAAGCAACCAGCTGTTCGTCGATTGTCAAATAAGAACTTGGACTAACTGAAGTTCTGCACTTGAAGACAAAACGTTCAAAGATGTCCCTTATTGGTGCCAGCTTATCCAAACTCCGTCTTGCCTCCCTAGTAGAAATATCATCAAAGCGTATACAACGACATAAAAACCTAAAACGATTGTCTGTCGGCCAGATTTCAAACAACCAGCAAGATATAGAACGCCTACAAATGCTTTCATTTCGCAAACATCAGTTGGTCGCGCATCTCTTTTACGGGTAAAGTTTCCCCGGAGTTTTTCTATATATATATTGGTACATTCTACTATTCTGGTAAACATGGAATCATCTATGAAAACGTGGAAACAGTCTAAATGCGATTTGGCCTTTTTTGCGTCTCCAGTAGGCCCTGGAATTTTCATGACGAGGTTATGTGCTTTTGTCCTAGATGAAGATGGTTTTGTTTTCTGCCATATAAATGTCTTGTCTTTCCCTACATATATGTCAGTTCCGCTCAATATATTTTCTGCTTGTAATTCACCTTCACTACCTTCATTATCAGAATTTGGGTCCTGCTCAGTATCTGAACCGCTTCTTTGTACCTCTTCCTGGTCGCCATCATCTTCTTCCGAGTCTTCTTCCCCGTAGACCTCCTCGTCGGACTCTATTTCTTCAAACCATTTTAGCCACTGCTTGGGATCATTGCTACGTACGTTGTCCATGGCTTTGCCTTGGAAAAGTTGAAAATATTTATCAGAAATACGTCAAATACTTTAAAATATAACCTACCAAAACTTTTACGTCAGTACTCGCGTGGGGTACGTAAAGACCCCAATCAACTTCAATTGCGTATTCTTCAACCTTCTCGAACTCAAATGACACTCGGTGCTAGCAGATATAACTACACACTGAATCTAAGGAATACGCGAGGCGGCGAGCTATTTCGCATTTCCCCCTCCATAGTACTCAACTATGAATGACGCGTGGGGTATATAAATACCCCGCGCGAGTACTGAAGGGTTAAGAAGTATGGGCATAAAATAGACGGAGTGTGATTCCACACATTGAATGTCAAGTTGAAGAGGCAAATAGTAAGAATTATGAATAATTGTCTCTGATGATTATGCACAAACAGTATTTATATTCTAGCTCAAGTCCAACCAAAAGTTGATAAAAAAAACAAAATAATTTTGGCCGACTGTCTTTGAAAACATTAAAAAAACCGACGTAATTTCATTTTGAGGACTAGGTAGTGTGCAAATAGTTCATTCCACATTGGCTCGCTATGATCACTGTTCGCTAACATTAAACAACATGTACAGCTACAAAACGAGTTCACAACAAGTGTGCAACTGCGTGTGCTAAGTTAACATCTTTTCAAAAACCTACGTCACAATAAATCTACGAAATGTAAAAAACGGCACGAGTATTATGTAAAAAACCTATTAAACGTCAAAAAAACCTATAAAATGTCATCTGTGCATAGTGAGGGTGTCTGTGCTAATAATCTGTGTTGATGATGAATATTTATGAAAGTGAAAAGGTTATTACATTATTTTTTATTATATTTAAATTTTATAGAAATTTATTTTGCGATGTCAATAGAGAATACAAATCAGCGCCTAGATGTGAGTCACTGCGAAGTGTGATGCGTCATTAATAACTTTTCTGTGATGAGGCTTAATTGCACACAGCGCGGGCGCGGTGGCGATTTCCCGTAATGCTCTTCAAAGTGTTCGAAAACACAAAAAAGGGGAGAAATCGTTATTTATAACTTTGAACATAACCTGTCCATAACCAGAAAGGACAACATATAAATAACCTGTCGGGCACAGCTAATAGATATACTTCATTGGCAGCATGTTCAGTAATAATGTGCCCAATACTCAGCTTCCAAAAAGATCTTTGAACTCATTTATTTTGGATAAAGCTGAGCAATGTGAAGTATACACTACTGTTATATCGTAAAAGTCCTGGGTTCGACGGTATTAAAAGCGAACATTTGAAAATTATAGCTGAGGACATACAGAACCACTCACTTACCTAATCAACAAATGCTTTGAATCTGGCATATATCCCTCAATTTTAAAAAAAGGTAATATAATACCGATACATAAATCAGGAAAAAAACACATGTTAACAACTATAGACCAATATCAATAATATCCAGTGTAGCAAAAGTTTTTGAAAAAGTTTTATCTACTAAAATGATTCGATACCTCACAAAATTCAAAATATTAAGTGAAAATCAATATGGAAGGCTACATCGGATGCAATAGCTAAAATTTTAAATCAAATACATCAAAATATTGATAACAAAATCCCTTCAATCTGCATTTTTGTTGATTTAAAGAAAGCTTTCGACACAGTTAATCACAAATTATTATTAGAAGCATTGGAGAGAATTAATTGGTTTCAGAGCAAACGCGTACTCACTGATCGAAAATTATCTGTCAAATCGCCCACAATCTGTGCAGATATCAGGATCGTTCAGTAAAGAAATGTATATTAAGTGTCGCGTCCCACACGGAACTGTCTTAGGTCCACTGTTGTTCAATATAAATTTAAATGATAAGTTCCATAAGTTCCAAATTAATTGTGTTGGCAAAATAACCAGTTTTGCAGTGATACTGCAATATTATATGAAGGCACTGACTGGTATGTTGTGAAAAATATAATTGAAAATGATTTTATCAAAATTATTCGGTGGATTAATAGTAGAAAATTAAGCATAAACTATTCTAAAACACATTTTTTACCATTTGGATCGTATGCTAGACATCTGCCAAATTACACAAATTTATCCTTCAACATTAATGATAAAAAAATGCAAATTAATAGAGTGCCCAACATAAAATACCTTGGAGTGGTCTTGGATCCTCACTTACGTTGGGACATCCATGTCAATTATATTTTCAAGAAAGTTAGATTCGTATCCTACAAGATTAAATACCTTGAGAATATATTGACAGAAAAATATCTTCGAACATTATGAGTATACCATGCACTGATTGGGCCTCATCTCACATATGGTATATTAGCATGGGGAGCTGCATGTTCCTCACATATCTATAATTTAGATGTTTTTCAGAAAAGTATTCTAAAAATGATGTTTAAAAAACCGAAACTTTATCCTACTGACAAATTATATGCAGATGTTCGAATGTATGATATAAGTCAGCTTTATTTCTTACACAGTATCACTCACTACCATAAATTTAAAACCAAAAAATTAAACAATCATTACACAAGGTACAAAATTCGTGGCACAGTAGTTCCTCAGCCGCATAAATCTATAAAGCAGCGGTCATATTTCTATCTAGCGCCAAAATTGTATGAAATTAAACCTAAAGACTTAAAAGATTCACGTTTCAAAAGAAATTTAAAAAAGTGGCTACATTCTATATCTAGGACTGAAATTCATAAACTCATAAATACGGACATCAAGTAAGTACATAATCTACTGTAGCTAATTTTTGTCCTTTTTTGTCATTTGCATTCTACAGTTGCAACTTTAAAATTATTGGTCCATCTACAGGCAATGCCTTCTATTGTCCTGTTTTGATTTTATATTTATTTACTCATGTTGTTTGTTCTCTTTGTACAAAGGAGCGGTCGTATCGACCAGTTCTGGAAGTTCGACACGGTTAGGATGCAGGGTTGAAAATAAAACATGTTTAAAACACTGTTAATACATGTTTAAAACAGTAAAAAAAAATAAAAAATATTGCCTATATATTTAGTATTATCACTATCTTTGATCCAGCTCTATCAGAGCACATCGGACGTCAGGAAACGACCGTGCGGACGTTGGAGAAGTACCGCTTGCCTTTGGGTAATTTTTCGCGTTGCGATCTCCAGCAGTCAAATGTGCGAAGTCATAACGTGGTGGTGTGCTTTGTTTTTTGTTTATTAAAGATCAGCAAAAAAGGAAAGGCAATGACAGGGAGGAGAAAGGATCCCGTGTGGAAATATTTTAAGGAGACTGATGCCAAAGCTGGCTCGAAAATAAATAAAAGAGCAAAATGTTTAACCTGCAATATGGATATAGTGCCTCTGGTGGCTAGAATGCGCAACCATATTAAAAATTGTAAACAACTTGAACAAGGAAGTTTGTTAGAAAAACAATATTCATATATCAGATAGTTCTGATACCAACAATGATAATGTTTCTACCGAACCTATTTCCTCAAAGTTAAGTAGCTTGGAGAATTGTGAAAAAGGTAAGAAATACCTAATTGCTGTTAAATTTTGTTTAAATATGTTAAATATATAAGAATTAGAATAAAACGGTTAATCAACCGCATTGAATTTTTAGATGTTATTACATACAGTAATGGACAAAAGTATATAGACAAATTAATATTGTGCTGTATTTCTTTTTTAACTTGTTTTATTAATACACCAAACTTTTTACTTAATTCGTTATAGCATAATACACACTCATACATAAATAAATTCATTAGACTCCCTTCAATAAAAAATTAATTGAAAAAAACTGGAACTATGGAGAACAAAAATATATAGACAAAGCAAAACAGTTGTAGAAAAAAGAAGCAAAGAAATCATTTTGTAAAAAGGTTTCATATGGCTATGTTTCCAGCACACTGTCTGCTAAATATACTAGATCATCGATTCCAAGGAATTAAATTGAATCTAGAGCAACGCGTAGAAGGTCTTGAGTATGCCTCTCGTTATTATCCTGAAGCGATGCCTTTTATTGTAAGTTATCAGGCAAAAACATCACCATTTAAGGATTATTGGTTTCAAGAAAATTTGAAAGGCCTCACACCACTTGTTTGGTGGAAGTCCTTGAAAGATAACTTAAATGAAGTTACAGTTGACCTAGTTCAGCAGCTTCACACAGCAGCTGCTTCATCTGGTGGGCTTGAGCGCATTTTTTCATTTGAGATAATCCACATCAAATTTCGTAATAAGTTGGGCACAGAAACGACTTTGTAAATCATGTCTTGTGGTCCAATGAGAGTAGGTTTACGAATTGTGGAGTTTTTAATAAGCACTCATCATTGTGCAGTGGAAAACCCTCTCGAAGTGGCAGAGAGACGTCTACAGACCAGATTTGGAACTGACGTTTGGTGTGGGGTCATTGGTAATTTAATCTAACTCACCTTTTTTAATTGGGCACCTATTTGAAATTAAAAACACCCTAGTTATTGTGATACACTATTGCAGTTTTTCATTTTGGATATCTTTTTTGGCAATATATTTGTTCATATTTCCTATTATTAGTTATACCTTTTAGATATAAAGACTTCATTTGATTACTGATACTTATGTGTTTTGACATACAATCTATGAATTCATTAACAATTTCATGTATTATACAGGGTGTCCGCAAAGTTGGGGTTTTCCTTTACACGACGTGTAGATCTTGAAAACATAAGCAATTTTTCTTAGTACCATATACACCAATGTCTTAAGGGAACCGAGATAAAGGGCTCTGCAACATCAAAAATATCTGAATACCATCCTGTAGCCGCGACCCGCCGGGATATCCCCGACACCCCGACTGGTACAAGGTCTCAACCCGACGGCAGAACTGGGTCGGGGTCAGTGTGTCAGGTTAGTATGCAACCTTCAACCGACGGTTACAGTCACGCGCGTAGAGGTAAACGAACTCGTATAATCGATTGCGTTTCAAAAAACAACAAGCACTAGAGACGTGGCTAGAGAAGTGCAAGTATCAAAAGCTAAAGTGTGGCAAACGCTGCGTGAAGAGGGGCTGTATCCGTTTCACGTCGAACGTGTACAAGCCCTTTAACCTGACGATTTTCCAGCAAGAGTGCGGTTTTGTGAGTGGTTGTTGCATCAACATGACAATAATCCGGACTTTTTGAAGTGCATATTGGTGACAGACGAATCTACGTTCACGCGTAATGGGGTGAATAACTTTCGCAACACTCATGTTTGGTCATTTTCAACAAACATTTTCGGTGAATGTTTGGACTGGCATGGTGAACGGTATGCTCATTGGACCATTTATTCTCCCAAATCGATTGGACGGGATGCAATACCTAGACTTTTCACGCAACATTTTGCCTTCCTTGTTAGAAGATGTGCCATTAAGTGTAAGACAATCAATGTGGTTTCTGAGTCTGCTCGGTAGCGCTTCAGCTGATTTCATTTTCTGTTGGAGCGGTATGATTACGGGCAGAGACGTACTTAGCCCTTCTCGTCAACTGGAGAGTGAGTACTTTTTCCTTTATTTTTTTTTACTTGGTCGCCCTCGTTTCACTACACATTACCTTTGTTATTTCAAGGGTAGTTGTTTCTGAAAAGGAAAACCCCAACTTTGCGGACACCCTGTATTTTTCAGTTGCTAAGTATTTGCAGAATATAAATAAAAAAATACTTGGTAAAGTAAATATTTTTATTTTTTATTCTCCATTGTACACCAATAGAAATACAATAGGTGCTTTCAAAGAACCTAGAAATATAGATTTCATCAATTTGTAATCCTTCCTTTCTCTTGAAGCAAATGTTTTTCCTCTAGCATGATGTTACCTAGATTGTATGCTATTGTCAAAATTACAAGCTCAGTAAACAGGGCTAAAAGAATACATAATCAATTACAAACAAAACTTTCTAGTTTCGGGGTACATTAGATCAACTTTGGAACGTTAATTTAAATATGTTTCCTCTAATAACGTTCCTTACACTGGAATTATACTGTCCTGGAACAGTATCTTGTGCCCTGGGCTTGTCAGGATCGGATGTATCTTTGAGCAATGCAAGTAGATCTGAAAAAATACCATTACAGGTAATGCTGATTTCTTATGTTTTAGTCCTAAGTACCGATATAACCATAAGTGTTAAAATATGGATAGTTGTAGTCACCGTTCTTGCCAGGTCAAAGTAAGACTACCAGTATCTCTTTATATATCGTCATCTCCCTTATACATACACATGCAACCTACCACTATGTGCGAACGTTTGTTCGGTAAGCTCAAAGACATACGTCTTTTATTTGTGTGTTTCCGTCTCGAAAACTTTCGTATGAGTGCCCTTCAATCATATTTGGCAGAGTGACAATTTACTTGACATAGGCGTGCAATTTGAGTTGTCCTGTTATCAATCTTCAATATAAAATTGTATAATGCCCGGAAATTCGATCAATGGAGAATGTCGACAACTATATTTCATATAGCCTTTTTGTTACATCACTGGAATTTTATTTTTGTGATTGTCATCATTTGCCATTGAGTTGTCACTTATGTCAAGTATTCAATCCAAAACCCATGGCCAGCTTTGTGAGATCTTGTCAGATAGAAATGTCGATTACAATATTCAAGAAGGCACTTTTTCGAGTTTCGTGCGACAATTTAGCTATCTCACATGCAACATTAGCCATTCGATATTCGAGAATCCCCTGCCCAGGCCTAACAAAGCTCCTCTTGAAGTCGATAGACTGTCCGTCAGAGAAGCGTTATGGATCATTAAATGACTCTTGCGAAGCAATTTTAGCACTCAAGATAATTTCGACACGCTCTGATACCTGTCGCTGATTGTTTGACTTTCTCTGACCTGTCAGAAGGTTATGTACGAACAGCGGATTAGCTGTCGGAAAAAAGTCAGACCCTGTACGAACAGGGGTGCGTTTGTAAATCATTTGGCAATGTAATATCGTACACAGTAATGGAATGTAGATTGACATGAAATTTTACTCTGGAATACTGTGAAACTTTTTTTACAACTCCTGATTTAATACAGAGTCATGTATTGACACTTGATGACAGCCGACTAATTTCTAAGCACGTTTTCTGCGACCATTGTAGTTATTATAAGAGACCCTAGGTATACGAGATAGCATTTATCTTAAATAACATATATTCTGCCAATTTTGAGCAGTTTTTGAAATCTAAATAAAATAAATAAACAACCAACCAAGAGAATGACAAGTGACAGAACTCTTATTCCCAAGGTTTTGAGCTCGGGAAGAAAAGCACACCTTTGACGTTCCAGAAGAATTACTTTGTACTATTTCCGATCGCATGTAACAGGTACGTCAAACAATTACGAACGCTATAATTGTTACCGAGTAGTACAATTTACGAACGCAGCCCAGGTAACATCTCTCTGATCCTGGTTTTGACAGTCACCGACAAGTTACCGACTACTGTACGAACAAATAATATAACTCCTAGATATTTCTGGTATTGTATATTATCAATTTCCATGGCCCTAGACTGTAGTTTATATGAGAATTTGTCTTCCAAATATTTTTATAGAAACTATATCAATTCAAAGTTAAAAAATATTTAAAAAAAGTTTGCTCCTGTCTTCTCAAACGACATAATTTTTTTAGAGGTTTTATAACGACAGTTTTGAATATACCCAATCCTTATTCAACTTTCCATGTGCTGACACCTTAGAATTTTGCCTGAATGCTTATTTTGGCTATTATAATGATATTTAAACTACTTCAAAAATCAGCTGGTTCGTCCATCTTGGAAATTAGCACTGCAGAGAGCACCCGTGAAAATATAATTTATAACTTGAAGGAAACAGAAGTTATTTTAAAAACTTATAAGTTGTTGCCTATGTAATTAGCTTTAGGGCCCTACGCGGGAGATTACACGAGAGAAATACTTTGCGACATAAGTGATTTCTCTAGATGTAATACAGTATTATCAAAAGGGAATCTACAGAAATGTTTCTTTCCAAAAGATTTATTATAACATACTACATGATTTTATAAGCATCATGTTTACATTGACACCTCTGCGTTTAGTAGTAGTAAGTAGATAGAATAAGCAAATCGGAAGTTTGCCAGTTTTTTTACAATATTTTTTTTTATTAATTCGTAAATTGACATATCCATCTGTGGTGTTATTCGGCGGCTTAAACATGAGCCCCACCCCCACAGTTCTTCAATTTTCAATCGCCGGTAAGCCACTCTTCCCCATTAATCGAACAAAAAAACGTGGAGTTGTTATTAAATTGGACCATTACAGTGCTTTAAAAGGACCCGTCAACACGCCTATGGGTAAAGTGGTTTCGTTTAATTTCGCTAACTTTTTCATATGTTATGCGTCTTGGCGTCCTTTACAAATGTCTCAATTGGCATAAGCCCCAAAATTCAAGGTGCCCAAGATTCAGGCCGTCCAATCAGTATAATGGGGTGTCGGTTTTACTCGGTAGTCTGCTCTATCTAGAAGAGCGGTTTCGGTTAATGCGGCTGAATTTGTGAAATCTCGGCATCGTGAACAAATATCTCACAGGGCGCAAACCCCAAAATGTGATGGGTCCCAAGATTTAAGTTGTCCAAGTATAATGGGTTGTCGGCTTTAACTGGTAGAGTGGTTTTGATAATTTCGCTAAATTATATCATGTGATGTGTCTAGTCATTCTGAACCAGTGTGTTAACGGGCACATGCTCCAAAACTCAACGGGTTCCAAGAGATACGCCGTCCAAGTCAGTATAATGGGGTATTATACTAACTTGAATCGCCTATATCTTGCGACCTGTTGAGCCTTGGGGCCTATACCCATTAAAGCATTTGTTCAGGACACCGAGATACATAACATATAAACAATTTAGTGGAATTAACCGAAACCACCCGTCAACATAAAACAGATAGCTGAGTAGGACCCATACCCCATTATACTGACTTGGACGTCCTTTATCTTGGGACACGTCGAGTTTTCGGTCTATGCCCATTGAGACATTTGTTGGGGACACCAAGACACACAGCATATAAAAAATTCAGAGAAATTAACTGTAACCACTTTTTCGATAGGCGTGTTACCTGGTCCTTTCTCTGAATTACACAATGTCGCACAGAAGTTTCTCTGAGTGTTGTCCTTTAGATGACTGTATCTTCACAGGAGATTTCCGGAGGAGAGCCTGTGAGATTGTTTTTTTATAATCTGTTTTATGGATTCGAAAAATTGCCCATTCATTCTGGAACACTCTGAAATTGTAATATGGGTCACATACAATTATTGTAATGCTTAACACAATACCTTTCCTTACAGCTCCAAGAAAATGCATGAATATGAGCACCAGCAAGATAAGCATTTAATATTAGTCGAAAGGCATTGGGAGCTGTTCTAGAACATGCAACAGAAAGTAGGGGAAACATGAGAACAGATTATATTATCAGGCCCATTAAGGGTGGAGGAGCCTATTTAATTCAGTCGTTCATGCCTTGGTGGACGTTCATGTACTTGTTTGGTTTCTGCGATGGGTAAGAAATATTATTCTATTTATATCTTGTTCCACAACTGCAACCGAAAATAGAACGTACAATTACATACATATGATTTTATTCATTAAACATGATAGGGTAACATCTGGAACTTACACTGTGATGTTAATGCTGATAATCCCCCTGTTTGTCGGTCCGAATCAAATACACATATGTGTTTAAAATTCCGCTTTAATGTCCCAACGGCGACCGTTTTCAAGCACAGTTGACACTCTTTACAATGTATTGTTTATATGTCTTCCAGGTGACGCTTCGTTTTTTTTTTTCATTTACACATTAATATACAGTGTGTTGCTACCAGTCTCGACGGTCCGGTAACATGCTGATATTGCGCGAAGCCATCATTGTAATTTTAAGATGGCACCGCGCAAAACCAGCAAAGCCCGTGACCACCTGGGGTAGGTATTCGCGTTCCCAAAAAGACGTCAGTCCTCCAAAGCGACAAGCGAGCATGAGGTTATCTCTTCTTTTTTACTATAACAGACACGTCATCCTCGTTTATCGTCCTGAAAACACCAAAAATCATCCGAAAACGCGAAAATCTACCCAGATCTGTGGTCACTTTTTCTACAATTTATATGGGCCTTTATCCACTCGATGAAACTATAATAGTATACAGTTAATGGGAAAATAAATCCGGCAACTTTTCTATATGGACTTTATCGCAATTTCCTACAATGTTTACGTTTACTTTTGAAATCTTATTATACAGTTTCTTTAACAATGGTTATTCTAATTGTATGAATGGTGTGCAACTGCGTTTGTAAAACCGTTCGAAACTGAATTATAGTCTGTTGTGACGAATAAAGGATTACATGACCTACGGAAAATAGATAATTTTCAGTTTTTATCGTTTTATATCAAAGATCTTTAAGCTTTTGTTAGTTGCACTTTAAATCATGAATCACATTTTCTTGGTATTAACTGTTCCAATTTCCTCATGGAATCCTTTAGGGTTTTTCAAAGAAAGGAATGGTATTATAGCCACTCTCAGTCAGTAAACCTCGACAGTATCACCCTGTCGACCTTCCCTGCCCGAAGTTTGAAATACCTTAGAAATGCGGCATACTCATTAAAACTTCTCAGTGGCTCGCTACGCATCCCACCACGGTAATGTTTGCAGCCATTTCACCATGCTCGGTAGCGTTGCATTAAGTACATATACTTTCCTACGTACCGGGTGGGTCACATTAGAGCGATCAGTTAAATTTTTTTATGACAAACGTGGCCAAGAAAAATAACTGTTTTTTCGCAGACGTTCATATTCGTTTTCACGAGTATTATTTACGGTAGAATAATAGCTGATTATCTAGTCATATTTCAAAATTCCCCGTATCGGCAAATGACACGTTCTTTACACGTTACAGATTCATGTTGTACTTGCTAACAACTCTGTTATTTAAAAAAATTCATTTGCATACGAAATAAAAAAGGCTACAAGCAAGTTAGTCATTATTGCAATCGTTACAGACTAAATCAAATATGTCACTAATTGATCAGTTGTTCACTTCAGTAGAGGTCAAAATCTGAAATAGCTTCACTCGATAGTAAGTGTTTTCGACCTTTTTTTGTTATGATTTTATTGTAACTCGATTGTTTTAGGGAGAGGGAATGGTTCATGCTCATTGTAGTAAAGGTAACGTAACTTCTGATTGGCTTTATCGATTTTCCTGGTTTTGTTTCATTTAAAATAACTTTAATGGGCGTTCACCTAACGGAGGTTAGTTCGTTCTTCGTCCATTAGGGACCTTGAACTCTTCTCTCTCCTAAGCCAATTAAACTACAAAAAATGATGTAAAATACGAATACTATATAATGAATCTATTTTAGATATAATTTGTGAATGATGCATGTTTTCGGAAAAACGCCATTTCTAATTTTGAAGTTAGAGTTGCGCCCCGTAGCCCATAGCAGCCATTACAATTTTCAGCAATGTCTCTTGGGTACGTTTGTGACAAAATTGTCTTGCTTGCAGCTAAAGTTGAGTGGTTGCCGAGATACATCTTGCGGCCTTTATCAATGGCCCACCCGATACAACCCAGTTGGTTCCTCGGTCTGTTTTTGGCATCACGTACCTTTCTCAAAATCATTCGTCTCACTTATCATTTCATGTTTTAATATGTGGAATTAGCCTTATATTTCCTTCCTTTTACCGTTTTTAACTTTGGAGCCATTTATGTAGAACGGATGTTACTCTTTTGTCAGCATATCAATTGGAATACCAGCCACTACCAGCAATGCATCTGTAGACATTGTTCTATAAGTTCAGATTATATGCATTACCATATTTCACTGGGCTCTGAACATTGAGTGCTCATATTTCTTTTCCCTCAAAGCCTTGGCATATCTAGGGGTTCCTCAGATGGCGTTAGCCGAAGCAGGAATGCAACGACTTTAGTTGACTTACCAGTGGTGCGTCTTATCTGTTCAATCCTTCATGCGCGTAACGATGGACAATTCTTTATCGTACTACTAATAAAGAAGAAATATTGTCAATTTTGATGCTCAAAAGCCAAAAAAGGTTATATTCAAAAGAAGATTAGTGAAAATGGAAACAATTCTACATCACTATGGAATGCCTTGAAAGAAACGGAAATAAAAAAGAAAGATACCACAATTAACATGATAAAAAATCATATATTTAAAACATAAAAAGAAATTGCAAAAAAATTTGCAGGATATTTTTCTAATATAAGTGGGACACTCAGAAATAATATTTAAAGAAATTCAAAGTACACCTATAGTGAGTCTCGACAGAAAAAATTCACAGTAAATTCATTCTACTTATCGAATATTGATGGAAACGAAAATATTGAAACTATAATAAACGTAAAAACAAAAAATCGTTATGATCTGACAATATAAAAATGTTAGCTATCTATATAGCTAAACCTCTTACATAATTACATTATATTATTGGAACTGGAGATTATCCCAATGCATTTAAAACGGCCTTAATTACACTAGTACATAAAACTGGAAATCGAACTGCATAAATATAGACCAACTTCTCATATAGCCAGAGTTACCATCTTTGAAAGATTTGGATTACTTATTTCTATTTTGTGGCAGGATTAGTAAGTGCAGTAATTTTAAATGTTCGAAATTGGTTTTAGCACTACCAAAGACATACCACTTTACACAATAATTTGGATTATTTACCATTTTTTAATATGGGGGCCAAAAATCACGATTTCGATCTAATAACTTAAATATGTTTATATGCTCCTATAGCTGTCTAATAATGCCCCGCATTCAAAATGAGGACTCTGCTATTAGAATATCGTGATGCCGCCACACGTTAATCCTACCAGAGAAACCCGCTACACTTCCATTACACATTTTTACTCTTAAGAACCAGGTTCATCGAGAATTGGCCAGTAAGGTTGATCCTAATTTTTTCCAGGTTCACTAAGCTGGTCACTACCTTGAAGAGTTCAAAAATCTCTTACATATTTTTATCAGATGCAGTACCTCAGTATTTAGTGTTAGTAGTATAAAAGCAAATTTCTCACAGAAAGGTCCCCTCTCCAATAATTACCCAAATGGGACAAGTTTTACCATCTAGCCGCAAGTTTGTTGCGGGCAGTCTCAAAAGTTTCTTGCATAAAGTGTGTTTCTTAGATTTCTAAAAAGCACTTCGCGCCCACGCTCCCTGTAGTAACAATTTGGCAAGTGCTACTCGCCAAGCGCAATGTTATTAGATGCTGTCTTAAAACTTTCGCACCTAAAACGCTAAAGCTACAACTATCTGCTTCCCACTGCTTTCCTACTACAAAACCCATTTCATAAACCAAAAAAACACACCTTACAGTTCATCTCGACTTACGTAATGCCGCTTGAGTAGGTCTGACAGCGTATCGTCGGCTGGTGCTGATTATTATTCTCCTATAAGAAATATACAGGGTTCGGCAATGAAACGGGAAGATTTCGTAAATAATTTTATTGTTGAAAAAATATTTGTTTGTAATTATTAATACCTTAATGAGAAATAATAGAGTAGCCATTTGATATAAAATGCTAAAAATTATATTTTTTGAAAATTACATCTGTCAAATGTCCTCCGTTGACACCTATGCATTCATGGAGTCGAGCCTGAAAGTTCTGCATAACTCTTTGCAGCATATGAACAGGTATTGCTGCAATCTCGTCACGAATTCGTTGTTTGAGGGCCGGCATTGTCCTGGGTGGATCAGTTTCAAACACTTTAGTTTTCAGATAACTCCATAAAAAGAAGTAGCAGACAGTAAGGTCGGGAGACCGAGGGGGCCAAGCAAATCCGCGTTTCGAGAAACGACACGCCCTGAGAACAAAGCATTCACCGCATTAGTTGAAATTCTTGCAGTATGGCTTGTTGCACCGTCTTGTTGAAAAAGTGTGTTTTCATTAACTGGAAAGGGGTGAAGTTGAGGTGTGAATGCTTTGCAGGCATTATCACCAATTTTAGCAGATTATGCATTGGATGACCTGCTTGATATTGTATATATAAAAAATACGTAGATGACATAATTGTTTGCCTACCATTTGAAGGTTTGTACGATATTGTATATGTTTTTAACAGTTATGATCCCTATATCCAATTCACCATAGAAAAAGAAGATGATAATCAATCTGTTCCATTCCTGGACTCAAAAATCATCCGAAACAACAATATCTTAATGGTAGACTGGTACATGAAGCCTATGGCATCAGGCAGATTCCTGAATTTCAGATCCTACCACAAACTTAAGATAAAGATAAATCTGGTGAAACAAATGAAAACAAGGGTCACTAGCATTTCTTACAGTACTTTCCCTCAACTTACGCAAACTCTCAACACTCTTCACGAATAATGGTTATTCAAAATACCTGACAAACAGAATCTTGTTCAGCTCTCCCACTGCCATACCATGTTCACAGAATAATGATAACAAAAATCCCAACCTCTCCAATAATAACAATGACAATCCTCCTAATGATACAGATATTCCAGCTATTTCCAGAATTAGTTTTGCAATACATTAAAGATTTAACAACAAAACTTTCTAGATTTTGCAACACTTTAAATTGCCGCATTGCTTACAAATCCTCACTCACAGTCAACAATGTTTTCTCCAAAATGAAAGATAGAGTTCCTCTGCTTGGCTTATCCAACATCGTCTACTCCATCAATTGTAATAATTGCAATCTCACATACATAGGTCAAACTTTAAGATCCCTTAAATGTAGAATAACCTCACATAAAAGTGATGCTAAACTGCATCCAGAAAGATGTGCTCTAGCTTCACACGTCAACTCCATAGGGCATCAATTGAGATACAATGATATCAAGGAGCGGGACAGAGAAAATCATCTATCAAAACGCCTGTTTCTGGAAATGTCATATATCTTCATGACAGACAATTGCATGAACAAAAAAGCTGATGTCAATCAACTTAGCGAAAAATTGGAAAAGCAACATATCTTCCCCAACATCGATTTCTCCCAATAATCGCTCAATTTACATAAAATAATTCTTCACTATCTTAATAAAATCAAAATCAAAATTGCTCAAAGTATTTTGTCCTCAAGTGTGAATATCCCCTACAGATTTCTTAGTTCTGTGGTAGGATAACATCCAAATCACACTCCTTCCAAAGCAACTTCTATCAAGTTTTAAAAATATCTCTGTACTTCATCGGTCAATAATAGCGACATAATGAGTGACCTTCCAATAATGTTCAATGTCACACTTCATACGCCGCTGTAGAATGTCAGTCGGCCAGCACGTCTTGGGTAATGTGGAGGTTATCAGTGAAAAAAAGATGCAATCTCGAAGGAATTTTCAATGGTTGACAGTTTTCCAATCTCCAAATTTCTTATAAATCAATCAACGTTTATTAAAAAAATCTTTCAAAATGATTTGCCATTTAATAATAAAATAATTCCGTCCTAATCGAACCTCATCGGTCCAGTTTTTTATTCGTCGACTATGTGTTCCCTTCACTGTTGTTTAAAAACAATTTCAGCAGCAATCTCGCCGACTTAGTAAGTAAATATTTTTCTCCTAATTGTTATTTGTTGCTATTGTCAATAATTATTGTTTCCAGCTCCAGACGATGAAGACATAGATCTTCGAAAGCTTGAGAGTTTGAGTTATAAGACTGTACTTTTGCAATACTTTGCCTTCTACCCAAAGAAATTAAAGGATATATACTGTATATATATATATAGGGTGACTTCGAAGTTGAGTCATTTATTTTAACAGTGAGTAGATCTGATCAAAAGAAATGTTTTTTCCTTTACCATTTTTCTGGTAAAATTAAAGTAACAAAGTTATAGCCCTTTGGAAGTTTGAGTACCGCCCTGTCTCAATAATAATATTATGTGCTCGTGTTTGGCGACAACGGATATAATCCGCCGTATCGGTTCATCGCATCGGAAACAAAAAAGCGAAAGAATTTGGAACGATCTTTTTACAATTATTTTATTCATTTGTATACAGTCAGTGTCAGTGAATAGTGGTGTCTGTTGCGTGGCTCAAACGAAATAAAAAATGGCACATGTTTATGCGGATCGGTTTCCCAATCGAGTGCAACCAACCCCTCCTGCCTTTGTTAATGTAGTACAACGGGCTCGTGAATCAGGTGACGGCATGCCGGTGCTCCAAGACCGCACGATCAAATACAGGTCCGCACTGAAATACTTGTCGGGAGGATACTTTATAAAACAAGGTAACATTTTTTTTTAATTTTTTTTTTATTTTTACACACATATTTTTATTGCGACAAAATGATAGGGGTTGTAGAGTGCATCAAAATGAACAATTTTGCCTTATAAACCCCTGTTCGGAAATATGCCGTTTGTTCTGCAGCAAAAAAAAATATCAGTTTCTTGAAACAGCTTACCTACAGTAATTGCTCAAAGTGTCCTCCTTGCTCAATGCACAGCTGTGCACGATTGTTCAATGATCTGCGAACTCTGTGGCATACCCCCGGTATGTCCTGAACATGTGCGGACGCGGCCATCACTCTTCCCAGTAGCTCTTGTTGGTTGGCAACAGGAGTTTCGTACACTAAAGCTTTCAGATGGCCCCAGAGAAAATAATCCAGTGGGGTCAGGTCGGGTGACCGCGCAGGCCAAGGCATAGGGCTACCTCGGCCTATCCACCTATTTGGAAATTTATCGTCCAAATACTGCCGCACTTGTAAAGAAAAGTGGGCTGGAGCGCCATCGTGTTGAAACCACATGTTGGCTCTTTTGTTCAGTGGCACATTTTCTAATAGTTCCGGTAGCACATGCTGTAAGAATCGACCGTAAGCATGCCCATCCAAACGTGGTGGAAGCAAATATGGCCCGATGATATGCTCGTCCACAATGCCGCACCAGATGTTAATTGAAAACTGATGTTGGTCTCTATGGATGGCTATGGCATGAGGGTTTTCTTAATCTCAAATGTGACTGTTACGGCTATTAAAATAACCGTCCTTTGTAAAACAGGACTCGTCAGTGAACAAAACGTAGCGACCAAAGTTTGGTTGCTCAACTCCTGCTGCAGCCACCAACGACAAAAACGACGCGACAGATAATCTTCTGGACCCATGGCTTGGACTTTTAAAAGGTGGTATGGGTGTAGTTGCTGGTCATGGAGAACCCGCTAAACAGTAGTTTGAGACGCTCCCATATCATGTGCAATAGCACGCACGCTTGTACGCGGATTGGCCTCTACATGATGCAGAATCGCTTCCTCAAATTCTACTGTGCGCCTCGTGAAGGGCCGCCCTGCTTCCGCGAGGTGTCTGATGCTGCCACTGACACGAAGAGGTCCATGAATCCTTGCAAAAATGGCGTGATGCGGATGAGGACGTTCTGGAAACCGTTGGGCGTAGATTCGCAAGGCTCGTCTTCCGTTACCACCAGCTTCTCCGTAAATTAAATGCATATTCGCAACGAATAACGCTGCATTTTAACACTAAGGTACTGTTATTTACTATCTAGTTTGACGCACCACTCAGATAAATTAAATGAATCGGTGTGGAGAATTTACGATAACAAAAATGTAAACACAGCAGGCTTTTTTTACAAACCGGAGAGACCATGAAATGTGCTAGACGAACATTCTGCAGCTGGTGAACTTTTTGTGTCTCCTATGAGCTCTTAAGGTAAAATTAGCGGTAGTGCTGAAACGGCATATTTACGAACAGGGGTTTATAAGGCAAAATTGCATATTTTTATGACCTCTACAACCCCTATCATTTTGTCGCAATAATTATGGAACACCCTGTATACAGATTCCGATAGTTAGGGCCTCCACTTATTGGCTTTTTAGAGTCGATAGGTCCTCCGTATATGGGGGGCCTATCGCAAATTTCACCAGTCGGCCCCTTTGTCACCCGGCAAAATTCCAGAGCGATGACCCAAATCGTGTTTTTTGCTAAATTTGGGTACCGCAGTTCCGGGCTTTGCCGCGCCGATTTGGTGAACTCACAGTCGCGCGGGTATTCAGCCCGTATACTTTCAATCAAGTCTACAGTGGATAGGTCATCTGCCGGGTATTCAGTATCTAGATTGTCGCCTTAATATTGGCATCGCTGTATTAGGCATTTATTAGAATTGTTTTGCAAGATGATTGGATTTTCATCTTCTTATGTCTGCTACGGCCAGTTCGCGGTCAAGTATTACACACGAGCGGCCGTGACCGGGAGTACCGTAATGCAGCGATGATATTTGTTGGAATGTAATGCTCAAATCCATAAAATAAAAGATGTTATTTTTGTTTTACGATTTAAGACAGATGCCTTTACTTACCGCGCCTATTGACAGGAATTATTGTAATCATAAAAAATCTGCTTTAGGTTGCTGTTATGCCATGCACAAAGACCCTTGAATATTCTCGGAAATCGGTGGAGTAACAGCAGAGTGGTTAACAAACGAAGAAAAAAATGGTCAAACTTCCGGATGTTTCAGACATTCCTCCAAGAACATTTTAGGGCTGTAAATTTAGATGGCGTTTAAAGTATTTCTGAATATTTTAGAGCTTACTAATCGTTTTCCGAATAATTTTTGGGGGTAGGGGGGCTGAGGAAATGAGGTGAATCTGGATTTGGCTAGGTGTTAGTTAAAGGTATTCTATTATCAATAAACCTTCAGATCGACTTCCTGAACATCAATCACCCCGCTTCAGAGGCAGTTCTTCTCGGTGATTTCAATGCCTATAATGAGCTTTTTTTGGGCTCAAACAAGACCGATGCAGCAAGTCGTGCAGTCGAAGCGTTCGCTCTTACTCAAGGGCTAACCCAGCTGATGACGAGTCCTACTTTTTTCCCCTGCGTCTCGTCACACGCCAGTCTCTTTCTGACCACGCATCCTGTCCCTTACAGCACTGCTGTCCTGTCCCCCCCTGGGTCACTCTGACCACGGTATTGTGGAGGTTAGGTTTCGGTCACAACCCGCTGTGGCAGCAGAACCTCGTACAGGCCGCAAAACTTGGCATTACGGACATGCCGACTGGGAGGGGCTTAGAGACTTCTTCTCTAACTTTCCTTGGAGAGATGTCTCACTGACACGGATACGTCGGCTGTCTGTTCTTCGATAACAGAAATTATCCATGTCGGAATGGAGGAATACATCCCTCACCCAGTGAAGGTGCCTAAACCAGGGTCCAACGGCTGGTTTAACAAATCGTGTGACACTGCTCGCCAGCAGCAGATCAAGGCACACAGAACCTTCTTACAAAACCCCATTGTAGAGAACACACAAGCCGACGTCGAGTCCAGAAACAAATATAACGAAGCGGTTCGCAATGCCAAAAACCAGCACGATATAAAAGTTAGGCATAGGGTGATGTCGCGGCGCAATGGCAGTCGGCCCTTCTGGACGCTGGCCAAGCAGATTGAAAAGAACTTCTCACACACAGTAGTAGCCTTCCACCACTTACGTTTCAGGATGGAACTATTGTATTCGACTCAAAAGGCGCAAGATCTTTGCTGAAAACCCCACCATGGACGTCCCCCCCAACGCCCAAGTGCCGTCAATTCAAAGGGTTCCCTGCACTATGCGGAAGGTACCATTCAGGCATGAGACCGTAAGACGAGTGCTCTTGTCGCTCGACATCAACAAAGCTTCTGGTCCGGACTTGATTCCTGCCAGCTTCGCTGATGACAGCACTCTACATGCAGGAATTCAGAGTGACAAGCCGATCTGTGCCGCTGAGCTGGAAAAAAGAACAAAAAGCGTCCTATCGCTCATCCGGTTTCGATGGATGGCCGAGTTCTGCAAAGAGTCATTTATTTCGGCTGGTCGCAGTCCAGATCACCGAGGACCTGATCTGGCACGAACACGTTTCGTCAATAGCTGCAGCTGCTGGGGAAAAGCTAGGCTATCTTTTTAGGGCTAAGAAGTACTTTTCTCCGCACGACCTTCTCATTCTATACAAGGCCCGACTGATCGATGACTCTTCTCTAACAGAAAGTCTCGGGACTCATTCGCACCGGCGGGCCGTCGGCGATCTAGCTCTTTTCTACCGCTATATCAACGGGCTTTGCTCCTCAGAGCTCTCTTCCATGATGCCGCCGCGCGATGTGCCTGCCAGACAGACCCGCCTGACTTTGGTGTCCCATCCTGATTTTGTGAATCGGAGGGTATGTTGATGGGAGATGTATCATACGGCTTTTGGTTGGCGTGTCTATATAGTTAATTCTGAGCTATTAGAAAAAATCAAAATCAAATAAAGCTTGATTTCCTTATCCAAAAATAACGTCACATGATGTCAAGGGAGGAGGGAAGTAATTCGAGTATTTTCGGAGACTCAATGCTGCGAACCGGAGGGTAGCGGAGTATTTCAATTGCAAATATTCCAAGTTTGAAAGTACGCTTTTAAGGTTGTATATCTACATCACAAAAAGCCATGTTTTTCAATTCCGTCGGTTTGTCTGTTGGCGATTTTATTAGTGCATAATCCCAGTAGCATCTGCGCCGATTTCAATAGAAATTGAAGTGATGAGATGTAAACACGTGATAGGAAATAATAGATTCTTTTTTATGTTTGTTGGGGGTGTCCGATCATTTTCTGTCATGTTCAGTTTTTCTTTATGGTGCGTTCAAAAATTTTTGAAACTCAATAAAGTTGTTTTTAGGTTTTTGCTTTTTATCAACCCAACCAGTCGTAAACAGCACCGTTTATCATCGTTAGGATGTCGTCGATACGACATAGGCTATCGGAGATAAACGGAAAGCAAAGTGCTTCGTAGAACATACAATCTCTCGGACATGTGATAGAAGGAGGTATCCTTGATTTTGTGGGCTGATCGATGTTCCGATAATTTTAGGGCGTAGTCAAAGCGTTTTTTGCATGAGTTACAGATTTACGAAACACGTTGGGCATCCTTCTTTCGCATGCTAGCGATGTTTTGTATAGTCTAAATCGAGTAATTAGTGTACTTAATGTTGCTGAATGGAGATCCTTGGAAGGTAATAGAATAATACAAGCCCGAGCTAGGAGACTTCAATTGTATTATCTAAAGAGAAATAACTGAAACTTGGCACCACTGCACGGAGGACTTATCCACTGGTATTTAGTTAATCTGAGTATTTTGGAGGACCTAATGCCGCTTTGTTATCTGGAGGGTATTCCGGTAGAGAACACATCATACGGTTTTTGAAAGGGAGACCTATATAGTGGACTTTGTATGGAAATCCGAAATGTTAATGTATAGTTTTTTTAACTGATCTTGGATCAATGTGTCTTGGTGTCGGATATTCACGAATTAAATTTGATATATATTCAGTATTTCTGGTAGATGACTTATTGCTGGTTTATGAAAGGATGACCTATCCACGTGAAGATGTATACAGGGTGACTTTGAAGTTGAGTCATTTATTTTCAGATAATGATTGTAGAAGGAAGATAAACCAAAATATGTGTGTAAAAATAAAAAACATTAAAAAAAATGTTACCTTGTTTTATAAAGTATCCTCCCGACAAGTATTTCAGTGCGGACCTGTATTTGATCGTGCGGTCTTGGAGCACCGGCAGGCCCTCCCCTGTAAGGTCTTAAGTCTCCTGATTCACGAGCCCTATGTACTATATTAACAAAGGCACGAGGGGTTGGTTGCACTCGATTGGGAAACCGATTCGCACAAATCCGTGATGCCGCGGCAGCATTTTGTAAAGACCCCGTAAATAAGAATCATGTCCACAAGTTCAGCATTTTCGTAAACATGTGACATTTTTTATTTCGTTTGAGCCACGCAACAAACACCACTATTCACTCACGCGTTACCGACTGACGAAAAACATCGTGATAAACGTTTCAAATTCTTTCGCTTTTTTGTTTCCGATGCGATGAACCGATAACGCGGATTATATCCGTTGTTGCCAAACACGAGCACATAATATTATTATTGAGACAGGGCGGTACTCAAACTTCTAAAGGAGCTATAACTTTGTTACTTTAATTTTACCAGAAAAATGTTAAAGGAAAAAACATTTCTTTTGATCACTGTTAAAATAAATGACTCAACTTGAAGTCACCCTGTATATATATATATATATATATATATATACAGGGTGACTTTGAAGTTGAGTCATTAATTTTCAGATAATGATTGTAGAAGGAAGATAAACCAAAATATGTGTATAAAAATAAAAAAAATATAAAAAAATGTTTACCTTGTTTTATAAAGTATCCTCCCGACAAGTATTTCAGTGCGGACCTGTATTTGATCGTGAGGTCCCCTGTGAGGTCTGAAGTCACCTGATTCACGAGCCCGTTGTACTACATTAACAAAGGCACGAGGGGTTGGTTGCACTCGATTGGGAAACCGATCCGCATAAACATGTGCCATTTTTTATTTCGTTTGAGCCACGCAACAGACACTATTCACACGCGACTGTATGTACGAGTATAACTGAACTGAATAAAATAAACATCGTTCCAAATTCTTTCGCTTTTTTGTTTCCGATGCGATGAACCGATAAGGTGGATTATATCCGTTGTTGCCAAACACGAGTACATGATATTATTGAGACAGGGCGGTACTCAAACTTCCAAAGGGCTATAACTTTGTTACTTTAATTTTACCAGAAAAATGGTAAAGGAAAAAAACATTTCTTTTGATCATATCTACTCACTGTTAAAATAAATGACTCAACTTCGAAGTCACCCTGTATATATATATTTTTATATAGGTGAAAAATTAAAGCTTCCGCCTTTTGTTGGGTACTTCGACAAAATTTAAGCAAAGAGGACTCTTTATACCTTTTTTAATTCTCTCTAGCTTTCAATGGACTTTGCCATCATCCTCAGGAGCTGCAATTACAATGATAACAGTAGCAACAAAAGTGTAAAATGAATTTAGATTGACTCAACTTACAGTAGTATGTGAGGATGTTGCTAATTGTTGTTTACGTATAGGATGAGGGAAACGTCCAGTAACATGGTGAGAGCTGGATAGATTGTACAATGGTCAAAATTATATAAAATATGACAAGAACAAGTTAAAAACAGATTAAAAATTATTTAAAAAACATTACAGCATTACATCGTGAAGCCACTTGATGATTGCACAAATTAGTGGTCATGGAATAATGAGTGAGATGAAACCCTTTGACAGAAGGCCGAAGGATGTCAATGTCTGTGTTGAAAGATGGAACGAATTGTGGGCGTGTGCCAAAACGTTGCCAAATCACTTCAGATGATGAGATTTTCAGAATTTTATGTAAGAATTTGTTAAACCGACCAGAGGCAGTTGAATAAACTACATGTAATTTTAATTGATGGGAATTTAAATTAACAATTATTAATAAATCGCGAGAAGAGAATTATTATATTTTGAGTGGAATGAAATTTACTGGTGGAATCGGCCAAAACACAGATTCTAATTATGGTTGTGAAGAGTTGAAATTTGGGGAGATATGCAAGTTCTCCAATTTTTCGCAGTTTAGCAAATATGAGTAAATGACACTCAGTTGTTTAACATCTGTCTTTTTGTTGATACAGTTGTTATTCATGAAGATGTGGGACATTTCCAGGAATAAACGTTTGGAAAGGTGTTTTTCTTTATCAAGAACTTTGATACTTGTGTAATTCATAGAATGCCCTGTTGTGTTAACATGAGATGCTAGAGCGCATCTTTCAGGATGAAGCCTAGCATCACTTTTGTGTGATGTAATCCTTCCTTTAAGAGATCTGGAGGTCTGACCTATGTATATTTGGTTGCAGTTGTTGCAATTGATGGAGTAGACTGTGTTGGTTAAGCCAAGCAGCGGGACTTTGTGTTTCATTTTTGAAAAAATGCAGTTTATAGTGAGGACGGATTTGCAAGCAATTCGAAAGTTCAAAGGACTGCACAATCTGATCAGCTTAGGGGTCAGTTCCTTGATATAGGGCAAGACAGCAAAACCAGGTCTGGAGTCCGGGTTGGTGCTTGTACTGTTAGGATTGATGTTATTATTGGGAATTACATCAGTTCCGTTATTAGGGGTTGTGCGACTATTACCTGCATCACCAGAATTCGGCAAAATATTGGAAGGTGAACTAAATAAGATCTTGTTAATCAGACACTTCGGATAACCATTATTGATGAACAGTTTTGATAGTTTACGTAAATTTGAGGTGTGGAAGGTATTATCTGAGATGCTGATTACCCTTGTTTTCATCTGTTTTACCAAATTGATTTTAATCCCTAGCTTATGGTATGACCTAAAATTGAGAAACCGACCTGAGGCCATAGGTTTCTGGTACCAGTCTACCAATAAACTGTTGTTGTTGGTGCGAATGAGTCTTGTGTCTAGAAAGGGGACAGACAGGTTCTCATCTTCTTTTTCAATGGTAAATTGGATGTAGGGGTCATAGCTGTTAAATTCTCTGACAATACCATCCAGACCTATGGAAGGGAGGCATAAAATAATGTCATCTACGTATTTTTTTATGAAGAAGAGGTTATAGGGTAGTGTCGGAATAACAGTATCAAGCAGATCATCCATGACATATTCTGCCAAAATTGGTGACAGAACAGATCCCATAGGACAACCATGTGTTTGAGAATATATTTTGTTGTTGAAAGAGAAATAATTGTTATGAAAAAGGAATGTTATAATGTTAGTGAAAGATTCTAGAGATATGTTGCAGTGTTGACTTATCTCATTCCAGTGTTTATTAATAGTTCTTGTACATGCATCCAGATAGATGTTGCTGAATAGCGACACCACATCAAGACTGGCGATAATATGATCGGCTGGTATTGTCAATCTGTTGAACTGACGAGAGACTTCAAATGAGTCTTTGATGTAGTAATCATTATCTGCATGTGCTGATTTTAGTGTTGTCGATATTAATGAAGACAAAGCCTGGGTGGCTGAACCTATTGATGCAACTATAGGTCTTACTGAGAGTACAGGTTTGTGAATTTTCGGAAGTGCATAAAATTTGGGAGGGACAGAGTTATAAGTAGTCAAAGTTCTTTTTTGTTCTTGGGTTATTTGTCCAGTGCTGAGAAGTTCCTTAACAATGTCATTACTTTTCTTTTCCACTTTACGTGTGGGATCTCTATTAATTTCATGATGTGAAGGGTCATCATTGATGAGATTGTTGCAAAGATCTAAATAGTGTTGTTTAAGCAGTATCACTGTAACATTGCCTTTGTCAGATCTTGTAACCATAAGTTCAGAATGTTGTTTTAGAAATGTTCTAGTTTTGTTTAAAAGGTTGTGATAAAAGGAATGTTTTTTATTGAGATTGTTATTATGATAATAGTTAGTGATGAGGTTAGTGGAACGAGTTGTGAAAATGTTTCTTTCAGTGTCATCACTTATGGAGGATGCTATTGTGTCTACATCCGCTAGGATTGATCTAATTGGAATGTCATTGTTAACAATCGGCTCTACACTGAACTTAGGCCCTAAGGAAAGAAATTTTAATATGTCATGAGGGATGTCAACGTTACTGAGATTTTTTATCCAATTTTGTTGAGTGTTGAGGAAGGTTTTTCTGGTGTCATTCAACAATCTGTCAAACTTACGAGTGTTAGAGTTTTTTATGTTATGAAAGATTTTATTGTAATGTCTGAGTTGTCTATATTTGAAATTATCAAAAATTAGGGGAGAAGTGGAAGAAATTATGTCACTTTGGAGTGAATTGAGTATGGAATGAAGTTTTTTCAACTGTCTGTGGCAGGAAGATATCTCAAGCGTGAGTATTTTGTCACCTAACCTGTGCAGACGATTTTTCATCCCATCTTCTATTGAATGACTTTCTAGTAAGTGTGTGATTGATGTTAAGCACTTCTCCCCTAATTTTTGATAATTTCAAATATAGACAACTCAGACATTACAATAAAATCTTTCATAACATAAAAAACTCTAACACTCGTAAGTTTGACAGATTGTTGAATGACACCAGAAAAACCTTCCTCAACACTCAACAAAATTGGATAAAAAATCTCAGTAACGTTGACATCCCTCATGACATATTAAAATTTCTTTCCTTAGGGCCTAAGTTCAGTGTAGAGCCGATTGTTAACAATGACATTCCAATTAGATCAATCCTAGCGGATGTAGACACAATAGCATCCTCCATAAGTGATGACACTGAAAGAAACATTTTCACAACTCGTTCCACTAACCTCATCACTAACTATTATCATAATAACAATCTCAATAAAAAACATTCCTTTTATCACAACCTTTTAAACAAAATAAAACAACATTCTGAACTTATGGTTACAAGATCTGACAAAGGCAATGTTACAGTGATAATGCTTAAACAACACTATTTAGATCTTTGCAACAATCTCATCAATGACCCTTCACATCATGAAATTAATAGAGATCCCACACGTAAAGTGGAAAAGAAAAGTAATGACATTGTTAAGGAACTTCTCAGCACTGGACAAATAACCCAAGAACAAAAAAGAACTTTGACTACTTATAACTCTGTCCCTCCCAAATTTTATGCACTTCCGAAAATTCACAAACCTGTACTCTCAGTAAGACCTATAGTTGCATCAATAGGTTCAGCCACCCAGGCTTTGTCTTCATTAATATCGACAACACTAAAATCAGCACATGCAGATAATGATTACTACATCAAAGACTCATTTGAAGTCTCTCGTCAGTTCAACAGATTGACAATACCAGCCGATCATATTATCGCCAGTCTTGATGTGGTGTCGCTATTCAGCAACATCTATCTGGATGCATGTACAAGAACTATTAATAAACACTGGAATGAGATAAGTCAACACTGCAACATATCTCTAGAATCTTTCACTAACATTATAACATTCCTTTTTCATAACAATTATTTCTCTTTCAACAACAAAATATATTCTCAAACACATGGTTGTCCTATGGGATCTGTTCTGTCACCAATTTTGGCAGAATATGTCATGGATGATCTGCTTGATACTGTTATTCCGACACTACCCTATAACCTCTTCTTCATAAAAAAATACGTAGATGACATTATTTTATGCCTCCCTTCCATAGGTCTGGATGGTATTGTCAGAGAATTTAACAGCTATGACCCCTACATCCAATTTACCATTGAAAAAGAAGATGAGAACCTGTCTGTCCCCTTTCTAGACACAAGACTCATTCGCACCAACAACAACAGTTTATTGGTAGACTGGTACCAGGAACCTATGGCCTCAGGTCGGTTTCTCAATTTTAGGTCATACCATAAGCTAGGGATTAAAATCAATTTGGTAAAACAGATGAAAACAAGGGTAATCAGCATCTCAGATAATACCTTCCACACCTCAAATTTACGTAAACTATCAAAACTGTTCATCAATAATGGTTATCCGAAGTGTCTGATTAACAAGATCTTATTTAGTTCACCTTCCAATATTTTGCCGAACTCTGGTGATGCAGGTAATAGTCGCACAACCCCTAATAACGGAACTGATGTAATTCCCAATAATAACATCAATCCTAACAGTACAAGCACCAACCCGGACTCCAGACCTGGTTTTGCTGTCCTGCCCTATATCAAGGAACTGACCCCTAAGCTGATCAGATTGTGCAGTCCTTTGAACTTTCGAATTGCTTGCAAATCCGTCCTCACTATAAACTGCATTTTTTCAAAAATGAAACACAAAGTCCCGCTGCTTGGCTTAACCAACACAGTCTACTCCATCAATTGCAACAACTGCAACCAAATATACATAGGTCAGACCTCCAGATCTCTTAAAGGAAGGATTACATCACACAAAAGTGATGCTAGGCTTCATCCTGAAAGATGCGCTCTAGCATCTCATGTTAACACAACAGGGCATTCTATGAATTACACAAGTATCAAAGTTCTTGATAAAGAAAAACACCTTTCCAAACGTTTATTCCTGGAAATGTCCCACATCTTCATGAATAACAACTGTATCAACAAAAAGACAGATGTTAAACAACTGAGTGTCATTTACTCATATTTGCTAAACTGCGAAAAATTGGAGAACTTGCATATCTCCCCAAATTTCAACTCTTCACAACCATAATTAGAATCTGTGTTTTGGCCGATTCCACCAGTATATTTCATTCCACTCAAAATATAATAATTCTCTTCTCGCGATTTATTAATAATTGTTAATTTAAATTCCCATCAATTAAAATTACATGTAGTTTATTCAACTGCCTCTGGTCGGTTTAACAAATTCTTACATAAAATTCTGAAAATCTCATCATCTGAAGTGATTTGGCAACGTTTTGGCACACGCCCACAATTCGTTCCATCTTTCAACACAGACATTGACATCCTTCGGCCTTCTGTCAAAGGGTTTCATCTCACTCATTATTCCATAACCACTAATTTGTGCAATCATCAAGTGGCTTCACGATGTAATGCTGTAATGTTTTTTAAATAATTTTTAATCTGTTTTTAACTTGTTCTTGTCATATTTTATATAATTTTGACCATTGTACAATCTATCCAGCTCTCACCATGTTACTGGACGTTTCCCTCATCCTATACGTAAACAACAATTAGCAACATCCTCACATACTACTGTAAGTTGAGTCAATCTAAATTCATTTTACACTTTTGTTGCTACTGTTATTATTGTAATTGCAGCTAATGATGATGATGGCAAAGTCCATTGAAAGCTAGAGAGAATTAAAAAAGGTATAAAGAGTCCTCTTTGCTTAAATTTTGTCGAAGTACCCAACAAAAGGCGGAAGCTTTAATTTTTCACCTAACTGGTCTAGACGACAATGACCACGTCTCAAGTTATATTTTTATATATATATTTACATAACATTATATATATTATTATATATATATTTACATAACTTGAGACGTGGTCATTGTCGTCTAGACCAGTTAGGTGAAAAATTGATGATTGCAATCATCAAGTGGCTTCACGATGTAATGCTTTAATGTTTTTAAATAATTTTTAATCTGTTTTTAACTTGTTCTTGTCATATTTTATATAATTTTGACCATTGTACCATCTATCCAGCTCTCACCATGTTACTGGACGTTTCCCTCATCCTATACGTAAACAACAATTAGCAACATCCTCATATACTACTCTCCTGATGATGATGGCAAAGTCCATTGAAAGCTAGAGATAATTAAAAAAGTATAAAGAGTCCTCTTTGCTTAAATTTTGTCGAAGTGCCCAACAAAAGGCGGAAGCTTTAATTTTTCACCTAACTGGTCTAGACGACAATGACCACGTCTCAAGTTATATATATATATAACAACAAGTAGGAAAATAATGGGCAAAACCCGCAAAAAGGAGGAACGTGGATTCGAGCAGAAAATAGGATAGGTAACCCGAGCGATACGTATTTCTGCTGGTTGGCTTCATCCGGCCCGAAATGAATGCACATATGAAACTACAAAAGTAGATACACATGCCCACACATCCGGATACGGGTGTAACCTGAGGAAACGAAGTTGGAGGGGAAAAAACGACACACGAAGTCCACAACAAGAGCCAACCTACACATTGTAGTATAAAATGGCTATACGACCTCGAATTTTCAAGGAGACGCCTAACCACAACCACGCGGCCGGTTATAGCCACTTGCTGTGGTACTTCAAGCCCAAAGGATCTACAAAGAGAATATGATCAGGCGGAGAAAGGTATATAACAACAAGTAGGAAAAATTTTTCTCCGCATGATCATATTCTCTTTATATCTATATATATATATATGTGTCCTCTACCGGAATACCCTCGAGATAACAAAGCGTCATTAGGTCCTCCAAAATACTCAAATTATCAAGTTTCAGTTATTTCTCTTAAGATAATACTGTATGGCACGGCATTCTGAACTAATCCATTGACTCGAAAATGTGCCATACAACCCTGATCTAGCACCAACAGATTTCTAACTTTCCCAAACGTTAAGAAATTTTTCAGTGGAAAGCGATTGGAAAATGATGAATTATGGAATAAACTGTTATTTACGGGTTGAAAAGCTGATGTCATGACTCAACGAATATTAGAATTTTAATGACAATTATTTTGTTAAGTGGGAAAATTGTCATACTTTTGTGATAAAATTTACGTTTATAAACAGAATTCCCTTCATCTCATTGTAAAACCGTTGTTGCTTGAAAAATGAAGTAATTTTAAATTAAAGCTGACGAATGTCACTATTTTTTCTGAATCTTTAGTATGGTAGATCCCAAACCTTCTGTTCTGGTATTAGTGGTTTTATTTTTTCAACATTATATATTCAGTTATGTATCATTACCTTCGTAACTAAAATTTAAACTGATATTTTTTGGGTGTATCCTTCGCTCCTATAACCGCATGCTTGTTGTTTCCGAAGCAAAATATATTTATTTTACATACATATCATAAAAACGAATCAACTGATTTATCGTGTTAAGTAATTTAAATCTACATTTGTCATACTTTGATGAGTCGTGTCATAGACATAAAATGAGATAAAGCCCTTATCCTAATTTTCTATTTTGAATTCAGATGCCTCATGTATGTATGAAGATTCCGGAGGATAACGAATATCAAGGGTTTTTTTTTTGTTTTTTATATCGAATCAGCCGCGCAGGCAGAAGCCTAAATGTCGGAACACCCCGGCTGCTATGATGATCCCAAAGAAATTTTGAAAATACGATTTTTGAACTGCCTAAGCTTAGTAGAACTACTCTTGTAGATTGTTCCACAATCTCGACACCCTCGGACGGGTCTGTCTGGCAGGCACATCGCGCGGTGGCATCATGGAAGAGAGCTCTGCGGAGCAAAGCCCGTTAGTATAGCGGTAGAAAAGAGCTAGATCGCCGATGGCCCGCCGGTGCGAAAGAATCCCGAGACTGTCTTTTAGAGAAGAGTCATCGATCAGTCGGACCGCCCTCCTCTGGACAGCATCGAGCATGGAAAATGTAGTCGGGGCGGCAGCACCCCAAACGTGTGAGCAATACTCGAGGCTAGGCCTTATCTGGGCCTTGTATAGAATGGGAAGATCGTTCGGAGAAAAGTACTTCTTAGCCCTAAACAAATAGCCTAGCTTTTTCCCAGCAGCTGCAGCTATTGACGAGACGTGTTCGTGCCAGATCAGGTCCTCGGTGATCTGGGCCCGACCAGCCGAAATGGATGGCTCTTTGGCAGAACTCGGCCATCCATCGAAACCGGATGAGCGCTAGGACGCTTTTTGGTTCGTCAAAGTACAGTCCTGTGTTTTGGAAGCATCGAACTGTACAAGATTGTTGCGTCCCCAAGTAGTGATAGCCTCCAGGTCTCTTGTCTGAGAGGGAGTCCTCGCTAGTCTTCTTTTTTCCAGCTCAGCGGCAGAGATCGGCTTGTCACTCTGAATTCCTGCATGTAGAGTGCTGTCATCAGCGAAGCTGTGGATTGGGTTGATCGTGCAGGAAACGAGGTCGTGGATATGTAAGAGAAACTGTCGGAGTCAAGACCGATCCCTAAGGAACACCCGCGTTGACGTTGTGGGCATGAAGAGGAGAACCTGTCAATTACTAAGGATATGTTGCGGCCAGAGAAGTCAGCCACCCATCTGCAAAGCTTTTCTGGGAGGCCATAGGATGGAAGTTTGCTTAAGAGGGCAGCGTGTCACAGCTGATCGAACGCTTTCGTGATGACATGAGCCTCACCATGAGACTGGATGAGTTTACTTCACAATTGCGTGACGTAAGCTAGGAGGTCCCCTGTGGATCGTTGGTGCCGGAAACCATACTGCCTGTCGCTAATCAAGCTGTGGCGTTCGAGGTAGTCCAAAAGCTCGCGATTTATGCACCTCTCCATCACCTTATTTATAACAGAAAGCAGAGCTATAGGCCTGTAGTTGTAAGGGTCGGTCTTAGATCCTTTTTTTGGATGGGTTGGACATGAGCAAATTTCCAGTTTTCTGGGAAGGTGCCGGATTCATACGATATCTGGAAGAGACACGAAAGAACTGGACCAAGCTCCGCTGCACACCTGTTCAGTACAATGGTAGGAATCACGTCCGGACCAGAAGCTTTGTTGATGTCGAGCGACAAGAGCACTCGCCTTGCGGTCTTATGCCTGATTGTTACCTCCCGCATGGTGTAGGGAACTCTTTGAATTGACGGCACTTAGGCGTCGGGGGGACGTCCATGGTGGAGTTGGCAGCAAAGATCTTGGCTAGCACTTCCGCCTTGGCCTTTGAGTCGAATACAATAGTTCCATCCTGACACGTAAGTGGTGGAAGGCTACTGTGTGAGAAGTTCTTTTCAATCTGCTTGGCCAGCGTCCAGAAAGACCGACTAACATTGCGCCGCGACATTACCCTCTGCCTAACTTTTATATCGTGCTGGTTTTTGGCATTGCGAACCGCATCGTTATATTTGTTTCTGGACTCGACGCCGGCTTGTCTGTTCTCTACAGTGGGGTTTTGTAAGAAGGTTCTGTGTGCCTTGATCTTCTTCTGGCGAGCAGTGTCACACGATTTGTTAAACTAGCCATTGGACCCTGGTTTAGGCACTTTCACTGTGTGAGGGATGTATTCCTCCATTCCGACGTCGATAATTTCTGTTATCGAAGAACAGACAGCCGACGCACCCGCGTCAGTGGAAGAGACATCTCTCCAAGGAAAGTTAGAGAAGAAGTCTCTGAGCCCCTCCCGGGTCGTCATGTCCGTGATGTCACGTTTTGCGGCCTGCCACAGCGGGTTCTGAACGGAACCTAACCTACAAAACCCGTGGTCTGAGTTATCCAGAGGGACAGGACAGCAGTGCTGTAAGGGACAGGATGCGTGGTCAGAAAGAGATCCAGCAGGCTAACGACGTGTGACGAGACACGGGGGAAAAAGTACAGCTCGTCACCAGTTGGTGCAGCCCTTGAGTAGGAGCGAGCGCTTCGACGGCACGTCCTGCTACATCGGTCTTGTTTGAGCCCAACCAAAGCTCATTATGGGCATTAAAATCGCCGATAAGAACTACCTCTGAAGCGGGGTGATTGATGTTCAGGAAGTCGATCTGAAGATTTATTGAAAATAGAATACCTTAACTAACACCTCCAGATTCACCTCATTCCCTCAGCCCCCCTACCCCCAAAAATTATTCGGAAAACGATTAGGAAGCTCTAAAATATTCAGAAATACTTAAAACGATTTTTAGTTTTGTCGTTGTTTAATACTAGCTCCGCCGCCCGTCACCCCCTCCACCAAAATCTCTAGCCCTAAAATTTTCTTGGAGGAATGTCTGAAACATCCGGAAGCGAAGTTTGACCATTTTTTTCTACGTTTGTTAACCACTCTGCTGTTACTCCACCGATTTCCGAGAATATTCAAGGTTCTTTGTGCATGGCATAACAGCAACCTAAAGCAGATTTTTTGATGATTACAATAATTGCTGTCAATTGACGCGGTAAGTAAAAGCATTTGTCTTAAATCGTAAAACAAAAATAATAACAAATATCGTCGCTGCATTACGGTACTCCCGGTCACGGCCGCTCGTGTGTAATACTTGACTGCGAACTCGGCCGTAGCAGACATAGGAAGATGAAAATCCAATCCTCTTGCAAAACAATTCTAATAAATGCCTAATAAAGCGATGCCAATATTAAGGAGGACCTAAAAGCCACGATCTAGATACTGAATACCTGGCAGATGACCTATCCACTGTAGACTTGATTGAAAATATACGGGCTGAATACCCGCGCGACTGTGAGTCCACCAAATCGGCGCGGCAAAGCCCGGAACTACGGTGCCCAAATTTAACAAAAAACACGATCTGGGTCATCCCTCTGGAATTTTGCCGGGTGACAAAGGGGAGCCCCTCAGGCCGACTGGTGAAACTTGGAGGACCTGTCGACTCCAAAAAGCCAATGAGTGGAGGACCTAACTATCGGAATCTGTATATATATATATATACAGGGTGTCCACAAAGTTGGGGTTTTCCTTTTCAGAAACAACTACCCTTGAAATAACAAAGGTAATGTGTAGTGAAACGAGGGCGACCAAGTAAAAAAAAAATAAAGGAAAAAGTACTCACTCTCCAGTTGACGAGAAGGGCTAAGTACGTCTCTGCCCGAAATCATACCGCTCCAACAGAAAATGAAATCAGCTGATGCGCTACCGAGCAGACGCACCATGCCAGCCCAAACATTCACCGAAAATGTTTGTTGAAAATGTGCCCGACGGACAGCGTGCGCATTTTCTACTGACCAAACATGAGTGTTGCGAAAGTTATTCACCCCATTACGCGTGAACGTAGATTCGTCTGTCACCAATATGCACTTCAAAAAGTCCGGATTATTGTCATGTTGATGCAACAACCACTCACAAAACCGCACTCTTGCTGGAAAATCGTCAGGTTGAAGGGCTTGTACACGTTGGACGTGAAACGGGTACAGCCCCTCTTCACGCAGCGTTTGCCACACTTTAGTTTTTGATACTTGCATTTCTCTAGCCACGTCTCTAGTGCTTGTTGAGGGATTCTCGTCTACGCGATTACCTCGCGTGACCGTAGCCGTCGGTTGAAGGTTGCATACTGACCTGACACACTGACCCCGACCCCCGGCCCAGTTCTGTCGTTGAGCCAGTGACATTGTACCACTCCGTGATGTCGCGGCTACAGGACGGTATTCAGATATTTTTGATGTTGCAGAGCTCTTTATCTCGGTTAACTTAAGACATTGGTGTAAAAGGTACTAAGAAAAAATGCTTATGTTTTCAAGATCTACACGTCGTGTAAAGGAAAACCCCAACTTTGCGGACACCCTGTATATACAGGGTGACTGCGATGAACCGGTAAGGCGGATTATATCCGTTGTTGCCAAACACGAGTACATGATATTATTATTGAGACAGGGCGGTACTCAAACTTCCAAAGGGCTATAACTTTGTTACTTTAATTTTACCAGAAAAATGGTAAAGGAAAAAACATTTCTTTTGATCAGATCTACTCACTGTTAAAATAAATGACTCAACTTCGAAGTCACCCTGTATATACCGGTTCATCGCATCGGAAACAAAAAAGCGAAAGAATTTGGAACGACGTTTTTGCAATTAAGTGTTTTATTCAGTTCAGTTATACATACAGTCAGTATCTGTCGGTTAGCGTGTGAATAGTTTCTGTTGCGTGGCTCAAACGAAATAAAAAATGGTACATGTTTATGCGGATCGGTTTCCCAATAGAGTGCAACCAACCCCTCGTGCCTTTGTTAATGTAGTACAACGGGCTCGTGAATCAGGTGACTTAAGACCTCACAGGGGACCTCACGATCAAATACAGGTCCGCACTGAAATACTTGTCGGGAGGATACTTTATAAAACAAGGTAAAATTTTTTTTTTATTTTTACACACATATTCTGGTTTATCTTCCTTCTACAATCATTATCTGAAAATTAATGACTCAACTTCAAAGTCACCCTGTATATACAGAGTGTTTCAGTTTATTGTTGCGTAACTTTAAGATTCGATAGGACTTTTAAAATTAATGCATAAAGTCTATATAAACATGGGTCGAAAAATGCGTGGCGGCTTCCGAAATACAGGGTGTTTAAATTTACTTTCTAAAATAGTTTTGGGCATAGTTTTACTGTAGCCGCTAGAGGGCGCTCTCTACTGTACCTGTAGTGTATTAAAATGACCGAAAATTTTTTCTTAGTGCAATTTTTTGCTTTTTGAATAAAAAAACTGATTCTTCGCACTTTCAACATAAAAAAGCACTCTTGTGAATTTTCGTTATAGTTAGCCGTTTTTGAGATATTTCGATTTTTAAGGTTCGATGCATTTTTAATTATTTATGATAAAAAAACGTTAAAAAGTCAGTATCTCGATAATTTTTAGAAGTAGGCTGTGCCTGCAAATATTTTTGAAATCGAAAGCAGAATAACGTTAAAAGGCAATTAGTTGACAGTTAGTTTTGTTGTCTGTTGAAACCTGAATCGTTTTTTTGCAATTGTGAATGCATGAAATTTAGTTTCTTTTACCTGTTTTTTTTTGTAAGTTTTATAAAATTGCCATTTTTATTCTCCAATCAAGAGTTAGCGGATATTAATTTTGTGTATGGCTTTGTAAATAGAAACGCACCAGAAGCAGCCAGAGAATACGCACGAAGATTTCCAAACAGACGACATCCAACTCGCTCAGTATTTGCAAGAGTGCATCGCTAAATAATTGAAAATGGTTTTGGAAATCCCCAAAGGGATCAAAACATGAATGTTCGTCAGCGCAGATTTACCCGTATGATTCTGCGTGAGTTTGATAGAGATCCGACCACAAGTGTTAGGAGAGTTTCTGGTGCCTTGGGAATTTCAGCAAGCCATGTTCACCGTGTTCTTAGAAATGACCATAGACGTCCTTACCATTTGCAACCTGTGCAAGGACTACAGCCAGGGGACGGAGAACGAAGAATCACATTTTGTCAGTGGATTCTTGATAGAACTGATAATAATAGGGAGTTTTTAAGTAACGTTTTATGGACCGATGAGTCATGCTTCACTAGACGTGGAGTGGTAAATTTTCATAATCAACATATTTGGTCGCATGAAAATCCGTATGCAGTTCGAGAAAGAAATTTTCAGCATGAATTTAGTGTGAACGTGTGAATCGGAATCTACCGTAATCGACTATTTGGACCCTACCTTTTGCCTGCAAGGTTAAATACTGCGACCTTCTTGGAATTTTTAAAGGCTGAACATGCAAATATGTGGGATGCTGTTATGTTAGATTTAAGAAGATTGGCCTGGTTCCAGCTTGATGATTGTCCAGCTCATTATTCGAGAATAGCTAGAAACTGGCTCTACGAAAATTATCCAGAAAGATGGATCGGCCGTGGAGGACCAGTCGCCTGGAGTCCACGATCCCCTGACCTAAATCCATTAGATTTCTTTGTGTGGGGATTTCTAAAAAAAAAAGTGTACCAGACTCCCGTAACCACAAGAGATGTGCTAATAGACAGAATCAGGAATGCATGTGATGAAATAAGGCCTTATTTGAATAATGCTATACCACGTTCGATCATTCGTAGATGTGAATTGTGTATTGAACAATTGGGTTTACATTTCGAGCAACTACTTTAGATTTTGTATGTTTGTCCTATCTATCCAATAGCATTTTAGTTCTAAATAATTAATTTAATTTGTTAAAAATAATATTGGAAAATTAAACAAATTAATATTCTGCTTTTTGTGTTTATTTGGAGTTAGGAATTATTGCTGTGTTTAAAAACACAATCTAAACGATCATCTTAATTACTTGTAATGCCCAAATCGAAAATGTAAAAAAAATATTATTTTCCCGTTTTGTCGTACCAAAAAACCCTTGTATACCAATTTTCACTGTTATACATCAAATATTGTTCGAAGTATTAAAAAAAAACTATTTTAGAAAGTAAATTTAATTTCGTAAGCCACGCATTTTTCGACCCATGTTTATATAGACTTTATGCATTAATTTTAAAAGTTCTATCGAATCTTAAAGTTATGCAACAATAAACTGAAACACCCTGTATATATATATGAGGCACTCTAGAATAAACACTCCAAAAACTGTTAACATACAGAATTGCTTGAATTTGCCAATTAATGATTCATTCAACTTCAAACCTAAAATATTTAATTCTCAATAAAAAATTCCATCAAAGTCACTACAGCTTCCGAATAACATAATTCCGTACCTTAATCTAGATTCAAAATTTGAGTGATACACAACTTTCAAAGTTTTTCTATCCAAATATTTAACAATAATTCTTATAGAATAACATACCTTGTTGAGCTTCTTTCTTAAATAACTTATATGGTTGTCCCACCTAAGGTAACTATCTAATTCAAGACCAAGAAATCTAGTATTGTCAAACACTGTTATTATTGTACCATCAAGACAAATCGTCGATGTCATTTAAAAAAATTACAAACAATGTAAGACCTAATATACTGCGCTGAGGCATCCCTGTTTTAACATTAAGCTCCTTTGAAATAGCTGTTCCATTACGTCCCAACAGTTTTACTTTTTGCTTACGATTGCTGAGGTATGATTCTATCCAAGAAAGTGCTGCCATATCTTTCTAATTTTTGCAATAATATTTTGTGATCTAGGCAGTCATACGTTTTAGGAAGGTCAAGAAATATACCCAGTACTGTTACGACCTTTTTTTGTTGTAAGTTATAGTTGCCTAGATTTTACGAATTAGAAGGTTCTCTACTACTTACTCGTTTGCTAGTTCATAAGATACAATATAGATAGCTAAGAATATATGGATCTCATACCCTTGCGAAAATTTAATGTGTATAGGGGTATATACATTGTACATAGCATTTTAATTCCTGTTTTCACCTGTTGATCCGCTTCCTTCTGGTGGACCTGCCCTAACGAGTCTGAAACAAAACTCAATAAGTAGCAGATACTTAACTCACACTATTGAAGTCAAATTACTTGTTCCCTTTCATAAATTAGTGCCACTGAAGCCACCCTAGTCATTGTGTACAATTTTATAACCTTAATAGCAATGAAGTTTGCGGACAGGTGTCAAGTCGGCTGTCACTAGAGATTTTTTCGCGAAATCCTGTAGTGAACCGGAGCGGGAACAGATGGAATTTCCCCTTCCTTTCGAAGTTTTGACAGTTTCAAGTTACACCGGGAGTAGTTAGATTGCGCATGTTGCCCAAAATGTTTGCTTTGAGCTCTTTGATAAACTTAGCTGCCTTGTTTGAATCTGAAATAAAAAGACCGATCGTTTTTTGGTGCAATGTACATATATATCAATAAAATCAATCATTTGATATGACAAGTGCGGTTCATATATCTTCTCCCTTGTCATTTAAAATCAGGTGGACGTGTTCCTTCATTTATGATTTAATAATTTAACTCAATTTTCGGCACTGCGAAGACAAATTTTCAATCGAGATGCCTATTTTTTAAATGACATTGACATAAGACCTGTCACCTGCTTGTACCTCACAGACGTTAGGCGGGTACCCGTACCACGTGAATTTTTGACATTCGGACGATGTCACATCCGCCTTCCCCTATTCCCATTCTTCGCGAAAATTTGAGTATCGGTTCCCGGTAGTGCACTGTGCTACACCGTGGACTCGCGAAAAAATCCTTACTGTCAAAGGTGAGAATGATAGCATGTCAACTGGCGTGGAAATGTCAGGCGCGAGACGCGCGCAACAAAAAAAGAAAAGGGATCGCCATTGCAAATTTCCGATACCGAACGCAAGTGCGGATATGGTACCGGAAAAGATCTGAAAAAGAGAAATCTTCACAATTCCAAGTGCTATAGGTGCACCACTAGTATTGTGGGATTATTAGGATTGGGAGATTTCCCTCTACACAAAAGGCCACCCTACACCCTAGGCCTCTTTTTCGTTTTCTTTATTCTGTTTCTTCTTCACTTCAACGTCTTTTGCTTCCTGCTGCATGTCTACATTTTACCATCTGAGGGCAGGTTGACACTACCAGGTGATCTCCAACAGGTGATTCCAGAGATTGCAGGTCAGATTAGGCTGTAAGGTCTATTTATGTAAAACTTCAGGTTTCTGGGACAGCTGAAATATAGAGTACCCGATTTGTTGTGGTGACATTATCCATTAGGTTAAGATCACTTTATGTTTCACCTTTCAGTGCGCATACTTACCATAGGCATATCTGGGGGCCCCCCTTTAGTAACACATCACCTTGCCCAGCAGGTTGTGTAAAATGAGACATAGCATATCCGAATGTAAGTGTTACGACTTCGTGTAGTCCTAGGAAGTAACACATAAGGTAGCCGACCTCTCTTTTGTGAGATCCTTGTACATAGCATACGGCGTTGTCTTTTCAGGAATATATAACGTTTCAATCTGAACTTGGTAATGTCTTTCATTGTTGACAATTTCGACAGACAATTCGACAGGTTGACAATGTGTCCCGTGGAACCACGGAACTTCATACAGAACTGGACTCCCTGATACGGCGATTGTAGAGCAGTAGTAGTACTTTTTATATATAAACTGGTTGGCGGCTGACCAACGATCACTCAGTCGTCTCGACCACCCACACCCGTAGCAATTGGCGCCAAGCGTATTACTGGCGGCCAAAAGTAAGAGTACATTCTTGTTGTTGTCCAAGTCTTCTATAATATTCTGAATAAACTTATCAGCAGCTGAAAGAGTTGATTTTCCTTTAATATAACCATGTTGAGTTTCCTTTATCAGGTCATTTACAGTTAAAAAATTCAATATTCCGTTATTCATTACCATCTCAAATACTTTTGAAAAAACTGATAACAAGCTTATGGGTCTGAAACTATCAAAAGATGACAAATCGCCTTTATTCTTGTAAACTGGAATGACAATTGCTGTTTTTAACTGATCAGGATAAATACCTTATTTCAATGAATTATTTATAATAAATACCAATGGATCTACAATGTAATCAATGCAAGTTTTTATGATTATACTGAATATTTCATCTTCACCACTACTCTTTATTTTTTAAACATTTGTACAATTTCAACTAATTCAACTTTGGTTACAGGTATGGCAAACATCGAAAATAAAATTCGTTTAAGAGTGCATTTATAATCAGGACTGTTGTTGCGAGTTAAGTTTTCAATTGATTCCACGAAGAATTTGTTGAATTTATCTGCTGTGAGATCCAAGTCAAGCTCTGATTCTATCTGTTGCTTAAAATTGCCTGACCCAGCTAATTCATTTACTATCTGCCATACTGTTTTGCCATTATTATCAGGCATTAGTATTTTGTTGTACTCTCTTTTTGCAGTTTGTCAGTTTCATGTCGTATTCTTTTCTTTTTAACTTATACTGTTCTTTCTAGGTAGAATCTACCAAGCTAACTGTATATAAAATATCTAATTATTTCTTACACTGTGTTACTTCTGCATCATTATCATGTTTTTTTACCCTTCTTGTTAGTGTTCCTTACTTTTTTTATCGGAAAATTCTGATCGAATATTGGCAGAAATATAGAGCTAAAGTTTTTCCATTGAGCATCCACCTCATTATAGTTCTTATTATATACTAGTGACTATCACCTAAATCATTCAAAAAGTGTTGCTGATTAACATTGAACATTCTTTTATAAGTAAAAACATTTCTTTGCTCACTTGCAGATGATTCTATAATTAACATTTGTGCAGTATGGTCAGATATTTGTATATGCAAAACCTCTGCTCTTGAATGATTAGAGTTTGTTAGAATATTATCTATACCAGAGCTGGAATTAGAAGTAACTGTTGTGTAAAAAGCTATTGTGTGATGAATACTGTAAGAGTTAATTAAAGAGCACAGCTTAATTTTATTGGTATAATTCTTAGTGAAATAAATATTAAAATCTCCTGCTATAACCAAAGTAACCCCTATTTCATTATATATGCTTAACAAATTATCTAAAACATTTAGGAATATATTCATGTCTCCATCACTAGGTCTATAAATCACCATCGACACGTATTTTTTGCCGCTAAATTGTAATTTACTCTATGTGCTCTACAATACTATAATTTTCTGCTTCTATTCTTTCCTTACAGACAATCTGATCTTTCATATACACTGCACCACCACCGTGCCTATTTTCTAATCTGCACAAACTTGCAGCTAAACGAAAATTTTCAATACCATATGCAATCAATTGATCCTTCGACTTCCAATGTTCGGTAATGCATAGCACCGAAACGTTCTCCTGTTCCACAAGCACTTCATTCAACTCTTGAACCGAATTTCCTATAGACTGCACATTTTGATGGAAAAAACAGATTGAGTTTCGTTTGACGCCAGTATCACAAGGGGTTTCAACGGAGAAATCCTTTGTACTCAGAAATGCTCTTGAAACTGACTATTCATGCCTGTTACAGCGTGGATTGTTTCGCTTGTTATCTAAACATTTTTCACATCTAACAAAATTGAATTTTTCAAAAACCACGTCATTGGGCCAGAACTTATTCCTGTATAAGTACAGCTTCCTGAAAAGTTGGATCAACTCCCACAAGAAAACAATTGTTGTTTTTAGCTTTGTATAATTTTTCAACCTTTTTTATGGACACAAGATCAATTGAAACATCCGCTTTCTTACAGATCCACTTCTGTGCTGTTTCTCCTTGTACATTGTCATTAACTTTTTTTAGGAATACCCATACCTTGCTTTTTTCTGTTTAGCACTACCCATAAATGAGAGCGTTCTTCATTGGGTTGTACCTGTTCTGTCCCTACATTATCTCTTCGTTTATTTCTTCTTCTTCTAACCTCAATAAAAGCACCACGACCAACTACTGATGTCTGCTGATTAAAAGAAACTGGATGCAATTTTGTTATACTGCTATAGGTTGGTATTTTATTTCCACCAGAACATTCTGCCAAACCACTACTAGTATCCATGTAAATGAGGTCATTCATTATACCTGCTTGTTTTTGAACTAAATTTTACCCTATCAAACGGTGTATTTTGTTTTGGTAGTAGGGATGGAGATTTATGATGGAAATGACTTGGAGTAGTCTTTATATGTGATTCAATCTCAATTTTATGCTTCTCCTGGGAACATTATTTCATGTGCAATAGTATGTCGCCAATATCTTTCTTCAAGGATTTGTCCTGTCCTAGAAAAATTTTTGAGGTTCCTCATATTTTTTATCCAGAAACTGTTGAAATCTTTCAATGGTCTCCAACATCATGTTCTCATTTTTCTTGAGGTTATTTATTTCTTGTTCAAGCTTGTTCATTACATCAAATTCGGATGTCCTTTTTGAAGCGCTACAATCCTGACCCCAGAATATAATTTTTCATTAAGATAATTCAATAACCTTTACTTCACTTGAAGAAAGCCGAGAACAGCTCTTACATAAGATAATGTTGCAGACATCATAGCCTATTGGCTTTTTACTTTCTGGATTTGTACGATTCTTACACTTAGTGCATTTGTCCTCCATCTTTGTTTCCTTTTTTGGTACTCCACTGGTCTGGAATTTTTCTTCCATACAACTCAGTACTATTTGCTGTGTGGAATTTATGTAAAAAAGAGATATCCCATTACATTCCATTTCAATTATTAGTAGTATTTGGAACTAAATACCACTTTCCTCTAAACTTTTTTGTTCAATTTATTAGAAAGTCTTTTGCACATATATCGAAATAACACATTCGTGGATTTCAAGGCGACATCTAACCACAGCCATGCGGGCGGTCATAGCCACTTGCTGTGGTACTCCAATCCCAAAGGATCTACAAAGAGAAAATGATCATGCGGAGAAAGGTATATGACAAAAAATAGGAAAATAATGGGCAAAATCCGCAAAATGAAGGAAAGTGGATTCGAGCAGAAAATAGGATAGGTTACCCGAGCGATACCTATTTCTGCTGTTTGGCTTCATCAGGCCCGAAATGAATGCACATATGTAACTACAAAAGTACATACACGTGCCCCATACATCCGAATACGGGTGTAACCTGAGAAAACGAAGATGGAGAGGGAAAAAATCACACACGAAGTACACAACAAGACCTAACCTACACATTGTAGTATAAAATGGCTAAAAGACCTCGAATTTCCAAGGCGACATCTAACCACAACCACGCGGCCGGCTATAGCCACTTGCTGTGGTACTTCAAGCCCAAAGGATCTACAAAGAGAAAATAATCATGCGGAGAAAGGTATATAACAAAAAAAAGGATAATAATGGGGGCAAAATCCGCAAAAAGAAAAAAGTGGATTCGAGCAGAAAATAGGGTAGGTAACCCGAGCGATACGTATTCTGCTGGTTGGTTTCATGAAATGAATGCACATGTGTAACTACAAAAGTAGATACACATACCCATGCATCCAGATACGGGTGTAACCTGAGGAAACGAAGATGGAGAGGGAACAAAATCACACACGAAGTCCACAACAAGAGCCAACCTACACATTGAGGTATAAAATGGTTATGACATCTGAAGCAGTTTACAGGGTTCGGAATAAATGGGCGTACTGGTAGACGGTAAAAATACAGCCCTAACTGACATAGGTAACTTGCGCTTGTCAAAAGTTAGAATATGGTGAGGTGTTTCAGTCAATAAGCCATTTCTTTTTTGAACTATCCTTGAAACTTCAACAACTCCTTCAGATCGAAGTTCATCTAAAATTTCCTCAACTGGTACATTCAATAAATCACAACAACTAACGACTCCTTTTGAAAAACTTGTACTCTGAGGTGATACTTTTGCATCGAATTCACCAAACTTTTCCAGTAGTAAAAATTTTCTTCCTTGTTCTGGGGATGCCAGCACTACTTTGTCTTTCTGATACTCTTTCAATCTCCTACTAATCAAAACAATGAGAAAGGGATTAATTTTACCAAAATCACACCCATCTGCTCTTCCAAACTCTACGAACCGGGGAACAATTTCCGCCTTTTCATGGCTGAAGGGGTCATCGCATTTTGCGGTTGGTTTGCCAGTCGCCATTCCTGTAGCGCCCACGTTTGAGGACGTAAGCACACCGGTCGAATTTTGTGTAGTTCCCATATGCTCAAAATTAGTATTTGCCTCCCCGGCTCCCTACACTCATTGGGAGGTTGCGTCCGTCATCGCCTTCCGCTAGAACTCAACCACGGGGATACCGTTAATGCTGAAAACAAAAAGGCTATAGTCCCGACAGATATCTCCACCATACGTGGAGGGTAGCGAGCTACCCCCGTCTGGCTTCTACTAAATGTGGAGACTGCCCAGCCAGCCCTCTGATGGTATGGTCTAGCCTGTTGACCAACGCAGGGCTAGGCGCGGCCGCTCTTCTACACTGACCGCCGCGACAAAGTAGCGTCTTGCCCCCTGACTGGTAGGACTCAAACACCAGGTCTCCATTGGCCAGCTTGCGGGTCGCCGGGCACGGCACAAACACCCGGGAAGCTAAGAGGAAGTCCCACGCGCCGCCTCAACGCACGGGTTAAGGATTGGAGATGGAAAGACCGGTAACGTCGGGAGGGCAGCGGACAGCTATAGGGAAGAGGAAAGGTAAAGCCCAGGGTTTGGCAGAATGAATAAGACCAAACCCGGAACTCCTGCCAGGGACCGTGGGGGCGACGCTTCCCATGTGTCTTCCCTTGAAACCGGGTACTGCGGGAATTATTATTATTATTATTATTATTATTGTTTATTAATTATTATTATACGACGTTGACAGAGCCGCTGATGGTGGTACAAATTGATTTGCTGGCTGATGGAAGATGCGCAATTTATAAAAAGCGTGATGGAGTTAAGAATAATTAACGGGCGTACGATTTACTACGTGGCAGTAAAAGTGGGACACGAATATCCATGGGCCATTGAGAATGGACTAGAAAACTAATCCCATACGTTGAATTGACAGGGGAACAGTACAGATATGTCTTTCCGCGGTTTTTGGTAAGGTCACAGTAGAGCTGTCGGCATCACTTTCATAAATCCATCTCCCTCACGCATACATGTGCAATCTGCCTCTGTGCACGGACATTAATTTGCTGTTGTAAGCTGACAGCATTACCGGAAAATGTGATTAGTGGACGATGTCGACAGTTTTTTGGTAAATTTATTGGAGTATTTTTAGAAAGTGAAAGAAAGCAACAGCCTGTGCAGAAGCTGCTCTGCTGAACATCGCTTTACACAGTGCAATTTCGACTACGAAAGTCTAAATCGAAAAATAGACCAAAATTTAGAAACAAGTGAGCAGAACTTGTAATTTACAAAAAAAACATTTATACATCTGCATTGTCGATTAATTTCTAGTTTAATGTTCATAGTATGCTGTAAATAATCAGAATTCAGTTGAAATTTCAATGGTGAATGGAAAATTCTATTAAAGGTATGATTATTTAGGCCCGTATCGTCAGTCGTCCCTACAATTGTAGGGCGCCTTCATGGCCTCCTTGATTGTCATAGTTTTCTACTTCTCCATGTCAGAACTCTATTTTGAGGTTATGTCACAAACATCTATTTGCATCAAATTGTGCTTGCTTTTGAGTTATATCATGTTTTATCAGCCTAAAATTTCCTACAATTTAAAAAGAAAACATATCTTCACAATAGGAGAGCGCTGCCGCTGACACGGGACAAGTGTAATCTAGAAATTTTTGAAGGAGAGAAAGGAGTATGACAGTCAAGGAGGCCATAAACGCGCCCTACAATTGTAGGGACGACTGACGATACGGGCCTTAATACCAATTTATTACAAAATTTTACTCATACGAAAAATTTTGTTATAAATTAACAATTTGTTACCAGCTTTACGTAGAGCACTTACTTATCTGACTATAGAACCTTCATTATTACCTATTTAACGCATTTGCACCATATTGTTCTGCTAACTTTTCTAACTTAGCAGAACATTTTTTTTCAGCATAAAAGCATTAAATTTCTCTTTCGGGAATTAATTAAGCACTTAATTTTGCAATAATCAATATTTTGTTCTTCTGTTCTTGTTCTGGTTACTCTAGGGACATGACCCGAAGGTAATTTTTTGTAGGAAGCTGTGTCATTGTTCTATATTCATCCGAGAGATTGACATGTCATTCTGTGCTACCCTATATGTTTGCATTAAATAAACAATCTTATCCTTCTTCAAAAGGTATCTGGTGGCTGTGGACACTAATCGTCAGCCGGGGGAATTGATTTTTGAGGCAGCAGTAGTAGAGGGCTTTAGGCAATATCGCTTAGATGAAAGGAGATCACCCCCCTATGTGAAGTCCCTTGTGCAGGTGCACCCGAGGGTAGGCCGTCTGACTCTGCTAGAGGGGCTACATTGTGACAACCTCTATTACCCAGACACATTCACTGTCTACGTAGAGTCTGTCTCGGATCGCCTGGGTAAACCGGAGTACTACAGCATGCCCATCAAGGTGATCGTAATTGGGAAGAACTGCGATAATAATGATGTTGAACAGAACAACCAGCTTTGGATGCACCATGATCGTACCGTGGTAAGTTATCAAGCAAAACATTTACTTATGTCTTCGTCCAACATTCATCTATTAATGCATGTCGAAGTTTCATGACAGGAAGAGCATACGTTCTTTTTAAAGCCAGCACATTTCCTAGTTTTGGACTGTTCATTATACTGCGAAAGGTTGGGAAAACTCGAAACAACTGACTGAAAAATCTTATTTCCTCGTATTCCCAAACAACAAAAAAGGCTTGCTTATTAGAAGTGTCTAAACTTAATAGTTTTCGCGATACTTGTTTTTAAAAATTCCAATGCATTATTTGTACCATGATGATAAAACATGTTTATAACATACACGCATGAATATGTGGTTTATGCACGACGGCGCTTCGCCTCATTTTAGTATATTAGTTAGAGAGCACCTACACAGAGTTTATCCAGACCAGTGGATAGGCCGATCAGGACCTGTATCGTGGCCGGCTAGATCACCAGATTTAAATCCTATGGATTTCTTCTTCTGGGGTGATGGAAATTGTAGATGATCTTCGGAAAAGAATTTTCCACCATAGCCAGGAAATGAAAAATAAAATCCAAATGCTTTGGAGAGTGCAGCAAGGATTGGTTCATCCAGCTCGAGAGTGTGTTAGGCAAGGTGGTGCTCATTTTGAACAATTTTTGAAGTTATTATTTCCGTTTATTAGTTTTGCTGCCATCCTCATTTGTTATTGTTAAAAACCATAGCTATGCTACTCAGATATTATCCAAAGAAACTTGATTATTATGTTATAAAAATGTTTTATCATCATGGCACAAATAATGCATAGGAACTTTTAAAAACAAATATCTCGAAAACTATTAGCTTTACACACTTCTAACAAGTAGACCTTTTTTGTTGCGGAAATACGAGAAAATTAGATTTTTTCGTCAGTTGTGGTATACAGGGTAGCACAAAAAAGTTGTGATAAGTTATTTACCAAAATAGTGCCGGCGCCCTCTAGAAGTTTGGCCATCAAAAATAACGGATTCTTGTTTCTCATACTAGAAAATCTCCCTATACCGAGAATTATGCCAAAATCTGAAATACTTCTCAATCAATAAGGAAAAATATAAAATAAAATTGTAACTTTCTCGCAAACTATCCACTTTTGGACTAAGGTTTGCTTAGGTCAATTCACATATTTTGGTCTGTAGTATCTTCAGCTTCGAGATTTCCGGGCCTTTCGCAGACACCCTGTATACATGTCATTTTAGGGCACATTTCTAAAATATTGGCCATTATACAATTTCGACCTGCATATCAAAATTGTGATATTTCAAATGGAATGCCTCAAATGTTATTGCATATCTAGATAACCCAGTTCAAAAGAAGAAAATTCATATAAAATACTATGGGGTTTTGGTAATGAGCTACTGCGATATAAGGTGTTTTGCAACCCCTCAGTCCGCGATTTTGAAATTTGGAGGGCTGAATTTTGTATCAAAAAAAAAACTTATACACCTCAGCTTTTATCTTATTTGTTACTTTTTCGAATTTTAATTTTTGCTCATACAGGGTGGACAACAACGCAAATTGTAGTTTTTTTCAAAACTTTTAAATGCATCACCCTGGATATTTGTGCAAGTTTGGACTCAATTTTTATAAACTTTTTTGATACCAGACACATAAAGGTTTTTACGACTATTTCTTCGGGTATTAGCACGTCTTTTTTGGAACGGCTTGATTTCCTAAAATATCTTATCATCTTTGGAAACATAAATTGTTGATAAGTTACAAACTGTCAAAATTAGCTCTGTGAGCATCATAATAAAAACGTGTTTGAACATGAATTTTTCTAATGAAGAAATGGTGAATATGGCGTTCGTTTTGGGCGAAGCCCAAAGAAATAGTTTCCTAGCATCTCGCATTTATAAGCAACGGTACCATAATATGCGACATCCAAGGCCGGAAACATTTTCCACACTACGTTTTGAATCAAGTGGAGCAGTGGAATCTAGTAAAACATGTATAAATAATCCAAGTGTCACCAATGAGGCGAGTCAGTTGGAGGTTCTATTAAAGTTGCAGGAAAATCCCCATTTAAGTGCACGGAAAATTGGAGCAGAAACTGATATATGCAGAACTTCTGTCCAAAGGATTATTCACAAGCATAGGTACCATCCATATCACCTATGATTGCATCAAGGCCGTCGTCCTCAGGATTTCGCAGCTCGAATGGAGTTTAGTAAAATAATGCTAAATAAAGTGAGTGAAGACACTACTTTCCTGGATAAGGTTCGTTTTAGCGATGAGGCAACTTTTAACAGCATAGGTGTTGTCAACAGGCATAACATGCACTATACGTATTATGCGACGGAAAACCCGTACTGGGTTAGGCAAATAGATTTCCAAAATAAATGGAGCTTGAATGTTTGGGGAGGTGGTATTTACAGACAAGTTATCGGGCCTTTCTTATTCGACAACAGATTAACAGGTACAGAAAACTTGAATTTTTTGATCGAGCATTTGCCTTTGCTTTTGGAAGATGTCAACCTGCAAACTCGGATGCATATATACTTCCAATATGACGGCACACCTGCACATTATCATAATTGTGTGGGTAACTATTTGGACACCTGGAGTAACAATAGTTGGATCTGTCGTGATCGGCCTATATCTCGGCCTCGTAGATCACCAGATATGACACCGATGGACTTCTTTCTATGGGACTACGTTGAGCAAGAGGTTTATAGATGTCCACCATCTACCCCGGAAAATATGAAGGAAAGGGTTAAGGATGCTTTTCTGAACATAAGGGAACACATGCTGAGGGATATGCAACGGCTGTGTATTCAACATGGTGGAGATATTTTCGAGCAGTTTTTGTGTAGCTTAGGTCTTGAGTAGTGATAGTTGTTTGTTTATGTTGTTGTTATAGTTGTTGTTCTCTGTTACGCTTGTAGCTGATTTATACTGTTCTGATTGTTATTATTTTTTACGTCAAATCTGTACTCTTAGTGGTAATATGGAACTAGCCCACTGTTGTCTTTTGTTTCCATGGATGATGTGACTTTTCCTTAATTTCGGTGTGTTGTTCTATTAAAAGCTTTATAATTCAAAATCTAGTGATTTTATCTGAACCAATTATACCAAAAAAAGCTTATGAAAAATTGAATCCAAACTTGCTCAAATATAGAGGGTGATACATTTGAAGTTTTTGAGAGATTGTACAATTTGCGTTTTTGACCACCCTGTATGAGCAAAAATTAAAATTCGAAAAAGTAAGATAAAAGCTGAGGTGTGTCAGTTTGCTAAAAAATTCATTTTCACTCCCAAGGAAATGATTCCCCAAAATCAGTTGTACCTCAAAGTAATACTCATTATAGAGACAATTTATAGGCTAGGTGGCATGGTATGAGAAAGCTTCGGAAAGGCTGGCAGATAAAAAAATATGCTAAAAAAATCATTTTCACCCCCAAGGAAATGATTCCCCAAAATCTGTTGTACCTCAAAAAAATACTATAGAGACATTTTATAGGCTAGGTGGCATGGTGTGAGAAAGCTTCTGAAAGGCTGGCATATAAAAAAATATGCTAAAAAATTCATTTTCACTCCCAAGGATATGATTCCCAAAATCAGTTGTACCTCAAAAAAATACTTTATTATAGAGACAATTTATAGGCTGGGTGGCATGGTGTGAGAAAGCTTCTGAAAGGCTGGCAGATAAAAAAATATGCTAAAAAAATCATTTTCACCCCCAAGGAAATGATTCCCCAAAATCTGTTGTACCTCAAAAAAATATTATAGAGACATTTTATAGGCTAGGTGGCATGGTGTGAGAAAGCTTCTGAAAGGCTGGCAGATAAAAAAATATGCTAAAAAAATCATTTTCACCCCCAAGGAAATGATTCTCCAAAATCTGTTGTACCTCAAAAAAATACTATAGAAACATTTTATAGGCTAGGTGGCATGGTGTGAGAAAGCTTCTGAAAGGCTGGCAGATAAAAAATATGCTAAAAAATTCATTTTCACCCCCAAGGAAATGATTCCTTAAAATCTGGTGTACCTCAAAAAAATACTCTATTATAGAGACATTTTATAGGGCTAGGTGGCATGATGTGAGAAAGCTTCTGAAAGGCTGGCAGATAAAAAAATATGATAAAAAATTCATTTTCACCCCCAAGGAAATGATTCCCCAAAATCAGTGGTACCTCAAAAAAATACTCTCTTATAGAGACTATCTATAGGCTAGGTGGCATGGTGTGAGAAAGCTTCTGAAAGGCTGGCAGATAAAAAAAATATGCTAAAAAATTAATTTTCACCCCCAAGGAAATGATTCCTTAAAATCTGGTGTACCTCAAAAAAATACTCTATTATAGAGACATTTTATAGGGCTAGGTGGCATGATGTGAGAAAGCTTCTGAAAGGCTGGCAGATAAAAAAATATGATAAAAAATTCATTTTCACCCCCAAGGAAATGATTCCCCAAAATCAGTTGTACCTCAAAAAAATACTCTATTATAGAGACTATCTATAGGCTAGGTGGCATGGTGTGAGAAAGCTTCTGAAAGGCTGGCAGATAAAAAAATATGCTAAAAAATTCATTTTCACCCCCAAGGAAATGATTCCTCAAAATCAGTTATACCTCAAAAAATACTCTATTATAGAGACAGTTTATAGGCTAGATGGCATGGTGTGAGAAAGCTTCTGAACGTCTGGCAGATAAAAAACTATGTTCATAAAATTCAATTTACAAACATATTTTTTTATCTGTCAGCCTTTCAGAAGCTTTCCCACACCATGACACGTAGCTTATAAATTGTCTCTATAATAGAGTATTGTTTTGAGGTACAACTGATTTTGGGGAATCATTTCCTTGGGGGTGAAAATGAATTTTTTAGCATATTTTTTTATCTGCCAGCCTTTCAGAAGCTTTCTCACACCATGCCTCCCAGCCTATAAATTGTCTCTATAATAGAGTATTTTTTTGAGGTACAAGTGATTTTGGGGAATCATTTCCTTGGGGGTGAAAATGAATTTTTTAGCATATTTTTTTATCTGCCAGCCTTTCAGAAGCTTTCTCACACCATGCCTCCCAGCCTATAAATTGTCTCTATAATAGAGTATTTTTTTGAGGTACAACTGATTTTGGGGAATCATTTCCTTGGGGGTGAAAATGAATTTCTTAGCATATTTTTTTATCTGCCAGCCTTTCAGAAGCTTTCTCACACAATGCCACCTAGCCTATAAATAGTCTCTATAATAGAGTATTTTTTTGAAGTACTACTGATTTTGGGGAATCATTTCCTTGGGGGTGAAAATGAATTTTTTAGCATATTTTTTATCTGCCAGCCTTTCAGAAGCTTTCTCACACCATGCCACCCAGCATATAAATTGTCTCTATAATAGAGTATTTTTTGAGGTACAACTGATTTTGGGGAATCATTTCCTTGGGGGTGAAAATGAACTTTTTAGCATATTTTTTTATATACCAACCTTTCAGAAGCTTTCTCACACCATGCCACCTAGCCTATAAAATGTCTATAATAGAGTATTTTTTTGAGGTACAACAGATTTTGGGGAATCATGTCCTTGAGGGTGAAAATTAATTTATAAACATATTTTTTTTATCTGCAAGCCTTTCAGAGGCTTTCTCACACCATGCCACCTAGCCTATAGATATTCTGTATAATAGAGTATTTTTTTGAGGTACAACTGATTCTGGGGAATCATTTCCTTGGGGGTGAAAATGAATTTTTTAGCATATTTTTTTATATGCCAACCTTTCAGAAGCTTTCTCACACCATGCCACCTAGCCTATAAAATGTCTATAATAGAGTATTTTTTTGAGGTACAACAGATTTTGGGGAATCATGTCCTTGGGGGTGAAAATTAATTTATAAACATATTTTTTTTATCTGCAAGCCTTTCAGAAGCTTTATCACACCATGTCACCTAGCCTATAAATTGTCTCTACAGGGTGACTTTGAAGTTGAGTCATTAATTTTCAGATAATGATTGTAGAAGGAAGATAAACCAAAATATGTATGTAAAAATAAAATAAAAATAAAAAAAAAATGTTACCTTGTTTAATAAAGTATCCTCCCGACAAGTATTTCAGTGCGGACCTGTATTTGATCGTGCGGTCTTGGAGCAGCATGCCCTCACCTGTGAGGTCTTAAGTCACCTGATTCACGAGCCCTTTGCACTACATTAACAAAGGCACGAGGGGTTGGTTGCACTCGATTGGGAAACCGATTCGCATAAATCCGTGATGCATCCGGGAGCATTTTGTAAAGACTGCCCCCCCGTAAATAAGAATCATGTCCACAAGTTCAGCATTTTCGTAAACATGTGCCATTTTTGATTTCGTTTGAGCCACGCAACACACTACTATTCACTTACGCGTTATCGACTGACGAAAAACATCGTGATAAACGTTTCAAATTCTTTCGCTTTTTTGTTTCCGATGCGATGAACCGGTCAAGCGGATTATATCCGTTGTCGCCAAACACGAGCATATAATAGGCAGTTTGAGTACCGCCAACTTCCAAAGGACTATAACTTTGTTACTTTAATTTTACCAGAAAAATGGTAAAGGAAAAAAACATTTCTTTTGATCAGATCTACTCACTGTTAAAATAAATGACTCAACTTCGAAGTCACCCTGTATAATAGAGTATTTTTTTGAGGTACAACTGATTTTGGGAAATCATGTCCTTGGGGGTGAAAATTAATTTATAAACATATTTTTTTATCTGCCAGCCTTTCAGAACCTTTCTCACACCATGGCACCTAGCCTATGAATTGTCTCAATAATAGAGTATTTTTTTGAGGTACAACTGATTTTGGGGAATCATTTTCTTGGGGGTGAAAATAAATTTATAAATATATTTTTTTAGCTGCCACCCCTTCAGAAGCTTTCTCACTCCATGCCACCTAGCTTATAAATTTTATCTATAATAGAGTCTTGTTTTGAGATACAACTGATTTTGGGGAATCATTTCCTTGGGGGTGAAAATTAAATTTTTTAGCATATTTTTTTTATCTCCAGCCTTTCAGAAGCTTTCTCACACCACGCCACCCAGCCTATAAATTGTCTCTATAATAGAGTATTTTTTTGAGGTACAACTGATTTTGGGGAATCATGTCCTTGGGGGTGAAAATTAATTTATAAACATATTTTTTTATCTGCCAGCCTTTCAGAAGCTTTCTCACACCATGGCACCTAGCCTATGAATTGTCTCAATAATAGAGTATTTTTTTTGAGGTACAACTGATTTTGGGAAATCATTTTCTTGGGGGTGAAAATAAATTTATAAATATATTTTTTTAGCTGCCACCCCTTCAGAAGCTTTCTCACACCATGCCACCTAGCCTATAAATTTTCTCTGTAGTAGAGTATTTTTTTGAGGTACAACTGATTTTGGGGAATCATTTCCTTGGGGGTGAAAATGAATTTTTTAGTATATTTTTTTATCTGCTAGCCTTTCAGAAGCTTTCTCACACCACGCCACCCAGCCTATAAATTGTCTCTATAATAGAGTATTTTTTTGAGGTACAAGTGATTTTGGGGAATCAGTTCCTTGGGGGTGAAAATGATTTTTTAGCATATTTTTTTATCTGCCAGCCTTTCAGAAGCTTTCTCACACCATGCTACCTAGCCTATAAATAATCTCTATAATAGAGTATTTTTTTGAGGTACTACTGATTTTGGGGAATCATTTCCTTGGGGGTGAAAATGAATTTTTTAACATATTTTTTTATCTGCCAGCCTTTCAGAAGCTTTCTCACACCATGCCACACAGTCTATAAATTGTCTCTATAATAGAGTATTTTTTTGAGGTACAACTGATTTTGGGGAATCATTTTCTTGGGGGTGAAAATAAATTTATAAATATATTTTTTTATCTGTCAGTCTTTCAGAAGCTTTCTCACACCATGCCACCTAGCCTATAAATTGTCTCTATAGTAGAGTATTTTTTTGAGGTACCACTGATTTTGGAGAATCATTTCCTTGGCGGTGAAAATGAATTTTTTTGCATATTTTTTATCTGCCAGCCTTTCAGAAGCTTTCTCACGCCATGCCACCCAGCCTATAAATTGTCTCTATAATAGAGCATTTTTTTGAGGTACAACTGATTTTGGGGAATCATGTCCTTGGAGGTGAAAATTAATTTATAAACATATTTTTTTTATCTGCAAGCCTTTCAGAAGCTTTCTCACACCATGCCACCTAGCCTATAGATAGTCTCTATAATAGAGTATTTTTTTGAGGTACAACTGATTTTGGGGAATCATTTCCTTGGGGGTGAAAATGAATTTATAAACATATTTTTTTGTCTGCCACCCTTTCAGAAACTTTCTCACACCTTGCCACCTAGCCTATAAATTGTCTCTATCATAGAGTATTTTTTTGAGGTACAACTGAATCATTTTTTTGGGTTGAAAATGAAGTTTTACTTATATTTTTTTATTTACCCCTCATTGATAAATTACTTTCAATACCATATACAGCAGACGCTCGATAACGTAAACACGGGATAATGAAAACTTGCGCTAATGTAAACACAAACTTAGTTCTATAGGATCAAACGGAACGCGCGATAACGTAAACATTGTGTACGCTCGATAACGTAAACAACTCTCGGCGCACGGCAACAGCGCGACGGTAAAATGCTGAAGCCTCGATGATTTATGTCGGGCGTCGGGGAGTCCCCGATTTATGATGTAGAGTGTAGGGGATTCACCTCTGCGATAAAATACGACAAACTCGGTCAGTCGTATGATCGTTTAGGATACGTTTATACGTACGTATGTATTTCATTTTTGAACTTAAGTGAATACATTGCACGCGTTAATATATTTTACGACTATGGCATCCACATCCTATAAAAGAAAGTGTTTAAAGTTGAGTGAGAAAGTGAAAATCATAGACGAAGTTGCACTAGGTGCGGGAGTGACACAGTTAGCAAAAAAATATGGAGTATCGAAAGCAACAATCTGTAAAATTAAGCGTATGAAAACTCAAATTTTACAAAGAACGTGCAATACATTTGGAGGTCCGGGAAAAAGAAAAACTTTAAAAAATACGAAGGCACCTAAAATGGAAAATTCCCTGTATAAGTGGTTTTTAAAACAACGGGAAAATCATGGCCCAGTTAGTGGCGAAGTACTTAAACAGAGAGCGAGACTGTTAAATGAAAAACTGAAAGAAACTGAAAATTTCGTAGCTAGTGATGGCTGGCTACAACGATTCAAAACAAGATATGGAATTCGACTGCTGTCTATATCTGGTGAAACATTATCAGCACAACCACAATTAGTGCAACCATTCAAAGAAAAATTGATGAAAACAATTACCGAGCTAGATTTAATAATGGAACAAATTTACAACGCAGATGAAAGTGGCCTTTATTGGAAAATGTTACCAGAGAAAACCTATGCTGCATCATTTCAAAAATCTGCCACGGGAAGAAAGCCGGAGAAACAACGAATAACGTTTCTAGCCTGCACTAATGCTAATGGTTCACACAAAATAAAGCCACTGGTAATTGGGAAAGCAAAAAATCCGCGCTCATTTAAAAATGTTAATATCCCTGTTGATTATGACTGTTCAAAAACCACTTGGATGACTAGCAGTATATTCCTGAAATGGTTCCACAGGTGCTTTGTCCCTCAGGTATGACAATCAATTATCACAAATGCTCTATTCATAATTTGAAGATGTGTTTTCAATTTGTAGGTAAAAGGTTTCCTAAAACAACAGAAGCTTCCAATAAAAGCGTTGTTACTATAGGATAATGCACCAAGTCATCCTCCCGAGCAACAACTGAGGAGCAGGAATGGGTCAATTTTCGTCATGTATTTTCAATTCAATTCAACCGATGGACCAGATTATAATAAGACTCACCAAACTGTACTATAGGAAGTTTCTACTTTCGTCTGTCTTATCAAAGAATCCTGAAAACTTATCTGAGGCTTTAAAAAAAGTAACATTACGAGAAGCTGTTTTAGATTTACATATGGCCTGGAATGAACTTAACCAGCAAACTATTCAAAAATGTTGGAACAATCTCTTTTGTACCAATAATGAAGATGATGAAGAAGACGATGTCCCCTTAAGCGTAATTAGAGAACGTTTGCGATCCAATAATGATAATGTTATTAGTGTGTCATTGGATGTTGTTGATTTATTGAAAACAGTGAATCCCAACATTGTTTGTACTCCTGCTGATATTAATTTATGGAACGAAGATAAGCAGACGAATGATGCTGATAAGGAGGCGGATATGGACAGTGAGGATGATGAGAACGATCCCATTGAAGTCAGAAGTGTAGTGACACGCGCAAGCTATACAAGTTTTTAACCAAGCTTTAGATTGGGCTGAAAGAAAAGAAGTTTCATACACGGATATTTTAGTTCTTCGTAAATTACGGGCGCAGGCATTGGAAGACAATGCTAAGCGCAAATTTACGCAGACAAAAATTGTTAATTATTTTTCCTCTAATTAAAAAATACTTATCGCTGTGAATATACTAAGTGACATATAAATCCGAACACCCAGTTTAAATGGTTTTATTTTAATAAAAGTTGGTGAATGTATTTATCTTACTGTAAATAACAAGTGAAAAAATTTTCAGCCTTATCAGTTTTACATTCCGGTTTTTATACTGCTTTTTTTTAATTCACTAACGCTCTAAAAATGAATATTTCAGCCGCAGTAAAGAGTCAACGTTGGCGGATTTTGGTTCTTGACATCCTTTGCGATCGGTTACGATGCCTAGAGTACGGAGACCTGTACGATTTCGTCAACTTAGTGAGTTTGATAGGGGCCGTATAGTGGGACTTCGGGAAGCTTCTTTTCGGGCAATTGCAGTTAGAGTGCAAGGAAGTGTAGACACTGTGGTTAGGTGTTATCAGGCATGGCTTTGAGAAGGCCGTACGCAAAGAGCAAGGGGCACTTTACGCCGCCGTAGAACAACAGACCGTGAAGATCGCCGCCTAAGATTATTGGCCTTAAGGGACCGTTTCTCCACTACCAGGTCCATTGCAAATGAATGGTTTGCAAAACACGGAAGATCTATTGGCACGAAGTTCTAGAACCCCATCTTTTACCCTATCTTGACACCCTGGCAGATCCAACTTTCCAACAAGATAATGCCCGACCACATGTTGCAAGAGTCACAATAGACTTCTTTCAGCATAATGCTGTCACATTGTTACCATGGCCACCAAGATCTCCCGACTTATCCCCAATTGAGCACGTGTCGGATATGATGGGTAGGAGATTGCTCAATTTGCAACGTCCTCCTCAGACTCTAGAAGCACTTCGAGAGGAGTTGGTGGTTGCCTGGAATGAGATACCACAGGAGGACATTGACCACCTGATCAGAAGCATGCCTAGGCGCGTTGGAGAATGTGTAGCACATCAGGGTGCATCCACACACATTATTAAAGGTCAAAGGGCTTTAAAGCAGTGCAATCATTTTGAAATTTTTATCATTTACTTATTATGCTTCATTAAGTACTTATACAAAATTTTATTAAAATAAAACCATTTAAACTGGGTGTTCGGATTTATCTGTCACTTAGTATATTTGTTTATTTTGTTATAAATAGTATGTATTAAACGTTTCTTTTAATAAATCAAATATTATATAAATCACGTTCGCTAATGTAAACATTTCGATAATGTGAACCACACTTGGATTAAATTAGTTTACATTATCGAGCGTCTGCTGTATACAACAATCCGTAAGTGAAAATTCGAAGAAAGGTTTTGGGTTAAGTCTTGTTCCTGCGAATTATTTAATTGGGGTGAAAATGATTCTTCCTATAGGGGTGCTTATTCTCGTGCATATATATTTATTGTTGCGAGCTGTTAGCTGTATCCTTCTCAATCACAGTCTCGTCGAGGATGTCGACGCCACTGGTCATTCGGGTATCTTCGGCAAATTGTCTGCTAAGTTTTGTCTGCCAACTTCACACCGGTACAATGGATTGATATTTGTCTACTGTTTTTTCGTTTTATCGAGTTTATTTTCCATTATTTTGAACTCGCAGTTGTTTTATGGTTTGTTCATACAGCCTGTTTGCTGTCAATCAGCAAACTGATAGTCGGCGACAAGTCATGACCTAGTTTACGCAGTTAGCTGTCACTGACACGTCGCTGACTGTATTGATTGCGTACATGAGAACGTTGCAGAGTTGGCTGAGGGAGGTAAGACCGATTACCGACAAGTAATCCGCTTTTCGTACAGAAACTTGACTGTTTGATGACTGTCAAATTAGTCAGCAAATAATTTGCCAGTAAATTGTCAGGGCTCGAAATCAAGTACAATCATTATTCGAATGTAAAATTCTTCAGAATGAAGTAGACAATTTTGGAAACGTTGGATATGTTTGTTCATTTGCTGTAAACCAGAATGATCTAGGATTTTTCGTCCAACTATCCGAATGTGCTCGAATTTTCCTATAGAGATGAAAACATGGACACTTTCTAGAAAAAATAACAGCACCCAAAAACATCAAGTAGATTTACTCAGTGATTTCCATTTAATTCTCACAAAAAGTATAAACATAAATTCGAAGAAAGATGATTCCACACATCGAATGACAAGTTGGAGAAGTAAATACATAGTAAGAATTCTGAATAAACGTCTGCAGTTATTATGCACGAGAAATGTACAAAGTATTGTGAATGACTTTTAATAAAACTCAGATAGTAGGGTTTTTGTTCCCTTGTCGCCCAGCCTTGGAGTATATGCACAAACAATATTTATATATTCTAGCTATGTAAGTCCAACCCAAAGCTGATGAAAAAAAAACAAAATAGCAAATTATGGAGATTTTGTGATTTTTTCACGGGTGCTCACGGGGAGAGAGTGGCCGACTGTTTCTGCTTGGGTGAAAATAATATTTTCCTTATACAGGGTATTTTAAATTCGACCCTCACCATTGGCATCTCGGAAACTTTAAGGATACGAAGTCACTTAAATAGGGGCAAAGTTGCATATTGAGATAATCAGCAAAATGTCGCTTAGACAGTTTAGAAATTAAAAGTAAAAAATCAAATTTCGCAATTTTCTCCTGACTTTATTTATGCTGGGATTTCAAAATAAATTGCACATCAACTCTGCCACGTTTTCTCCTCTACAAGACGGCAAAATTAGAATTTCAATATGACGTTTCGTCTCTTGTCCTCCAGCATCAACTTAATTTTTTCTTATGGACGCCATATTGGATTCTTACACACATGAATAGAATTTTTATTCTGATTTCAAAAATGTATGTCATACATTGACATTGCAAAACCTTACTTATTCCAGAAGTTCCAGAGTTGAGACTGTGAAGACCTCTGCTTATTTATGGTTATTATTGTTATTACCATCAATAAAATTTTAATTTCTTATTCAGGTTTCACCATATCTGTTTATTTCCCTATAATCTCTATCCAACAACAAATTTATGGTCAACTAACGAAATGCATCACTGAATTTAGGGCTGAAAAGTCCGTTTAAATGTACAAAATTCCAATATAGTGTCCATATGAAAAACAAAATTGATGATGGAAGTCGAAAGAAGAAATGTCGAATTGAAAATTTTACTACGCCATCTTGTAGACGAGAATAAGTAACAATGACAATATGCAATTTATTTTGAAATCCCATGTCAAATAAAGTCAGGAAAAAATAGAGCGATATTGGGATAAATTTGGTGAGCGAAACAAACATCTGATAATTTCAAGGCCTACCTTAGAATTCTTTTGAAGTAACTAAGGTTTGGCAACGTCAATGTGTGACGTATTATGCATTTTTGAATCAATCAAGTCTATTCATCTGTAAAGTGCAATATAGCGTCCTTGAGAAATAATAAGTCAGTTTTTCCGTCACTCTCCGGAAGTATGTACTTTGATTTCGAAACTTTCTAAGTGTGATTTTTGTTAACTCCCCCATTTAAGCGACTTCGTATCCCTTACAGTTTCCAAGATCCCAATGGTGAGTGCCAAATTAGAAACACCCTGTAGATTGAGACTCACTAGAAGAAAAAAGTGAAAACACTACAAGGATTTAATAACGTCTTTGAATAATTAAGGTTGTTATAGACTAAAAAGCTAAAACAGCTGAACATAACTACAATTATCAAGATCTGCTCACATAGCTATAAGTTTCATAGAGTTTCCAACATGGACAAAAAGAACTGAGACTACAAAAATACATAGAATCGCGTAATTTCGCATTTTGAAACTGTAACAAAAATTTTCAAAAGATTAGTGATTATAAAAATCGTATAATTATGATTCTTGAAAGTTATGTCCTCTATTGTTCAGATTTTTCATACTGTATTCATAATCTTCGTTTTGCCATTACCGGGTCAATAAACAAAATATTGAGCACAAATCCCTCGCTGATATTTAAAATGGAATTTCATTAAAATTTCTTCTGCCACTTGCTCACCCGAAACTGTTACAAAAACTTGTTTCTGTTGAATTGTGGCACTGTTTTCTCTACAAAATTCAGGTGTTTGGGTTTCATTCTCTCCTCCAGTAGATTTTCAAGGTCTTCATATTCTTGGTATATCGCTCTCTTTTTTTACACCGGAGTAGCCGCGCGGGTGAACGCTTCATGCGAAGGCACCGCGCCTGCTTTGAGGAGCTTAAATAAACTTTGTTATTCCTATTTTTTTTGAACTGCCTAAAGTAATTAGAACTTGGAAAAGCTCCTCATGTAGATCGTTACATGATCTCGACACCCTCGGGACAATGGAGCGGTCTTATCGGCCACTTATAGACGTATGAAGTTCGACACGGTTACGATGGGACGCCGAAGTCAGGCAGGCATATCGCGCGGCGACACCATGGAAAAGAGCTTTGAGGAGCAAAACCGTTACCACCGAGAGTACAAGGCCTGACAACAGACGCGTGACGTCACCACGAGTAGGCCAGTCGGCCGGCCGACAGCACGGCGTGCCGTACATCAGCGCTAGTTAATAATATATTATTGCAGCATATTTAATATACTCTACCTGATGTAAATAACGGATAATTCAGAAAAGTGTATCTGGTATATGAAGGCAACTTGGTGGAAAATATTAAAGTTGTTATTAACTATTTTCACCCTGATTTTCACTGATATTTCATCCAACATTACGTGCACATTAGATTAATAAGTTGATGTTATAAAAGCTTGCTAAATATGATAAATTCTTCAATGAATAACCCCATGTTAGTCACAACCGATCAACAAAATTTCACAGGAATATGTGGACAATTTACTATTATTATAGCAAATGGTACTTGAAAATTATATAAAAAATGTAGTGCTTGTAGAACAGTTGTGTCCAGCAAGAACTAACGAGGAGGTCTGAGGTAAGCTCTTACCAGGAAAGGAATAAGGAAGATGAGGAGGAAAAAGTGTAGGATAAATGATAAGAAAAACAGATAAAATCAAAGTAAAATAAACAACAGAAAAACATAACAAAGATTAACGAAAACTTAATAAAAACTCTTAGAACAAACAAATAACAGCACAAAATAATAACAAAAATTATAAAACAGAAAACAAGTATCAAAAATAACAAAAAATTAGAATAACGAAAATTATAGTGCTAAATTCTGAATATGTACAAATAAAAATTTATCTATAGCTATGTAAATGTTGCCGGCTCATGTGAATGTAGTCAATTTACGTTTCTTTGCTTTATTCGCGCTTGCAAAGCTGTCGTTTCTTTTGGCACCATGATTTTTCAAAAATGTATTGACTGTGCAAATAATAAGTTTTATAACATAATCTGGGAATGGACTGTGCAACGCGAAAATGAAGTGTCGTGATTATTATCACTCAGATTGTTAATTATCAACTGAGAAAGGGCGCGTCTCTTATCAGTGATTTCTAAAAATGATTCCACGGCACTTTCCAAAACTTTATTGAAAATTATATAACTTAGCATGACAATATTAATAACTGGATCCTTTGGGAATTTTAAGCCACCTCTACTCAAATTCTGTATAATATTGTGCTTGTCTTCTATATCAATATCATCTGTGTGTGTCAAATTTTCCTTACAATGATCGCAGTGATTTTTCTTTAATAAGGCATAACAACAGTAACCAGCTAAGTAGGTGATGGCAGGGATTTCATCCTTTATACTATCAATAGACTGTAGAATTTCAATTTCCCGGAAAAAGTGCTAATCATTAAAAATGTGTTGAATTTCATGTATTTCTAAATCATCATTTTCACAAAATTTATTTATTTGTATATCACCATAGCGAGACTTCAATGACATCAGGCTTTGAGTTCGTAACTTTTTCTCAGATTCATATAACTGACGAATTGATATATTATATTGACCCCCTGCCAGTTGACGATACTTACCAAATCTATTTTCCAATGAGTCAGTTTAAAATTTACTTAACAATATATAATTACTGTACAGTTCAGATTTACAGTACCTAACTAATTCCAATAAGCCATATACTGTACGATGTAGTGAAGTGTAAGTCTGACTAGTTAGTGTTTTTGAAAATTTTGCTGGATCATTCCACTCTTCTAGCCAATCTAGCATTTTTGCAAGAATGTCAGCTTACTGTCATCACCTTGTCCATCACTGTTGGAGCAAACAATAAGCTCTGCATAAAGGTCATTTAACCGCTTTCCTTTCAATGGACTTTTTACATTCACAATTCTCAACCACTTCCATATAATATCAATGAATTTTGCTGTCTCTTCGGAGTGCTGTATGTTTTTTACTAAACCTTGATACTGCATCTATTACAAATGGGTTGAATATCTTGAGAGCTAAGTGAACATTTTGTCTTTCAAGGTTGGTAAGATATAAAGCTTTTAGGGTCAAACCACTTTACAAAATCTGAGTATGTTAAAATTTGGTCTGGTTTTGAATTTAGCCAATTATTGCGGATACATTTCAGAAAGTGCACTGTATCAAAAAGGAAGAATAGGGGACGTTTTTTATTCAACGTATACGGATAAACAATGCTTGTTTTATTATCTGGAGAAAAATGTGCCTTCGCTTTACTACATTGCATTATTATCATTTACAACACAAAAAATTTTATAACCAAGTTCTTCTAATCCAATAATAAGTTTTTTTGTAATATTGTATAATAGATTATGATCAATTTTAGAAACAGGACAGATTTGAACAAGTTCTTTGAAATTAGAGTAGAAGCTTGAAATCATAAACACATAGGCTGTTGTAGCTAATGAAGTATTATTAATTGACGTTCCAACAATATTACCCCCTTGAAAACTAAATATGGCTGAATGTATAGGTTTTTTGCATAGCCTAAAAAGTTATATCTCTCATTGGGAACTGGATGGACCATCAATGTATTACATATTGACTTCAGAATATTTTGGTGTGGTAAAATAAGTGCTCCATTGCTCCTAATAAATCTATCTGAATGTGGACTGATTGTATACAATATAGAGGAAAACACTATTGTTTCTGATGAGTAACTGTGTCTCTTCTTCTGACTAATAGCAAGCTTTAGTTGCTCACAAATAAATTGAATGACAGTGTGGGTCTCTTCATCGGTGAATAGTTCTGTGCTATTTAAAATATTGTACGCATGGTTGATATTCATTCTCGGAAAGAACATGCAGAACATCATCCAAGTGGTATATATTAGATAATAAAAATGGAGTTCTAATATTACCTGAGTTGAGTAACAATTCTTGAGAGTACATATACGTTTTTACATTGAGATCTTTATCAACAATTACAGAGTGAGTTATGATGGGTGCTGGTTCATATTCTAACTTAAACAAAGTAACTTTATCCTGAACAATTTTATGCCACCCATAGGACATTGCCATGAACTGAAAACTGTGAGATAGTATGAATAATTTTGAAAACAAGTTCATTTTTGATGGGAGGAATAATTATCAATGCTACTTTGCAGTGCTTTAAGTAGTTGTTCTTGTTCCTTGTCCCTCAATTTCTCATCTCGGCTTCTTCTGCTTGATATGTCCTTTGAAAGGTATTTTGGACAATTTGCAAAGATACTTGGAATTACATCTGCCTTTAATTTTGGATACTTAAGGGGTACAGTAATGCTCCTACCTGTCTTTTCGTCATGGAAGGTGGATATCCAAATGATGCTGTCCTCAGCAAAGTGCAAATTGCATACTCGGGTGTTTTTTGTAACCACTAAATCACTAGGAGGGATTGCATTGAGCCATCTTTTACGACAGTTTTCATTCAATGGAAACGAAAATACGTGTACCTTCGGACCCTTCCCGTAATTACCGACACAATTAGGAACGCAGGACTTGTAAGGCATTTTGAAAACTTAGCTAAACAATCGCGAGACACAAATATAAGTTTAAAACATCAATAAATTTCAGCTTACATAGCATAGAAAGATACATAATAGAGGCTCAGAATGTGCGGTTAGTTGGCTGTTGGACTGCTGTTGGATGCTAGCGGTGTTACCAAGATTGCCACATATTCCAATTTTGAATGGAATATTAGACTTCGCAAGCGACAGATTGAACGTAATATCGAAAATGTATTCTTGCCATACTGAGGCGGATCCGAAAGAATAATCATCACTGAAGCTGCGCAGGCCCCGAGTACATCTTGCAAATTCGCCCACAGAGAGGTACAACTAATTAGTACAGATGCTGCTATATCAAACCTAGATATGACAACACCCCAGAGAAATGGTGGCGCGGTTCTCTTGCCAGCCAGGCATCGCGAAACTCCATAAGAACATGCATAGACCTATTCTGCGTGACGTCACAGACTTTTGTGAGCCCAGTTGTTTGGCCTTGTACTCTCGGTGGTAACGGCAAAGCCCGTTGGCGTAGCTAGATCGCCAACGGCCCGTCGTGCGAAGGTGTCCCCCAAACCGTCCATTAGAGAAGAGTAATCGATCATTAAATGCCTCTTGCGAAACAATTTTAGATCTCAAGGTAGTTTCGACACATTCTGATACCTGTCACTGTCACTGGTATGACTGGCGTCCTCTGATCTGCCAGTAGGTTCTGTACGAACAGCGGATTAGCCCCCAGACAAACAAATGACGAATAGTAGTAGCGGATTAGCTGTCGGCAAACAGTCAGAAACTGTACGAACAGGTAACATCTCTCTGATTCTGATTTTGACAGTCATCGACAAATTACCGACTACTGTACGAACAAGCCATTAATTGTACGAAATTTCTAAAACAGACGAATACTATATTAATACCTTTAGAAAAAAAGTCCAGGGAATTATATTTTTTCGTGAAGAAACTGGATTGCGTGACCTACTTATTTGACAAAGCCATGCAGTCATTTAACACATGCTACATACTAACTAGTCTAAGACAGTTTGAAACATAATTGTGTCTTCAGCTTGCGTGCTAACTTTATGAACATTTCAACGCATTTCAGTATGAATTTTTTTTATAAACTTTAGGGCTCATCTGTGACTATGTAAAAATTTCAGCTCTAAATATGTATGCATAAGAGTATGAATAAATATTGAAAAGCAATTGTTTTCTTCGCAACAAAAGTTGAAGGACACATCCGCTTTGTTTTAAAATGTGTATAATAACGTATGTTCAGTTACTCACAAATACGAAATGTTTGAATTTGTTTAGAAGAAAAAAACGTCACCCTTCGTTTTCGCATAAAAACAACAATTATCTTTCGTAATGGTTTGTGATTTATGTCGGCAAGGCAAACTCGTGTATTTTGCTATAAAATGCCATTTGAACGAACCCTGTATATTGCTCAGTAAACTAGTAGTGATGGCCGGAAGACAGGTGTTTTGGGATAAACAATTGGAAATTCTCAAAGACTACTTGACCAATCGACTCCAATTTTGCTGTGGTTACTTAGAAGTATGAAGCCTACGGATTTGAAGAATTTCAAGTAGCTGCGTGAAATTATCATCGCATTAGCAGCAAGTGCCGAAACCTGCATTTTGCCTCAGTTTTCGGCTATAACTTTTTTACTATTAGTCGGATATTTTTACGTGTGGTCTCATTCTGTAGGTCTCATAAATACCTAAAAATCTTATATGAAGAGTTTTTTCGTTACTGCCAACACTTTCGATTGAATCTCAAAAACACATTTTCTCATTCTTTGTTGTCGAATAAAATGTCTCACAAAAATTGGTGTGCCCATTTTATGCGTCCATGTTTTAAATACCCCCTTGAACAACTTGCATCAATAAAATCAGACTTTACAATTATTTCGCAAACCAGGGGTATTTTCGTCTAATATATGATTAGACTATATCCAAAATGAAAAACTACAATAGTGTATTACAATAACCTTTAATAATTTTAGATTTACTTACATAAAATACATTGTGGATTCACAAGTCGTGACCAAAAATGAAATACATACACAGTACCTCATTTTAAGGGGGTCTTCTATGTAACATTTTTTTCGCGAGGGCTTCATTAAAAAGGTTTAAGGTGTTGAAGTTTAAAAATAAAAAACATTTTTTTAATATCTTCAAAACCGTCAACTGGACTAAGCTAAAATTTTGTATGTGGATTTACCTGAGTATTGTCCATATTCTTTACTTAAAATTAACGTGCGCCAGTGGCGGAGATACAGAGGATCAGTGGCATTTTTCCAAATAAAAATAGTACGTCAGTTTTTTTTTCAAGTCGCTCAATTTTTCGAAGTTTACCTTCAATTTGCTACAAATAATTACTCTTGTGTTTTTTCCGAGAGTGCATTGTTTTCGTAAAAATAAAAAAAGAACAAATTAGATAATCAAAGGTTTATTTCAGTAAATGTTCAAAAAGACCAGCATTTTGATGGATACATCTTTTAGTAAAGAAAAACGTATTTCCGCTAAATTTGTTGTGATTCTGACCACAAAACCAAATCAATAACATCTGCATTTGGTTAAGCATTTGCAGTAACCACTCTCAAAAATTTCACCGTTGCACTTCGTCGCCAGGTTGCAGACTTTGCACATTTTGCCGATGGTAAGGATGTAAAACTTCTCGATTCAAAATTCCTCACTCAAGACTTTGGGAACCTGGTCACTGGGCTGCAATCCGCCTAGTACTAGTACGAGTACTAGCATCATCCAACGCCAAATTAATCACTTCCTTTTCCTCTTGAACAGTATGCCGGACACCATGGCCTCTAACTCCGTGAGTTAGTATTATCGATAAAAACCATATAATATATAGCTTTGACAAACTATCTCCCAAGAAACGTCATGACCTCCTATTTTATTTTGAAACTAATTGTATCTCGGCTCTTCATAAATGATCTAATTTGTTTTATTTTTAATTTGTACGAAATCAGCGCACTCTAGGAAAAAACACAAGAGTAATTATTTGTAGCAAATTGAGAGTAAAATTCGAAAAATTGCGCATTTCGAAAAAAAAAAAACAGTGGCGTTCTATTTTTATTTGGAAAAATAATGCCACTAATCCTCTGTATCTCCGCCACTGGTGCACGTTGATTTCAAGTAAAGACTTTTGAATCCACATACCAAATTTTAGTTCATTCCAGTTGACGGTTATGAAGATATTAAAAAAAATGTTTTTTATTATTAAACTTCAATACCTCGTATCTTTTTAATGAAGCACTCGAGGAAAAAATGGTACATAGACGACCCCCTTAAAATGAGGTTATGTGTATGACGTGTCATTTTTGGTCACGACTTATGAATCACCCTGTATATAGGGTGTTTTACAACAGAATGTCAATATTTAAGAGGGCGACTTTTGGTTTCATTTTAAGAAGAAAACTTCATCGTGTGACTTTTGAGAAACAGGGTGGGGGCCGCTCAAGTATTACGTAAGCACTATGGGGGGTGGGGGGATTTTGCTTTGCTTATTTTGGATGACATGGGGCGTAGGGGAGTCTAGTGTTACGGGATAGGGCGAAATATCAACGCTATTGTTTGAATGCTGGATGTCGACTAAGTTTATTTTAGAGATCAAGGTAGCAATACACTAAGACAGGTTTCACATGATATAAGATAGGTGGCGCGCTATACAACATTTTTTGATATTTTTCAACACCCCCACTTATCAAAAAATTTTTAAACCTAAACCTGTTGAAAACTTACAATGCTTAATATTTTTTAAACCCTTTGTAAGAACATCTGCCACCATTTCCTCAGTGCATAAATATTTAATACTCACAATTTTGTTTTCAACAGCCTCTCTGACGAAATGGTGCCTAATGTCAATATGTTTGGTCTTTTCATGGAACACTGGATTGTTACACAATTTTTGAGCACCTTGATTATCGTTAAATAAGATAACGCTATCCAGTTTTCCTTGAATTTCTGACAGCAAATTCCTAAGATAAATAGCCTCCTTCGTTGCTTCTCCCAAAGCCATGTCCTCAGCTTCTGTGCTAGTAGCGGTGCCACAGTCTTTTGTTTGCTACTTTTCCAGGATATTGCTGCACCTGATAGCTTAAATACAAAACCTGTGTAAGATTTTCGATCCACTTTATTTGAGCCCCAGTCTGCATCAACAAAACCCATTAAATTTAAATTATCCTTTTTTTAAACCAAAGAAAAATCTTTTGTTCCCTTTAAATACCTAAGGATCCTTTTTGCACATTTCCAGTGATATTCACTATGGTCATTATTGAATTGGCTCAAAAAACTTACACTATATGCAATATCTGGCCTTGTTAGTACTGCAAGAAACATTAAACTACCAATCAATTTTTGGTATGAACGATTTTTTATCTTTTCCCCAGAACATTCTGAAAAATCAAAATTCTCAATTGGCGTACTGACTGCATTACAATTTGTCATGTTAAACTTTTTAAGCAACTGATCTATATAAGCACTCTGATCTAAGCTAATCTGATCCTTACCTCTACGAATTCTCATACCTAAACATAATTTCAAGTCCCCCAAGTTTTTAATCTTAAAATTTGAGTTAAGCTGCTTAATTAAAGCATCTGTTTCTAATTTATCATTGCTTAAAACTATGAAATCATCGACATACAGTGCAATTATAATTAAACTAGTATCTTTCCTCTTAAAATAAAGACAAGATTCATAATTAGACTTCTTAAATGCAAGACTAATCAACACTTCGTTTGCCTTTTGATACCAAGCACGCGAGGATTGCTTTAGTCCATATATTGCCTTTTTCAAATGATAAACTTTATTTGTGTTTTCCTCAGTGACAAAGCCTTCTGGCTGATACATAAAAACTGTTTCCTGTAGTTGGCCATTTAAAAAGGCTGCCTTTACATCTAAATGAGTAAGCTCTAAATCTAATTTCACTGACAGAGCTAATAATAAATGCAAACTAGAGTATTTGATTACAGGAGAAAATGTTTCATCGTAATCTATACCTTCTCGCTGCGTATAACCCTTTGCTACAAGACGCGCACGATAACACATCTTATTTTCATGATCAATTTTCTTTTTAAACACCCACTTGAACTCTACCACAGTACCACCGCATGGTGTTTCAACCAAGTCCCATGCGTTATTTTCTTTAAATGATGACATCTCATCTTCCATGGCTTGTTTCCATTTACTTGAATCTGATCTTGAAAGTGCTTCTGACACTAACATTGGTATGTCATCCAAGTTGACCTCGCTTTGACATGAAAATGTTACATAATCATCATATTGTTTTGGCTTTCTCTGTCTTTCAGATTTTTTTATTGTACCCACTGATTCAACAACCTCAACACTATCAGGCACAAAATCACTGTCATTCGGATCATCTGCCAAATCATAGTACTCATCTTGTTGATCTTCAATTTCTAAACTTTTGTTTTGTTCCCCCACTTGAGCTAAATTCTCTTCCGATAATTTTTCAGTATTTGGCAACTGTAAAAAATCATATGTTTTTAGTGTTTTCAGCTTTTCATTGATGATGACATCCTGGCTAATGATAACATCCTTCTTAACAGGATCATAGAGCCTATAGCCCTTAACATTTTGACCATAGCCCACTAAAAACATTTTTTCAGATTCCATGTCAAATTTTTGCCTTTTTTCTTTGGGTATGTGAACCATCACTTTAGTGCCAAAGATACGGAGATGACTAACATTAGGTTTCTTACCATAAAATGCTTCATAAGGTGTTTTATTTTCAAGCCCTGAAACAACAGAACGGTTCCTAAGATATACTGCTGTGCCTATCGCTTCTGCCCAAAACTGCTTGGAGAGACCAGCATCAAATAATAAGCACCTTGCTTTCTCGACAAGTGTTCTATTCATCCTCTCAGACATGTCATTTTGCTGTGGTGTATATGGGGTGGTCTTTTGATGAACGATCCCATTTGTCTCTAAGAACTTTTCAAAGCTAGAACTACAGAATTCGCCTCCATTATCTGTTCTAAAGCACTTGATTTTGACACCTTTCTGATTTTCAACAAAATACTTAAACTCTTTAAACTTCTCCAGTGTTTCACTTTTGTTTTTTTAAAAAATAAACAAACACCATTTTGCTTAAGTCGTCGTCAAGAGCCAAGAAATATCTGGATCCTCCTATTGACTTAACCTCCATAGGACCGCATAAATCTCCATGCACAATCTCGAGTAGTTCTGTCGCCCTGTTACCTTTGTTTTTAAAGGGCAGTCTCGACTGTTTACCCTGACAACACACCTCACAGAGTTCATCGACCTGTGAACTCCCCTTGAAATCTAGTCCTTCCACCACTCCATTTTTCATAGCAAGCAAGTCTCTATCATTGATATGACCAAATCGCCTATGCCATAATTCGCAGGTTGTCACTGTATATAAAAACGAGTCTGTATATGGAGTCAATTAATTCACCTCTTGCAACACACGTACCAAATCTGTTAGTAATATGGCAACCATCAACGAAGTGTGGCGAAATTACAAATTACAAGCAAAATCCGACAAGGAACTAGATATTATTGTATCTAAGAGAATCGAAGAAGAATTGCAAGCGGCGACTAAGAATAAATACAATCTACTAAATTTTTATTCTAAGGTGAGTGACGAAATCATTTTAGGTACTATGAGTACTAGAAATATTAGAAATCGCCAAAAAGTTTCTCTTTACTGATTAGAAAATATTATGGCCTATCTCAAAGTATAGAGGTAATATTCATTATATTATATATTTATTTCTTATGATTGATTCCGTGAATTGGTCACAAAGTACAGGATGTTAGTTTTATACATATATACAGAAAACTAACACCCTGTATTTTGTGACCGGAACGAATTGCTCGTTTAAACATATTAGATTTAAAGCCATAGGGTTTTGTATTTACCATATATATTGCCATACTTTGTATTTATGTAGCTTAATAAGAGAATCTTTAGCAGAAGCCATAGAAAGTTATTATTTTTAGGCAACCTGTAAACCTGCAGAAAAAACACAAATTATACAGTCAGCCTCGCATATTAAAAAAGAGGAAGAAGATAAACAAAACCCGGTAATGAATCACAACAGCAATGCGAAATTAATGAAAATACGGATAAACAGAGAGCAAAATCTTCTCAGGAAGCTATAAAAAATAAGATTGCTCTACTCGAAAAAAATCTGAATGCTTTGTATTCTGCCAGAGATACTATGCCAAGCCGTGCTGAAGTTGATAAACAGATCAAGTTGCGCGAGGAAATAAAAACAGCAAAACAGTCTTTAAACAGGAAGTTTCAAAACGCAGTTGCCCAGAAGAAACACAGGGATGGTATGAAAAGAAAGTTAGAAGATATTTGTCATGAAAATCCAGAAATGAAAAAAAGACTATCTCTGAGGGATTCAGTGGGACGTCCTAATCTTGAAAGCAATCAACATTCAGTATTGAAAACAATCGCGGATATAGCTTTATTTGGGAGTGCAGCAGATGATAGAAGACGAACGGAATCAATTCGCAGCGTAGAAACTCTTGATGAACTCACACAAGAATTACGTAAAATAATATTTTACATTAGTCGCAGTGGGACATATCTTTGTTTGATTCCCAGAAAATCTAATTCTGCAGAGGGACGAAGACATGTATCGACAGTCCCTGTTAAGCTCATTCGGGCTCAAAGTTATCACCACAAGAGCCACTTAGATAACAAGTTCGCTGAAACATCAATCCATTATTTAGAGAACATAGCATCCATACTTGGACCAGATCAAGTATTTTTCATATCTCAAGATGATAAAGCCTGATCACGATTGGGTAATCGCTTAGCGTCATAAATTAATACCATCTGTTTATGCTGGTATCAAAATCACTTCCAAAATGCTAGGACAACCGCAAGCCGTTGGATATTCTGGACCAACATTCATCGCTATTCGAAGTGGAAAGCATAGTTCATCTGCTGCTAATACTCATGCTCAGGATTTCGAGACGCTTCTCGAACTTGAAGAGTTTCGACCATTAGCTAAAACTGACCATGGACTAGTAAAACCAGTGGTAATCATGACGGTTGGTGGAGGGCCAGATGAAAATCCACGTTATCAAAAAGTCATAGGGTTTGCTATACAACACTTTGAGCGACATGATCTCGATGCATTGTTTTTAGCTACCAATGCTCCTGGAAGAAGTGCGTATAACAGAGTAGAGCGCAGAATGGCTCCTCTTAGTCGGGAACTGGCTGGTTTAATATTGCCTCATGACCATTTTGGGTCTCATTTGGATGAACGTGGCGTTACAATTGATGAACATTTAGAAAGATCTAATTTCGAATTTGCAGGAAATGTATTAGCTGAAGTATGGAGTTCAATGGAAATTGATGGCTATAATGTTAATGCAAAATATGTTGGGGCACGTGAACAAGATCTTCATGATTTTCCAGACATTAAATGGTATTCAGAACATGTGCGTGAGAGCCAATACTTACTTCAAATTGTAAAATGTAGAAATACAGAATGCTGTCGTCCAAGAAGTGACCTATTTAGATTACTAGACAATAGGTTTCTTCCACCACCTGTAAAAGTAAAATAAACTGTTGATGACTTGGTTTTGGATGAAGGAGGGCAATTTCTTAATCTTCCAGTCAATTTGGTGCTTCACTCAAAGATTTCCTGCAAATGCCCTACGATTATTTTTGTCCGACGGTAAAATTTAGGCTATCAAGTCGAACATGCAAAACGTGTGGTCTTTATCATGTTTCTGTCAAGTCACTAAATCGTCACATCGAAAATATCCATAAAAAAGTAAACACGAACACTGATAGGAAAGTTAGACCTGTAAGAGTCGCTGCTCGTCGTGCTAATGAACTGATGTGCATTATTCAAAATTTAGAACACCATGATGTTGAATGGCTTGATGAGAACGACGTAGACATTCCAAAATCCGATGAAAGCGAGCAAACTCACACACTGAGCAGCAATCGAAGCAATCCAATGTCATCGAAAACTTAGAATCATGGATTCGGGTTTCATGGACTGAAGACTGTTAATTTGAATTTAATATATGTACCAAAAATTTAAAATAAGTTTGTTATGTTATTAAGATATAATATTTTTGTCCTTTACTCTATGTTGAGTACAGTATCAGTAACATATAATCTCTATCCTAAATCTATTTTCTTATTTTTCAAATTATAATTATAACGTTATAAAAAAAACCAACACATTAATATTGACAAATGTTTACGTAAGCATGGAGGGAGGGGGTAAGAGCTTCGCTTACTTTTGCTGACAAGGGGGATGGGGGAGGTAAATGATTGTAATAAATCTGCTTACGTAATACTTGAACGGCCCCGTGATAAACTTTTTAAAAATCAATTTTTTTGTTAAGATCTGTAATACCACTTTAAATACTTCATTGAAATTTGGCATATACGTTATGTACTATCAAGAGGTATTTTTAATGTAGGAATTTTCTTTCAATTTCCACCAGCAACGGTCGTACCGATTTCAATTGCCCATTTTGATAGACAATGATAGTAGGCAACATTATTTCTCTTAAAATAAAAAATACTCTTGAAATCCCGACATTTCTAAGCAAATTTGATTGCTTAATTTTTTTTCACTCCGATGCTCGGTATTCGCTTACAAAAATAAAATAACGTTTCTTTGCATGATCCTAACATCGTTAGTATGACAACATCACTATGTCGAGAAATAGGTTGTATTTTTCAAGTGAAAACCGTGCGTCAGACTAAAAGAATTCAATTTTTAATGAGCGCCCCACGATTTCCAACCAAAAACTTGAAAATTTCTCTGCATGATGAAAACCGTACATCAGATTGAAAAAATCCAAGTGATTTTTGCTTAGAAGTGATTGAAAATTTTAATAAGCGCGAAATGAACGGCATACCATCACTGTCTATCAGATTAAAAGGATGCCTCTTGACACAGATATTCATAATCAACGATTTTTTTTTTTTTACCATTTTACCAACCTGTGTTTCAAAAGTTGAAACATTTAGGACATACGATCATATGAAGTTTTCATCTTAATTTTTTTTTACTGTGACTATCATAACTAGCAAAGTCTGCTTTTCATATGAGTGTTTCAAATATCAAACCTATTCAGTTTTTGATATTTCTTTCGCAAACAAAATATTTTTCTTTCCTATGCCACAGTTTTAATAGATTTTCCCTTTTATGTTAAGATTACAAGTCAATTAACGTAAGAATTGGTAAAGAAAGTGTATTTAAGTTTCCTCACTTTTTTTCGTATCCCACACACTACAACATTAATATATGGTGCAACACATTTGATAAACACAACATATTGTTCTTTGAGGCTCAGTGCATCGATCTCCTTGTTATTGATGATGCCACTGATGTATTTTTTCAGTATGCTCAGTAGCTGGAGTCTCCATTATTGATAGCAATTTAGATCCAAAATTTATACTCAGCAGTTCGAATACAAATCAAATTCTGTACCTCAGAGCCAGGTTAGGTTAAGTTTATTTTTGTCTAAAATGAATCTTACATGTTAAGTTCATGATAAAGTTGTGAATTTTAATTTGATACTTGCAGCATCTATCTAATACCTGTAATGATAAGTGAATTATGAATACAATGCAATTATTTTAAAACTACTTATTAGGAGTTTGAGATACATACCATTTTCGAATAATGGGTCTTTTGCGCGTATCTAGTTGTTTGAGTTGTTTGGAATTTGTTTAACAGGAAAGTAATTCCCTCAATCAGTCACAATTTTCTTTTATTTTCCCATTTGTAATTAATTATGGAATTTAAACTCATAAAGTTTTTCTTTTACTTCATTCTGCAATTCTATTTTTATGTTTACTCTCTGTAATACTTTATTTTTGGTAATCCTACATGACCATGAAATTTTAAGCACCCTGAAATAGCGATGGTCAATAATAGTAATTATGATCTTCACATTCACACATTATACAAACTTGTAGCCTGACACTCTACACAATCCAGTCCCACAATGATTTGTGAAAAAAGCATCTCTGACATCGACAATGCAATAATTGCACTTGTCATACAATGTTTTTTATCCATAAAGTCTGTGAGAATGAATCACACCTGAAAATAATGCGATAAGTATATAATATGAATATGCAATGATTTGTTTTGTAGCTTACCTACCTTTATCAAGGGAACAGCTTGGTTGTAAGCTGTTGGGCTTTTATATGTAAATACACATCCATTTGCATCAAATTGTTTATTTTCAGACCATTAATACCAGATATAGGATTTGAAGATACCACAGCTTGTGGAATTTGTTCAATGTAGGGAATTATTATTGACTGATCGACAGTATTTGCAAGAAAATAATAAATTATGCTTCTGCCTTCGATTCATGTGTCTAAAATTTCTTAAACGTCAAATTAACAACATAACCTATAGTCAGAACTGTCAGCTCAGCATGCCAGAAATATAAAGCAGTACACACAAGTACCTTACTGAAGAAGACATGATATTATGGAAATCAAGTAGGTCATAAAGGCATCCTACAATTGTAGGAACGACTGACGATACGGCCCTAAGAAGTGATTTTATACTCCCAATTTGTATTTTCAGCAATTTTGATTATCTGGGATGACTTGCGTATTTTTGCTTATGGAAGCATTGGAAAGTTCAAAGACGACAAACTTCTCGCCTCCGGCATATTTTTCAGTATGTATGACTTGAAGTTCTTAACGACTGTCAAATAAGCTTACTTGCACCTTCCTACCACAGTATAGAAACACATTGATTTTAGATATTAGCGGCACTTTTGGTGCTGGCGAGTGGTTCCTACCAGAAACACATTGGCGTGGGTTACTTACATGGACTTAGTCAACCCAGTGTATCCAAAGCACTAAGGGAAGTCGTGTATGCATTAAATCATCCAGACATTCTATCGAAGCATATTCACTTCCCTCAAAGACAATAAGAAAGTATAGTAATGATATTGCCATAAATATTAAGAAAGTGAAATTACATATCAAAGCTGTATGGTGGTTTACTAATGAGTTCAGCTGCATCAAAAATTGTTTAACACATGATATATTACCTGATAAACATTTCATCGCTATGGAAGTTTTAATTTCCTATTAACAAGAGTAATAAGTCAATATTCATCAATCATTAGATCAATACCTCAGATTCATTATCTCTAAGATTAACAATACATCAACAAATCCGAGTCTTAATATTCCACATATTTTAAGCAACATACAGACTTCACCACTAACATTTACTTTATTTTTTTTTTACTTTAGTTGAAATGATAATGAAAGATGTATTTTTACAGGTGACTCTGGACATTCATTAAAAACCTGCAATGCAGAAGAACATGATACTAAATGCACTGCCTTACCAGAAATACCATAGGGTGATGCATAGGAGTATCAAAATTTTATTATCTACTCTATCAAATATTTTAAATTTCCATGAAATAATGTCCATTGTCATTTGCTTATGCTTAATGATAGCTCAGCTCTAAAAAGGTTTTATCAACCACTGTAAAGAAAATGTTAATGTTTATAGAATTGGTTTTCTAGAAAGGTTTATTTTCACATGTCCTTATTCAACAATATCTATTTTAGAGGATTTGGAACAAGCCTAAAACTTGCAAAATGCATTTGTAACAGAGCACTGCTTTCTTAAAATATAATTATAAAACCGCTGACCTTTTTTTGTAATAGGACCCCGAATTTTTTTCTCAATTTAAGCATTAATGGTTCTAAATACAATCGTAAAAATTTCCAAAAAAAACTCTGGGTGTTCCACAATCACTCAAACAGCCTAGAACTTCGCCGCTTCTGAGGATTAGTTCAAATCGCAAAATATATTTCTAATGGGAACCAATAATCAAGCATTTCTACAAATATAATTAAAAAAAACCTGGATTTTTTTAATGACACTCGTATTTTCTTTTCGTCAATTTGTAAAGCAATTATTATTCTAAATAGAATAAAAAAATCTTGTTTGTCTTGAAAATTTGTTAAAAAACAATCTTTTTGTGGTATTTAGAGTTATAAATGATTTATGGGTTGGAGGTGGAATTACAAAAAATTACCAAATTTCTTATGAAATTTTTTAAGTTGCATTAATGACGTATCTGTCTGCAGACGACTAGCTACACACTGCATAGCTAGAGTGCTGAAATTATGAAGCAATACCGAGTAGAAACTGAATTCAAATGCAATTTCTTTTACATAACTAATGAAAAATTTAAATAAAAATTTGTATTTTTTTTTATTTGTAGTAGAACTTTGTACTTATTATTATCGAAACTGAATTCAAATGCAATTTCTTTTACATAACTAATGAAAAAATTAAATAAAAATTTGTATTTTTTTTATTTGAAGTAGAACTTTGTACTTATTATTATCTTGTTATAAAATGTTAGAAGATGATGTGGAATGCCAGTAAAATCTTTTTTCAATTTAAATGTGGTTTAAGTAAGTAAATGGAACTTGATGTTCAGTATCTCCAAATACTCCTGGCCATAAACCTTTTATATACTTCAGATAAGCTATCAACATTAGCGGGCCCTCCACCAGTACTCTGTATATTGTGCACCTCTAGATTGTATCCTATGTTTAAGGTCTATCCACTACTGTTAAAAATATATATCGTATTAGTATATTGGTAAAACCATATGGAACATGGAACAAAACTCCTTTTTATAACCTAAAGTACTAATCCAAGAAAATTACCCATGGAATCTGTGTAAACTATGTTTGCAAATATTGAAAAAAAGTAGCAACTATGTGGAAAGATACAAATACATTGGATTAAACAATCTACCAGTTTTTGCTTCTTTAATGAATAGACATACATGTTTTTTTTAAGTTTTGGGAACAATTGTGCTTTTTTCTTCTATAAAAAGTTCTACGTTTTTGAATTAATGAAAAGAGGGATACCACAGAATAATGAACATAGAAAAAGGCAAGTTGTAATGTTATGATGAAAAATAAGATGCAGCACAATAATTATAAAAATTACGAATTAAAGATGACAAAAGGATGAATAACAAAATCTAAGATAAACCATTTCCAGCGTTCCATGAGTATTCAGACATATCACTAATTCGTCCCACTTTCTATCAATAGTCTCCTTTGATCGTCCTCCAAGCCCAACACTATTCTTGGCTAAATTAGGATTAATTTCTAAAAAGATCGAATCATCGATTTGCAATGTTGAGTCTGTGTTCCATTTTGAAAATTTAATACAAACACCTCCTAGTCAAACAAAATCTCAAAGACAAATAAGCAGTATTTCCACGTTTTCTGATACATTTGCAGCCTTTAGTGGACAAGCAGCCACCCAGAACTATGTATGTAAGTGCTGATTGATTTAGAGAAACATCTGGCACGGCAAATGACTGTATATATATTTAGTGTGTATTTCTATCTTACTGTATCAAGGGTCCACTCTTGACTTTATGTAAGCATCACATCTGCGGCTCACACAAAGAAATTCTTTTTTAAGAACAGACCACCGTATTATATTCTTACGTTTTCAGTTTTCAACACAACTAGGTCCCATAGTTAATTTTAAATTCACTATCACGATCCTCAATGTATTTATCATTTTTCGATTTATAAACACGACGATTGTTTACCATTGTATGTCACTTTAATTCCACCGGTTGCTACTCGCTAGAGGCGCTGTTTGGGTCGCAAAAATTGCATTCAATGACAGTTGGGCAACCGGTCTCCAGTTGCGTTATAGAATACGAATTTTTCGGTCGCTCGTCAACCGGTCGCAACTCGAATGGTGGTCGGTTGCTCACTGGTCGGAATTGGAAATTTTTTCGTAATCAGCCTGCCGGAAAGCCGAGGGACTTGCATGGTTGTCTTAAAGGCGTCACTCACCCTGTCGGTAGATCGGACAGTTCGGAAGTACGCCTATGGACAGCGGAGGCAATCCAATTGACCAGGACAGCCACTGGCGTGGGCGGCGGAATATTATGCATCGTTACAATGTTTATTTGCTTGCTTGTGTAATGCGTTCTATTTATACACAGCTTTCTTCTTGTGACGAATCCCATATAAATAATTTTTGTCTGATAGATAATAAATATATTCTATTCTATTATAGCCAAATATTAAAACAAAAATATTGTTCGTTTAGATGTCCCTTTAGAGACCAAAAACTCAAGTACAACAACTGTTACAGACAAATTAATGACATTTTGTTCTTTGTAGATCGACGACGAGCATGACGAAGGCGAGTGGAGCAGCCCGAGTCCATTCTATTCATCACATGGATCATCGAAAGCGCGACTAATCAATGCTCGTCGATGGGTGCCTGAGAGCTACGCCTCTTTTGCCATACCTACTGCTTCAGATTTGGACACCACACCAAGGTTTATTTTTATATATCTTTTTCTGAACTTCCCACGCCGCTGGCGGGAAAGTATTGTAATCGCGAAATAAAAAATCTAAAATTATATTATTTGGAGGTGACATGTTACATCACGAAAAACCAAGTATCTCGTTTCCGTCGGTATATCTGTCCGTCAGCTTGTGCGCTAATCCTTGCCCCGTTTATGACTTGGAAAATAAAATTTCCACGCAAGGTTACTACTATGCTTGGAGTATTTGAAGCTTGTGGCAAAAAACGAAAAAATATCGTTGTATCTTCGTTTTTGAGTTTTCAGAGGTTTCTGAACCTTTTCAGAAAAAAAGGGTTAAAATTAGGGTTTAGGGTTGTAGGAGGTGGGGCAGAGATGCTGGCGACTCTTTTTCTCACTTTTTTCGATCCATCTCACTTTTACTTACTTTTCATTGAAAATATTCACTTTTCTCACTATTTTCGCTCTCGCTGTGCATATTGTAGTTTATGAACGTCTTCGAAGGAGCTATCCTCCTCCTTCTCTCAAGCCCCACGAAATTATATTAAGAGAAATGAGTTATTAATGTACAGGGTTCTTCTCTAGCTAAGCAAATATGTGTTACAGAAATTACCAGGATTAGTTAAAATCTACGTTGAAGTTTAACTCAACTTTTCTAAAAGCAGCCTATATATATATATATAAGCAGTAGTCATTGCCATTGCCAACGACCAGGTGGGCACAAAATACAATTAATTGTTAATTGGGAAATTGGCAAATTTTTAGGCTTAAGTTGACTCTTTTGATGATAAAATCAAGCTTTCGGCATTCTCTATGGAGCCTTCATCAGGATTCTGAAAAACCAATTGTGATGCTAGCAAACAACTTACTAGTCGTTGAGGTTGCAGCCACAAAGTGTTTCAAAACGAACGTACAGAAAACGCTTGGCGCATGAAGTAAAGAGACGGATATTTTTGATCAAGTGCAGGAAGAACAACATCCTACCACCACACATCAACCATCGCATAACATCCATAAACAACATCATACACAATCACCTTGCAGCAGATGGGCTACAATCTCCTTTACAAAGGTTGGGTGAGAAAATACTTTCGCTTGAAATTTCTTCTTGTCATAAACAATTAAAAAAACTTCACTCATCCCTTAAACTTTTGAAAACTGAAATCATCTCTCTCACGTCCCTCTTAATTTTCAATAATTGTCAATCGAGACAATTAAGACATTATAATACATTGTTCCATTCTATCAAAAATTCGAATATACGCAAGTTTGACAGGTTACTAAGTGATACAATGAAAATTTTGCTCAACACTCAGCCAAACTGGGTAAAGAACCTTAGTAATGTCAGTATTCCAGATGATATCGCAAGTTTTCTGTCGTTGGGTCCAACATTTAGCGTTGAACCGTTTGTCAACAGTGACATTGCAATCAGACATATTCTGGCTGATGTTGATTCTATATCTTCTTTCATTAGTGATGACACAGAAAGGAACATTGCGATAACTCGTTCCACCAATATTATCACAAATTACTTTCATAACAGTAGCATCAACAAAAAACACTGTTTCTACCACAACCTGTTAAATAAAACAAGGAAATTTATTAAGGATCATCTCGAGTTAATTGTTACAAAGTCAGACAAAGGCAATGTTACCGTAATTATGTTAAGACAACAATATTTTGACGTATGTAATAATTTGAATGATAATGATCCCTCTTGCAAGGTTATCAATAAAGACCCTACATCTAAAGTAGAGAAAGGTTGCAATGACATTGTTAACAGGCTACTCAGCACTGGTCAAATCAACCAGGACCAAAAGAAGTCCTTAATCACTTATGATTCTGACTCTCCTAAATTTTATGCTCTTCCCAAAATACACAAACCTGTACTGTCAGTAAGACCTATTGTGGCTTCTGTTGAATCAGCCACACTAGCTTTTTCTTCATTAATTCCAGATACTCTAAAGTCAGCTCACATCAAAGGAGAATACTTTATAAAAGACTCTTTTGATGTTTGTCAACAATTTAACAGGTTTCAAATACCCCCTCATGTTATTGCGAGTCTAGATGTAGTTTCACTGTTGAGTAATGTGTATTTAGAAGCTTGCATCAGATCCATCAACAAACATTTGGATCAAATTTGCCAACACAGCTACCTAACTATGGATTCTTTCATCAATATCATACAGTACCTTTTCCAGAACAATTATTTTACTTTTAATAACAAAGTGTTTTCAGAAACACATGGTTGCCCCATGGGTTCTGTGTTATCTCCAATTTTGGCAGAATATGTAATGGATGACCTGCTTGATGTTGTTATTCAAGCATTGCCATACAATCTAATTTTCGTAAAAAAGTATGTGGACGATATTATCGTTTGTCTTCCTTATGAAGGGGTGGATGATATTGTTGAAGTTTTTAACAGTTATGATCCCTACATCCAGTTCACCATCGAAAAAGAAGATGACAATCAATCGGTTCCCTTTTTGGATTCAAGATTGATTCACAGCAATGACAATATATTACTGGTAGACCGGTACAGGAAACCAATTTCTTCCGGAAGGTTCCTGAACTAAAGGTCTTACCACGAACTTGAAATAAAAATTAACGTGCTGAAAAAAATGAAGAACAGGGTTATAAAAATCACTGACCGTACTTTCCATCTTTCCAATTTAAGGAAGCTTTCAGTCTTATTCATCAACAATGGGTCTCCGAAGTATTTGGTTAACAGAATCTTGTTCAGCTCTCCTCCGAATATTTTGCCAATGACGAATAACAATAGTGAAAATGACAACACTGTTCGGTCCAACCAGATGCCCATGAATTCTTCAACCAATGAGAATAACAGCACTACAGTGGTTGCTCCTATTTCCAGAGTTAATTATGTTGTCTTGCCATACATCAAAGAACTAACAGCAAAATTGATCAGGCTGTATAATTCCTTTAATTGTCGTTTTGCTTGTAAATCAGTGCTCACAGTCAACAGTTTGTTGTGCAAAATGAAGGATAAGGTTCAGTTTCTTGATTCAACCAACACTGTCTATCGCATTAATTGTAACAACTGTAATTTAGTTTATATAGGCCAAACTTCGAGGTCACTGAAAGGCAGGATAACTTCACACAAAAGTGACGCCAGATTACATCCAGAGAGATGTGCTTTGGCATCTCATATTAACAACACAGGTCACTATGAATTATGGCAGTAATGAGGTTCTTGACAAAGAAAAAAGACTCTCAAAACGTTTATTTTTAGAAATGTCCCACATTTTCATGACAGATCATTGCATGAATAAAAGGGCTGATGTTAAGCAGCTCAGTGTCATTTATTCATACCTGTTGAATTGCGAAATGCTAGAACGGCTACATATCCAAATCGAACCAACGTCGGCCCAAAATTAGAATACATTTCCAATTGCTGTCCTGGTAATTCAAATTTCTCACTCACAATCTTTAATATAAACTCACATAACCCATCTTTTCAAGTGTGTATCACTATCTCACATTCGTACACTCATATGAACTACACATTTTTCCAAAACAAATTATTTCAGCATTCTAGTAATTTGGGTGGAGGTCTACCGAGCGTCTCTCGTATACTTCATACCCTAACTGGACAATGAGGTTTACAGTTCCACGTTCCGTCGCGTCAATCACTTGTCATCTGTCGACGCATTATCTTTCCGTTCCGTCCCCCTCTCCACGTGTAGCGGAAGTAGGAGGTTAGAGACTGCATTCCGATTGTTTCCCTAAAATGTCTTCTCATGTTTAATCATTTTTAATATGTTCGGGTGTATTGATATTTTTAACATGTAACGAAGGTATCTGTCATTATCAACAAGCCCAATGTGTCCGTCCATTTGTTTTTATATTTATAACAAGTTCTATCTTCTCTACGTTCGTTTTGAAATACCTTGTGGCTGCAACCTCAACGACGAGTAAGTTGTTTGACAATTTAAATCAGTCCTGTATTCGTTGCTGGAATCACAATTGTGTTTTCAGAATCCTAATGAAGACTCCATAGAGAATGCCGAAAGCTTGATTTAATCGTCAAAAGAGTCAACTTAAGCCTAAAAATTTGCCAATTTCCCAATTAACAATTAATTGTATTTTGTATATATATGTATATAACTTGAGACGTGGTCATTGTCGTCTAGACCAGTTAGGTGAAAAATTAAAGCTTCCGCCTTTTGTTGGGTACTTCGACAAAATTTAAGCAAAGAGGACTCTTTATACTTTTTTTTTAATTCTCTCTAGCTTTCAATGGACTTTGCCATCATCATCAGGAGCTGCAATTACAATGATAACAGTAGCAACAAAAGTGTAAAATGAATTTAAATTGACTCAACTTACAGTAGTATGTGAGGATGTTGCTAATTGTTGTTTACGTATAGGATGAGGGAAACGTCCAGTAACATGGTGAGAGCTGGATAGATGGTACAATGGTCAAAATTATATAAAATATGACAAGAACAAGTTAAAAACAGATTAAAAATTATTTAAAAAACAGAGCATTACATCGTGAAGCCACTTGATGATTGCACAAATAGTGGTCATGGAATAATGAGTGAGATGAAACCCTTTGACAGAAGGCCGAAGGTTGTCAATGTCTGTGTTGAAAGATGGAACGAATTGTGGGCGTGTGCCAAACGTTGCCAAATCACTTCAGATGATGTGATTTTCAGAATGTTATGTAAGAATTTGTTAAACCGACCAGAGGCAGTTGAATAAACTATATTTTAATAAATGGGAATTTAAATTAACAATTATTAATAAATCGTGAGAAGAGAATTATTATATTTTGAGTGGAATGAAATTTACTGGTGGAATCGGCCAAAACACAGATTCTATTTATGGTTGTGAAGAGTCGAAATTTGGGGAGATATGTAAGTTCTCCAATTTTTCGCAGTTTAGCAAATATGAGTAAATGACACTCAGTTGTTTAACATCTGTATTTTTGTTGATACAGTTGTTATTCATGAAGATGTGGGACATTTCCAGGAATAAACGTTTGGAAAGGTGTTTTTCTTTATCAAGAACTTTGATACTTGTGTAATTCATAGAATGCCCTGTTGTGTTAACATGAGATGCTAGAGCGCATCTTTCAGGATGAAGCCTAGCATCACTTTTGTGTGATGTAATCCTTCCTTTAAGAGATCTGGAGGTCTGACCTATGTATATTTGGTTACAGTTGTTGCAATTGATGGAGTAGACTGTGTTGGTTAAGCCAAGCAGCGGGACTTTGTCTTTCATTTTTGAAAAAATGCAGTTTATAGTGAGGACGGATTTGCAAGCAATTCGAAAGTTCAAAGGACTGCACAATCTGATCAGCTTAGGGGTCAGTTCCTTGATATAGGGCAGGACAGCAAAACCAGGTCTGGAGTCCGGGTTGGTGCTTGTACTGTTTGGATTGATGTTATTATTGGGAATTACATCAGTTCCGTTATTAGGGGTTGTGCGACTATTACCTGCATCACCAGAGTTCGGCAAAATATTGGAAGGTGAACTAAATAAGATCTTGTTAATCAGACACTTCGGATAACCATTATTGATGAACAGTTTTGATAGTTTACGTAAATTTTTGCTGTCCTGCCCTACATCAAGGAACTGACCCCTAAGCTGATCAGATTGTGCAGTCCTTTGAACTTTCGAATTGCTTGCAAATCCGTCCTCACTATAAACTGCATTTTTTTCAAAAATGAAAGTCAAAGTCCCGCTGCTTGGCTTAACCAACACAGTCTACTCCATCAATTGCAACAACTGCAACCAAATATACATAGGTCAGACCTCCAGATCTCTTAAAGGAAGGATTTCATCACACAAAAGTGATGCTAGGCTTCATCCTGAAAGATGCGCTCTAGCAGCTCATGTTAACACAACAGGGCATTCTATGAATTACACAAGTATCAAAGTTCTTGATAAAGAAAAAACCTTTCCAAACGAATAACAACTGTATCAACAAAAAGACAGATGTTAAACAACTCAGTGTCATTTACTCATATTTGCTAAACTGCGAAAAATTGGAGAACTTACATATCTCCCCAAATTTCGACTCTTCACAACCATAAATAGAATCTGTGTTTTGGCCGATTCCACCAGTAAATTTCATTCCACTCAAAATCTAATAATTCTCTTCTCACGATTTATTAATAATTGTTAATTTAAATTCCCATTAATTCAAATATAGTTTATTCAACTTCCTCTGGTCGGTTTAACCATTTTTTTACATAACATTCTGAAAATCACATCATCTGAAGTGATTTTCAACGTTTGGCACACGCCCACAATTCGTTCCATCTTTCAACACAGACATTGACAACCTTCGGCCTTCTGTCAAAGGGTTCATCTCACTCATTATTCCATGACCACCATTTTGTGCAATCATCAAGTGGCTTCACGATGTAATGCTCTAATGTTTTTAAATAATAATCTGTTTTTAACTTGTTCTTGTCATATTTTATATAATTTTGGCCATTGTAAAATCTATCCAGCTCTCACCATGTTACTGGACGTTTCCCTCATCCTATACGTAAACAACAATTAGCAGCATCCTCACATACTACTGTAAGTTGAGTCAATTTAAATTCATTTTACACTTTTGTTGCTACTGTTATCATTGTAATTGCAGCGCCTGATGATGATGGCAAAGTCCATTGAAAGCTAGAGAGAATTAAAAAAAAAAGTATAAAGAGTCCTCTTTGCTTAAATTTTGTCGAAGTACCCAACAAAAGGCGGAAGCTTTAATTTTTCACCATATATGTATATATATATACAGGGTTATCCAAATTAAGTGTCCACCATTAGTAACTTTGTTATTAGTGAAAATACAAAGTTGTTTGAATTAGCAAACTAGTAGCATTTTTAACGCTGGTAAAAATGAGAAATAAGAAAAAACAATTGAGAGTCGTTATTTTGATTTTTTTCAGTAAAATAACATTTTTTTAAATGGAAACCCCTGTATATTATATTTTTTTCTGTTAAAGCATCAAATTTTAAACAAAAAAGCTTACAATAACTTTTCTCCTAGGTTACAAATTGTTGAAGTTATGGCCTCCAATCTGAAACAATTAAATTGTATCGACAAACTTTATTTTCAACATCAACTTATAATCTTACAAAATACAATAACAATTTTTTTTAAAGAAGATGCTCGAAAACACCACCTTGTTCTTCAATACATTTTTGGGCACGTTTTTCAACTGCTCGAACTGTCTTAAGTATGGTCCTACCATCTATCTGGGTTATCTTTTCCCTAACTGCAGTCTTTAACGCGTCAAGGTTATCGTACATTCGCTTGTAAATTTGGTTCTTTAAGTAACCCCACAAGAAGTAATCAAGTGGGTTTAGATCTGGTGATCTGGGAGGCCACTGTATTGGGCCATTTGTTCCTATCCACTGATCATTAAAAGTAGTACTTAGAAAATGATAAGTACCTCTGGAGTTGTGGGCAGGTGCGCCATCTTGCTGAAAATGCAGATGATGTCTACTTATAAGATCCAATTCGTCTAAGAAATTAGTCAGAATTTCTGACATAAATTCCACACATCTTTCACCAGTTAGGGTTCCCTCATAAAAGAACGGGCCAACAATTTTTGAACCAATTATACCGCACCAAACGTTGAAACTGAAACGGACTTGTGGGCCTCTTGGATGTACTAACAAAAGATTTCCTCTTGACCAATAATGGTGGTTTTTTCTATTAAACATTCCAGAATTTGAAAAATTTGATTCATCTGTCCATAAAAGGTAACGAAAGTTATTTACATTTTGGCGACAGAAGCTAAGATACCAATGGCAAAAAACAAGTCTTCTCTCTGGATCCCCTGCCAAAAGCGTTTGAACTGGTCGGTACTTATACGGAATAAATTTGTATTTTTTTAAAATCCTTTGAACAGTACCATAACTGAAATTAGAGTCCTTGAGAATATCTGCTATTGAATTCTCACGATAAGCTTCAAAATATCCAATAACTGCAATTTCCGTGGCCTCGCTTATTATGAATTCTTTTTTTGCCCTTGTTTTAGCAAAAACATTTTCGTTGCCCCTAAATTTTCGATAAAGTCTCAGAAAATATCGTTCATACGGTTGAATGCGAGCGGGATATAAATCACTGTAGTATTCTCTTGCTCTCAAGGAGGATTTTCTGCACACTAAATAGCATTCTAACATATCACACTTTTCTTCATGGGAGAACATTTTTCTTTAAATTAATGACACAATAAAGCATATAAACAAGTATTTACACTAATGTTTGACATTATTTGATTTTATCATTGTTTTCCAAAGCCTTCTAGTTGCGAGTATGTCCAGTTTAACAATTTGTCGCTTATCTTAATGCTGTCAAATCGCGAACGCCATGTTGTTTTCATAGCCGTCTTAATATTATAATACTGCAAATAATTAAAAATGTTTATCGTTATTTTGACTTTAGCGGAAAAGTCATTATGAACTTTTTTGTTTAAAATTTGATGCTTTAACAGAAAAAAATATAATATACAGGGGTTTCCATTTAAAAAAATGTTATTTTACTGAAAAAAATCAAAATAACGACTCTCAATTGTTTTTTTTTATTTCTCATTTTTACCAGCGTTAAAAATGCTACTAGTTTGCTAATTTAAACAACTTTGTATTTTTACTAATAACAAAGTTACCAATGGTGGACACTTAATTTGGATAACCCTATATATATATGTATATATATATAGAGAGAGAGAGAGATTTTGGCGGCAATCCACGCAGATCTCATCATTACCGACTGAGAAATATGAAGTATACTGATCTGCGATGCTTTTGTGCTGAAAAAAAATATGAAAATCTATTTGACCACTTTTCAACGTCCGTCACATTCAGTGAAGGTTTTTGCGTCCATGTATATTTTTCATTCCACCATCTTTCTACGTCCTTAAGAATATTTCTTTTCGGCTGACACAGGTTTATGCGTCCTGCGGTGTTGCCGATAGGTGAACTTTTTCTTGATCGTCGTGCATTATTTGTAAGAAGCTGTAAAATTCAAGTCAAGCGTGGAGGTCCAGACGGCGGATCCCTCGCCAGAGTCCGTTTCACGGCACCCACAAATTTCATTATCCTCTGAACTCATTCTTTCTTTGATATACATAAACCTAGTTGACTTTCTACCTTTATCCAATGAGAGTTGATTTAATTACACTTTAATTTTAATAGCTATTACTACAATAAGTGACATATCTAATCGTGGAAAATATAGTGTTCATTCAGTCTGTTGGTAGCATGTTCCAAGTCTAAGCAGTCAACCCTATATTTTACATGCAATTGCTTTGGTCCATCTTTCTATTTTGAAGTTGATACAGCGCTATCTTTGGAAATAAACCATACTTATAATATATAAAAATTGATGACAGAATTGCCTTGGAAGTACAGTCAACCTATATGACCTCCATTATTCAACAAGTAAAGCATTGGATTTTTATGACTGAAATATCAAAATGAATTAGCATTACTGTTTATATACGCCGTATTTGTGATTGTGAAAAGTCGCTGTAGGTAATAGGCAGTTTTGCGGTACAGTGGAACAAACAGTAAAGGAAAAATCTTTGCCATTTCCGCAATGAAGGAGAAGGAGGAGAAGCAGAAAAAAAAGGATAGGTAGCCCGAGCGACACGTGTTTCTGCTAATTGGCTTCGTCAGGCCCAAATGGATATGCATATCCACCCACCGAGGTGAACAGACATACTCATACACTTGGATACGGGTGTAACCTGAGGAGTCAAGGTCACCTTGATGTGTGGATGTGCACATTTATTTAGGCCTGACGAAGCCAATTAGCAGAGACACGTGTCGCTCGGGTTACCTATCCTCTTTTTTCTGCTTCTCTTCCTTCTCCTTCATTGCTGAAATGGCCAAGATTTTTACTTTACTGTTTAGTCGCTGAAGGATTGAGAGTACCTCTGGATTAAGATCAGACACTTTGAAAACGTCTCGATATAGCGCTTTCAAAGTTAACGTGGTATTTGTTAAACCGACATATTAAAACAACAACAGGTAGTATACAGCCTTTACTGAAAAACTAAAATATTAACAAAAAGTAAACCTAAGTTAAAACTATAAATGAAAGGTATTAGGAATAGATTTTTCCATTCTATGTTGAAAACTTTGAACAAGTAATAGGCCTACCTAAGCACATATTCATTTTCTCTTAGTATATAGGTTTTGAATAAAGACTTTGACTTTAGTCCATGATTTATTTGCTAGCACATCTGGATGCGTTTCTATCAAAGCCTCACATTCACCACGTTTGGGAGGTTTCTTCTGTTTAATGTGTTCCTTGAAAAATTGTGTAACAATTTGTTTTTGTTTGTTGGTCCATGGAACTAAAATACGCTTTCTTGTTTGCTGAATGCTTTGGTTATTTTCAGTAGCTATGTTTTCTGTATTTCCCTCTGCATCTGCCTTATCGTCATCGACAGCAGATACTGTGGCTGATGCGGAACTCTGCTCTTCCCTCAAAATATCCGTCTAATTTTCTTCTATCATTTCTTCCTTGTCTACGTCTATCTCGTCTAGAGCTTTACCTTTGTATTTCCCAGCTTCTCCTTTTTCCATCAACATAAGTAACTTGGCAATCTTTGCCGTCTGATCTACGTCGTCTGGTAGCCTATAAACATGTTTATGTACATTCATGGTATGTCCCATGAAGGTGGCTAATTGCTCAATGTCCCCTTCAGTCATACTAAATAGTTGCGTCAGTGTCGCAAGGTGTTTTCTCAGTCTAGTCGAAGTTAAAGCTTGTGGGTTTTTGGCACCACACATGTTCGCATGCTTTTGAACTACCTTGTATCCAACAATGGGTTGGCATTCAGAATTCGGATTTGCGAAAAGAAAAACATTTTTTTCTTTTATAAATGTAGCTCGTGCGTCCAACAAAACCTTGATGTGGTCTTGTACATCTCTACTAAACAAAACTGGTACTCCTCTGCCCCTTTTTCCTCGAGTTGCGACTCTCTTAAAATTTTTTACAAGTACCTGCTCTGCAGATGTAATTGCTTCAGAAAATTCTTCATAATGTGTGGCACTTGTTTTCCCAGCTGCCATGTAAGTTGTTACTTCTATTCTTTGTAGTTCACCCACTCTTTTACGGTTTAAAAGTAATGTTCTACAAAATGCTGTCTCCATTAATAAGATGAATGCCTCAAAATTATTTTTAGTTTGTTGCAATCGTCGAGCAGCTGTATTTCCCTTCTCTATTAGATAGTTTCTGAACAACTTCAAGTCTGCAGCTAGTGGGACCAGTGTCACTTTGTTCCATGTCTTCGTATTCAAGTCCCTTCCAGCATGATTTATTCTCCAATAATTGTCGGAACACCCCGATATTTGCTTCTGCTTGTGAGGTAGAAATTGTCAAATAATTACATTTTTTTTTGAAAATATGTAAAACTGCCATATCACAACAGTCTTTTAGAGATCTGCTTATGTTCATCGCAAATGTCGGAGATTCGAAAACATCTGTTTGCGTGTTATATCTGGCAATAACTTTGGCACTTTGTACTACACTGTCAAAGTGCTGTGGCTGAAGCACGTCAAATAAGTTTTTGATTGCAGGATCTAGTTTTTGACATTCCATCAAAACCTTGGCAAGTTCTCTCATTTTTCTTGAGCAAACGTTAACGTGATGTTGCTCTCTGTGTGTGTTGATGTACCTAGATCCAAAGGCACATATAAGAGCATCTTTTTTTGCTGTCAGTGAAATTTTATCGGCCAACATCCGTGGGAAGACTATAGTCTTTAATGAAGAATTTGCTATATTCTTAGGTAGCATAAGGTCTTGACCTTCACTTAAAGGAACGGTTTTTGAAGGATCTTTATTTAGTGGACAAGTTCTTTTATGTTTCCATAGTAGCTTACGTGTGTAAAAACCTAGGCAGAAAGGACAAGGCATATAATTTTCTTCGCTATCATTCACAGCACTTTTATGTACTGGCTTGGAAAAAGTACTTGAATTTTTAATAAAATTGCCCTTCTTTCTCAAGTTACTTATGCAACGTTTCCTATCAATCGAGTTAACTAGTAGTGATAGAATTTTTTGGACTTCACTTTCCCCTATATGTTTGCGCTTTATATGTCGTGCAAGAATCTATAAGAATTGGCGATTAGTTCAAGTCAAGACAGAAATTGAAAGAAATAAGAAGTCGGAAAAAAACTATGAGAGCAGACTATCAAAACAAATGCAATAATGCAAAAGCAAAATTACGAGATATTTCAAAATATATAGCGAAACATGAAAGCAATGTCGCAACCAAGCTCAAGACTTAGCAATACGCACAAATGTGCACAAAGGCTGAAAGCATATATGAAAAATCTCAAGAAGGAATTGACAATTACTTCAAATCAAATTGAACTGATTGAATTGAACTGAGACATAAATTACTATATCAAAAGTGAGTTTTACTTATACGCCAGAGGTTTCAAGAGTTTATCAATACGCACAGATTTGCAACTAGGCGGAAAGCATATATGACAAGTCTCAAGAAGAAAATAAAATGCATATGAAGAAAACACTTTCAATTAAAGAAACTGTGGATAGTACAAGACCCTCAAAGGCATACATCGCAACGAATCTATGTAACTATCCAGACTACAAAATACTGTCAAAGTTCAAAACCACTCAAAAGTATGTGAACAAACATCAAAAGTTTGAACCAAAAATCAATGTAAGTCTGTGCTCTCGAAGAAAGTTATGATTAATTCAAAAAGAGGATACTATCAAAAACTTCAAAAGTAATAGACTTCAAAAATAGAGGTACGTAAGTATGTAAACGAAATTCAGTAAATATACGCACAAAAACATTATAAAATAATATACACAGTATTTGTCACATGATTTTGATCGGGAATGCAATTTAAATTTTGAGTACACTCAGAAAAATGAAATATTCAAAAGATGAAGTATACACATTAAATTGGAATCAGAAAATTAATTATGACTTGTAAATTTTGCAAATGGTGGACTGACGTAATAGTTCAAAAGGTTGAAAGAACAACGATGACAAATGTCCAAAGTAAACATTCAACTGCCTTTTACAGAAAATTAGCTTAACAATTATCAAAGGAAATTCTTATCCGTTCGCATCTGTACTAGGAAATAAATATAGGAAAACCTACTCTCTCCAATGTACAGATCGAAAAACTCGCCCCCTTCGATTGAGCGGAAATATGAGTATTGGACTGATTGTAATATTTCAAAAGGTTGAAGGATCAACGATGTTAAATGTCCAAAGTAAACATTGAGCTGCCTCTTACAGCAAATAAGTTTATTCATTATCAAAGGAAATTCTTGTCCGTTCGCATCTGTACTAGGAAATAAATATAGGAAAACCTACTCGCTCCAATGTACAGATCGAAAAACTCGCCCCCTTCGATTGAGCAGAAATATGAGTATTGGACAAATTGTAATATTTCAAAAGGTTGAATGATCAACGATGTTAAATGTCCAAAGTAAACATTCAGCTGCCTCTTACAGCAAATAAGTTTATTCATTATCAAAGGAAATTCTTGTCCGTTCGCATCTGTACTAGGAAATAAATATAGGAAAACCTACTCGCTCCAATGTACAGATCGAAAAACTCGCCCCCTTTGATTGAGCGGAAATATGATTATTGGACAAATTGTAATATTTCAAAAGGTTGAAGGATCAACGATGTTAAATGTCCAAAGTAAACATTCAGCTGCCTCTTACAGCAAATAAGTTTAATCATTATCAAAGGAAATTCTTCTCCGTTCGCATCTGTACTAGGAAATAAATATAGGAAAACCTACTCGCTCCAATGTACAGATCGAAAAACTCGCCCCCTTCGATTGAGCGTTTTTTTTTGTAATTATTATATTTTAAAAAAAAAAGTTAAAAACCTGAATACATCAATAAATGACAAGGATCCAAAACACTATAAAAAACTAACAATACAAACAAACAGTTTCAATACAAAAACAGGAGCAGCCGAATCTTAAAAAAATTATTTTATATCTGTCATACATTAAAAAAGTACAGAGACGTTCAAGTCCTGTTAATCCAGTGGAAAATCAGACACTAATGTTCTAATTTCCCCCAAAGAATATGCCAGATAAAACTATAAAGCATTAAAATTATGAAAACTTATGCTCCAAAAAGACAAAATTACTATAATAGTTACTGAGGAACGTATACTATTTCAACAACAAGTTGAAATTTAATTATCATAAATGAGTATGTGTGTCTTTGTATAGGTAAAAATGATTTAGGAGTCACCCCCATTGAAAAGTAGCAAAAATATAGTCAAGAAAAACATCATTTGTTTCTTGAAAAAAAAAGAAAGGTAAGTATCAACGCACTATGTCAAAGTGTCAATACTTAAAAAAAAGTAAACCGCCAAAATGTACGAAAAATTATGAATATCAATTTCATACAATTCAGACAAATGGATAAATCGCAAAATGATTTATTCCAGATAACTCTAGTCAGTAGATTATTGCCATCAGAATGAAAACAAATGATCAAAAGTTCAAGTACATTCAAAAATTCAAAAAGTAAATACATTTGGGGAAGGCAAAAATAATTTTGAAAGTAAATTTCCTACGTACCAAACATCATGAGAGCTATATCAGTACACCAGAGATCCAACAATTAGGCTATATATGCATACATGAAAAGTCTCAAGAAATCAAAAAAACTGCACATGAAGAAATACTTTCAAAAACTAAGAGGTTAGTGATCAAAAATGAAAAGCATATAAGAATATGTTAACTATCAACAACAATGGTCACAACCTCAATCAAAAGTTTGATGATATTCGACAAAAATGCTGGGGAACCTAAAGTCCCCAGACTATCAATATTCAACAAAAAATTATCAAAATATCATCAATCTCAAAACTACAATGAGAAAAAAGTTATAACTGTCCCCAGCAGTAAATAAAAACTATAGTAGTATGTGATAAAAAAAAATTCTGGCAATGATCTCGCTGACTAATAAACAAGACAATTTTAAAAGTTAATAAAGCATAGTACGCCTATGAAATAAACAGGTGGAAAAATTTTAATCTTTTGATAAAAATTTTAAACATTAAGCAAAAAGTAAGGATGATTCAAGAATTAGAAATTTGAGTACCAAAAGTAATTAAAAATAGAAATGCTGCCAAAAATTGTAAAGAATTTTGAAAACTATGTTCTGTCTGCCAATCTTGCACTAGCAAACCACTTGTCGACAAAGCCAAACACCAATCGAAGCCCCACGTTGGGCGCCACTTTATGTAACGCTTCCTTTCCGCAAAAAGTCCAGAAAAGATGGAATGCAATGAAGATTCCAACTTTTCTGCACAATCACAGAAAGGGGGTTACCATTAGCTTCCGGTAGCTCAGTCGGTGGCATGAAGACATCTACAGGCGTGTAGCTGTGCGTCGACCATGGCATGGCTAGAGGATAGAAGAACAAACAGAACACAAAAATTTAACAGATTTTATTTAACAAAAAAAAAAACATTTCCATTACATTACACTTTTACAGTTTTAAAGAACAAAATAAGTTTTACATCTTTGGCGCTGCTATAAAACTATCAACTTATCTTTCGCTGGTCGATTTTGACTCGACTGAAGCGAGGATGGCCAGGTGCTTGAAGTGGAGATCCCAGTTGTGAGGGGTGACCTCACATATAGTGGCTTCATAACCAGTTGTAGGCGAAGTTGAACTTAAAGGCGATGGCGCTGCCAAGGCACATGCATGGGTGAAGTGATAGGCCAAGCAACGCAAAGTCAAAGACTAAGGCAAAAGCAAAGTTAAAGACAAAGGTAAAGGGAAAGGGGAAGAGAAAGAGAAAGGGAAAGAGAAAGAGAAAGGGGGTGGCCCCAATCTGAAAAAGAACCGTGTGCATTAGCAACGTGCCCTAATGGCCAAGGCATTTCCTATCTCAGTCTGCCTCAAAAGAGAACCAACGATTTTCTAGGTTAGAATTACATTACATAGTTTGATAAAATCAAACCGAAAATTGGAAATGACTTTCATAAAATAAAATCATGAAATAGCAAAAAAAGCGTAAAACAAGATGGTGGTCATCAAAAATTTCTCCACATGCTTCTGATATAAAAACACAATTTTCGAATATTCATAATCAACGTACTCATAATTTCACTGAACTATGAATATATATACGCACACAGAGGTAAAATCGATGTGGATCGATTTCTACCTCGATTTGATTAAAGTTATGGCGAATGATCGAAGTAGTCGAAAATGACGTTCGATGGATATTCTAAAATCGTACAAGAAATAAACCACTTAAATATCGATTATCTATAAACTACAGGCAGATCCAGCAATAAAACTGTATAGTATTATAAAACTCACCATTTTGTCCTATTCGGATACACATTCTATAAAATTCTAGCACATGGTGCTATATGACCTTGTGCTACAGAGAAGAAAATTCTTAGCTCTTGCTAGATCGGCGGCTCAAGTGAAAAGGAAGCGCGAGGAAGATCGCAGATCAGGAACTCCGCATCAAGCGCTCCAAGCGGAAAATTTTCCAAGCAAAAAAGCTAGAGATGGGATTAATGAAATGATAATCGAGAAGTGATTTAATAAATACGATCGGACGGTGAAACCGTTACATACTTTCAGACTTAAAAATCAAACCCCGACAATCACCACGGAAGATGCGAATTTGTAGGTAAAGGTATATCAACGCGTCGGAAAACTGCTATTGGGAAAAATAAAAATTTATTAATTCATTTTTTATTGTGGGCTGAAATGCGAAATAATATATGGTACTTTAAATAACGATTAATACCATGGTTACTTGTTATGAATAGGGATAGTCAGAATGCTGTTGTTTTTAGGTCTGTTATGTAGGCCTAGAGAACAAAAAATTAGTTTATACACATCGTCTAGTGAAACGTGCTAGGTAGATTGTTGTTGTTTCTCTAATGAAGAACTTCAAAGCGTCGCCAGAAATATACAGCGTAATTATCTGAACAGAAGTGAAATTAAAAAACATCCAACATTACCTGTCAATTCAATCGATAGAATGTCATAGGCAACTTAAGGAGGGAAGAGTAATTCTATTGAAAACTCAAGTTTCGTTTTCAAGTTGGTTAATAAAATGCTGTCAGTAATATCGAAAAAAAATATATTTATTGTCCTTTCTGCTCTGGCTTTTACACATGTTAGCTCGTTAAGGAACATGAAAAAAATTGTCTCTATTGATCTATCCAAATTGAAAATGCTTATACATGTTTGAATTAAAAAAAAGAAAATCGATTGTCACTATGGTTTTCAATAAAAAATAGTATGATAGTAACATATGATTGATATTTAGCCGTCGTCCGAAATGCAACAGCTACGCACCAGATTGAGTATCATTTTTACAAGCGAATCATACCGCAAGGCGATGTTGTCACATTTTAGGACGCAGAATCATTAGCATCATGTGTCCATGAAATATACATCCTGCATATTTGAGTAGCGATAATTACGTCACTGCGGTAAATCTTAGAACTACCGCCAGATAACAAGTGTACATTTTACCATCTTTCTACGTCCATATTAATGTTTTATACCACAACTTCTAGAAAAAAGACGACCCTAAAAAATGAAAGTCCCTATGAAACTGACGCGATTATTCTACGCGGGAAGTTTGATATCGCATGTAGGACAGAATTATGGTACCAAATTGTTTCTGCGTCCGTATATGGATGTACAAAGGTAGTGGACGCAGAATAATATGTAAATGGAGAAATGTACGGATGCAGAAGAGTGAACAGGATGTATATATGTATATATATGTAAAGAGAAAATAATCATGCGGAGAAATGTATATAACAAAAAAATAGGAAAATAATGGGCAAAATCCGCAAAAAGGAGGAAAGTGGTTTCGAGCAGAAAATAGGATAGGTAACCCCTGCTCGAATCCACTTTCCTCCTTTTTGCGGATTTTGCCCATTATTTTCCTATTTTTTTGTTATATACATTTCTCCGCATGATTATTTTCTCTTTGTAGATCCTTTGGGCTTGAAGTACCACAGCAAGTGGCTATAACCGGCCACGTGGTTGTGGTTAGATGTCGCCTTGAAAATTCGAGGTCTTCTAGCTATTTTATACTACAATGTGTAGGTTTTCTCTTGTTGTGGACTTCGTGTGTGATTTTTTCCCATCCATCTTTATTTCCTCAGGTTACACCCGTATCCGAATGTATGAGCATGTGTATCTACTTTTGTAGTTGCATATGTGCATTCATTTCGGTCCTGATGAAGCCAACCAACAGAAATACGTATCGTTCGTGTTACCTATCCTATTTTCTGCTCGAATCCACTTTCCTCCTTTTTGCGGATTTTGCCCATTATTTTCCTATTTTTTTGTTATATATATATATATATATATATAGGTGAAAAATTAAAGCTTCCGCCTTTTGTTGGGTACTTCGACAAAATTTAAGCAAAGAGGACTCTTTATACTTTTTTTAATTCTCTCTAGCTTTCAATGGACTTTGCCATCATCATCAGGAGCTGCAATTACAATGATAACAGTAGCAACAAAGGTGTAAAATGAATTTAAATTGACTCAACTTACAGTAGTATGTGAGGATGTTGCTAATTGTTGTTTACGTATATGCTTAAATTTTGTCGAAGTACCCAACAAATGGCGGAAGCTTTAATTTTTCACCTAACTGGTCTAGACGACAATGACCACGTCTCAAGTTATATATATATATATATTTTATATACAGATTCCGATAGTTAGGTCCTCCACTCACTGGCTTTTTAGAGTCGATAGGTCCTCCGTTGCGCTAGGTCCTCGGTATATGGAGAACCTATCGCAAATTTCACCAGTCGGCCTGAGGGGCTCCCCTTTGTCACCCGGCAAAATTCCAGAGGGATGACCCAGATCGTGTTTTTTGTTAAATTTGGGTACCGTAGTTCCGGGCTTTGTCGCGCCGATTTGGTGGACTCACAATTGCGCGGGTATTCAGCCCGTATACTTTCAATCAAGTCTGCAGTGGATAGGTCATCTGCCGGGTATTCAGTATCTAGATTGTGGCTTTTAGGTCCTCCTTAATATTGGCATCGCTGTATTAGGCATTTATTAGAATTGTTTTGCAAGAGGATTGGATTTTCATCTTCCTATGTCTGCCACCGCCCAGTTCGCCGTCAAGTTTTACACACGAGCGGCCGTGACCGGGAGTACCGTGATGCAGCGATGATATTAGTTCGAATGTAATGCTCAAATCCAATATTCTATGGAATAAAATAAAAGATGTTATTTTTGTTTTACGATTTAAGGCAGATGCCTTTACTTTCCGCGCCTATTGACAGGAATTATTGTAATCATAAAAAAATCTGCTCTAGGTTGCTGTTATGCCATGCACAAAGAACCTTGAATATTCTCGGGAATCGGTAGAGTAACAGCAGAGTGGTTAACAAACGAAGAAAAAAATGGTCCAACTTCGCTTCCGGATCTTTCAGACATTCCTCCAAGAAAATTTTAGGGCTGTAAATTTTGGTGGCGGGGGTTACGGGCGGCTTAGCTAGTATTAAACAACGACAAAACTAAAAATCGTTTAAAGTATTTATGAATATTTTAGAGCCTCCTAATCGTTTTCCGAATAGGGGGGCTGAGGGAATGAGGTGAATCTGGATTTGGCTAGGTGTTAGTTAAAGGTATTCTATTATCAATAAACCTTCAGATCGATTTCCTGAACATCAATCACCCCGCTTCAGAGGTAGTTCTTCTCGGTGATTTCAATGCCTATAATGAGCTTTGGTTGGGCTCAAACAAGACCGATGCAGCAAGCAGTTCGCAGTTCGCTCTTACTCAAGGGCTGACCCAGCTGATGACGAGCCCTACTTTTTCCCCCGCGTCTTGTCGCACGCCAATAGCCTGCTGGATCTCCTTCTGAACACGCATCCTGTCCCTTACAGTACTGCTGTCCTGTCCCCCCTGGGTAACTCAGACCACGGTGTTGTGGAGGTTAGGTTTCGGTCACAACCCGCTGTGGCACCAGAAACTCGTACAGGCCGCAAAATTTGGCTTTACGGACATGCCGACTGGGAGGGGCTGAGAGACTTCTTCTTCTCTAACTTTCCTTGGAGAGATGTCTTTTTCACTGTCACGGATGCGTCGGCTGTCTGTTCTTCGATAACAGAAATTATCCATGTCCGAATGGAGGAATACATCCCTCACACAGTGAAGGTGCCCAAACCAGGGTACAACGGCTGGTTTAACAAATCGTGTGACACTGCTCGCCAGCAGAAGATCAAGGCACACAGAACCTTCTTACAAAACCCCACTGTACAGAACGGACTTGATTCCTGCCATTGTACTGAAGAGGTGTGCAGCGCAGCTTGCTCCAGTTCTTTCGTGGCTCTTCTAGATTTCTTATGAATCCGGCACCTTCTCAGAAAACTGGAAATTTGCTCATGTCCAACACATCCAAAAAAAAGGATCTAAGAGCGACCCTTATAACTACGGGCCTATAGCTCTGCTTTCTGTTATAAGTAAGGTGATGGAGAGGTGCATAAATTGCGAGCTTCTGGACTATCTTGAACTATCTTGAACGTCACAGCTTGATTAGCGACAGGCAGTATGGTTTCCGGCACCAATCCACAGGGGACCTCCTAGCTTATGTCACGAAATTGTGGAGTAGACTCATCCAGTCTTATGGTGAGGCTCATGTCGTTGCTCTTGACATCACGAAAGCGTTCGATCCGCTTTGTCACGCTGCCCTCTTAAGCAAACTTCCATCCAATGGCCTCCCAGAAAAGCTTTGCAGATGGGTGGGTGACTTTATCTCTGGCCGCAAGATATCCGTCGTAATTGACGGGTTCTTCTCTTCATCCGACAACGTCAACGCGGGTGTTCCCCAGGGATCCGCTTGGCTCCGACACTGTTTCTCTTACATATCAGCGACCTCCTTTCCTGCACGATCAACCTGATCCACAGCTTCGCTGATGACAGCACTCTACAAGCAGGAATTCAGAGTGGCAAGCCGATCTCTGCCGCTGAGCTGGAAAAAAGAAGACTAGCGACGACTTCCTCTATGACAAGAGACCTGGAGACTTTCACTGCTTGGGGACGCAACAATATTATACAGTTCAATGCTTCCAAAGCACAGTACTGTACTTTGACGAACAAAAAGCGCCCTAGCGCTCATCCGGTCCTGATCTGGCACGAACACGTTTCGTCAATAGCTGCAGCTGCTGGGAAAAAGCTAGGCTATCTGTTTAGGGCTAAGAAGTACTTTTCTCCGCACGATCTTCCCATTCTATACAAGGCCCAGATAAGGCCTAGCCTCGAGTATTGCTCACACGTTTGGGGTGCTGCCGCCCCGACTACATTTTCCATGCTCGATGCTGTCCAGAGGAGGGCGGTCCGACTGATCGATGACTCTTCTCTAACAGACAGTCTCGGGACTCTTTCGCACCGGCGGGCCATCGGTGATCTAGCTCTTTTCTACCGCTATACTAACGGGCTTTGCTCCGCAGAGCTCTCTTTCATGATGCCACCGCACGCTGTGCCTGCCAGACAGACCCGCCCGACCTTGGCGTCCCATCCTAACCGTGTCGAACTTCGTACATCCAAAACTGGCCGAACCGCTCCTTTGTCCCGAGGGTGTCGAGATTGTGGAACAATCTTCACGAGTAGTTCTACTAACCTTAGGCAGTTCAAAAATCGTATTAACAAAATTTCTTTGGGATCGTCATAGCAGCCGCGGTGTTCCGGCATTTAGGCTTCTGCCTGCGCGGCTTCTTCGATATAAAAAAACAAAAAAACCTATTATATTCGTTATCCTCCGGAATCCTCATACATACATGAGACATCTGAATTCAAAATAGAAAATTAGGATAAGGGCTTTATCCCATTTTATGTCTATAACACGGCTCATCAAAGTATGGCAAATGTAGATTCAAATTACTTAACACGATAAATCAGTTGATTCGTTTTTATGATAAGTATGTAAAATATATATATATATATTTTTCTTCGGGAATGACAAGCATGTGGTTATACTAGCGAAGGATACACCCAAAAAATGTCAGTTCAAATTTTAGTTACGAAGGTAACCATACATAACAGAATATATATGTTGAAAAAATAAAACCACTAATACCAGAACAGAAGGTTTGGGATCTACCATACTAAAGATTCAGAAAAAATAGTGAGATTCATCAGATTTAATTTGAAATTACCTCATTTTTCAAGCAACAACGATTTTACAATGAGATGAAGGGAATTCTGTTTATAAACGTAAATTTTATCACAAAAGTATGACAATGTTCGCACTTAACAAAATAATTGTCTTTAAAATTCAAATATTCGTTGAGTCATGACATCAGCTTTTCAACCCGTAAATAACAGTTTATTCTATAATTCATCATTTTCGAATCGCTTTCCACAGAAAAATTTCTCAACGTTTGGGAAAGTTAGAAATCTGATGTTACTAGATCAGGGTTGTATAGCACATTTTCGAGTAAATGTATTAGTTCGGAATGCCATACCATATAGCCCCAACAAAGCACCAATCGACTTTTTCTCTTTATTTTATCTTTAAGAAAAAAGTTTAAACATTTATTAGTGAAAGGCGATTCGAATGATGCATGAATAAATGGTGAATCTGATTATGTTGTTGAGTAGAAAAATGGTTATACTTTATAGTTTGTGATACAATTTGTGTTGATAATTAACTTCTACTTTATTGAACGATGTAATAATTTAGTATAACTCGCGATGGGGGGACCTTTTAGCCTAACTGTGATTTTGAAAGTGAGCTAAGACTACCTTTCTCTGATCTTTAGTTCGAGGAACTAAAACTCTGGTATTTTTTCTTCGGAAAAATTATATCCATTTGTTGAGATTCCGGATCTGGATACGTTACTTGGATATCTTCATATTGATGTAGAGGTTCTGGGTGATTATTATCTTGCTGTGCTTCCGATAACAAATTTTCTTCCAGATGCAAATTAGCGATTTTCTTTTGTAAATGACCGTCCTCGCCCTTCTCCATCAACGTCAGATTCTTGGAGAGTCTAGCCGTTTGGTAGACGTCATCTGGTAATCGATATGATGCACGGTGGTTACCAAGTGTATGTCCCATAAAAGATGCGAGTGGTTCCATGTCATTTTTTGACATGTTGAACAACTGGGTCAATGATGTCAAGTGCTTTCTCAGACGTGTGCTAGTCAGGGCATGCGGATTTTTTGTTTGGCACACTCTTGAGTACACAACAGATTTGCATGTCCATGAAATCTCAGAACATAGATAAAAGATAGATATAGCTCTATCCTACTCGGACGCACCTGATTTATAGACGTAATGGAATTCAAGTGATCGGGAGACCGATATGACGCCGTTCAGTTAATTGGGGTATTGGTGAGGGCTCAGCACTGCTTTCTAACACTGATCTAACAGTGTTTTGTAAATTCGAGTATTTTGAGAGACTCAGTGCTGGATTTTTTGTGAATCGGAGGGTATTTTGATGGGCGATGTATCATACGGCTTTTGGTTGGCGTGTCTATATAGTTAATTCTGAGCTATTAGAAAAAATCAAATAAAGATTGATTTCCATATCCAGAAATAACGTCACACGATTGCAAAGGAGGAGGGAAGTAACTCGAGTATTTTCGCAGACTCAAGTTTGAAAGTACGCTTTTAAGGCTTTATATCTACATCACAAAAATCACATCACATCACAAAAAGAAATTGGAGTGATGAGATGTAAACACGTGATAGGAAATAATAGATTCTTTTTTATGTTTGTTGGCGGTCACCGATCATTTTATGTCATGTTCAGTTTTTCTTTATGGTGGGTTCAAAAATTTTTGAAACTCAAAAACGTTGTTTTTTTGGTTTTGGCTACTTATCAACCCAACCAGTCGAAAACAGCACCGTTTATCATCGTTAGGATGTCGTCGATACGAGATAGGCTATCGGAGATAGACGGAAAGAAAAGTGCTCCGTAGAACATACAACCTCTCGGACATGTGATAGAAAAAGGTATTCTCGATTTTGGTGGCTGCTCAATGTTCCGATAATTTCAGGGCATAGTCAAAGCATTTTTTGCATGAGTTACAAATTTACGAAACAAGTTGGGCATCCTTCTTTCACATGCTAGCGATGTTTTCTATAGACTAAATCGAGTAATTAGTGTACTTAATGTTGCTGAATGGAGATCCTTGGAAGGTAATAGAATAATACAAGCCCGAGCTAGGAGACTTCAATTGTATTATCTAAAGAGAAATAACTGAAACTTGGCACCACTGCACGGAGGACTGATCCACTGGTATTTAGTTAATTTGAGTATTTTGGAGGACCTAATGCCGCTTTGTTATCTGGAGGGTATTCCGGTAGAGGACACATCATACGGTTTTTGAAAGGGAGACCTATATAGTGGACTTTGTATGGAAATCCGAAATGTTAATGTATAGTTTTTTTAACTGATATTGGATCAATGTGTCTTAGTGTCGGATATTCACGAATTAAAGTTGATATATATTCAGTATTTCTGGTAGGTGACTTATTGCTGGTTTATGAAAGGATGACCTATCCGCGTGGAGATGTAAATATATATCATGTATTTCGGATTTCCATACAAAGTCCGCTATATAGGCCTCCCTTTCAAAAACCGTATGATGTGTCCTCTACCGGAATACCCTCCAGATAACAAAGCGGCATTAGGTCCTCCAAAATACTCAGATTAACTAGATACCAGTGGATAAGTCCTCCGTGCAGTGGTGCCAAGTTTCAGTTATTTCTCTTTAGATAATACAATTGAAGTCTCCTAGCTCGGGCTTGTATTATTCTATTACCTTCCAAGGATCTCCATTTAGCAACATTAAGTACACTAATTACTCGATTTAGACTATACAAAACATCGCTAGCATGCGAAAGAAGGATGCCCAACTTGTTTCGTAAATTTGTAACTCATGCAAAAAATGCTTTGACTATGCTCTGAAATTATCGGAACATCGAGCGCAGCCCACAAAGTCAAGGATACCTTCTTCTATAACATGTCCGAGAGGTTGTATGTTCTACGGAGCACTTTGCTCTCCGATAGCCTATGATAAAAAGTGCTGTTTACGACTGGTTGGGTTGATAAAAAGCAAAAACCAAAAACAACGTTTCTGAGTTTCAAAAATGTTTGAACCCACCAAAAACTGAACACGACAGAAAATGATCGGAGACCCCCAACAAACATAAAAAAGAATCTACTATTTCCTAACACGTGTTTACATCTCATCACTCCTATTTCTATTGAAATCGGCGCAGATGCTACTGAGATTATGCACTAATAAAATCGCCAACAGACAAACCGACGGAATTGAAAAGCATGGCTTTTTGTGATGTAGATATAAAGGCTTAAAAGCGTACTTTCAAACATGGAATATTTGCAATTGAAATACTCCGCTACCCTCCGGTTCGCACCATTGAGTCTCCGAAAATACTCGAATTACTTCCGTCCCCCCTTGCCATCATGTAACGTTATTTTTGGATAAGGAAATCAAGCTTTATTTGATTTTGATTTTTTCTAATAGCTCAGAATTAACTATATAGACACGCCAACCAAAAGCCGTATGATACATCGCCCATCAAAATACCATCCGATTCACAAAAAAACCAACACTGAGTCTCTCAAAATACTCGAATTTATTACAAAACACTGTTAGATCAGTGTTAGACAGCAGTGCTGAGTTGTCCACAATATCCGAATTAACGGAACGGTGTCATATCGGTCTACCGATCACTTGAATTCCATTCCGTCTATAAATCTGGTGCGTCCGAGTAGGATAGAGCTATGACTATCTTTTATGTTCTGAGAACTCATGGACATGCAAATCTGTTGTGTAATCAAGAGTGTGCCAAGCAAAAAATCCGCATGCCCTGACTAGCACACGTCTGAGAAAGCACTTGACATCATTGACCCAGTTGTTCAACATGTCAAAAAATGACATGGAACCACTCGCATCTTTTATGGGACATACACTTGGTAACCACCATGCATCATATCGATTACCAGATGACGTCTACCAAACGGCTAGACTCTCCAAGAATCTGACGTTGATGGAGAAGGGCGAGGCCGGTCATTTACAAAAGAAAATCGCTAATGTGTATCTGGACGAGAATTTGATATCAGATGCACAGCAAGATAATAATCACCCAGAACCTCCATATCAATATGAAGATATCCAAGGACCGTATCCAGATCCGGAATCTCAACAAGTGGATATAATTTTTCCGAAGAAAAATACCAGAGTTCTAGTTCCTTGAACTAAAGATCAGAGAAATGTAGTCTTAGCTCACTTTCAAAATCACATTTACGCTAAAAGGTCCTCAAAAAGGGCTGAATGCGTTGACCTAATCGCGAGTTATACTAAATTATTACATCGTTCAATAAAGTAGAAGTTAATTATGAACATAAATTGTATCACAAACTATAAAGTATAAACATTTTTCTACTCAACAACATAATCAGATTCACCATTTATTCATGCATCATTGGAATCGCCTTTCACTAAGAAATGTTTAAACTTTTTGTCAAAGATAAAATAAAGAAAAAATGTCGATTGGTGCGTTGTTTCTGTGGAAAGCGTTTCGAAAATGATTTACGGGTTGAAAAGCTGATGTCATGACTCAACGAATATTTGAATTTTAATGACAATTATTTTGTTAAGTGCGAACATCATACTTTTGTGATAAAATTTACGTTTATAAACAGAATTTCCTTCATCTCATCGTAACTAACATTTAAACTGACATTTTTTGGGTGTATCCTTCGCTAGTATAACCGCATGCTTGTCGTTCCCGAAGCAAAATATATGTATTTTACATACGTATCATAAAAACGAATCAACTGATTTATCGTGTCAAGTAATTTGAATCTACATTTGCCATACTTTGATGAGCCGTGTTATAGACATAAAATGGGATGAAGCCCTTATCCTAATTTTCTATTTTGAATTCAGATATCTCATGTATGCATGAAGATTCCGGAGGATAACGAATATCAAAGTTTTTTTTTTGTTTTTTTATATCGAAGCAGCCGCACAGGCAGAAGCCTAAATGCCGGAACACCGCGGCTGCTATGATGATCCCAAAGAAATTTTGTTAATACGATTTTTGAACTGCCTAAGGTTAGTAGAACTGGTAAAAGCTTCCTCTTGTAGATTGTTCCACAATCTCGACACCCTCGGGCCAAAGGAGCGGTCGTATCGGCCAGTTCTGGATCTACGAAGTCCGACACGGTTCGGATGGGACACTAAAGTCAGGCGGGTCTGTCTGGCAGGCACATCGCGCGGCGGCATCATGGAAGAGAGCTCTGAGGAGCAAAGTCCGTTGATGTAGCGGTAGAAAAGAGCTAGATCGCCGACGGCCCGCTGGTGCGAAAGAGTCCCGAGACTGTCTGTTAGAGAAGAGTCATCGATCAGTCGGGCCTTGTAGAGAATGAGAAGGTCGTGCGGAGAAAAGTACTTCTTAGCCCTAAACAGATAGCCTAGCTTTTTCCCAGCAGCTGCAGCTATTGACGAAACGTGTTCGTGCCAGATCAGGTCCTCGGTGATCTGGACAGCGACCAGCCGAAATGAATGGCTCTTTGGCAGAACTCGGCCATCCATCGAAACCGGATGAGCGCTTTTTGTTCGTCAAAGTACAGTACTCTGTTTTGGAAGCATTGAACTGTATAAGATTGTTGCGTCCCCAAACAGTGATAGCCTCCAGGTCTCTTGTCAGAGAGGAAGTCGTCGCTAGTCTTCTTTTTTCCAGCTCAGCGGCAGAGATCGGCTTGTCACTCTGAATTCCTGCATGTAGAGTGCTGTCATTAGCGAAGCTGTGGATTGGGCTGATCGTGCAGGAAAGGAGGTCGCTGCTATGTAAGAGAAACAGCGTCGGAGCCAAGCGGATCCCTGGGGAACACCCGCGTTGACGTTGTCGGATGAAGAGAAGAACCCGTCAATTACGACGGATATCTTGCGGCCAGAGATAAAGTCACCCAACCATCTGCAAAGCTTTTCTGGGAGGCCATAGGATGGAAGTTTGCTTAAGGGTGCAGCGTGCCACAGCTGGTCGAACGCTTTCGTGATGTCAAGAGCAACGACATGAGCCTCACCATAAGACTGGATGAGTTTACTCCACAATTGCGTGACATAAGCTAGGAAGGTCTCCTGTGGATTGGTGCCGGAAACCATACTGCCTGTCGCTAATCATGCTGAGACGTTCGAGATAGTCCAGACGCTCGCGATTTATGCACCTCTCCATCACCTTACTTATAACAGAAAGCAGAGCTATAGGCCTGTAGTTATAAGAGTCGGTCATAGATGCTTTTTTGGGATGGGTTGGACATGAGCAAATTTCCAGTTTTCTGGGAAGGTGCCGGATTCATAAGAAATCTGGAAGAAACACGAAAGAACTGGAGCAAGCTGCGCTGCACACCTCTTCAGTACAATGACAGGAATCAAGTCCGGACCAGAAGCTTTGTTGATGTCGAGCGACAAGAGCACTCGTCTTACGGTCTCATGCCTGAATGTTACCACCCGCATAGTGCAGGGAACCCTTTGAATTGACGGCACTTGGGCGTTGGGGGGAACGTCCATGGTGGCGTTGGCAGCATAGATCTTGGCTAGCACTTCCGCCTTGGCCTTTGAGTCGAATACAATCGTCCCATCCTGACACGTAAGTGGTGGAAGGCTACTACTGTGTGAGAAGTTCTTTTCAATCTGCCTGGCCAACGTCCAGAAAGACCGACTGCCATTGCACCGCGACGTCGCCCTGTGCCTAACTTTTATATCGTGCTGGTTTTTGGCATTGCGAACCGCTTCGTTATATTTGTTTCTGGACTCGACGTCGGCTTGTCTGTTCTCTACAGTGGGGTTTTGTAAGAAGGTTCTGTGTGCCTTGATCTTCTGCTGGCGAGCAGTGTCACACGATTTGTTAAACCAGCCGTTGGACCCTGGTTTAGGCACCTTCACTGTGTGAGGGATGTATTCCTCCATTCCGACATGGATAATTTCTGTTATCGAAGAACAGACAGCCTACGCATCCGTGTCAGTGAAACAGACATCTCTCCAAGGAAAGTTAGAGAAGAAGTCTCCGAGCCCCTCCCAGTCGGTATGTCCGTAATGCCACGTTTTGCGGCCTGTACGAGTTTCTGCTGCCACAGCGGGTTGTGACCGAAACCTAACCTCCACAACACCGTGGTCTGAGTTACTCAGGGGGGACAGGACAGCGGACAGCAGTGCTGTAAGGGACAGGATGCGTGGTCAGAAAGATATCCAGCAGGCTACTGGCGTGTGACGAGACGCACGGGAAAAAAGTAGGGCTCGTCATCAGCTGGGTCAGCCCTTGAGTAAGAGCGAACGCTTCGACTGCACGACTTGCTGCATCGGTCTTGTTTGAGCCCAACCAAAGCTCTGATGATGATTGATGTTCAGGAATTTGATCTATTGATAATGTCCTCTTGCAAGCCAATTCTAATAAATGCCTAATACAGCGATGCCAATATTAAGGAGGACCTAAAAGCGACAATCTAGATACTGAATACCCGGCAGATGACCTATCCACTGTAGTCTTGATTGAAAGTATACGGGCTGAATACCCGCGCGACTGTGAGTCCACCAAATCGGCGCGGCAAAGCCCGGAACTACGGTACCCAAATTTAGCAAAAAACACGATCTGGGTCATCCCTCTAGAATTTTGCCGGGTGACAAAGGGGAGCCCCTCAGGCCGACTGGTGAAATTTGCGATAGGTCCTCCATAAACGGAGGACCTATCGTCTCTAAAAAGCCAATGAGTGGAGGACCTAACTATCGGAATCTGTATATATATATATATACGTATATATGTATATATTTACATCTCCACGTGGATAGGTCCTCCTTTCATAAACCAGCAGTAAGTCACCTACCAGAAATACTGAATATATATCAAATTTAATTCGTGGATATCCAACACCAAGACACATTGATCCAAGATCACTTAAAAAAACTGTACATTAACATTTCGGATTTCCATACAAAGTCCGCTATATAGGTCTCCCTTTCAAAAACCGTATGATGTGTCCTCTACCGGAAAACCCTCTAGATAACAAGCATTAGGTCCTCCAAAATACTCAAATTATCTAAACACCAGTGGATAAGTCCTCCGTGCAGTGGTGCCAAGTTTCAGTTATTTCTCTTAAGATAATACAATTGAAGTCTCCTAACTCGGGCTTGTATTATTATTCTATTACCTTCCAAGGATCTAATGCTAAAAGGTTCATGCTTTATTCGAATCGCCTTTCGCTAAGAAATGTTTAAACTTTTTTGTTATAGATAAAATAAAGAAAAAATGTCGATTGGTGCTTTGTTGGGACTGTATGGCACGGCATTCTGAACTAATCCATTGACTCGAAAATGCGCCATACAACCCTGATCTAGCACCAACAGATTTCTAACTTTCCCAACGTTAAAACATTTTTCAGTAGAAAGCGATTGGAAAATGATGAATTATGGAATAAACTGTTATTTACGGGTTGAAAGGCTGATGTCATGACTCAACGAATATTAGAACTTCAAAGTGGGAACATTGTCATACTTTTGTGATAAAATTTACGTTTATAAACAGAATTCCCTTCATCTCATTGTAAAACCGTTGTTGCTTGAAAAATGAAGTAATTTTAAATTAACGCTGACGAATGTCACTATTTTTTCTGAATCTTTAGTATGGTAGATCACAAACCTTCTGTTCTGGTATTAGTGGTTTTATTTTTTCAACATTATATATTCAGTTATGTATGATTACCTTCGTAACTAAAATTTAAACTGATATTTTTTGGGTGTATCCTTCGCTCCTATAACCGCAACTGATTTATCGTGTTAAGTAATTTAAATCTACATTTGCCATACTTTGATGAGCCGTGTTATAAACATAAAATGAGATAAAGCCCTTATCCTAATTTTCTATTTTGAATTCAGATGTCTCATGTATGTATGAAGATTCCGGAGGATAACGAATAACAAAGGTTTTTTTTGTTTTTTATATCGAAGCAGCCGCGCAGGCAGAAGCCTAAATGCCGGAACACCGCGGCTGCTATGATGATCCCAAAGAAATTTTGAAAACACGATTTTTGAACTGCCTAAGGTTAGTAGAACTACTATTGTAGATTGTTTCACAATCTCGACACACTTGGGACAAAGGAGCGGTCGTATCGGCCAGTTTTGGTTGTAGGAAGTTCGACACGGTTAGGATGGGACGCCAAAGTCGGGCGGGTCTGCCTGGCAGGCACATCGCGCTTTGGCATCATGGAACAGAGCTCTGCGGAGCAAAGCCCGTTAGTATAGCGGTAGAAAAGAGCTAGATGGCCGATGGCCCGCCGGTGCGAAAGAGTCCCGAGACTGTCGTTTAGAGAAGAGTCATCGATCAGTCGGACCGCCCTCCTCTGGACAGCATCGAGCATGGAAAATGTAGTCGGGGCGGCAGCACCCCAAACGTGTGAGCAATACTCGAGGCTAGACCTTATCTGGGCCTTGTATAGAATGGGAAGATCGTGCGGAGAAAAGTACTTCTTAGCCCTAAACAGATAGCCTAGCTTTTTCCCAGCAGCTGCAGCTATTGACGAGACGTGTTCGTGCCAGATCAGGTCCTCGGTGATCTGGGCCCGACCAGCCGAAATGGATGGCTCTTTGGCAGAACTCGGCCATCCATCGAAACCGGATGAGCGCTAGGACGCTTTTTGGTTCGTCAAAGTACAGTACTGTGTTTTGGAAGCATTGAACTGTACAAGATTGTTGCTGTATGAGTACAAACTTGGTACAAAAGCTGCAGTGACGGCGCGAAAAATATGTACCGTATTCGGAGATGATGCCATTAGTGATCGAATAGTACAGAAGTGGTTCAAAAAATTTCCTTCGGGAGATCTCAGTTTGAGCGATGAACCGCGCTCAGGGAGACCAAAAATCATGAACAACGAGGATCTTCGACATGTGGACGCAAGTTCGAGGACAACGTGCCAAGAACTTGCAGAAATGTTTAGAGTGAGCCCTGAAACTATTCGTTTGCATCTTCATCAGCTACTAAAGACGTGTAAGTTAAGCAAATGCTTATATATATATATATAGGGTGTAAAGTTAGTGGTGGATCAAAGGAAGCCAGGTGATAGAAGGCCTCAAAACCGAAAATTTTATTGTTCAGGATATATTTGCAATTTTGTGAAATTTCGAATAAAACGTGATAATGAACTTTCAATCGCAATTACAACTAAACTATTAGGTTTAGGGCTGTGATTTTTTTCTGAGATGAGCTAAATGGTTAGTTTTAGCAATGGTTATGTCACTTTTTAACAGAGCTTATTAGAAATCAACGCAAAAAATCTTAAATTAATTTTTCTGACAAAAATCTCTTCCATCCCTCAACTTTGGAGGTCGGTAAAAAAATTGAGGTTGTATTTCATTATTCATTTTATTGTAAAAACTATTTCAATCCATGTAGAATAAACCCTGGAAATTTCAGCTTGCTACGATAAGTGTATCATGTCACATTCGTTGCTGTGATGCGATAAACGTAAGAAAAATAGAATCCTTACCACCTACAAGTACAGATCCTATTGTATTTCGCCGCTCTTTATGGCAATTTACCTACAACTGTTAAAGATAATTTAATTTGACTAACTTTTAAAGAACATGTTCGAAATGGCCTCCATTATTTTCTATACACAAGCGACACCTTCTAATAAAATTGTCCTTTAGTCCTTGAAATGAATTTGCGTTTTCCATAATTTTTATGTTTGCTGCATCAATTTTCTGGCGCAGTTTGTTGACATTTGTATGTTCAGATGTATACATTATCCCCATATAAAAAAATCTAGAGGATTTAAATCGGGTGGCCATGGAGGCCATCGTATGTTTCCACCTCTACCTATCCAATGCCCAGGAAAGGCACTGTCTAAGTCAAGGTTTCACAACCTTTTTGAGGCTCCCCGGACTATAAATTATATTTCCATGCCCCTTTACTTTTTCAATAAATACAAAAAAACGCACATTATATAGGTACAAAGACTTTAATTTAAATTCTGATAAAGAAACTTTAAAAGTTTAAATAAATGTTTTTTATCGAAAAACTTGAATAAAATAAGAGTAGGTACTAAAGAGACACTTGGGATTGCATATTATGTACCAGTTGGTTGATTCTAGGTTCTGTTTATGCCAGAGCTATCATCAGGTCGCTATCGACATCAAGACGATTTCGCTGTTTAGTTTTAATTAAAACTAGAGCTTAAAAGCCTGTCTCACATAAGTAAGTTGAAGAAAAAGGAACTAGTATTCGTAAAGCAAGAGAGGCAAATGTTGAATTAACAGGCAATCTTTTGATCCAAAATTTCTCCAATGTTAAAAAATGGAGGTCATTTTTAATGGACGAATCAAGCTTCAATTCTATAAATTCTTTCTGAACTGCTTCTGGTAATTGTGACACAACGACAACAAATGGATTGCTTGTCCTGTGACTCTGAATTGATGTCTCGATAGTATCGGCGAAATTCGTCTTCCAGAGCTTGCAAATGAGTCAAATACGTCAGTTAAATAAGTAAACCTCCATTTAAATGTGTCATCTTTGAACATCGTGTTTTGTTGCCTTTTGACAGCCAGCGTACTTTTGTATTCTCGCAAAGTAAAGTAAATAACCGACTGTTCAAAGCGCTGCTCTTGATGTATTTTACAATCCTTACATCCGAGTCCAAAGTCTGGCGTAATTTCTGTGGCAATGTTTTGAAAGCCAAAGCTTGCCGATGAATAACATAATGTGAACTAACCTTTGCGGAATATTGAATTAAATCTATCTTCAGATGTAGTACCTGCTCTCAAAGATTGGGAGTACAAAATCTCTTCTTGAATGATATGTCCGCCAATGTAACGAACCTAAACTATTAACTGTGCACAATTAACGATGTTGGTGGATTCATCGCAACTAATGGCAAAAAATGACGATAATTTTACTTTGTTAATTATTTGTGACTTTATGTCTGCTGCAATGTCATCGATTCTACGCTTGACTGTATTATTCGAAAGAGAAATAGAATTCATTTTTTGTTCTGCATCTTCTCCTAAAATTATCTGCGTGGCTTTTAGGACACGTGGTTTTATTAATTATTCACCGATAGTATGAGGTTTCTTTTGCTATGCTATCATAAAAGCTATTTCAAATGAAGCTTTGAGATGCTGCGATATACCTTCCTACTTCCCGATTCATCCGGTCTCATCCGCTTGAGTGATTCTGCTTTAGCAGGAAAAACTCTTTCGTCTGCGGGGGTGCGCGCCGATTTCATGTTGTGACTTGTCGAAACTTGTATAAACTGCGATTGACGACGCCGGGCTTTGAAACAGCGGTTGACAGAATAAGTGAATATGATATTTGATTTCTAATTTTATGCGTGTAAATTAAACATTACATTGTAATGGTATTTGTTAGTGTTGTTTGTTTATTTTTTTTGTGTTTTTTCTTTCTAAAATGCAAACGCTTTCCGCCCCCCTTGACATATCTCTTTTTCCCCTTGGTAGGCACGCCCTCCTGGTCTAAGTAATGCCGTAAATCCCGTGCAAAGTGGCATGGGGCACCATCGCATTGAAAATACATGTGGCTTCGAACGTCCAAAGGAACATCCTCTAGCAGCTCTTGCAAACTGCTTTGTAGAAATCCAAGATATGACTGACCATACAACCTGGCGGGCAATTCATATGGTCCAATTATTTTTTTATTGAGTACTCTAGCCCATAAATTAACGCCGAATTGACTGAAAGCTGTGTCGGTGAATATCCTGTGGATTTTCCATGCTCCATGAATGGAAATTATGCATGTTGTATATTCCATTTCGGTTAAAGTTGGATTCATCATTCGATAAGATGCTGTCAAAAAAAGTTTCATCCTCTTCGCACCTTCTCAGCATATTCTCACAAAATTCAACCCATTGTGCATAGTCGCTTGGAAGCAATTCTTGTACTTTTTGTACATGGTAAGGATGCATGTTCTCCAAGCGTAGTATTGTGTGCACTGAAGTATGGGATATGTTTCTGCTGGGGACAATGGCTCTGGTGCTTATAGAGGGATCTCCATCGGCTGCTTCTATTATATCTTCTATTTCTTCTGGGCGTATCCTCGGCGCTCCTAGCTGACGATGAGTGCCGAGTTTGCGGCCCTCCATGTACGCATTATGGATGCGTAGAAAAACGCGGTAGTCGGGATATACCATCGATTGTGGTCCACCTCTTCTAAAGCACATACTTCCGATACATGCGAGCAGCTGCTCGAGCATTTCCTAGAGCAGCACCATAATACTAATGCATTTCTGCATAATCTCGCGGAGAATATGACATGATTCTACTCAGATGCCAAACATTAGACGCAAATTCCGCGCTGGACCATTGCCTGACTTAGTAATTTCGGTCGGACCGAAGATTGAACGCTCCCGCACCTGAGTTGAATGCCCAAGCTCATTAAGCTGATTTGGCTATTTCCGTAAAAAATCCACCATTTTAATTTTACTAAATGTTAATGTGTATTTCTCTACTAACTGGAAAGTTGCCCATACAAAACTGTCCCAACCAAAATATTCTTATAAATTAAGAAAATATATAGATAAATTGAGAGATACTAATTAAAGTGATATGCCGGTTTAAAAGCCCACACTCAACGCTATTTATTTTCGAATTATGGACGAATTTATAAAAAATAACGACAGGGGACTGATATCTCATCCAGGGGAATGTTTATATGAGAGGAAAAAAGATGTTTTAAATGTAAGCAATCAAACTCTTTGTTTTTATTTATTTTAACTATACTAAAATAAAGTTTTGATATTTAGGAAAAACAATTTATATTTAATTTTCTTAATACTATACAGCTTCTGAGCTAAGAAGCTTTATTTAACTTAACTAGTAACTCATATAGTAACTATTACAGCTAACAACAAATCAGTCTTACTAATGCAAATATCATATGTAAATATATGTAATATAATATGTAAAATAACATATGTAAATATTAAAATCTACGTGTTTTTCAAATACTGGTACAGCTACTGGTAACTTTTCTAATATTTGGTCCAAAGGTACATCAGAAACATCGCTTTCCTCAAATCTAAACGTATGGCCCTTATCGTCTCCAATTTTCATAAATGTGACTGTCGCTTCATCTTCCTTATAATCAATTTGATTTAGCACTGCAGCATATCGGTATTCTGCTTTTTTAACAGAAAACTAGTAAAGCATAATCACCGATATTGTAGTGGTTCATTATACTAGGCTTGGCAATATTCTCCAAATTAGCTGTGGAACATGGGTTTGTAAAACAGAGTTGGTATCAGGTAAGTCAAGGGCTGAACCAAATTCATTTTCATATTCAGAATCCGTGTAAGCTTCTTCGACTTTGAGTTTTCCCTTGTCTTCATATTTGAGATCGCCTATTCTGAAATGCCGGCATTCGTCGTCACAAAAGCAAACTTTTCATTACGAGCTTGGTAGTGCCTTTCTGAAACCCCAATGGCCACCTTGATATGTTTCCCTTCACTTGGTGTATTTTAAGGGTACCCGTGAATTTTTTCAAATCAGCTACTTCTTTTTTAGTATCGTCACTCATTTTCTGTATAACTTCATCGTCAATCGTAACCATTGTAATTCCAGGACGTCTTGCTTGAGCTGTGTCTACAAAAGTCGTTCGTATATCAAACGTTCGGTCACGCATTTTGGTTCTAAGATTTTTTCCCTGGTTTTGGGTGTCTCTTTTTTGGCTGTAATCGTGAATTCACTGAAAGGAATACAATATTTTGAAAATTAATTATCATTGGCTAATTTAACTTGACGTTGCCTGAAAGAAACAGTCCCCTGTAGCATAAAACAGTCTCCTGACCCAAAAATTGTCAGGGGACTGTGCCCAGAGGACTGTTATCTTAACAAAGAATGTTTCTTGGCATGCAGTCATCCAAAAATTATACAAAGTGAACAGATAGACATAAAAACATACTTAGTGGGTAATTATGTTATATAATTATTTTAATTCAATCATTCAAATCAACAAAAAATTACTTACCAGTGGACTGTTACAACTAGCAGCCACCTCTCCAATGTGTTGTATAATTTTAGCGACATTTCCAAATTGTGGCTGGGGGCTGTTAAAAAAATTTGGGGACATTTGGCTTTCAGCTTCTTAACTATTTTTTTATTCATATATAATTTAATCAGTAATTTACATTAATAATAACAAACATTTGTCATAAGGCTTCTCGTACGGAAAATGGATCACGTCAGGTAGTCCAGTTAAATAGCCGAAACTGCCGCAAAAGTGATAACATAGTCACAAAGTTATGTCCGCTGGCGTAATGGTGTAATAAAGGCTTGCGAATATTGTTGTAAGAGTTTTTGGTTTTCCGGAAACCAGGCGTTTTTTGTAGAACAGCGAAAAACCCAAAAAACCTATTTTTCGATGAAACGGCTGAGGATTTTTGTTCACGTAAATTTTTATAATTTTTGAGCCATCAAAATAGGTCTAGTGCAATTTTTTTGCTAAATTGCTTAGTTTTCGCGCTACAGCTTGCTGATTGCTTGTGGCGACGGGCTTGCGGATTGCGGGGTCAAGGACGTACACATATCACCACCTGCTTCACCGTTGTCCCGGACGATCCTCTTTTAATATTTGGACGTCCTCAGTGACCAGTCGATTTCGAATAATAAGCTCGTAAGTAGTTGTAGCGTTCACCGACGTAAGCATGTTAACGAATTTTTGAAATTTATGCGTTTAAGTAGAGTACAAGATGCAGTAATTTCTCTTCAGCCCCTTACCTATTGACTGGATAAGTGAGGTATAGTATTTTCATTTAGAATTGGAACAACGACAAAAAACCTAGAGCTGCAAAAAGGTGTGAACGAGTATATAAATGAGTGGCAATGATAAGAATACATTACTGGATGTAGAAGTCCAATGAGTCATCAAAAGACTCACTTTCGAGGCTCCACGTTATTTTCATAATCATCCTCGCAAATCAGTTTGATCACCGGTAGTTCTTGATCTACGACCATGATGAGAGATTTAGCAGTTCTTGAGCTGCGTCTATACGTTGGGCTAACATACGCCAACGCAAATATGTAAAGAATAGACAATGGCCGATTATGATGAGCATTTGACGATGTCTTCTCTGCACACTCGCTGTGGAAACCGATAATAATGCTCATTGGTCTAGTCCTAGTCTCAATGTATCGGTGTACGTTAGCTTGACGTGTAGACACAGCAGTATGCTCTGCTGTACAACTTATCTGCACAGGACTTCACACCTTTTTTTGTACAGCTCAGGGATTTTTTGTGTTTCCAATTATTGATAATGGAAGGACTATAAGTATGGGTGTGTACATTTCAGAGTTGAGTTAATTGAACAGAAACATAATAATTAAAAAATTGTCATCCTATCAAAATATAAAATACACAAAATAGATGCATCTACCGATAAATGGTTTGTCCATAATTTCTTGTCTCCAATGAAATATGTATATGGAAAAATCTTTAACTTCAATTCTAAAATGTACACACACCAGTCAATCGACAAGCAACTGAAGAGAGATTACTCCACTTACTTAAACGCATAAATTCGAAAATTAGTTCATTCGGAAAAGTCGGTGAATGTCAAACTGAGAAGCGAGCTCAGAGTTCAAAATTCAACTGAACTAGGTGTATTACTGGAAAAACGCCCCCATGTAGTAAGAGATCGTCTGTCTGGGTCGTCAACGCATGGATGGCAGGGCTGCCAGGCGTGGCGATTTTTCGCCAAAGTAGCGGTTGACAACTTGGCGACTAACATTGACAGCTTGGCGATTGGCTACTTTAGTGGCACCCAGTATCTAGCAAATTGGCGATATCTGGCGATTTTTAGCATTCATGACGCCACTTGATTTGTAATCTATTTTTGCCGATATAATAAATCGTCTTTATTCAGGGGGCGAAGTTTAGCATAATGCTACTCTGCCACTTGAACCCCCCCCCTAAAAAAAAGAAAAACTCATGAGTTAAAAGTATAAAATTTTTTCAACTAATTTATATACTTCTATGTATTAAAAATAAATTTCTTCATATTATGTCTTTAAAATTCATCATATGATAGCAATTTTGTGGATCGAGGTTTAGCATTGTAAAAAATAATTGTATAGATTAATGGAACATGAAACGAGGACCAGCGGAAGTTCTGTGCTCTAAGCACAATGTATCCGCCCCATCGAATGAACGTACAGTTTCGTTCAGATTACACGTATCTAACAACCCCCCCTTATCCTCCCCCTCTCCCTTTTCAAAGAATTGTTTATTACCATATAATATTATTATGCCTAACCTCCCTCACCTCCGCTCTTCAGTTAACAGGCAGGCTACTACCCGCCCCTCCCCCTTCCCACAACTTCATTCCAATCTCTAACCTGGCGTTTTATGGTTGACTCATAGTTATTTCAAAGATTGGCGGTTTCTCATCAAAACTTTGCGACCAACGTGACTGAAAACCTGGCAACCCTGGTGGAGGGTGCGGCGGCAGTTTGGTGGTATGCAGGAATGCAGGTGCGCGCACCCTTTCCCTGCAAGCCCCTCACCATCAAACCATCAGCAAGCTGTAGCGCAAAAACTACGCATTTTAGCAAAAAATTTGCAAAGGCCTTTTTTGATGGCCTAACTTTCTGGCTATGTTATCACTTTTGTCTCAGTTTCGGCTATTTAACTGGACTAAGCGGTCTGTTTATTTAGGTTTTTGAACTGCATTAAATTTAGTATTACAGTATTATATTAGTAAATTAACAGTGGAGTATAAAGAATATCTAATAAGTCATTTTTATTATTACATAGAACTTAGTAATAATAAGATCTATTATATAAATTTTGCCTGGGACAGCTATTTTCCAGTTAGGCCCGGTTTTTCAATCGCCGATTAACTACGACCTTGGTCTTAACTTATAGTTATTTATGAAAAAGCGTTTTTCAATATCATGTTTATAGTAAAACGGAAGTTAACTTTAACCAGAAGACCATCTATGAGTTAACTAGAAAGGCTGTAGTTAAATAGCAATACCTGACGTTTTTTGACATAAACTTTGACATTTATTCAAAAAAACACAGCAAATCCATATCAATCTATCGATTAATTTAAGCTATAAACATGTTTATGGATTAAGATGTGAATGCGTATAGCAGTGACAAAGACGCGAGAAGGCCAAAAATAATCCGCCATCGGCCGACGAATTACTTTGATGAATTGGATGACCAAGATTTCGTCTTACAAAAAGGACTGTAGAAACTCTCCTGGACGAAGGCTATGAAGATTTAGTATATCCTACAAGCAGGTAGATGTATGTATTATTGTTTATTTCCATATTTCTACATGACTTTGTCATTCCAGGAATAACTGCTTAACGCCCCAACAGCAGCTGTTGTTAGCACTGCGCTATTACGCTAATGGAAGTTTTTAACTGTTGCTGGAGATTTTACTGGGGTTTCCAAATCAACTCCATCCAAAACAGTCCGAGGAGTCTCGAAAGTTCTAGCGAGTAAAAGAAGTAATTACATAAAAATGCCGGCCACTCCTGAGGCTCTTGCCAGAGCAAAGCAATCCTTTTATAACATAGCTAGGTGACCTCGATGCATAGGTGCAATTGACTGCACGCATATAAAAATTGTTTCTCCCGGAGGAAGCCGTGCAGAGCTCTTCAGAAATCGAAAGCAGTTTTTTCCACTGAACGTGCAGACTGTTTCTGTCGCAGATTTGAAATATTGTAGGTCAGCCCACGATTCATACATTTTCAGAAATTCTCAGCTCTGCAGACAATTTGAATCAGGTCACTTTGGAAACTCTTTGTTGGTTGGTGACAAAGGTTATCCTATTAAACGCTATTATATGAGACCATTAAATACAACTACAACTCCTGCTGAAGAATTATACATGTACAATGTTATAGAGAGAAGCTATGGAGCTTGGAAAAGAAGATTTCCATCTCTAGCTATGGGTCTCAGAGTTCATCTTGATACAGCTCAAGCAATTAATTACTGTAGGAACAGCAGTGCTACATAATGTTGCTTGTTCTAATAATGAAGCTATGCCCCTTATTAGTCCTGAACAGGAAAATGCTATTAACATGGTTTATGTAGATAAAGTGGAGACAGATCCTGTAAATATTAGGTTGCCACAAAATGCATTCTACAATGTTATAAGAACTTACCTTATTAATAATTATTTTGCAAATTTGTAAATTGATTCAATAGATTCATTGATGCTCAGTGAATGACTCGATACTAGATAAAAGTTGTTTAGTATAAGATGTGATAATCCATGGCAAGCGGATAAGAGTTGTGGCTAAAATTGTTGGTGCCCAGAAAAGGCGCACACGGCATTTGAAAATAGACGTCCCAAGAATCAAAATGGACACTCAGTCGATCTTTTTGGACACCTAAAGTTTTCGCCATAGCTCTCATCTACTTGACATATGAATTATCCCATATTTATTGTAACTAAAGAATGAAAATAAACATGATTTTCTGAAAACAGTTTATTATTAAAATAACATATTATCCTCAAAAATGCGAAATACAAAAAAAATTAGTGAAAGTGAAAATATTCCAGAAATTAACAAAATAAATTCTATGTTTTCTACTTATCCAATGCATTGATCTGTAAATCTAACAGCTGAACCTTTTTTTGATATATTTCCATTTTTTTATTGTGTTTTTCGATGATTTTTTCTTTTTGTAGTTTCACAAAATTCATCTTTTCTTCTATTAGTAGATAGTTAACAGAAATATATTTTTTATTTTGTACTGTTTTCGTACATGATAGCTTTGTAGTTTTTGACCTCTTCAGTTGTTGGGGAGTATAGGAGCTCCATTTCCCATTCTTGAAGACCACTTCACTGTCATCACAGTTCTTTGCATCAGGAACTAAAAAATGCTTCAATCAACAGCAATGCGACTTACCATGTTCAATAACCACTTCTTCTTGGTTACTACAGTTATCATCATAATTGTTTGTCAAACCTTCTAATTGTGGTCCCATTATTTCTTGTAATTGTGTATCAATCAAATCGAATGCTTGCAATTCGCATGAACCTCCCCCTGTCTTGATTGTATTGGTTTGTTTGTAGCAAATTTACTTTTTGTTTTTTTCTTTAAATTAAATATTTATCTTGTAGAGTTTTTGCCTCTCGGTGGCACCCTGTTAGGGCTTGGAATTCTTGTTCGATGCTCTGCCATACTGAACTTTTCTGTTTCCACGTAACTGTGCCACTTGTTTTGTTCTCTATTACATCTTTATTTTTGCCCACCAATGATATTAGCATCATTTCCTCATTCTTCGAGAAATTTTGAGCTCTCTTTTTGATCTCATTCTCCATGCTAGAAAACAGTTTTTGAGAAATTTTAGCAACAAGAATAAAGGCATTATGTATCCCCTTTACTTGTGGATTGTAGATTATAGGAGTGACACTAAAAAAGGTGGAAAATACGATATTTAGCAGATATTTACAACTTAATTGTTTTTTGACGTTAGTATGGTTCATTGGACATTGCATTTGCATCCTTTTTTATCACCATTTCTATAATGCCGTCAATAGGGTCTAATACTAAACATTTGTACGAACAATGTTTGAAAAAACTTACCTTGCTTGACGAAGGTTTTATGTTTTATTGGTTTTTAATGAAATTTCCGGATTTCGATTTTGGCTGTTTTAAGAAATTTCATTCAATCGAACTATCATGCATGACGTATGACACGGACACAGATGCCGAGCCCACAAAACGCACGATATCTAAGAACCCCAGATGCAGGGCTGCAACATAAATATATGTTAAACTTCCGGTAAGTTAACTGACGCTGTCAAAATACTTGAAAAACGCATTTGCAAGTAACTACAAGTTAACTTCCTGGCGATAGTTAACTAACCAAAAAGTTAACTTGCGATTGAAAAACCGGGCCTTAGTGGAGAAATGCCCTAATACAGACAGTATCACTCACACTGCTAGGACGAATCTAACAGTACCTTATATGTCAAAATCCATCAAGTCGAAAAATAGAATTTCTTGTTTTCATGTATAGATCTTCACCTGCGTCAAACATACGGATTTTTTAAGGTGAGGCAAAATTATGGAAAACGCAAATTCATTTCAAAGACCACAGGACAATTTTATTAGGTGTCGCTTGGGTATAGAAAATAATGGAGGCCATTTCGAACATGTTCTTTAAAAGTTAGTCAAATTAAATTATCTTCAATAGTTGTCGGTAAATGGCCATAAAGAGCGGCTAAATACAATAGGTTCTGTACTTGTAGGTGGTAAGGATTCTATTTCGTTTCTTACGTTTATCGCATCACAACAACGAATGTGACATGATACACTTATCATAGCAAGCTGAAATTTTCAGGGTATATTCTACATGGTTTGAAATAGTTTCTACAATAATGAATAATGAAATACAACCTCAATTTTTTTACCGCCCTCCAAAGTAGAGGGATGGAAGACATTTTTCACAAAAAAATGAATTAAAGATTTTTTGCGTTGATTTCTAATTATTTCTGTTAAAAAATGACATAACCATTGCTAAAGCTAACCATTTAGCTCATCTCAAAAAAAAAATCACAGCCCTTAACCTAATGGTTTAGTTGTAATTGCGATTGAAAGTTCATTAACCCGTTTTTTCGAAATTTCACAAAATTGCAAATATCTCCCGAACTATAAAATTTCGAACCACACATATATGGGCTCATTCGATATGCTTGAGGCCCTCTATCACCTGACTTCCGTTGATCCACTACTAACTTTACACCCTGTATATGTTTCGCAACTTATCCGACAAATTTTAACCACATATGCACTGTTACGAAAGAAGTGGATTTCGCAAAAAAAGAATGTAAAAAAGTCCCACAGAAATCGAGATAAAAAAATACAGTTTAACAGTTAACTTATAAAAGCTGTTCAAAATTGTTTCCATTGACTGTAATGCAGGCTTGGGCGCGTCTTATCCAATGTCGGCGCACTAATTCAAATACACGTCTTTCGTGCTGTGCCTGAAGGTTCAAATTATCGATAGCCGCTGCGATTCGGTCACGCAATTCTTCAATATTGTTGTGTATACAAATTCTAACACCTCTCGACCACGTTAGCATTTTTAGGTTATTACAAGATGTAATTTTGAGAAGTTTAAAGAAAATTTACTTGATTAATGTTTGTCCCAATCCGTCTGCATTGTATTAGCAGAACATAGTCATGTTGTGCATCGTTTTTTCAACGTGTGATGTGTTCTCTTTTACACTTTATAACATCAAATACTAGCACCATTCATACTGACGCACTCCTGAGGATGGCAGCATAGTCTGTCGAAAGGTTGAGTACTGTAAGTCAAAAGGGTACATTTGGCATAATTTATCGATATCCCAAATAAAAAGTCTTCCATTTAACTGGTTATTTCGCCAATATCTATGAATCCTATATATATATATATATATATATATATATAGGGTGGCCCATCCATGTGTGGACGGAATATTACTCATAAACAAATACATTTTGGGAAAATCTATTTATGTCATGTTATATATGACATTTGAGGGCATATTTCTAAAATATTGGCAATGTTACAGGGTGTCCGAATTTTGACCTACATATCAAAGTTGTAAAGTTGTGATTTTTTAAATGGAATGCCTCAAATTTTATTGCATATTTAGATAAACCAATTCAAAAGAAAAATATTGATATAGCATACCATGGGGTTTTGGTAATTAGCTACTGAGATGTAAGGTGTTTTGTCCAGAAAAACCCCCTACTTCGGCAACCCCTCAATACGCCACTTTGAAATGTGGAGAGCTGAATTTTGTATAAAAAAAACTTAAACGCCTCAGCTTTTATCTTATTTATTACTTTTTCGAATTTTCATTTTTGTTCATACAGGGTGGTCAAAAACGCGAATTTTACTTTTTATCAAAATTTCAAATGCATCACCCTGTATATTTGTTCAAGTTTGGATTCAATTATTTATAAGCTTTTTTTTGGTATATATATATATATAATCAGATAAAATCACTAGATTTTGAGTTATTAACCTTTTAATAGAACAACATACCAAAATTAAGGAAAAAAATCACATCATCCATGGAAACAAAAGACAAACAATGGGCTAGTTCCATATTGCCACTAAGAGTACAGATTTGACGTAAAAAACTAATAACAATCAGAACAATATATGTCAGCTTCAAGCGTAATAGAGAAAAACAAAAAACAACTATATCAACAATATAAACAAACAACTATCGCTACTCAAGAAGTAATCTACAAAAACTGCTCGAAAATATCTCCACCATGTTGAATACACAGCCGTAGTCTTTGGATAAATGACCGTTGCACATCCCTCAGCATGTGTTCCCTTATCTTCAGAAAACCATCCTTAATCCTTTCGTTCATATTTTCCGGGGTAGATGGTGGATATCTATAAACCTCTTGCTTAACGTAGCCCCATAGAAAGAAGTCCATCGGTGTCATGTCTGGTGATCTAGGAGGCCAAGATATAGGCCCATTACGACCGATCCAACGATTGTTACTCCAGGTGTCCAAATACATATACACACGATTATGATAATGCGCAGGTGCGCCGTCATGTTGGAAGTACATATACATCCGAGTTTGCAGGATAACATCCTCCAAAAGCAAAGGCAAATGCTCGATCAAAAAATTCAAGTATTATGTACCTGTTAATCTGTTGTCGAAATATAACTTGTCTGCCAATAACTCCTCCAAAAATATTCAAGCTCCATTTATTTTGTAAATCTATTTTACCTAAAGCAATAAGGGTTTTCCATCGCATAATAGTGCATGTTATGCCTGTTGACAACACCTATGCTGTTAAAAGTTGCCTCATCGCTAAAACGAACCTTATCCAGGAAAGTAGTGTCTTCACTCACTTTATTTAGCATTATTTTACTAAAATCCATTCGAGCTGCGAAATCCTGAGGACGACGGCCTTGATGCAAGCATAGATGATATGGATGGTACCTGTGCTAATAATCCTTTGGACAGAAGTTCTACATATATCTGTTTCTGCTCCAATTTGCCGTGCACTTAAATGGGGATTTTCCTGCAACTTTAATAGAACCTCCAACTGACTCGCCTCATTGGTGACACTTGGATTATTTATACATTTTTTACTATATTCCACTGCTCCACTTGATTTAAAACGTTCTCGTAGTGTGTAAAATGTTTTCGGCCTTGGATGGCATTCTTCGTCATCAGAACAGTCCCGTACCAATGGATAATCCCAGTAACAAAGACATAATGAAAACTATACAACAGAAGTTTTCAGAAATAGAAAAGGCCCTTAATTTTAATGGCGAAGTGATGGAGGAGGTACAAAGAACAATAAAAGCTATATCGGATGAGAATCGTGTGTTGCGAAAAACACAAGAGCATCTTAAGACTCGTGTTGCTGGACTGGAGAAGGTGGTAGTAACTTTGAAGAAAAAGGTTTCTAAAGATGAAGATGAAGCTAGGAAGAAAAGGGTCATTATTACAGGAATTAAAGGAAATCAGAATATTGATGAAAACGTCAAAAAAGTCTTTTCGAAATTGGATATGGGTGAACCCAGCTATAAGGTGTTTATTCTTTCTAAGGCTGAGGTGGACCCTACTGTGGTGGCTATGCAGTTTGATTCAGTGGAACAACGTAACACGGTTATAGAAAAGAGAAAAAGGCTATCACTGATCTGATCTGATCTGTGATTTACAAGCTAAAATATTTATTAATGAAGATCTTCCAATGGAAACTAGAGAAATTTATAAAGAGGCAAGAAAAAGATTTCTGGGTTTAAATACGTTTGGTGCAGACATGGCCAAATCTAAGCCAGGAAGGCTGATGGGGAAGTTGCATTGAGGATCAAATCATTAGCAGACATAGAAAATTTAAAAAAGTTAGTGTTCAATTCTATTTGTTAGTGTTTTTTATTGAATCCATTACCTTTTTATGAAAGATTTGAGATTTGCTTTTATTAATGTAAGATCGCTTACAAATAATTTCTTTGAATTTAAACAGTTTATGTTAGAAAAGAAATTTGATATAGTTGGTGTTTGTGAGACGTGGTTGCATAATGGGATTCCCAATTCTAGTATTCGCATTAATGGTTATAGATTTTTCAGGTTAGATAGAGCGAGTAGAGGCGGTGGTGTAGGAATTTACGTATCAGAATATATAAAATGTAAAACAATAAACATTCTCCATATCGAAGCAGTAGAACAAATTTGGTTAGAATTTTGTATAAATAAAGAATCTTTCAAGTTTGGCGCACTTTATAGGCCACCAAGTAAAAATGTATGTGACTTTCTACTTAATCTCGAAGCAAATCTCACTGAGCTTTATTTAAATTCTGGTGGAGACATCAATATTGATTGTTTTAACTTTCAGAACAATCAAGTTGAGGCCTTTCATAACTGTATTGAACTTCTTAATTTATCTCAATTAGTTAATTCACCCACTCGTATCACTAATACTTCTGCTTCTCTTATTGATGTCATCCTGGTGTCTAATGATTTAAATGTATCTGACAAAGGAACAATAGATATTGTCGATGTGTTTGATCATTTGTTGGTGTATTGTACTTTGAATTTGAAATGTGTTGCAACAGAGAGTATTAAATATGTTAGAAACCTTAAAAATATAGATAAGGGTATCCTAGAAGAATTTTTGCAAATTTCTTCTTTTCTTGACTTATTTTTCATAAATAATATAAATGAAAAAGTACTGTATTCCAATGGTATTATTCTTAATATTTTTGACACTTTAGCTCCACTAACTGAGATCAAATTTAAACATTTTAAGCCGCCATGGTTAACCGCCAATGTTAAATTAACGATGTCTCTTCGTGACAAGGCGTTTCGAAAATTTAAAAGGACCGGTTTGCCGGAACATTGGGATTATTATAAACAAATGAGGAATCTCACCACCAATGCTGTCAGGGCTGAACAAAATCAAATTTTAAGTATTCGTTTAACAGCTGCCGAGGGAATTCAAAGGCTATCTGGAAGAAATTGCAAAGCCTTTGCTGGCAAGTCTAAAACGCCAAATATACCTGCAGAGTTTGATGATCCGAGTGAGATAAATAAGCATTTTCTGATTCCGTGATCAAACAATGTTGATCCCGATCCTGAAAAATTTCACTTCTACAATAGCAATTTCCGTAAGGATTTTGACTGGTTATTTTCATTTGAACCTGTTTCTGAAGCCATTATTTACAAATATCTTTATGAAATAAAAACTTTTGCAACTGGGGCGGATGGTATTAATATAGAAATGCTACTTTTATGCTGTCCGCACATTTTACCAGCCATAACGCATATTATTAATTGTTGTCTAATAGAAAATACCTTTCCAGGCTGTTGGAAAGTTGCAAAAGTTCATCCACTGCAAAAGAAAGGCACTATATGTAGCTTGTCGGATCTTCGTCCAATTTCTATATTACCGGTACTGTCTAAAGTTCTGGAAAAAATTATAAAATTTCAGTTATTGCTTCATATAGATGAATATGATTTGCTGCCTTCATTTCAGTCAGGGTTTCGAAAGGGTTTTAGTTGCACGACAGCGCTTCTAGATGTTACGGACGAAATTATCGGGGATATTGATAACGGCAATACAACGGCTCTTGTGTTGCTTGATTACACAAAGGCATTTGATACAATTAATCACACTTTAATGTTTTCTATTTTAAAATACATGGGATGTTCCGTTAGTGCTATTAAACTATTCAAAAGTTATTTCTCGAGGAGGACGCAGTTTGTCATAACCTCTTGTCTGTTTCCAAGCCTGTTCTGTGTGGGGGTACCTCAAGGCTCTATCTTGGGTCGATTACTTTTTCCAGTATACTCTGCAAATATTACGAGTAGTTTGATATATTCAAAGCCTTATTTATATGCTGATGATACCCAGATAAAATCTTCGTTCTCTCATACAGAACAACTGCGGTTACATTATTAAATGAAGATCTTAATATTCATTCCATATTTCAATTAATAATAATGTTATTCCTCATCCGCTATAAGGAATTTAGGCTTGATTATGGATAGTGACCTGAGGTTTTCAAAGCATGTCGATAAGTGCATTGGCCGTGCTTATGGTCGGCTTAAAATGTTATTTCCACATCGTCATATCTTTTCTACCTAACTTGAGGCTTTGCTTTGTGACACGCTTGTTCTGTCATTATTCAATTACTGCGACTCAGTGTTTATGGGCCTTGTATAACAAGGTATGATGTTGATCGTATACAGCGCGTCCAAAACTCTTGCATTAGGTTTATTTTTGGAGTGAAAAAATTTGAACATATTTTTTTGATTCATAAAATTATTCTATAGAAAAATCCGCCTTATTTATATAAAAAGATTACATTTCGAAGTGATGTTCACAATATCAATGTTCGGTATCGGAAGCAAATTTCCCAACCACGTCATCGTACATCTATGTTTAACAGATGTTTTTCTCATTTTATCTACCACTATAATCACGTCCCGACAAACCTTAAGTCTATGACTGTGTCAGCTTTTAAAAGAGGTTACAGAAAATTTCTATTAAATGAATTGTAGTGTTTACTTTATATTGTTCCTTTCCTTTTTATATATGAAATGTTTTTTTTTTTTGTTAAATCTGCCTAAAATGATTTGACATTTTTCGTTAAATTATATTTTTTATATAATTTCTTTATATATATATATATTTACGTTTGTAATTATTATTTATTAATTATTAATATTAGCTTATATAATTTGGTTAAGAACTCCTCTGTTGTTATTTTGTTTGTTGGGCTAGTAATTTGATCAGCTCGTCTGTTTACTAGTCCCTTTTGCCGGGAATTCATGTTGTTTCTTCATTTTTAATTTTTTTAATTTGAGGCATTCCATCTGAAAAATCACAGCTTTGATATATAGGTCGAAATTGGGACACCCTGTATAATGGACAGTATTTTAGAAATGTGCCCTCAAATGTCATGTATAACATCCCATAAATACATAGTCCCAAAATGTAGAAGTTTATGAGTAATATTCCGTCTACACATGGATGGGCCACCCTGTATATATATATACGTAGTCATGCCATAAGTTCTGACCCTCGTTTTCAAACAAGTGTAGACCTGTTAATACTTGTCCGATTGTTTACATTGTGGTGTCAGTTGATTAAGCGCTTTTCGGGTAATTACATATACCTCAGTTTGTATTGATCTCTCGAAGCATAACGATGGAGTGGGGCAAGGCAGAGAACCGTATTGCAGTGATAGCTTTACATAAGTGTAATCACAGTGCTAGTCAGATTTTTGAACTCTTACGCGGCCTTCAAATATCGCGTAAATTTGTGTCTAGGACCATTCAGCGGTACAATGAGACGTCCTCTGTTGATGACAGGCCAAGAAGCGGAAGACCTCGTCAAGTAAGGACTCCAGCAGCCATCAAAGCCGTAAAAGCCAGGATTCAAAGGAATCCACTCCGGAAGCAGAAGATCCTATCCAGGGAAATGAAGATTCCTGTCCGGACGATGTCGCGCATCATTAAACAAGACCTAGGGCTAGGGGCTTACCGGAGACGTACGGGCCAGCGACTTACGGCCACCTTGCGACACATCAGGGCGACAAGATCCAAGAAGCTCTTGGAGAGGTACGCAGCTGGGGGATTCCGAAAGATTTTGTTCACGGATGAGAAAATCTTCACCATAGAAGAAAAATTCAACCGACAAAATGACAAAGTGTATGCAAGGAGTTCACAGGAAGCTTAGGAGATCATTCCGAGAGTTGAGAGAGGCCACCACCCTGCGTCAGTCATGGTTTGGTGGGGGGTGTCCTACGAAGGGGTCACTCAGCTCCATTTCTGTAAACAGGGCGTGAAAACAAAAGCGGCAAACTATCAGAGCGACATACTGGATCCTATCGTCAAGCCTTTAAGTGGTACATTGTTTGCCAACCAACACTGGGTCTACCAGCAGGATTCCGCCCCCGCTCACAAGGCTAAGAGTACGCAGCGCTGGCTGGAAAGCAATGTGCCAGAGTTCATTGCTGCGGAAGATTGGCCCTCAGGGAGTCCGGACCTCAATCCTTTAGACTACAAGTTGTGGGACCTGCTAGAGCAGTTGGCCTGCTCCAAAGCCCACCGTAATATCGAGTCCCTGAAAGCGGATTTGATCCGATCAGCGGCAGCTATTCCTTTGGAAGCTGTGCGTGCAGTGATAGATGAGTGGCCCGCGAGATTGAAGCAGTATGTGAAGGCCAAGGGGGGACATTTTGAATAAAACTGTTTGATTATGAATTCTAAAAATGTTGTCGAATAAATAATATCTTTCATATAAATATATCTTATCTTGTTTCATTTTTATCATGAGATTATCATGGGACAGAACTTATGGCACGACTACGTATATATACATATATAAGACTTGTTCTTTGGGATATCGACAAATTAAGCGAAGTGTACCCTTCTGACTCACAAATACTGAAGCTTTCGACAGGCTATGTTGTTATCTTCAAAAGCTAAAAATAAAATTGGAAATAGTAAATAGCAAACCATCCTCAATTGATTATCATTTAATTACTTACTACGTCAAAAAGATTGGTGCTAGTGACTAGATGATAAAAAACTGGATTTACGCGGATCCTTTTTTAACAACGGTGGAGAACAATTATGTTTTAATGATGAAATATGTATGGATTGGGACGAACATTAAAACGAGTATATTTTTGCTGTAAGTTGAGAGTTACCACTTGGTAAAATTCGTTGATGTTAAAGACCTGTCATGGTGAGAAGGGGGGAAACCAAATTATTTTTTTCCGAAAAATTTATCTACTGAATTGTTATACTTGTTATTGTGATAAATCAATATCGGGAGATATGCACATCTTTCTGGATGCAATTTGGCGTCACTCCTGTGGGATGTTATTCAGCGCTTTAGTGACGGAACACATAGCTACGTGTTACAATCATTTATCAAAAACCCGAACAAATTAAAAACATGGAAAACATACTCAAGTTATTCAAAACTAACTCTACATTGTGGGAAAGAGAAAATTCTTTTTTAACACCCTATATTTGTTTCACGTGGTGAAAGTGAATGAACCCGGAAATGTCTCCTAGCTTAGTTTGAGCTGAGATTTTAATATAAATTGCATTAACAGTTGAACCTTTGTACAACTAACTGTAAGACCCGATTTTACTATTGATCCGCGGGATCAAAATTCTTGATCCGGATCAACGAGAAGGCATCTTTGTAGTAATGGATCAAATAAATATACTCGATTTCTTCTAAAGCATCTGTCAAACTAGCGCAAAAATATACGATTTGGGTAAGAAGCGACTCCGATCCCCATATTAAATAAAGTAATTCTTTATAAATCACCTGGTTTAGCTACAAACCTATGATCCGGATTAACAATGACCAATTATAAAGCGTTTTAGTAAAACTGGATAAAAAATTAGACAGTCGGAAACAAGTATCATAAACCCACCTTGTAGATGAACCAATTCAAAAATACATAAACACATGAGAAAATTGAAAGGATACATCGGTCGTCAATTAGGTGTACATTTTAACAAAATCCTTGATTATCTTCCATTATCACATATTTCTGTTTCTGTACCTAATCTTCATGTCGTGCTTGAAGGTAAATAGAGGAATTCAGTTATTTTAAACACCTTTATCTGGTTTAGACGAATATATACTATTACCTTTGCTTTATAAAATTAAAAAAAATAATATAAACCAGATAAGCAATTATACTACTCGTACAATAAGAAAGGTCTGTAATAAGTCTGAAAAATCTAAATACTTATTTCTTGTGCATCTTTGTCGGTTAGAGATGGGGTGTGTATTCGAATTCAGATTATAACGATATTCGATTACGCATTTCAAGTTTTTTATATTTTGTGATACAATAACAATTATAATAAATTATAACGATATTTCTGATAATCGATGCAGGTCAATGGCATTAAAGTTAATTCAACAGGATACCTCGCCGCAGATCCATTTTATTTTATACTACATAGGTACTCCACACTCTTAAAATGAATTAGTATCTGGGAATACTGCACGCTATTTGTCACAATTATCAATAAAGGTCACCTATGATAAATACAAATCACCAGATGAAACTGATCGTATTGGTATTTGAATTTTTCTTGCGACATTGTTTTTTGGGTAATTCGCACGCTATCATTTAAAAACCCTATACAATGTCATCGGGTTATTTATGTTTTCTTAAAACAGGTTATGTTTGAAGTTTAAAATACAATTTTTCTCGTTTTTTGAGGAGCATCATGGGAAATCACCACCGCGCCCGCGTTGTGGGCAATTGAGTCACATCACAGAAAAATCGCATTACACTTCAAACATGTTCGCAGTGTCTCACATCTAGGCGCTGATTTGTATTTTCTGTTGACATGGCAAAATAAATTTCTATAAAATTTAAATGACTGGAAATAAAAAATAATGTAATAACCTTCTCTTTCATAAATATTCCTGTCTGTAGCATGGTTTCTCGCCTGTTACTTCACCAACCAGGGCTTTTCTTTTCTGATATGATTGTTAAAATTCAGAAAATTTGCATATATAATTTCCAGAATGAATAAGAAAAAATCTCTAGTAAGTGTATTGGAGACAAGAAATCAATGGAATTATCATTTCCGTTTCCTTCAAGCTATTGTATACAACGTACGGCTTAGACATCCAATAATGCCATCTCTGAAGCATATGTTACATCACCTCAGAGCCAAACATTGATAACCGAAACATCATGACGTTTAGGCAACATGTACAACCGCAAAACGAGTTCACAACAAGTGTCCTTTCAGCTAGTGCAAAGTTGACATCTTGTAGAAAAACCTACGTTATGTCAAAAAAAAAATCGACCTAATGTGACTTTTCAAGATACGTAACACGATGTCCGTAATGTAAAATTTTGCGGCCTGCATGAGTTTCTACTGCTACAGCGGGTTCTGAACGGAACCTAACCTACAAAACCCGTGGTCTGAGTTATCCAGAGGGACAGGACAGCAGTGCTGTAAGGGACAGGATGCGTGGTCAGAAAGAGATCCAACAGGCTACTGGCATGTGACGAGACGCGGGGGAAAAAGTATGGCTCGTCACCAGCTGAGTCAGCCTTGAGTAAGACCGAACCAAAGCTCATTATCGGCACTGAAATCACCGAGGAGAACTACATCTGAAGCGGGGTGATTTATGTTCAGGAAGTCGATTTCGACGGCGTGGTATTCAAGGTCATCCCAGTTTTGGTCCGAGGGAGAGCGATAAAGGCAGCAAATAAATTTGGGAGATGTTTTGGAGGTGACGCGAAGCCACATAATGTCCTTCCGGTCTGATTTCAAAAAAACGACTCTGGAGCAGGAAAGATTGCTGCGGACAAAAGTCACAACTCCCACGTTCTTTCTCTCGGTGCAAACTCTGAAATTTTTGTCTCCGCCAAGAAAAGCATGGCGGGACGAAGTAGTGATGAACAGCATCAATGTTGCTGTTAATCCCGCAGATGTTCGTGAAACAAACTTTATCTTCGATGTTGTTCCCTTGGGTCCACCCTCCACCCGGACATTCCGAGAGTAGAGTGAGTTTACGTCCGGAATTCTTAATACTCGAGGGATCCATCAACATTCATTTCTTTGTTGGGGAAGATGACCGACTGCGTAGCTTAGGTGAGGAAACATGCGGATATTTATAAGACATAAATATATAAAGGTTATCGGGTGGTACCGCCTCGGTTGACTGGTCCTTGTCTACCACCTTCTTTTTACGTGTTGATGATGTTGGCGGACTTGTACCGCCACCCGGCAATCGGTACTGAGGTATTCCTTAACGCGTGTACAATCACTTGAACGGGAAGAAGTTGTATACTGAATACAACAATTTCCGAAACAAGCATTTGCCACGGCCCCGCTCAGTAGGGAAGTGACCTCATTCTAATCCAGTATTGCGGATGTTTAATATGATAATTGACAATGCAATATTATTATGGCGTCAACCCATTGAAAAGAGCCTTGTTTGATTTCTAATGACAAATAATCTAGTCTTACGGTCTGATGATTAAGTTAGTTAACTATTGAGTAAAAAATAGTAATCTATAATAACTATATATATATATTTCAACTTTTTAAAATGTAGGTTCAATCAATAGGGCAAGAATACTTGATAGATATAAGTACGTCTCCAGTATTTAGAAATTGTTATATTTTTTGTTTCTTTTATGCATTGTATGTATTTGATTGCAAAATATGCATGCACATAAATAATTATTTTTGTTAACGTCAATAAAACAACAACAAAGAACTTATAAGAGCTATTCACGTTTTTTACATACTTTTTTTATGTATAAAGTCACTATTTTCTCACTACTTTTTTTGAAAATCTCATTCAAATTCATACTTTGGCCCACCAGCACCCCAGGGGTACTATTCTGGTTCTCATCGGAACTTACCGATTACCGACGACTGTCGGTAAGCGCAACCAAAAACTTCACGCTCTATCCTAGATGAGATGAGCTCGCGGAAAATACTGCAATATGTACTTCTAGATTTAATTTGCCATATCGACAGCTTGGATTAGGATTGAACTGGCCTGGACGATGAATAGACTTGCTTCATTACATAATATTGTAGCAGATTTATTTTGCTATGAGTAAATATTCACTTGAAAATAGATAAACTATTGAAGTTGTGTGGTTTAAAACGCGGGGCATAACAAAAAGGTACCAAAACTGGAACATAGCTTAACGTGCTGAAAATACAATGTACTTAAATGTCAGAATTGGAGAACTAGTTCCGTATGTGCAGTCGTTTATCAGGAGCGCGTCAGCGAGATTGGTGCTAAAATTTGATGACACCACATGGTAGGACGGTCAAAAACACCACAAACGGATGAAAAAAAGTGACTTAGTAATTAATTGTTAAAACTTTTCCATTTCACATCCTGAAATAACTCCAAAAAGCTAGCGAGGTCAACAGGCCAAAAGTGATGTTAAGGTTTTAAAATTAAAAATATGAAGAAAAATTGAACGACCGTGTCAGCGGAACTTGCGGCCCACCCTAACAACGACTATGATGCAACATCTGCCCGTCAAGTCCGTGGGTTAAGGTTAAGATTCAACGTTCAAAAAGCCTATCCACAAAGTACAATGTACCGCCCGGTCGTAGTTAATCGATGTATACTGTGTACTAGGCGTATGTATCTGTTAGGGCTTGAACTTCCCACTGCTTGTTGTGAAATATAACATCTTTTGAACAGTACGCGCTACGTATATATATATATATATGCTATATATTATACGACGTATATTCGTTATTTATGCAACTTAAATCTGCAACGACCTTTGTCTAAAATGAACTGAAACGACGGCACATACGAAACTAGTTCTCAAATTCTGCCATTTCAGTACATTCTCTTTTTAGCCAATTAAGTTATATTTTAGTTTTGGTTCCTTGTTGTTATGGTCCGCGTTTTAAACCACAAGTTGAAACCACACAACCTTAATAGTTTGTCTATTTTCCAGCGTATATTTACTTAATTATAGCATAATAAATCTGCTACAGTATTATGTACTGAAGTAATTCTATTGATCGTCCAGGCTAGTTCAGTTCTAATCCAAGGTGTCGATATGGCAAATTACTTTCCGCGAGCTCATCGCAAATAAGCTGGGGCATGAATGAAGTCTTTGGTTGCGACAACTGTCGGCAATTGGTAAGTTCCGATGAGAACAAGAACACCGATCCTGGGAAGGTTATATCTCTATTTTTTTGCCGTAAGTATATTTATACTCCGGTTATTCGATTGGACATATTTCACACATCATAGATTTCCCCAGACATTTATCCTTTGAACTTGAAATTATACAGATATATCTTCAACATGCGCGTCGCGTATCGTTTGCACGAAACATAATGGGCAGCGAGTCGCGAGCTGGTGCGTGCAGAAACTATAGAGTAATTGTATGGGCCTGTTTGACTAACTAGTTCCATTTAATTTTTTCACATGTTGGTAACTAACTTTTTTCTCAGAGAGGCTAACTGGTGCCAAATATATTCCTTTCTGAACTGATGAGAGCGTTGTGTGGGGCATGCAGATTCAACCTACCTGACGCCATTTTTTTAGAATGGGATTTGAATGAAGATATACAGAAAAAGTATATCGAACTGATTTTTATTCACTCTCACATGTCGCTTGACGAACTTCAATTTCTCGAGAGACATGATGATATTGAAATACCTAATAGGAGCTAGTTGGCTAAAGGGTACTTTGTTCGTTCGCATGACTATAATCCTATTTCAAATCTTGTCATCATTGGTCTCAACTTATAGTTATCTATGAAAAAGCATCACATCATGTTTATAGTAAAACTTTAACCAGAAGAGCATCTAGAAAGACTGTGATTGAATACCAATATCTGATGTTTGTTAACACAGACTTTGGCGTTTATTCAGAAATTTACAAATTCATATCAGTGTATATAAATATAAATTAAAGCTGTAACATGTTTATGGATTTCGACGTGATTGTCTATAGTATAGAGGAAGAGCACGAAGGCCAAAAATAATCTGCCATCGACCGAATTACTTTGACGAAATTTGACGACCTGGATTTCGTCTTACAGAAACATAACGTTTCCAGGAAACTGAGCCGCTTTTTTTACTCTGTATTATGCTTTTACTTTTACTGACCAATAATATTAACATCATATCCTCATCTTTGGAGAAAGTTTGAGCTTTTTTTTCATGTATTTTTTCTCCATACTAGAAAACAGTTTTTGATAAATTTTAGCCACGGGAATAGCCGCATTTTTTCCTACCTTTATTTTTGGGTCGTAAATTATAAAAGTGATGCTAAAAAATTTTACAAACACGATATTTAATAGATATTTACAAATTTAATTGTATTTTTAGCATATTTTTTTACTTGCGTGATTTTGATTAGACATTGAATTTGCCACCTTCTTTACAACCATTTCTATAATCCCGTCTATAGAGTCTACTACTAAACATTTGTACAAGCAACGTTTGAAAAACCTTACCTTGCTCGGCGAAGGGTTTATTAAAATTTCGACTATTTGCCGAGCGCTCAAAACGCACAGAACACAATGTCTAAGAACCACAGATACAGGGTTGCAACAAATATATGATGAACTTCTGGTAAGGTAACTCGCGCTGTCAAAATACTTAAAAAATGCGTTTGCAGGCAACTATAAGGTAACTTACTGGTTATAGTCAACTAACCAGAAAGTTAACTTGCGATTGAAAAACTGGTCCGTGCATCAGTGTCGGAGATACAGGGGATTAGTGGCATTATTTTTCGAAATAATAGTACGTCACTGTTTTTTTTTTCGAAACGCGCAATTTTACAAATTTCACCTTCAATTTGCTACAAATAATTACTCTTGTGTTTTTTCCTAGAGTGCATTGTTTTCGAAAAAACAAAAAAAAGCAAATTAGATAATCAAAGCTTTATTTCAATAAATGTTCAAAAAGACCACAATTCTGACGGATACAAGTGCGGCATCTTTTGCTAACACATTTGTTATGTAATTCTCTAGAAAAGCTAAGTATGAGTTTGCATTTAAACATGGCAATACGTGCATAAACAGTTCGCCATTGAAAATGCACCAGACATTTCTAGAAAATCTGTGTTGAAACGAGTGGATTCTTACAGAACGGGAATTTTCTAACGACCAAATATGTTCATTATGAGAATTAAAGGTTCCACTCCTCGTAAAAAGCGATTCATCTGACCACAAAACCAAATCAATAAAATCTGCATTTTGATTATGCATTTGTAGTAACCACTCTCAAAAATTTCGCCGTTGCACTTCGTCGCCGGGTTGCAGACATTGCACATTTTGCCGATGGTAAGGATGTAAAACTTCCCGATTTAAAATTTTCCACGCAAGACTTTGGGAACATGGTAACTGGGCTGCAATCCGCCTAGTACTTGTACTAGGATCGTCCAACGCCAAATTAATCACTACCAGTTCCTCTTGAACAGTATGACGGACACCGTGGCCCTTAACTCCGGTAAGTTTGGCAATTCCATATTGCCGAAGTCTTAGAAATGAATGCGTAAAAACCTTTGGGGTAGGTTGGCGTCTGTTAGGAAATCGACGTTGATACTACCGAGAAGCTGCTAAAGCATTTCCATTACAGAACCCGTACACAAAAATAAAATCGGCGTCCTCATCATTGCTAAATTCCATTTCACAACACTCAAAAATGAAAAAAAGAAACTTTTGACTTGACTTTTACAAAAAAAAAAACGTAGTAGTAACGATAACAACCGAATAACACATAACTTTAATTGTCTCTCGGCTCTTAATGAATGATCTAATTTGTTTTTTTTTTATTTTGACGAAAACAGTGCCCTCTAGGAAAAGAACACAACAGTAATTATTTGTAGCAAATTGAAAGAAACATTCGGAAAATTGCGCGTTTCGAAAAAAAAACTGCCGTATTATTTTTATTTGGAAAAATAATGCTACTAATCCCCTGTATCTCCGCTACTGTTTCACGTTAATTTTAGGTAGACTTTTGAATGTGGACAATACTTAGGTAAATCCACATACCAAATTTTAGTTCATTCCAGTTGATGGTTTCGAAGATATTAAAAAAATTTTTTTTATTTTTAAACTTCAACAGCCCGTATCTTTTTAATGAAGCCCTCGAGGAAAAAATGTTACATGGAAGACCCCCTTAAAATGCGGTCCTGTGTATGATGTTTCATTTTTGGTCACGACTTGTCAATCACCCTGTATAAACCTTTGATGTTGCAACGCTGCTTTAATGCCTGAATTATCGTGTTCTATACGTTTCGTGATGTTCGGTATTTGTCATTCATTGTCAAGCATATTAGGTTAGAATGTGCGGTTTGACCACAACTTTATAGTTATCCCATCATACATGGCCCTCTGGTTGAAGATAATTATCAGTTTAGGAGAAACTTGATATTGAAAAACGATTTTTGATAGTTAACTTGTGGTTATCAGTCAACTTGCAGTTGCAATATAGGGATTGCTTACGTTGTTTACTATTACCTCAACATAATATTTCTGATATTGAAATGCTTTGTCCAGTACTTAAGGGGCCCCTCCTGCACTTTATTTTAGCGGAATGAAACTTGGTATGGATAAAGTATGCAATACCTTACATTTTAGAATTGGCGCTCAAGTGGCAGTGGAGGGAGGGACCTATTAACAGGGTGTTGAATATCCTGCTTGGCAAATCCGTAATTTTCTGTTTTGATGTATTCGGTCTGTTGGCGCATTTTTGTCATATTTTGACATTAATTTGTTGCCGATACTACCTATGTGTTGAAACGCAGGTAGTAGGAATATACGAAGAAAGTATGGTTGAGATTCCTATTTTTTCAAAGACATTTTCCAGGAAATCTGGAAATTCGAAGATATAGGGTTCGCCCTCAGCGCTTTTATTACGGCCGTTTCACTTTGCCACACCTGATTTACACGCGATAATTACTATATTTTTCATGTAAACTAGTAGAATTCATGTTTATATGTCTGAAAGTTTGAGAGGTTGTGCTGCTGTCAACTGCTGTTTACAAATGGTATGACGTCAGAGCACATTAATATATGGGCCAAGCATAGCGAACAGCGTTTTCGTCTGTCTAAGAAACATATAGGTATGTTTAGAGTTTTGCGGTCTTTTAAGTCTGAAAAAATATAGTATTTTTTATATAATAAAACAAATATAACCATTTAAGACCTACTTAAAAAAGTGTTAACTTGCCTATTACAGAGATTCGCAAATTGAGCAGTCTGGCAGAATTTACGTTATTTTATTTTTTGATACGAGATATAGGAATAAAAGATCAAAACATTTTCACAGCTTTCATTTAGTGGTTTGTCCCAATTACCGTTCCACATTACTAGACTGTCTATATTTGTATCTGTTTTATTTTCAGATTATGTTTACGCCGGAGTCAGTTGGTGGGGTCCATAGCGGATGCATTTTTACCACTTACCGTCAAAAGAAACTGTTCAGTAGAATATAAACATGTGAGCGACCCACGGTTTAGAATAGAGGCATACAATGGAGATCTAGTAGCTGCTGACGATGTTTGCTTCTCAGAACCTGTATGGAAGGTAATTATAAACACGTGACAATAATAATAATAATTCTTATGGGCTTTGCGGAGAATGAATCGCTCTGCAGTAAATTCTGCTTGTCTTACGAGGCTAGCCTGTTGGTCGGCTACTATCATCCTAGTGGTTCCCACCAGATGAGGAACCTCTATATGCCGTCCCCACTGGGAAGGAGATTCAGGGCAAGGTGATGAAGTACGACAGCCCGACGACGACGACCGCGAGAACATGGACCGCTTTAGGTGGATGACGGAACTGAGGGATGACCTGCTGCATTGTTATGAGAGCAGTGACACCCATCGTAGGGGCTACATGCCTCGCATGTATGATAGGTGGTGGGGAATGCATCTTGAGCATAGCGCACTTACCTCTCAGGATCTGCGAAATTATTTAGCGTACCTGCGAAGGTAAGGATATGTTCGTGCTCCATCTCAGCCTGCTTTTCCGATAAGGCGTGTCACAGACGCTGAAAGGTAACCGTCAAGGCCCGCTGAGAGAAAAAGCGACACCTTAGTTCCATCTTAGTGACCAAAGGGCCTTACATAACATCAAGGGGCCTTTAAAGCTGGCAAACCTAAAGCGAGAGGACGAGGTTCTTCATGAGCGTCTCGGAGGACTCTGACATATGTTGTCTGGACAGGGGAGAGTGAGTGACTCTCCTACCAGGAGAGCACAGAGACCCGTGGTCCAGATGAAAGCAAAAATCCAGTTGGCTCTCATCCCGTATCCAGTGTGTGATGGACTCTAGAGCGGCCGGAAGCCTTTCACTTCTTGTGTGCGCCGCATGGACTCTGAACTCGGGCGGAACCATCACACACTCATTGAAGCGATACTTGCTGTTATAAAGCAGCATGGCTGCTAAGAGATAGGTTGTCTTTTCCAGCAGCGATCACCACCCAGAGAGCGGCCGCCAACTGCTGATCGCGAGAATATGTTGTTTTTGCAAAGCAATGATCATTTTCTGTACTGTAATAATGAATATTGTGTCTATTGGCAAATCCATTTTATGGAATATAGATTCATCGGTGGATACACGTACTTGAGAAAAAACTTGGTCTTCTACAATTATCAGGGAAGCCCACTGACACTTCTAACTCCATAGTCCCTAACAATCAATTCTTGGTATAACTGTATTTTGAATGTATGGTACTTACGCTTCTTCAAAATCCGGCGAACAGATGTTCTGCTAATATCTGTAGCTCGACTAATGCCCCTTGGGCTAGTATGAGAACTTTCAGCTACCGATTATACGTAGTCGTGCCATAAGTTCTGTCCCATGATAATCTCATGATAAAAATGAAACAAGATAAGATATATTTATATGAAAGATATTATTTATTCGACAACATTTTTAGAATTCATAATCAAACAGTTTTATTCAAAATGTCCCCCCTTGGCCTTCACACACTGCTTCAATCTCGCGGGCCACTCATCTATCACTGCACGCACAGCTTCCAAAGGAATAGCTGCCGCTGATCGGATCAAATCCGCTTTCAGGGACTCGATATTACGGTGGGCTTTGGAGCAGGCCAACTGCTCTAGCAGGTCCCACAACTTGTAGTCTAAAGGATTGAGGTCCGGACTCCCTGAGGGCCAATCTTCCGCAGCAATGAACTCTGGCACATTGCTTTCCAGCCAGCGCTGCGTACTCTTAGCCTTGTGAGCGGGGGCGGAATCCTGCTGGTAGACCCAGTGTTGGTTGGCAAACAATGTAGCACTTAAAGGCTTGACGATAGGATCCAGTATGCCGCTCTGATAGTTTGCCGCTTTTGTTTTCACGCCCTGTTTACAGAAATGGAGCTGAGTGACCCCTTCGTAGGACACCCCCCACCAAACCATGACTGACGCAGGGTGGTGGCCTCTCTCAACTCTCGGAATGATCTCCGAAGCTTCCTGTGAACTCCTTGCATACACTTTGTCATTTTGCCGGTTGAATTTTTCTTCTATGGTGAAGATTTTCTCATCCGTGAACAAAATCTTTCGGAATCCCCCAGCTGCGTACCTCTCCAAGAGCTTCTTGGATCTTGTCGCCCTGATGTGTCGCAAGGTGGCCGTAAGTCGCTGGCCCGTACGTCTCCGGTAAGCCCCTAGCCCTAGGTCTTGTTTAATGATGCGCGACATCGTCCGGACAGGAATCTTCATTTCCCTGGATAGGATCTTCTGCTTCCGGAGTGGATTCCTTTGAATCCTGGCTTTTACGGCTTTGATGGCTGCTGGAGTCCTTACTTGACGAGGTCTTCCGCTTCTTGGCCTGTCATCAACAGAGGACGTCTCGTTGTACCGCTGAATGGTCCTAGACACAAATTTACGCGATATTTGAAGGCCGCGTAAGAGTTCAAAAATCTGACTAGCACTGTGATTACACTTATGTAAAGCTATCACTGCAATACGGTTCTCTGCCTTGCTCCACTCCATCGTTATGCTTCGAGAGATCAATACAAACTGAGGTATATGTAATTACCCGAAAAGCGCTTAATCAACTGACACCACAATGTAAACAATCGGACAAGTATTAACAGGTCTACACTTGTTTGAAAACGAGGGACAGAACTTATGGCATGACTACGTAGAAACAAAATTTTATTTTCATCTGTAATTACGGTATTATTGCGGTTTCTAATCTTATAATTAAAGATCCTGGTTTAACAAATATTTCCTTGATTCTTCAAATGGGCAGCGGATGTCGACGATTGGGAAAACGTTTTGCGTATACTCTTGACTCTAGCAGAGTGTTCTTGTGGCACCCGCCAAGAACAAAGATCATATCTAACATTTCTTCACGTCTTAGAGACATCACGCAATTGCAGCGTCAACGCAACCTGACTCAGTGAAAAAATAAAAAATCGATATTATTTCTGGAAGTAATAGCCACAGTCGCATGTAATCCTATATCAATCGAAAGTAAATTTGATTTTGCATCGAACTGATATAATGAAACAGGGGGTTGATATTTGAATACGTATCAAACTAAAAGTTGAGAGTGATACGCTGTGGTAAAGAAGCAACTTTCGTATAATGCTTCGAATAGTTATTTTCAAGCGGATAAACCAGAATGATGTATCTTGAACAGTTTGAGAAATATCTGGATATTTCCATTGTACTGAAAACAAGAAATATTCGAATAAAATAATCGAATAACTAAAAAACCGTTATATTAGGTCATACATGTACATGACAAACTTGTCCTAAAATAAAGCGTATAATCTAAAAATACAATAATATACAGAGTCTTCTATTTAAAATAACAAAGTTGTGTTACGCCTAGCATAAGCGGAACAACCTGTATAATTAAAAAATTTTGGCTGGAGAGCGCATAATTTCAGAAAATCCTTGTATAAGACTTTTTTCTAATTGAAACGGTTTAGCCACTGTCCTCCTCATACGCTCAAGTGGCCCACCCTGTATGGACTGATTGCGTGGTAGCATTGATTAACATAATCAACCTTAAGATAGTTAATGTAATGCGAAAGCCGCAAGTGCGATATTATGTATACGAAGGTCAGGTGCGCCATCATTTTCGTTCATTTCACCAACAACCCTACATAACATCAAAACTTGGAAAGAAAACTTTCACACACACCTGTGACAACTATGTGTATAATTACCCATAGATCAATCTATAGAGATTGCATAAACCGTCTATGGGTTAGATGTGTAGTGTTGTCGAGAGCTGAAAGTAGCTCCACAGTCTAATACGTTTTAGTCATGAAATGCCTGTAGCTTAAAAAAAGAAACGTCTCTATCTGCCTACTTTTATTATTATTATTTAATATTTCACTCACGTTACAAAAAAATGATTTAAGACGTCCTTTTAAAATCCATTATAAAGTCCATAATACGATTCCACTGTCTCAATCCAAATTTTCAACAGTAAATAAATTTTGTATAGCTCATACATATTTACTACTTTACTGCTTATAACCTTTGTCTCATAACTTTTTAAGATTCAATTCACATATCCAGAAATAATACTTTATCAATACATCATATTTTGCTGCTGCCATTAGACAAAGCGAAAACCACGACTTGTTTTCAAATCGTTCTCAATAAAAGAGGACTTTAAATGAGCATTTTCAATAGGTGCATTAAATCTCGGCTAAAAAATAATATTGTTGAGGTTGTCAAGAGTGTAAATTAAGGTCAAACCATGCACTTTAGGACTACAAAGACCATTTGTGTCTCAGTTTATTTCGAAGCATTGTAATTTAATTGTTAATAACGCGCTATTAGTCTCGCTTGCGTCCCTCTAGTATATGAAAGCCACGCTATTCCAGGCGCTCAGTGTTGCCACAACGCTGAGCCCCATAGAGAGTTATTAGCAATTGAATAGTAATGTTTTAAATAAACTAAGCCTAAAACACTTTTCGGGGTCTTGTGGTGAAATGTTTGACCTCAACAGCTTAAAAATACTTTTAAACCGAATTTTAGCGTATTGACTGATAACTTGAAAACGGCCAACTTTAGAGAAACATTACCAAGTGCCTTGCAAGTTTTCGCTTTAGTTTACATTGAGCTAGCATTATGTTTTTTCCATAGGTAGCCATCTTACTATCGATATCATGTCCCGTGAACATAACAAGTTCAACAGGACTCCAGGACGCTTCGCACCGTCTGAAGATTGCGTACAGACGACGACGACTGGACGCCGACGGCGCTGACGCCGATGAAATAGCGCGCAGGGTGCGACGAGAGCTGAGAAACAGATCTCCGTTCTTCGAGCAGCATCTGTACGTTGCTGGCGTGCTCGAGGAATGCTCGCCACCTGTCGTTGTAATCACTGTCAAAGCGAGGGACCCGGAGAATGTGCCCGTCACGTATTCTATGACCTCACTTTTAGATTCCAGAACCCAGGTAAGAAACGCAAAACGGAGGTGACATTAGACTTCTCATCTCAGTGGTAGTTTCGTTCTATAGGGAATCGAATCACCCTAAAAAGATTCAAAGACCAAATATTCTTTACCGTAGATATTTACTCTGATTACGCATGGGCGGCGCGATGGACATCTAAAACTATTACAATGAATAATTTTTATAAGCTTCCAGGAGAAGGCGTACAAAATACTTAAGGATATTGTATTATGGGTTATTATCCATGGATGTGATAATCTAATCTCTAGATTCAGTAACCTTAGAAATTTTTAAGTATTGAGGCCATATTACCTCAATTTGGTGTTGCCATTTCTGGCGAGTTTCCCGTTTTCGCGAAAATTTTTGAAAACGAAATACGATGGTTTTTGGACGAAAAACCGTGGTCACTCATTTCCGTCGGTCTGTCTGTCTGTCTGTCCGCTAATCTTATAACCGCCTATAACTTGAGAAGTATTGCTCCGATTTCGATGAAATTTTTACACAATGTTTCTATTATGCCAAGGATGCGAAAGCTTTGTAGTTTTTGAAAATATTTCCAGTGGCGACAGAGAAAAAGGGCTAAAACGGAAAAAGTAAAATATCCTTAAACTTTTTTTTTCGACGTTTCAGAGAATCCTGATCATTTAAAAAAAAATTACGAGGTAAAAAACTGGGGGGGTTGTAAGGCAGTTGGGAAGGGAGGGCTTAGCTCAATTTTTGAAGCTGGTACATTTAAGCGCTCCCAACACTGATAATTCTGCGCACCTATTAGACATATTTCACACATCATAGATTTCTCTGTACATTAGCCCTGAATACTTGAAAAAATATTCTCGGGAGACGGATCGTGTATCTATCAAACGCTACTGCTGTCGTCGTGCGCCGAAAGAATGGGCGGTCTGGTACGGAATCATACGTATTTCTACGCTACCACGGTGCCACATCTACCCAAGTTAGAGATCGGGGAGAGGCGACGTTTCCAGATGCAATACCGGTAGGGCAGGGAAAGAATGTCTATGGGCTAATTTTAATATGGACCTGTTTGACTAGACAAATGGTCTAGTTTGTGCAGGACATATTCCTGTATGTGTTGATAAGAGCGTTGCGTGGGAAATGCAGAGATAACCTACTTGACGCTATTTTTGAGCAGCTTTTACGTTTTTTATATTATTTCCGAAATATAGAGGTCTTGTTTATCTTGTGTATTAAAATAAAATACATAGTCTTTCATTGTCCAAATCCTACTTTATGCCAATTTTTACTATATTCGTGCGATTTTATTATATTGTGGTGTTACAATATTCTCTCTAACCCAGCGGTCGGCAAACTATGAGAGCCAATGGTCACAAGGTAGTAAAATTAAGGCAAAAAAGGCCACCACTATGGAATAAAAATGCAAAAATTCATTTATAGAAAATGGCCTAAGTAGATTGACTCTATACTCCCTACGCCTTCGTAAACTATAACTACAGGATATTTGCGTTTACAGAGATCCATAGTTCTTCCAATACTGTGGTGATTTTAGAGTGCAATATTTTGAAGGCCATAAACCATTTCTCTCATAAAACGCGACGCCTCCACCTCTGCTATTTCGATCTGCTGTAGCGACATTGAAGTCGTTGATAAATACTGAAGTTGCTTCAAAGTACTGCGTAGTTTAGGGACTTTGTGCGGGGAAGTAGGTGTACTTTCAGATGGACCTGCTGCAACTATCTTGTTGCCCTTGCTTGGTGATGTCAACTCTTCGTCTTGTAGTCTTTTCCCCTCTTTTTGTGTCTTAAGGGATCACTAGTTGTTCGTTATTTTTATTTTGCTCAACGTTTCCTTCATTCTGATGGTCGTCAACATTGTCGTTTTATAGCTTTTCCCATGGAAATGCTTCGCTGTTGACATAATGAATATAATTTTGTAATAAATTCAGAATTAGATGATTCTTTGGCTCTGGCTGATGATCTGTCAGTTTTGATGCCTGTACATTTTTAACATTTAAACCTAATTCGGCTCTTCAAGATGATGACTTATCACATAAAATTGAATCCCTTAGATTACTGGCAGTTACTGCATCAAATGCATTAACATTTATGGTATAGATGGCACAAGGAATATCTACATACGCTACAACGATGCCTAGAACGGTTGGGCCCAACGTTTATGAAATAATCCCTCAGTATGGGAAATATTGTTCAGCAGCATCGACTTTAAAACGAGGATAGACCCAGAAAGTCATTCATAAAACTACATTCGATTCTTTGACGACATAAACAAAGCACAAAGCTATGAGGGAATGAGAGGGGAACAATAAAATGGCCGCCGCATGAGAATTCAGGCAGTGAAACCTAACGTCACTGAAAACTCTATGTATAATCATTGGTTCAATTACACATAGGCGTAGCATACCATACGTATAAGGGTGACAAAATAAGCGTATTTAAATCGGGAGTATCACAAAAATACGGTACGAAGTAACATTGTATAGTAATAAATATATGTTCTATAATTTTTTACTCATATTTGTGCAATATCTAGTTCGATTGGAATACCTACGTGAACTCTGTTAAGTGGGCAGGATACAAAATGTGTAGTCAATCCTTTAAAATAGAAACTAGAAGTTATTATGTTCTATTTTTATTCATACATATTATATATTGCAAAATGTAACAAATCAGGGAACAGGGAATTATTGAGAGGTATGAATAAAAACGAAGTAGATGCTTATACTACAATTTTAAGAATCTACTTCAAAGTAAATACTTCGCCATGAAGTATCCAATCAGTTCCGGTAGTATTTGCTTTACGTCGAAGTACTTACTATCGTGCCTGTAGTATCTACTTTTATTCCGAAGTAAATGCTTTAAATTGAGTAGCATCTTCTCATTTCCACAAGTTTCGACAGGTCACACTTGTTGTTTTATTTTATTTGAAATATTCACATACTTGGTATTGCGCGTTAAAATGTCTTCCGACGAGGAAATGCCAAATCAAGAAGAGTCCCAAAATGAAGATTTGCAGTTAGCCTTTGTTACGATGTTAGAAGACTACAAAATTATTCTGGATAAAAAAATGACACCTCCCGTTAAGTCTGCCAAAGACAAAGCACTTAAAGAATTCACAGAGACGTATAACAGAAATACAAAACAAAATTTAGATGCAAAACAGGTATTAAAAAAAGTTAATAATATGAAAAGTAAAATTAAAAATATTACCGATATGAAGAAAACAGGAAATAGGAAAATTAAGTTAAATGAGTGGCAAACAAAATTTTTCAACCTATGGAATGGGAGTGAGAATCCAGTAATTCAACAAGTGCCAGGTACTGTATTATTTTATATTATATATTTTTTCTTCAAACGTCAGTAAATCATTTATTGCTTGACTTGACGAAGTTTTATTTTTCATCAGCCGGAGCTTCACTTTTTACTTTTCCGCGATTAATTTCTTGACATTTGAAGAAAAACAGCATATTTTACTTGGAGGAAAAGTTAATTTTCATGGCTGTCTAATTCAGGCTCGTCATAAAATCACTTTTCCTCCATATAAAATCATAATACTATTGTGGTGCAAAATTTTTAATTTAATAATGTTTTAGGAGGTGTAACTGCGGGCACCAGTCAAGACGTTGATATATCATTGACCGATGAAGAGAATCAAATACCTTTTTGTGATGATAAAGAATTAATGGCTAAATTACGAAAGAAATTACTACTTCAACAAATCAACACTGCCGCAGCTCAAGAAAAAGCTGCTATAGCTCAAGAAAAGGCCGCTCTAGCTGTCGAAAGGGCCGCAGGAGCTGTAGAGCAATTCGTAGAAGATTACTTTGCACGACAACAGGCGAGCTTTTGAATTCATTTGGATTCAAAAATACCTACTGATTAATATGTTTTTTTTTGTTAAAAGAGGAATAAGGTTTATGTTTATTATTTGTATAACATGTTTATTAGGTTTATTTATTTTGTCAGAACCTTCATAAAATAAATATGTATAAAATCCAAACAATCCAAATATTTATTTACTTTTTCAACGCTGTCTGTACATTAGTGTTGCAATTTCATTTCTAAACTGGATACCTCGGCGTCGGACTTCACCGTTGTTTGGTTCGGCATATAATTCAGGCATAACTGCTTCTTCTTCTATGTTCATTTCATCAAAATGTTCATCTGGATCGTTCAAAAACTTTGCACAATTATGTAAAATAAATGCACACATAATATATCCACATGTTCTATCTGTTTTAAGTCGGATTGTATAATTCAACATAGGAAATCTTGTTTTTAACTGGCCAAAGCATCTTTCTATAATCACACGTTCTCTTGCATGTATTCTGTTAAAATACTTTTGAATGTTTGTTATGGGATCTTTGAAAGGTGTAAGCATCCAAGGAGTTACACCATATCCAGAATCACCCAAAAGACAAACTCTTTTTTGATTATTATACATAATAGGGTAAATAGGACTATTGTACCATATTCTAGAATCATGAACAGACCCAGGCCAGGAAGCATCAACACTGGTAAACATTTCTCTGCTATTACATGTTGCTTGTACATTTATTGTAGAAACTCCTTTTCTGTTAATATATTCATCGCCATGTACATATGGTTTTATAATTTTCACGTGAGTGTAGTCAATGGCGCCAATGACATGAGGTATTGTATTATGTGCTGCCCATTCATCTTTAGCTCTGTTGAACATAGCTCCCGTAGCAGGGAATTTAACCCACTGATTTTTCTTGCTACAGATTTCACGTGATACCTTATCAATAATTTTTGAAACGGTTGTTTGATGAATCCCAACATCAAGTCCAACGCCTAGCTGAAATCCAGGGTCTCCTGAAATAAAGATATAAAAATTAGATTATTTATCCTATTTCATTTATTGAAACATACCTAAGCCTCTTAAAAATACTTCCATTTGTTGGATGTGTGTAAGAGCACCGCCTCGAGTTTCATTTACTTCTGGGAGAAATATATTCGCTAGGTAAGATACGTTTTCTCTACTAAACCTAAAAGAATAAACAATTTTAAAAGTAATTAAAAACAATAATAATATTATTGTTAAATTACCGAAATATTTTATGATATAAAATATCATTATGATAGCGGCGTCTTGCATTATATATTTTTCTGCTGCGTATTCCTTCCATTTTCAAAGAAAACTAAACAAAACTAACCGTAGTATTCTCTCTGAAGTTGCACTTATACCAACTTCGCAACAGTCAAGCATATACTAAATTCCTCTTCAAATTAGTAGCATCTACTACAAGAAGTAGGTACTTTCAGTAAATACTACTTGATATAGTAAGTTCCGGTAAAACAAAAAGTATCTACTTGAAAATGTAGCTTCTTCTCAGATTTGAAGTACATACTTTGTAGAAAATGCTAATACTTGTAGTATTAGAAGGTACTTCATTTTTATTCATACCACCCATTATCTAGACCCCAAATAAGTATTAATATAATCACATAGCTCATTTTCATATCTGCATTCATAAAAATACACTAAGTATCTGCTGAAATATATATATCGAGCAGTTTCTCAGTTTTAATATAATTTTTATGTCTTACTATGAAAACAAATTGGGTACACATATTATATAGGCATATTGTATAGAATAATTAGCTTTGTTACGATAAATAATAATTATAACCAAAATAGTAGCAGTCATAATAAGAACAAAGTTTTGAATATAGGACAAACCTAGGCTATCTAAAAACTAAAATAAACGTTACTAATCCTCTTCCCACCTATTAAACTGTAAACCAATCATTCTGTATGTTGCAGTATTAAGTATTACAGGAGGGAAAATTAAGCTACAATACAATTATCGTACATTATTTAGAAGCCCCAATTTACAACAAATAAACAGCTGGTGGCTGACAGAGCTGTCAATAAAAAAATGGCATCAAGCAGGTTGAGTCAGTGCAGAGTCTTCAGTTTATAAAGGATTATGATCCTCAAGTTAAACGTCAGATCGAAAATTAAGCGATTTTTGTTTAATTTTTCGTTTTTTTGCTGTTACATTCATTGAGACTGGACCGATTTTCGAAAAGTACAAATCTTTTTCGTCCTTGTCATAGTAGCAACCTTGTGTGAAGTTATAGACGAGCCAAGGTATAGATTTATAAATTTCTTTTCCCTGGGCAGCTGCTTCTTCCTTTTTAAATAGTAATGCATTCAATGCCTCTTTTGTGAATCCTGGTGAACCATCTATTGACTGATGCCATTTGCTTATAGTGTTTATGTGAGGAAGTGACCGATTGAAGTATTTCTCACAAAATATAAGCTCTTGGTGAATAGAAAGCTAGAGTTAAAGCGAATGATCTTATAGCTGGACTGTATTTTTGAGTTGCAGGTCCCTTCAACATTCGCACAAAAATTTCAGCAGCAGACCCAGGTAATGATTCCTGAAATATGAATAATTACACTTAGTGGTTGGAGTCCTTTGTGGATCATATAGATCTTAGTTACCTTTAACATATTTTCTGACGATTCTGATGTATAATGTTTGCTTCTCAGCAGCTTCAAGAGGCTGCTTGATGTATTAATTCTTCCCTTAAAGTTGTTACGGTCGTCTGGAGGCCACGTCTTTTTTTCCTCTCGGATTCTAAGGCAGATTTCAGAATTTTGAAATTTCTTTTTGCCTTTTTTGGGGTGGAAAAATCCTCACTAGATATATCACCCACATAACGAATTTTCCTGAAATGTTCAGATTTGAGAAAAATCACCTAAAACTGCTTTAAAAACATTTTAAATAAATTAAGAATAAATTGCTTAATTCATAACGTAAAAGCTATGTTTTCATCCCAAGGTCAATTTAATATTATTTAGTCAATAAGTTTCTAAAATTCTCTCACCTCTTCCTTTTTTTCTTATGAAGCATATGTTCTTGTACCCCAGCAGTTTTAGCAGGACTATCACTTTCTGATCCTGATAATGTTGAGGAAGTATGAACATATTGCCTACAAAGAAGAATGAATTCATACGTAACAGTATAAGAGCAGAAATGTTTAATAAGCCTTACTCTTCATTTGATGTGCCGGGCAAGTTATACATCTCTTCATCCATGAATAACCTGTAAACAACAAATAAATAAGTGCTATGAATAGAATACTGCTGATCAGGACTTATCAAACACTTAGTAAGGGTTATATTAAGGCATATATCAAACTGAATGAGTTTCAACTTCGTATTTTTTATGGTAACGCTTGAGGTAAGCTCTACTTAAATCATTACAAAACCCTAGATAATTTCCTGAATACCTTCTTGTTGTACTTAAACTTACAATGGTGATGCTTTTTCCATCTACGATATTAATTCAGCAAATATAAAATGGTACCATATGGATGTAGGACTCCAGAAATGTTCATTTTCATGGAAATTTCAATATACTACAAAATAACATGATAGAGAATATAGATTAAACTTATACCTTTTTCTAGCAGGAGTTCCCTCACAAGTGATTGAAACAATCTGAGTCTTCTGGCTTCACTGGAATTACAGATGATTCTGAACTAGAATAAAGCATATATATGCTTTATATACAGGGTGGCCAAACACGTGACGTCATAAAAAAAAAATTAGATTCCCCACATCGAGAGGAACCCAAATCACCCCCATATATATGGTCCGATTTTGTTTAGTTTAGGAGTTATGATTTTTTTTCGGATTTTTCGAGAATTTTTGAGTTCTGTGTTTATTTTTACCATAACTTCGTTAATAATTGTGATAAATGCCTGCTTTTTTCACGATTATGTAGCTAAGACCTAAGGCTTAACTATCATATAATCATTCAAGTCATGTAACTAATACTACTTTTTAATTTTTTTCAAAATCTTCAAACATAACAAAAAAGTAAAAAAGTGCAACAACTTTGAACGTTTATAAAAAATTGAAAAAACATGTTCTTACTATTCGTAAGTATCTTAAAAACTTCCTTACGGTATCAGCTATTTACCGTAAAAATTTCATCAACCTAGCTTTACTACATGCTACCGTAATTGTGGCTCAAATAGAACCGAACCCAAAATTGGATAACCCTCTGCTCAATAGAAATTGTTAGTTTCGGAAAAAAAATTTGCAAAAACCACAAAAACACGTTTGATTTTTACTGAACAGCAGATTATTATTCATTTATGTTATTTACAAGAGGTTTTCAAAATGTCTGCCTCTAACAGAAATGCACAGTGTACACCTACGTATGAAATTTTGTTTTAAATCTCTAAATGCTTGTGTGTTGTTTTTCAACACATGTGTCGCTTCTTGAATTTTGTTCCTCAATGAATTTTCATTTGCACATTCTTGGGCGAATGTTATGTCTTTAAAATATCCCCAAACAAAAAAATCAATGGGGTTGAGGTCAGGGGAGCGTGGAGGCCATCGTATCGGTCCGTTTCGTCCGATCCATCTGTCTGGGAACCTTTCGTTTAAGTAGTTTCGCACGATCGTTGCGTTGTGGCATGGTGCACCATCATTCTGGAACACCATGTTCCGTCTGGCTTCCAGGCTTGAATCTTCCAGCAATAATGGTAGGCTATTTTCAAGGAAGCTTTTGTAGGCTACCGAATCCAACCTTGACGGCAGTTCAAATGGACCGATAAATTCCATATTGAATATTCCTGACCACATGTTCACACTAAAACGGTGTTGAAATGTCGACGGCCTTGACTGGTGGGGGTTTTCAACAGCCCAAGTATGTAAATTATTAATATTTTTATTATTAAATGGCAAATTATTTTGAAAGGTTTTTTTTAAAATAAGCGTTGATTGATTTTGGAAGAAATTTGGAGATTTTAAAACTATCACTTATTAAAAATTCCCCCGAGATTTCATCTTTTTTTCCACTGATAACTCACAGTCAACAGTGTTTTCTCCAAAATGAAAGATAGAGCTCCTCTGCTTGGCCTATCCAACATTGTCTACTCCACGAATTGCAATAACTGCAATCTCACATACATAGGTCAAACCTCAAGATCCCTTAGAGGTAGAATAACCTCACATAAAAGTGATGCCAGACTGCATCCAGAAAGATGGGCTCTAGCTTCACACGTGAACTCCACAGGGCATCAAATGGGACACGATGATATCAAGGTGCTGGACAGAGAAAATCATCTATCAAAACGCCTGTTTTGATAGATGATGACAGACAATTGCATGAACAAAAAAGCGGATGTCAATCAACTTAGCGTCCTCTACGCATATTTGCTGAACATCGATTTGTCCCAATAATTGCTCAATCTACACAAAATAATTTTTCACTATCTTAATAAAATCAAATTAAAATTGCTCAAAGTTTTTGTCCTCAATGTTAATTCCTTCTAAAAATATGTTCGTATATATTACTTGTTTACACTTCAGAATCGCTAGTCTAGAACCAACACAACATACTTTGGTTTTCAAGGGATTTAGCTTCAAACAATGATTTTTTGAGTACTGTTCAATTATGTCTAAATTTTTATTAAGTTCTAATATTAAAGAATTTACATCGGTTGGTTGACATGGTTTGTAAATTTGTACATCATCCGCATACAAATGTACATTCCAGTCAGATGATATATGTTTTATCAGATCTGAGGTATAAAAAGTAAATAAAATAGGGCCTAAAACGCTGCCTTGTGGAACACCAGACTTCAAAGCTCCTAAAGTAGACACTTTACCACGCAATTTTACACATTGAGATCTATCAAACAAGTAATTACTAAACCACAGCATGGCATTTCCGGTCAAACCATAATGGTGCAGTTTTGTATTAAGAGTTTACCTGGTGCTTACTACAAGATCAAACAAAGAATGAGAGATGATAGAAATCCCATCCCCCTTGAGTGTATTTTGTTCCTCACTTCCGTAAACAAACGCATTTTCTCCAAAATGCTTGGAACATAGCTCCACCCTCTAAGGAAATTGCTGGTTTTCGACGAATCCAAGGGCCGACAACCATCTTTTTCTCCTTTCCGGCTTCTTGGAAAGGCTAGAATTTCAAATATTACAGTTATAAATCGAAAGCTATCAACAGTTTCTCAATAATGAGACGCCATGATACGCCTCTGAACGTAAACAAGATGTATACTTACGAATGAAATGTTTAAGATTTCGCTCCAGCCTGATGTTTATAAATTTTACACAAATAGCACTGCTGCACCATTTTATTGCGATTGAATATACCTTTATAGTATATGGATAATTATGGAAGAAACTTAATATCTCAATCATTAATAAAAGCCGCAACGAAATTCACTATCAAATCAAACTTTGACAATTAACACAAAATGGCAGTTGTTTAGTAACAAGTACTACCAATATACTATTATCTTACGATGTGGATAAAATATGAATGAACAGATAAAAGCAACGTTGCCAGATCTTTAAGTCGATTATGGTATAATTTATGTAAGGTTCTTACTTGTTTGACTATTTTGATATCAATCCATTGTACGAGAATCATGATGTTATGTACCCACACATGCGCTGAAAAATCACCATGAACGGGGAATAATTTTAGTTACTGGAGGTTTGAGAATGTGTAGAACGACCACGAGAAAATCCGTTGTTTTTTTGCCGCATTTTGCGGCGAGGCAACGTGTCGATTCACTTTGTATATGTCGATAATAACCAGAAATGTAAACAAAGGGGTCTATCCTCGTTTTAAAGTCGATGTTCAGCAGATGTCAAATTACGAACAAACGAAATCCCGGCATATTCCTGGCATTCCTTCGATAATTCCTCTAGATCTCCAGGCAAGTAGGCGGTGCTACCATCTGACAAATGTCAGCGTTTAACGTGGAGCTCCCACTTTTTCAGTGTTGTGTTCTTTCGTACAGGCGATCGATAATCGCTCCCCAATCTCGTCTGGAAAAAGGCGGTGTTTGGATTTTTATTGAAAGAGAACTGATATTCGTCTCTAATAGAAGTGCGAGCAGATAAATTCCGCAAACGCGACAATGCCCACGGCGAATATATTCCCAGATAGTATCTGCAAATTCTCTAGCGAGCACATTTCGACTGCGGAAATATTCTTTTGCCGACCGCTATTTCACCTCTATGCGCTGGGTGTGACTGCCGGCACGTAAAACTTGATGTTATGGTATAACTAATTGAGATGAATTCGTCCAAAATATTTTCAAAATGATGGCATTTCCGGTTGTACTGGAAGTAGATACCAACTTGCTTATTTTAAATGGAATACTCTGTATATTATTAAATTTTTTTAAATCTGCGCAGGATTTCAAACACATTTCATGTATAACATCCTATTCCTAGCTCTAATTGTTTTTGAGAAATATAATTTTTGTTTGAAAAAAATCACAAATGCGGGTATATAAAAACCTGTGTAGACCACATCTACTATACCGCCAGAATCGACAGCATCTAGCGGTCACAATGAGGACCCGGCTCTCAAACGCGACCTTACAGCTCCAATCGATAGCTGCTGTTCATTCTCCAGTGATTGATTCTGCTAATAGATGGCACTTTGCGGTCTTATTTCGATAATACAAAAATGTAATTTGCTGATCAGCTGATTATTTCTCTGGCCTGTTAGTACATTTCTCAAATTCGCTTGTTACTTTTCTCACAGGCAATGTTTGACATCGACGCCCGCAGCGGCCTAGTAAGCACTCGGGTTCAACTGGACCGCGAGCTTGTAGACGTTCACTATTTTCGAGTGACCGCCACTGACGACAGCTTTCCTCCCCGTAGCGGTACTACAATGCTTCAGATCAACGTCCTCGATGCGAACGACCACGACCCTGTATTTGAGATGGCCGAGTATGAGGCATCGATCCGGGAAGGAGTGGGAATAGGAGCTGCAGTAGTGACTGTTAAAGCCACTGATCAGGTATAATTAAATAATGATAACGAATTTACTACAAATAAAATAAAGTGGGTAAATAAATATAAAACAAAAATGCTTCCGCAAGATGTATTATCTGTACATGGGCCAGTAATTTTATGCTGCAACTGTAATTAAAACTATAAATAAGAGATAGAAGGGCAGACAAATTTAGAATCAGGGTTTTCGAATGTCGATTTGACAATGTGCCCTGCGAGATACGTAAAATATCGTGAATCTCGCCAAAAAAATATAACAAAGCTAAGGCCATCTAACATTGAATGGCGTAACATATATATATATATATATATATATATATATATTTGTTGAAAAGATTTTTTTTTGCTTTATAACGCGTATGGTGACCAAAAAAATTTGAAATTTTTCAAACATACGCCTACCTTGTAGAAATCACTTAGACTGTCTGTGTCATCAAGATTCTAAAAAGCTAAACATTTTACAATGTTGGGAAGAACTGATTAAATTTACTTGATGATTTTCTTTCATATTACAAAAATTAGATTCTAAATAATTTCATGTATATATACAGGGTGTTCCATAATTATTGCGACAAAATGATAGGGGTTGTAGAGGGCATAAAAATATGCAATTTTGCCTTATAAACCCCTGTTCGTAAATATGCCGTTTGAGCACTACCGCTAATTTTACCTTAAGAGAAACAAAAAATTCAACAGCTGCAAAATGTTCGTCTAGCACATTTCATGGTCTCGCCGATTTGTAAAAAAAAGTGCTGTGTTTACATTTTTGTTATCGTAAATTCTCCACACCGATTCATTTAATTTATCTGAGTGGTGCGTCAAACTAGAGGCCAATCCGCGTACAAGCGTGCGTGCTATTGCACATGAAATGGGAGCGTCTCAAACTACTGCTTGGCGGGTTCTCCATGACCAGCAACTACACCCATACCACCTTTTAAAAGTCCAAGCCATGGGTCCAGAAAACTATCTGCCGCGTCGACGCTTTTGTCGTTGGTGGCTGCAGCAGGAGTTGAGGCAACCAAGCTTTGGTCGCTACGTTTTGTTCACTGACGAGTCCTGTTTCACAAAGGACGGTTATTTTAATAGCCGTAACAGTCACATTTGGGATGAAGAAAACCCTCATGCCATAGCCATCCATAGAGACCAACATAGTTTTCAATTAACATCTGGTGCGGCATTGTGGACGAGCATATCATCGGGCCATATTTGCTTCCACCACGTTTGGATGGGCATGCTTATGGTCGATTCTTACAGCATGTGCTACCGGAACTATTAGAAAATGTGCCACTGAACATAAGAGCCAACACGTGGTTTCAACACGATGGCGCTCCAGCCCACTTTTCTTTACAAGTGCGGCAGTATTTGGACGACAAATAGGTGGATAGGCCGAGGTGGCCCTGTGCCTTGGCCTGCGCGGTCACCCGACCTGACCCCAATGGATTATTTTCTCTGGGGCCATCTGAAAGCTTTAGTGTACGAAACTACTGTTCCCAACCAACAAGAGTGATGGCCGCGTCCGCACATGTTCAGGACATACCGGGGGTATGCCACAGAGTTCGCCGATCATTGAACAATCGTGCACAGCTGTGTATTGAGCAAGGTGGAGGACACTTTGAGCAATTACTGTAGGTAAGGTGTTTCAAGAAACTGATCTTTTTTTTTGCTGCATCCCAAACGGCATATTTCCGAACAGGGGTTTATAAGGCAAAATTGTTCATTTTGATGCCCTCTACAACCCCTATCATTTTGTCGCAATAATGATGGAACACCCTGTATATATATGTGAAAAATTAAAGCTTCCGCCTTTTGTTGGGTACTTGGACAAAATTTAAGCCAGGAGGACTCTTTATACTTTTTTAATCTCTCTAGCTTTCAATGGTCTTTGCCATCATCATCAGGAGCTGCAATAACATTGAGAAAAGTAGCAACAATTGTGCAAAATGAATTTCAATTAACTTACAGTAGTATGTGAGGATGTTGCTAGATGTTATTTACGTTAAGGATGAGGGAAACACCCAGTAAATTGATGAAAGCTGGATACATGGTACAATAGTCAAAATTATACAAACTACACAAGAGCAAATTAAAAATATTTACGAAAGTTAAACATTACATCGTGAACCCCTTGATGATTGCACAAAATGGTGGGCATGGAATCATGAGTAAGATGAACCTTTGACAGATGGCAGAAGGTTAGTAGTGTCCGTGTAGATGGATGGAACGAAAATTCTTTTGTAAGGTATGTGCTATGTTGCCAAATCACTTCAGATGGTGTGATTTTCAAGATATGTTGAGTAAGAACTTGTCAAACCGACCAGAGGCAGTTGAACTAAATATATTATTGATGAGATGGGCAATTGAATTAACAGTTATTATTTTATTATGAGAAAACAATTATTCAAATTTGAATGGAATGGAATTTTTTGGTGGAATAGGCCAAAAGACTGATTCTATTTATGGTTGTGAAAATTCAAAATTTGGAGAGATGTGTAAGTGCTCCAACTTTTCGCAGTTTAGCAAATATGAGTAAATGACGCTCAGTTGCTTAACATCTGTCTTCTTATTGATACAGTTGTCATTCATGAAAATGTGAGACATTTCTGGGATTAAACGTATGGATCTGATCAGCTTAGGGGTCAGTTCCTTGATATAGGGTAGGACAGCAAAACCCGATCTGGAATTTGGGATGGCAGTTGTATTGTTATTGGAATTGGTGTTGTTGTTGAGAATTATATCAGTTCTATTATTGGGAGTTGTGAGAATATTATTCGGATTATTAGTATTTAGTAAAATACTGGAAGGAAAGCTGAACAAGATCTTGTTAATCAAACAGTTCGGATAACCATTGTTGATGAACAGTTTTGATAGCTTCCGTAAATTTGAAATATGGAAAGTATTGCCAGAGATGCTGATTACCCTTGTTTTCATCTGCTTCACCAAGTTGATTTTAATCCTAAGTATGGTATGACCTGAAATTGAGGAAACGACCTGAAGCCATTGCGGTGTTTGCAATTTACCCACTGTACTACATTCGGGATTAACTATTTAGTCCAGGCCGCTGTTTCGCTATGTGCTTCCCTCTCACGTTGCCACTTCTCTAGGCCTACCTTCCTTTCCAGAGTTCTAGCGTGCATCAGGTCGGCGTTGCCGTTGCGCAGGCGAATCCTCTCGTCAATCAGCAAAGGTATAGGAGGTACAGGGGCAATAATCTGTACAGCCGCTGTCGACACTGTACGGTACCCGCTTGTCAGTCTTAAAAGTGCCTTCTTATACTTCTTTATATGTATGATTTGGTGCCATACTGGCGCAGCATATAGGATATTTGAGTGGATGACTTCACCTATAGCTGCTCTTTTTAGCTAGTTGGGCCCCCCACATTCGGTATGATTCTAGTAAGCACCGCCACCCTCTTGTCGGCTTCACTCACGACCTGCCTAGCGTGTTCTCGCCTTGGTTGGACTTGACATAACAGTGACAGTTGATACAATGACATGACACTAACATCATATTTGATAGGGAGCATATGGTTATAAGGATACAACACCATCCTAACCTTGTCGAACTTCCTATATCCAGAACTGGCCGATACGACCACTCTTTTGTCCCGAGGGTGTCGAGATTGTGGCACAATCTACAAGAGGAAGCTTTTCTACTAACCTTCGGCAGTTCAAATCGGATTAACAAAATTTCTTTGGAATCCTCATAGCAGCCACGGTGTCCCGGCGTTTAGGCGCCTGCGCGGCTACTTAGATATAAAAAAATGTATTATTTCTTTTGAAGCACTTTTACAAATCAAGACCTCTACGAATTGTCATTTTTTGACAGTATTGCACTTGAATACTTGTAACTGCAAATTTTACATGGGGGTCCTCACATTATATGGTGAGCGAATATAAATTAAATAAAATAGGCGACAGAGCACTTCAAAAAGTATTTATTGAGATTTTAAAGGTTGTACACCAAAGTATATAATAATCTTATCTCTAAAAATATGCGTATTTATGATAAATCGGTATCTTGAAGGAATTTGCTATGATGGTAAAGAAGTACACAAGAACATTCACTCATCAAGAAAGTATACACAGATTTCGACATCATACCTAACAAGAACTCACAAGAAAAGTAAATACCGGGAATATATAGGAATAATAAGATGATTACTAAATATACGAGGGTGATACCATAATCCCTCCTTTCATGAAAAAGTTGGTCTCCAACTTTGTAGAGGTGAAGATTTACGATCATTGTTTAATATTCCGAAGAGGAATTGAGGATTCATGGTTAACATTCATTTCCGTATCTGAAACATATCGATATTTTACATAAAATATGATACACATAAGAAGTTCATAACAATCATGACCGCCCTTATAGCAAAATCTAGGGGGGGGGCATGTTTGGTTTACAGGTTGTGCAGGATCAAAAATGCTGAGAACTGTCCAACCCCTTGGTGACAATTTAATTTGAAAAAGGAAGGAGGGTGCATAATGTCTTCTATGTTGGGATGTTCCACTTCAGAAAAAGGTGAATTCTTTTCACTTCTTACCCAAGGATTGGGCATCTTTTTAAGAATTTAAGAATATTTCACTTTGAAGCAAAATCCAGGGGGGCATATGCCACCCGTTTGCCCCCATCAATGGGCGCCCATGATAACAATTGTATAAATTATCGAGGAACCATAAGCCTGATAATGTAGGGTCCCTAATTTCTCAGTGTTGATTCAAATAAGATGTTATGTTAATTTGCTTTTTCTTAGTAGGGAAAGTAAAATTATGAACTCGACTGGGTATTTTTACTTCAGTGGAATAGTTATGATCAAACCTAAAAATTTGATCTTTAACAAGTGTGTCACAGGATATAATTGAGTGAGAACTTGCTAAAATATTTCTTGTTTCATTAGTGCAGATATCTTTGAGATGTAAATTTTGATTAATGTCTAAAACATAATTGTTTGGCTTAATTTCAATGGTTCTGGTGTATTCATGTAAAGTAAGATATGAGCAAGATTTAATGGTATCAATGTGACATTGCGAGTCAATAATGGAAGTGCAAAGCTGGGCTTTATTACTTAGAGGTATAAGTTCTTTACAGAAGTATTTTAATTCAAATTTGATAGCACTGTTAGTGGGTAATGTAACAAGATGTTGGTCATAGGCAATAGTCAGTAGGTTAAAAGAAACATATTCTTTGTTATCCAGTATAGGTACGTGTACAACAAATATTAATTCATCTTTCAAAGAGATGATTGAGGTTTTACATAGAACCAAGATTTCGTAATAACGTGAACATTTTCTGAGGGACCTAATACATATATTCAAAAATTCGTCTAACTCTGCGTTGCTAATTTCGGGGATTTCGTTTACATTGGGGAATGTGGAAAGAACATCGTCTTCTATCGCGTGGATTTCGACGCTACTAAGGGCATCGGCAACATATTTTTCTCTGCCTTTTTTGTATTTGATGTCATTATCAAATTATTCTAATTTGAGTTTCGATCGTATAAGAAGTTGGTTAGGTTCTTTAAGAGACGCGAGCCAGACTAATGCTTTATGATCAGTCTCTATTGTGAATTTATGGACAAAAAGATAAGGTCTGAAGTGTTTACACTAATCTATAATTGAGAAACGTTATTTCTCGCTATAATTTCGCTCGGCAGAATTTAAAGTTGGTGAATGAAAAGCAATAGGTTTTCCATTTTGGGAAAGAACAATTTCAATAGCATTTGTGGTTAGAGTAATAGACTTCGAAAAATCAGGGTTAAGAGTACGTGGGCGTTGGTAATTGTTTTCTTCGGAATGTCAAAGGCATTAACATAATCGTGATTTTCAACATCTATTTTTTCTCCTTTACGTAAACACTTTTTAAAGGTTTAGTGATTTTTGCGAAGTCTCTGATACATTTACGGTAATAATTTGCAAGTCCTAGAAATGATTGGATTTGCTTAATCCTCTTAGGAATGGGAAGATTTTGAATTGATTTTATCTTATCATGATTGGGTCTTATGCCGTTGGCCTAAAAAGGGGACACCTTTTCTAAAAAATCCAGTTTTGTCTAATTGGATCTTGAGTTAGTGTTTGAATAAAGTTCAAAAATCAGTTGTAAGTGATAGACGAGTTTTTGCAAGGTTTCGTAAAAATAATAAAATCATCGGAATACACAAAACATAATTTACCGATGAACGAAGTAAAACAGAATTAAACATGCGTTGGAAAGTTGCAGAGGCGTTTTTCAAACCAACAGGCATGCGTACATATTCGTAATGGCCATTTTCAATGGTAAAAGCAGTTGTTTCTATCGAATTTGGAAGCATTGGCAATTGATGAAAGCCTTGGGCAAGATCTAAGGTGGAGAAATATTTTACCATTACTAGGTTCTCAAGAATTTCTTCTGTACACGGTAATGGATGTTTGTTCTCGATCGTGATTTCGTTAAGTTTTCGGTAATCGATAACAATTCTATATTTCTTTTGGTCTGATGCGTCGGCCTTCTTTGGGACTATTCACTCCGGAAATGAATATAATAATAATAATAATAAATATCTCTATTTATACACATACATCAGTGTGGCGAAGTTTAGTCAAATGGCTACTCTTACACTTAACCTCACTGAGTGCGAAAGAGTAACATGGTTAAACTCGATACACAAACAAACAATAGTAATAATAAGAAGAAAAAGAAATGTAAGTAAATGAATTGAATAGATAACGTGTTGACAACAGGTACACACCAGCCAACAGTAATATGAAACAAAAAATGTTTTAAAAAATTAACATATGCACACTTGAACTATTAATATCCCATCAGCTGTTTCTTAACGAGTCTCCTGAAAGGTACTATTGTTTTACTGCGACACATTTTATCTGTAGAGTTGTATATCCTGACAGCATGAAAGGTGACGCTTTTCTGGAAAATGGCTGTGTAGTGGACTGGCATCGCAAAATATAAGTTGTGTCTGAGATTTCTCTGATTAATGTTACCTCTTGGTACTAGCTTTTCTAAAATGTACGGTGGCTTTATTGTGCGAACTACTTTATGGACAAACACCTTCATAGCATAAACAAACTGTGATTCCATCTTTAACCAATTTAAATCTTTAATCCTCGAAGAGACATGACTATATTTACGAAGTCCAAACACAGACCTGCAGCAGTTGTTTTGAATTTTTTGTAACCTATACCGATCCGACGAATCCAAATAAGAATAGAATAAAATCAGAGAATGTTGCAAAGATGACAGGACCAAGGTTTCAACTAGTTTTTTCCTAGTCTTAAAGTTTAAAATGAACCGGTTGGAGTATAAAAGTTTTAATTTGGCATACTTTTTTGAGACAGGTAACCGATGTGTCTATCAAACTTCAAATTAGAGTCCAAGATAACACCCAGGTTTTTAGAATGATCTACCATAGGGATGCGCTCGATATTTATAATGAGTACAATTGCGCCCTTTATGTTATTATATGAGTTTCGGAGAAAAAAGCATACTTGAACTCTTTTTAGGATTGATCCTGAGACAGTGCTTTTTACAAAAATCAGTAATATTATTAGGTCAGTATTAATTTTAAACGACACTTCATTTAACTGAGCTTATTTGAAGTGAAATGATAATTGTGTGTCATCAGCATACGCTTGTATAGGACAAAATTCCACACATGAGTCTAAGTCGGTAGTGTAAATTAAAAATAGTAGAGGTCCCAGAACTGACCCCAGCGGAACGCCAGACGAAACCACAGTACTAGAAGAGACACCCCTAACCGGCTTAACTATCTGTTTTGTTTCAGCCAAGTAGCTTTGGAAAAATCTTAGCCGAGTATCAGATAGTCCAATGTACTTCAGCTTGCTCAACATGATTTTGTGAGTAACTCTATCAAAGGCTTTTGAGAAATCAATCATCACTAATGTGGTATTAATATGTCTGTCTAAGTTACCTACGATGTTGTCACTTAGATGGAGCAAACCTGAAGTAGTGCTATGTCCCGCACAAAGTCCTGATTGATGAGGAGGAAACAAGTTATTTTGCTCTAATATTCCACTAGTTGAATGTACACTGCTTTCTCTAATATCTTCAACAAAAGCACAGCAAACTAACAGGCCGCAAATGATTATGAGTGGTTGGATTTTTGACTTTGGCTAAAGGGATGATAATAGCTTCCTTCCATGCCTCAGGAAAAGAATTTTCGAGTTAATATCAGTAAGCATTTCTTCTAAGCCAGCTGTAGCCAAATCCTGCTGGAATTTGATTACATCAATGGTCTTAAAATTCCTAGAAGTTATGAATTTTTCCTCGAATGAAACGGTTTTTATATTTAACTCACAAAATACTAGTTTGTGGTCAGATATCAGATCTGCATTTAAGGTACCAGAGTTGAGAACACTTTCAATATTATTTAAAAATACGACATCAATTAAAGTAGAACAAAAATGAGAAATATGAGTAGGCTCATCGATGATCTGCCTGAAACCATAAAAATCAAGACAACTGCTGAGTACATTAGTGGTATCGAACATATCAATATTCATGTCTCTAAGAAGAATAATGTCATCATATTGAGGCATAAATAAAGAAACAAGATTGCCTGTGCGGTTTATACAATCATTGATAGAACAGTGAGGAGGTCTATAAAGTACCGCAACAAGCAGGCTCATGGAATTGATTCTACATTTACAACACAATAATTCCAGCGTACTGTTACCCAAAAAATCGATATTAACAGTACTGAATCTCAGATTAGCCTTTGCGTATATGTCAACCCCACCACCTCTGCCAATTCTATCTTTGCGAAAGAAATTATAATCGTGCATACTGATAAGATTATCTGGTATATTGCCTGAAAGCCAAGTTTCAGACACATCTATAATATCAAATTGACCTTTTACCAGCAAAGAAAACTCATTAAAAGAAGCTGTAAGTGATCGAACATTTAGATGGCAAATTTTTAAAACATTTTTATTACTTCCCAAAGTCCACGCGCTGCTTCAAATTGTCAACATAACCTTGGTAAACAGGACATCCAGGAAAGTTAGCAGAATGATCTGTGAACAAGCTATTTTTATGCGACTTGTTATGATTAAAACAGTTAATGCATTGTAGCGCCTCCTACTTGCACTCCCTCATTTTGTGTTTTCTGCAGCATCTAGGACATGCAAGCTCTGATTTACAAGTAGCTTCAGTATGGCCGAATGAACAACACTTATAACATTTCACCAAGCGCAAATGGTCAGAAATGAAACACTTTTTCCAACTAATGAACAACGAACCTATCTGTAGCAGGGATTTTCTTAAATCAGGTGTCACTTCAATGACAACAATAGTTCCGCTCTTGAGTCTAAGTTTAGTGACAAATTCAATCTGAGATTTTTGCGTAAAAGTCAAGTTATTCAGGGTAGCTATATTCGTTATATTATCATCTGGCGAATCAATACCATCCAAATTAACATTTTTGATTATTAACCTTGGATTTACTTTCTTGGTCTCAGATAACGTATATTTAGTTGCCAACTTTGCATCAAGACTAGTTTTCAATGAGTTCAAAGATGCATTGTCTTTACAATGAACCGCCACACCGTTACGGATTTTACGTGTATTATTTACACATATATTTATGCTGGCCAAATTGACAGATGATTTTATGTCATCTAACATCTTACTTGTGTCGGAGGAGTTGCTACCAACAGACTGAACCAAAAGAACAGATGAGTTGTCCCTATTCTTCTATTTTACCATATCACTAAAAAGTGGACCAGGTTGATGTACATTGACCTGGCTACTACCACATGCTTGAGATTTTGCAGGTTCACGTTCTTCGTACGACTTCAGCAGGGATTTTTGCAACTGTACAGTATATTCGAGATTATGCAAAAGTTTTTTAGTTGAATCCAATTCTCGATTGACGCTTTCCACCTCTTTTCTCAATAATGTTATATCAGTTTTTGTCTCATTACTGACTGAATGCAAGGAGCATTTACAATCGTCGCAAAGCCAAAATATATTTTCGCATTCGGAAAAGAATTTTAACCTGCTGTCTCTCACAGATACGCATGACGTATGGAATTTCAACTTGTAAAGGCCACACTGTACTGTTTTCGTGCACACTATAAAGTTATCACTACATACTTTACATACATCCACATCAGATGCCATGACTCTAGCATGGACCTAATTGCCTGAACTATATGCAAAAATTCCAACAAATTACCACAAATTCCACAGTGTTTGTTGGGTAGGTTTTTCTAGCAGACAACTGATAACAATACCGAAAAATGCTACTTATGACCAGTATAAGTAAGAACACTACGACGTAAATCAGTAATTGAGGCAATTTTTACCAATCAAGATACTGCACCGCATGCACTAAACATAGCACTACGTCAGATATAGCCACAATGAAATTTCCGATCTTTTTCCGTAATAAAGAGACACTACCATCGACCAGCTAATCGGTGCGATGTATACAGTCCGACGGTCTGGATCAGAATATGGACTAGTACTGGGTCTAATGACGTCATCGTCAAATAATTTTGTAATTTGGTTTTGAATTTCTTGTTTTGAATGAAAATGATATCTGAAAGATTTTACCAAGGGGTCGTCATGTTTAGTTCTAATGGTATGAGAAATGGCGTAACATGGTTTTAGTTTCTCACTAGGCTTTAGAACAGCATTTGGGTAATTTTGACAAAGCTTTAAAATCTGTTCACGTTCTTCGGAATTCATATGTTCGGTTTTCGGTTTATCTTGGTAATATTGCGGTTAAGTGCCAGGGTATCTTCGGGAAAATCTATCTCGAGTTGTTTACTGAGCAAATCATTTCGGGTGTAAAACCATTGGAATCCTTATATCTTAATGGAGGTACAATAACGTGACCGGTTTCGAGTTTGTTTGCTTAAAGCGACAAACGTTCTTGGACTTCGTTCGTGAATTTGAAAGGTGGACAGAATGAAAACTTTCAACATTATTCATTAATAATGGTTATCCCAGGTACAGATGTAGTCACCGTTTTTGGCGGTTACGTCATCTTGAGCGCAGAGGTCGTGATATCTTGTTCTTTTCTTCTCATATCGTAGAAAGTATTCCTAATTTCTGTTTTGACGGCATCACTCATATCATCGGTCTTGCATTTTTTGATTTTGTGAGTTTCGCTGAACACTGCGCATACTAATCTTCAGCGCATCTGCTACTCTCTTCAGTAAGCATGAAGTGGGTAGCAGGGGACCGCTGTTTTCATTCTCTTCCTGGAAATACTCTAATAAAATTAGGACAAGCTGTCGGCCTTCTCCAATGATCGTATTTCCGGGCATTGTACAATTTTATATTGAAGATTGATAACCGGACAACTTAAATTACACTTCGATTTCAGGTAAGTTGCTACTCTGACAAATATGATTGAAGGGCACTTCATACGTAACGCCTAAGGTTTCGAGACGGAGACACAACTAAAAAAAGTATGTCTGAGCTTACCGAACAAATGTTCTCACACAGGGGTAGGTTGTATGTGTATGTATGAGAGAGATGGAGATATATAAAGTGATACTGGTAGTCTTACTTTGACCCGCCAAGAACGGTGAATACACCTTTACCTGATTAACAGAATTTTGTTCAGCTCTTCCAATGCTTCACCGCTCATATATAACAATGATAACAATAATCCCAATCCTTTCAACAGTACTAATGACAATCATTTCAATAATAACAACAATACAGGTGTTCCCTCAAATTCTAGAATTAATTTTGCAGTCCTGCCTTATATTAAGGACCTAACGCCGAAACTTTCTAGACTCTGCAACACTTTAAATTGTCGTATTGCTTACAAATCGTCCCTCATAGTCAGCAATATCTTTTCCAAAATGAAAGATAAGAGTTCCTTTGCTTAGTTTATCCAATATTATTTGTTCTGTCAATTGCAATAACTGCCATCTTACATATGTATATTGATCAAACTTCTAGATCGTTAAAAGGTAGAATAACCTCACACAAAAGTGATTCCAGATTGCATCCAGAAAGATGTGCTTTGGCTTCACATGTTAACACTACAGGACATTTAATGGGATATAATGACAATAAGGTCCTTGACAGAGAAAACCACCTATCAACACGTTTGTTCCTAGAAATGTCTCACATTTTTATGACAGATAATTGCATGAACAAAAACGCAGATGTTGTCAAGTAGCTTAAGCCATTTATTCATATTTGTTTATCAGCAAAAAGTTGGAATGATATCATATCTCTCCCATTATCGATGTTTCTCAATACTTCTATTAATCGCATAATTTTACTCTCCAAAAAAAATGTCTTCCTATCTTTCCTCCTCAAGTTTTGAATTTCTTTCGTATTACCTAACACATTCCTTCTAGAATAACATTCATTAATTTTGAAAATAATGTTTGAACCACATCTTCTACCATAATATACCTTCATCTTAATACCTCACGTAATCCCCATAAGGTAGGCATTACATGTAACGAGAGAGGGGAAAATGACACAGGAAGTCCACAACAAGAGCTAACTGCTTTTGTGGTTGTATATGTGCATGAAAGTTCGAGGTCTTCTAGCCATTTTATACTACAATGTGTAGGTTGGCTCTTGTTGGGACTTCGTGTGTCATTTTTTTCCCTCTCCATCTTCGTCTTCTCAGGTTACACCCGTATCCGAATGTATGGGCATGTGTATCTACTTTTGTAGTTGCATATGTTTGCTCGAACCCACTTTCCTGCTTTTTGCGGATTTTGCCCATTATTTACCTATTTTTTGTTATATATCTTTCTCTCTCTCTATCTCTCTTTCTCTCTCTCTTTCTCTCTCTCTCTCTCTCTCTCTCTCTCTCTCGCTATATATATATATATAACTTGAGACGTGGTCATTGTCGTCTAGACCAGTTAGGTGAAAAATTAATGCTTCCGCTTTTTGTTGGGTACTTCGACAGAATTTAAGCAAAAAGGACTCTTTATACTTTTTTTAATTCTCTCTAGCTTTCAATGGACTTTGCCATCATCATCAGGAGCTGCAATTACAATGATAACAGTAGCAACAAAAGTGTAAAATGAATTTAAATTGAATCAACTTACAGTAGTATGTGAGGATGTTGCTAATTGTTGTTTTCGTATAGGATGAGGGAAACATCCAGTAACATGGTGAGAGCTGGATACATGGTACAATGGTCAAAATTATATAAAATATGACAAGACAAGTTAAAAACAGATTAAAAATTATTTAAAAAACATTAGAGCATTACTTTTCACAACCATAAATATAATCTGTGTTTTGGTCGATTCCACCAACAAATTTCATTCCACTCAAAATCTAATAATTATCTTCTCACGATTTATTAATAATTGTCAATCTAAAATTCCCATTAATTAAAATATAGTTTATTCAACTGCCTCTGGTCGGTTTAACAATTTCTTACATAACATTCTGAAAATCACATCATCTGAAGTGATTTGGCAACGTTTTGGCACACGCCCACAATTCGTTCCATCGTTCAACACAGACATTGACAACCTTCGGCCTTCTGTCAAAGGTTCATCTCACTCATTATTCCATGACCACCATTTTGTGCAATCATCAAGTGACTTCACGACGTAATGCTCTAATGTTTTTTAAATAATTTTTAATCTGTTTTTAACTTGTCTTGTCAAATTTTATATAATTTTGACCATTGTACTATGTATCCAGCTCTCACCATGTTACTGGACGTTTCCCTCATCCTATACGTAAACAACAATTAGCAACATCCTCACATACTACTGTAAGTTGAGTCAATTTAAATTCATTTTACACTTTTGTTGCTACTGTTATCATTGTAATTGCAGCTCCTGATGATGATGGCAAAGTCCATTGAAAGCTAGAGAGAATTAAAAAAAGTATAAAGAGTCCTCTTTGCTTAAATTTTGTCGAAGTACCCAACAAAAGGCGGAAGCTTAAATTTTTCACATATATATATATATATATAGAAGAGGTAGATATGGCAGAGAAGAATATCTTTCTAAATGTTTGTTCTTAGAAATGTCACACATTTTCATGACTGACAGTTGTATGAACAAAAAGGCTGATGTCAGCAACTTAGCGTTATTTACTCACATTTGCTAAATTGCGAATAATTGGAACGATTACATATATCTCCCAATATTGATTTATAACAATAATAAGTATAACAATTTCACTAGGTAAAATCAAGTTGTTTAAAAAAATATGTTTTCTCTTCTTTTCTCGCCAGGGCAGGTCTTTGACAACATCAACCAACTTTGCCAAGTGGCGACTCTTAATTTACATCAAGAATATAGTTAGGAAAAACTGTCCACAATAGATTTCGAAATTTCTCTATTACGTTTTGGATTTAAACTAACGCTCCTCTTAATGTATCGCACACGATCTGCGTTAGGTTGGTAACTGACTAAACAAAAAAAAACGTTCCCTCCTACAACTACTTGCAGATAGTACCAAAATCACACATAAATCCTAACCTCTCGACCACGTTAACATTTCTAGGTTAGTCCAAGTTGTGATTTTGAGAAGTTTTAAAATTTGTTCAATTAATAATGTTTGTCCCAATCCGTCTGTATTTCAGTGCTAAACCATAACCATGTTTGGTACCGTTTTCAAAAAAGGGTCCGCGTAAATCTAGTTTTTGATCACCTTGCCATGGGTTCTCATTTACATTTTACAACATCAAACACTAGCACCAATCTCATTGACAGAGTAAGTGAAAACATTTCTAATGAATGCTTTTAGCTCCTGATGATGGCAGCATAGTCTGTCGAAAGCTTGAGTATTTGTAAGTCACAAGACTACACTTAGCATAATTTCTGGATAGGTATCCCCAAAGTCTTCCACTTAGGTATACAGGGTTGCAGGAAAAGTCGTGCTAGATCCGTTAAGGGCGTGTAGTACCCATCATTTCTGACTTATTTCATTATGAAACACCCTACCCTAAACTTAACCCTTTTCGAGATATTCAACTTTTAATGTTTTTATTGAAAATTGCCGATTTTTAGGCTACTAAATGTATTTATTTTTATTTTGTGTGTGTTATTATTACTATTATTGCATTTTAACATGTGTAATAAGATGCTTTAGGACGTCAATCATTAAAATAGTCCATAAGTTAATTGAATAGGCCGTAGTAGATAAGTGAATGTTAAGAAATTGAAAAAAATATCAGAAAGTTTATTTTTCTCGAAGGGATATCTAAAAAAAATATTATGGCAATTGTTCGGCAGATGTGTTTTAAAATATCTATGTTTTATCAGCTATCTAACGAGGTATAACAATCTAGGATTTGTATTACATTTCGTAGAAAAAAAGTAGTTGGGACGCTCCAGTAGCAGTTCCCACGCCTATTCTCCTTCAAGTTTAGACGCACCGTGCGAGCGAGACATGACGATTTAATGTGGGTGCGAATGAAAGAAAACATATTATAATAACCGGTTAGGGCTGGAAATCCAACACGGGATGTTGTTTTGGTTGTCAGTCTGCTTTTGTGCTTCGTACATAGTAGATGTGATATCGTTTTGCTCTTTTCCTCGACTTGGCTACGATTCTGGACTATTTCTTCTGATTTGTGAATACTGTGCTTGTTCACTGGACTCTGATTTGTACTTGTGATACGGAAGTGTTGAAGATGACGTCCTACACACCTGAGGAATATGCTGATATGCTTATTTGTTACGGATACTGCGATTGTGTATCTGCGCAAGCTCGCAACGAATACAGAACTCGCTTCCCCGGTCGTCGAGTGCCGGATGTGGCCGTTTTTAACAGAGTTTATCTAAGACTTCGAGAAACTGGCTCTGTTTTGAGACGAAATACAGACCTGGGAAGACCACGAATTTATGACAACGAAGAACTGCAGGACAATGAGATAGTGCAACGCTTTCGAGCGGATCCGACCATTTCCACTAATCGTGTTGCCCGTGATCTGGGACTTTCGCAATGGAGAGTGTGGTTTACAGTGCATACTGCTGGCCTATACCCGTACCATTACACGCCGGTACACACTATTGAAGAAGGAGACCCCGCGAGAAGGTTGGACTTCAGCAGATTTATGCTAAATGCTGACGTAGAAGACCCAGATTTTCTAAGAAATATCTTATGGACAGATGAATTCAAATTTGATAACGATGGCATAACTAACTATCACAACGCCCATTACTGGGCCCCAAAAGTACTAAGGAATCCCAATAAGAAAAGAGTGGCGAGGTCCCAACGAAGATTCAGCGTGAATGTGTGGATGGGCATTATCTCCAACCATTTGATTGGACCTTACTTTCTCCCGGACAATCTAAATGGGGAAAATTACGAAAACTTCTTGAGAGGAGACTTCAGAGATTTGCTGGATGATCTGCCACTCAACTTGAGAAGGGACATGTGGTTCCAACATGATGGCTGCCCTGCCCATTTCAGGAGAAGTGTCAGAGACTGGCTGGACACAAATTATCCAAACAAATGGATAGGACGAGGTGGGCCGTTGCCATGGCCAGCAAGAAGTCCGGACCTAACCCCCATGGATTTTCATGTGTGGGGGTGCATGAAAAGTCTTGTCTACAGCGAGCCAAATCCAGTTTCGTCTGTGGAAGAATTAAGAGAAAGGATTGTCGATGCAGCAAATCAACTAAGGACAACGTTGACCACTGCAGTTGTAAAGACTGGTCTCCGTAGAAGGATGCGACAATGTATTAGAAACAGAGGCAGCCATGTTGAACATGAACTGTAGAGTAAGAAAAAGTTGTGTGAAAACCTGATTTAATAAATGATATTTCATGCTTACCTATTGTTTTATTTTACTTTTTAGGGCTAAGTATCAATTTTCTTCTCCACTGTCGCCTATGAAACTAAGTTTTTTCAATGCATTTAAATAAAATCCTAGATTGTTATACCTCGTTAGATAGCTGATAAAACATAGATATTTTAAAACACATCTGCCGAACAATTGCCATAATATTTTTTTTAGATATCCCTTAGAGAAAAATAAACTTTCTGATATTTTTTTCAATTTCTTAACATTCACTTATCTACTACAGCCTATTCAATTAACTTATGGACTATTTTAATGATTGACGTCCTAAAGCATCTTATTACACATGTTAAAATGCAATAATAGTAATAATAACACACACAAAATAAAAATAAATACATTTAGTAGCCTAAAAATCGGCAATTTTCAATAAAAACATTAAAAGTTGAATATCTCGAAAAGGGTTAAGTTTAGGGTAGGGTGTTTCATAATGAAATAAGTCAGAAATGATGGGTACTACACGCCCTTAACGGATCTAGCACGACTTTTCCTGTAACCCTGTATATATATACAGGGTGACTTGTAATATCACGTATTCCTGTTAAGGGGTGATAGATTAGGTCAAAAGCAACCGATTTTGTCCTATAATGTCCTATCGAGAAGTTAACCGTATTTGAGTTATTTGAATTTTATTTTTTTTATTTTTTATTCCGATTTCAGACGGTTAAATTTGAAATACAAAAGACTACATGTTTGATTTTGAGTTTTTTGTTATCGTCGCATAGCGGACATTCCAATAGTTCATAATAAGTAATAAAATGTTGAAAACTTACAAAAGTTTTAAAATTACGCTTTTGAAATGTATGATTTTCTTATTTTTTTACTAACTTATTCGATAAAAAATGCAATTTTCTGTAAAAAATCTCCTAGTAATGAAATGTGCAAATTATGTAAATAATATCTCTATCTAACAAGCTTTCATTTGAGGTATAAAAGTTACAACTAACTCAAGTACAAAGACATAGAATTAAAAAAAGATGAGTACGAACGATAATTATGTAAGATAAATAAAAGGCATTTATTTTAATTACAGTTTTATTTAATTACATTTCCTTTAGTATTTTACAGATTCTGATCAAATTGTAATCCCCTGTTACGAATACACGCCCGCATTCTCTTACGTAATTCACTTCTGGTAACTCTAGTTGTTAAGCGGCTTGTTATTTGGTCAGCTGCACTGATTATTCTTGTAATTAATTCATCGCGCGTCGGTACGGGCGAAACATCGTACACCAGGCTTTTCATATGTCCCCACACATAGTAATCCATCGGTGTGAGATCTGGGCTTCTTGCTGGCCCGCCTCTGCCAATCCATTGATTTGGAAATTTAGAGTCTAAATACGCCCGTACTAATCTACTGTAGTGTGCGGGACATCCGTCGTGCTGGAACCGCATATTTCGTCTCGTCACCAATGGGACGTCTTCCATTAATGGAAACAAATAATTTTTCAAGAACTCTTCATACACTTCTCCATTTAAATTGGTGGGCAGGAAATGAGGTCCAATTAAATATCCATCAATGATGGCCTTCCACACATTGACTGAAAACCGGCTCGGAGACCCCGTCGGTCTTATTTTTCGGGGGTTTAAAGCTTCTTTATCAGCCCAGTATTGAGCATTATGGTAGTTAGTGATCCCGTGCTTATCAAACTTCAATTCATCGGTCCACAGAATTTTCTTAAAATAGTCTGGATCTTTTGTATCTGCATGTAACATGTACCTGCAGAAATCTAATCGTCTTGCAGGATCGCCCTCTTCAATCACATGCACAGGCGTAAAGTGATAAGGGTATAATCTTGCAGTATGCACAGTAAACCATACTTTGTATTGAGCAGCCACAATGCGCGTAGACGTAGTAGGGTGTTCCTGAAACACACTAAGGATTTCCTCTTCATATTCAGGAGGATAGACTCGTGGTCGACCAGCATCACTATGTTGCCTTTGAACACGTCCGGTTTGGCGGATGCGCCGATTCACAGAGTCAAACACAGTAACATGAGGTGTTCGGCGATTCGGGAAACGTTGCCGATATTTACGGCGGGCAGCTGTAGAATCGCCGGTACAAAGTCCATAACAGAACATTATGTCTGCGTATTCTTCATTTGTAAAAGAAACTCGAAAATAATAATCGTGCGTAAAACGTTTGCAGTTGTAGTTGATACCAACTAAACCTAATTCTCACTCGGCGTGCGGCGATGGTGTAACTACAATGATGAATAATAACATAACAGCATCTCTCTCTCTCTCTCACTCCTCCACTAAGTCAGCTCTTCTCGCTCGCTTCTTCGTCGAGCCGATGCCATAAAACAATCATGGCATGCGAGTTCTTTGAGGACAGTAACGTCTCGTTCAAACAGGTAATAGAAATTCCTTAAAAATCCAGCCTCTGTGGGTGTCATTGTTGTTTCTCTGCATGTACTTCAGATAATTGAACGCTTAATACCTCAAATTAAAGCTTGTTTGATAGAGATATTATTCACATAATTTGCACATTTCATTACTAGGAGATTTTTTACAGAAAATTGCATTTTTTATCGAATAAGTTAGTAAAAAAAAGAAAATTATACATTTAAAAAGCGTAATTTTAAAACGTTTGTAGCTTTTCAGAATTTTATTACTTATTATGAACTATTGGAATGTCTGCTATGCGACGATAACAAAAAACTCAAAATCAAGGATGCAGTTTTTTGTATTTCAATTTTAACCGTCAGAAATCGGAATAAAAAACTTAAAATTCAAATAACTCAAAAATGGTTAACTTTAGGATAAGACATGATAGGACAAAATCGGTTGCTTTTGATCTAATTTATCACCCCTTAACAGGAATACGTGACATTACAAGTCACCCTGTATATTTATACATTTTTGGCTAGCATATAATTATATATGTATATAGGATACTGTACTAAGTGGAGTATGTAGTCGTTCCAATTTTTCGCTGTTGAATAAGAATAAATGGTACTCAGTTGCCAAAATTCCCAGATATATATATACAGGGTGACTTCGAAGTTGAGTCATTTATTTTAACAGTGAGTAGATCTGATCAAAAGAAATGTTTTTTTCCTTTACCATTTTTCTGGTAAAATTAAAGTAACAAAGTTATAGCCCTTTGGAAGTTTGAGTACCGCCCAGTCTCAATAATAATACGAGTATTATATGTTCGTGTTTGGCGACAACGGATATAATCCGCCTGACCGGTTCATCGCATCGGAAACAAAAAAGCGAAAGCATTTGAAACGTTTATCACAATGTTTTTCGTCAGTCGATAACGCGTTAGTGAATAGTAGTAGTGTTTGTTGCGTGGCTCAAACGAAATCAAAAATGGCACATGTTTACGAAAATGCTGAACTTGTGGACATGATTCTTATTTACGGGGGGGCAGTCTTTACAAAATGCTCCCGGATGCATCACGGATTTATGCGAATCGGTTTCCCAATCGAGTGCAACCAACCCCTCGTGCCTTTGTTAATGTAGTACAAAAGGCTCGTGAATCAGGTGACTTAAGACCTCACAGGTCAGGGCATGCTGCTCCAAGACCGCACGATCAAATACAGGTCCGCACTGAAATACTTGTCGGGACGATACTTTATTAAACAAGGTAACATTTTTTTTTATTTATTTTTTTATTTTTACACACATATTTTGGTTTATCTTCGTTCTACAATCATTATCTGAAAATTAATGACTCAACTTCAAAGTCACCCTGTATATATATATATATATATATATATGATCATGCGGAGAAAAGTATATAACAACAAGTAGGAAAATAATGGGCAAAATCCGCAAAAATGAGGAAAGTGGATTCGAGCAGAAAATAGGATAGGTAACCCGAGCGATACGTATTTCTGCTGGTTGGCTTCATCAGGCCCGAAATGAATGCACATATGAAACTACAAAAGTAGATACACATGCCCACACATCTGGATACGGGTGTAACCTGAGGAAACGAAGTTGGAGGGGAAGAAAAAACGACACACGAAGTCCACAACAAGAGCCAACCTACACATTGTAGTATAAAATGGCTATACGACCTCGAATTTTTAAGGAGACGTCGGGCCTGATGAAGCCAACCAGCAGAAATACGTATCGCTCGGGTTACCTATCCTATTTTCTGCTCGAATCCACTTTCCTCCTTTTTGCGGATTTTGCCCATTATTTTCCTACTTGTTGTTATACTTTTCTCCGCATGATCATATTCTCTTTGTAGATCCTTTGGGCTTGAAGTACCACAGCAAGTGGCTATAACCGGCCGCGTGGTGGTGGTTAGACGTCTCCTTGAAAATTCGAGGTCGTATAGCCATTTTATACTACAATGTGTAGGTTGGCTCTTGTTGTGGACTTCGTGTGTCGTTTTTTCTTCCCCTCCAACTTCGTTTCCTCAGGTTACACCCGTATCCGGATGTGTGGGCATGTGTATCTACTTTTGTAGTTTCATATGTGCATTCATTTCGGGCCTGATGTAGCCAACCAGCAGAAATACGTATCGCTCGGGTTACCTATCCTATTTTCTGCTCGAATCCACTTTCCTCCTTTTTGCGGATTTTGCCCATTATTTTCCTACTTGTTATATATATATATATATATATATATATATATATATATATATATATATATATATATAACTTAAGACGTGGTCATTGTCGTCTAGACCAGTTAGGTGAAAAATTAAAGCTTCCGCCTTTTGTTGGGTACTTCGACAAAATTTAAGCAAAGAGGACTCTTTATACTTTTTTTAATTCTCTCTAGCTTTCAATGGACTTTGCCATCATCATCAGGAGCTGCAATTACAATGATAACAGTAGCAACAAAAGTGTAAAATGAATTTAAATTGACTCAACTTACAGTAGTATGTGAGGATGTTGCTAATTGTTGTTTACGTATAGGATGAGGGAAACGTCCAGTAACATGGTGAGAGCTGGATAGATTGTACAATGGTCAAAATTATATAAAATATGACAAGAACAAGTTAAAAACAGATTAAAAATTATTTAAAAAACATTAGAGCATTACATCGTGAAGCCACTTGATGATTGCACAAATTAGTGGTCATGGAATAATGAGTGAGATGAAACCCTTTGACAGAAGGCCGAAGGTTGTCAATGTCTGTATTGAAAGATGGAACGAATTGTGGGCGTGTGCCAAACGTTGCCAAATCACTTCAGATGATGTGATTTTCAGAATGTTATGTAGGAATTTGTTAAACCGACCAGAGGCAGTTGAATAAACTATATTTTAATTAATGGGAATTTAAATTAACAATTATTAATAAATCGTGAGAAGAGAATTATTATATTTTGAGTGGAATGAAATTTACTGGTGGAATCGGCCAAAACACAGATTCTATTTATGGTTGTGAAGAGTCGAAATTTGGGGAGATATGTAAGTTCTCCAATTTTTCGCAGTTTAGCAAATATGAGTAAATGACACTCAGTTGTTTAACATCTGTCTTTTTGTTGATACAGTTGTTATTCATGAAAATGTGGGACATTTCCAGGAATAAACGTTTGGAAAGGTGTTTTTCTTTATCAAGAACTTTGATACTTGTGTAATTCATAGAATGCCCTGTTGTGTTAACATGAGATGCTAGAGCGCATCTTTCAGGATGAAGCCTAGCATCACTTTTGTGTGATGTAATCCTTCCTTTAAGAGATCTGGAGGTCTGACCTATGTATATTTGGTTGCAGTTGTTGCAATTGATGGAGTAGACTGTGTTGGTTAAGCCAAGCAGCGGGACTTTGTCTTTCATTTTTGAAAAAATGCAGTTTATAGTGAGGACGGATTTGCAAGCAATTCGAAAGTTCAAAGGACTGCACAATCTGATCAGCTTAGGGGTCAGTTCCTTGATATAGGGCAGGACAGCAAAACCAGGTCTGGAGTCCGGGTTGGTGCTTGTACTGTTTGGATTGATGTTATTATTGGGAATTACATCAGTTCCGTTATTATTGCAAATCCGTCCTCACTATAAACTGCATTTTTTCAAAAATGAAAGACAAAGTCCCGCTGCTTGGCTTAACCAACACAGTCTACTCCATCAATTGCAACAACTGCAACCAAATATACATAGGTCAGACCTCCAGATCTCTTAAAGGAAGGATTACATCACACAAAAGTGATGCTAGGCTTCATCCTGAAATATGCGCTCTAGCATCTCATGTTAACACAATAGGGCATTCTATGAATTACACAAGTATCAAAGTTCTTGATAAAGAAAAACACCTTTCCAAACCTTTATTCCTGGAAATGTCCCACATTTTCATGAATAACAACTGTATCAACAAAAAGACAGATGTTAAACAACTGAGTGTCATTTACTCATATTTGCTAAACTGCGAAAAATTGGAGAACTTGCATATCTCCCCAAATTTCGACTCTTCACAACCATAAATAGAATCCGTGTTTTGGCCGATTCCACCAGTAAATTTCATTCCACTCAAAATATAATAATTCTCTTCTCACGATTTATTAATAATTGTTAATTTAAATTCCCATTAATTAAAATATAGTTTATTCAACTGCCTCTGGTCGGTTTAACAAATTCCTACATAACATTCTGAAAATCACATCATCTGAAGTGATTTGGCAACGTTTGGCACACGCACAATTCGTTCCATCTTTCAACACAGACATTGACAACCTTCGGCCTTCTGTCAAAGGGTTTCATCTCACTCATTATTCCATGACCACTAATTTGTGCAATCATCAAGTGGCTTCACGATGTAATGCTCTAATGTTTTTTAAATAATTTTTAATCTGTTTTTAACTTGTTCTTGTCATATTTTATATAATTTTGACCATTGTACAATCTATCCAGCTCTCACCATGTTACTGGACGTTTCCCTCATCCTATACGTAAACAACAATTAGCAACATCCTCACATACTACTGTAAGTTGAGTCAATTTAAATTCATTTTACACTTTTGTTGCTACTGTTAGCATTGTAATTGCAGCTCCTGATGATGATGGCAAAGTCCATTGAAAGCTAGAGAGAATTAAAAAAAGTATAAAGAGTCCTCTTTGCTTAAATTTTGTCGAAGTACCCAACAAAAGGCGGAAGCTTTAATTTTTCACCTATATATATATATATATATATATATATATACAGGGTGACTTCGAAGTTGAGTCATTTATTTTAACAGTGAGTAGATCTGATCAAAAGAAATGTTTTTTTCCTTTACCATTTTCCTGGTAAAATTAAAGTAACAAAGTTATAGCCCTTTGGAAGTTTGAGTACCGCCCTGTCTCAATAACAATATTATGTGGTCGTGTTTGGCGACAATGGATATAATCCGCCGTATCGGTTCATCGCATCGGAAACAAAAAAGCGAAAGAATTTGGAACGATGTTTTTACAGGTATCTCATTCATTTGTATACAGTTAGTGTCAGTGAATAGTGGTATGTGTTGCGTGGCTCAAACGAAATAAAAAATGGCACATGTTTATGCGGATCGGTTTCCCAATCGAGTGCAACCAACCCCTCGTGCCTTTGTTAATGTAGTACAACGGGCTTGTGAATCAGGTGACTTAAGACCTCACAGGGGACCTCACGATCAAATACAGGTCCGCACTGAAATACTTGTCGGGAGGATACTTTATAAAACAAGGTAAAATTTTTTTTTTATTTTTACACACATATTTTGGTTTATCTTCCTTCTACAATCATTATCTGAAAATTAATGACTCAACTTCAAAGTCACCCTGTATATATATACAGGGTGACTTCGAAGTTGAGTCATTTATTTTAACAGTGAGTAGATCTGATCAAAAGAAATGTTTTTTTCCTTTACCATTTTTCTGGTAAAATTAAAGTAACAAAGTTATAGCCCTTTGGAAGTTTGAGTACCGCCCTGTCTCAATAATGATATTATGTTCTCGTGTTTGGCAACAACAGATATAATCCGCCTTATCCGTTCATCGCATCGGAAACAAAAAAGCGAAAGAATTTGGAACGATCTTTTTACAATTATTTTCTTCAGTTGTATACAGTCAGTATCAGTCGGTAGTCGGTAACGCGTAAGTGAATAATCGTGTCTGTTGCGAGGCTCAAATCAAAAATGGCACATGTTTACGAAAATGCTGAACTTGTGGACATGGTTCTTATTTACGGGGAGTCTTTACAAAATGCTGCCGCGGCATCACGGATCTATGCGGATCGGTTTCCCAATCGAGTGCAACCAACCCCTCGTGCCTTTGTTAATGTAGTGCAAAGAGCTCGTGAATCAGGTGACTTAAGACCTCACAGAGGAGATCATGCCGGTGCTCCAAGACCACACGATCAAATAGAACTAGAAGAACAAATTTTAGAATTAGTAAGTGATGATCCAACAGTAAGCACCCGACAAATTTCAACTCAATTGGCGATTAGTCAGTATAAAACTTGGAAAACTCTACGTGAAAATCAGTTCTATCCGTTTCACATACAAAAAGTGCAGGCCTTACAACCGGAAGATCATGAACAAAGGGTTGACTTTTGCAATTGGCTTTTAAATAAACATCAAAATGATGACAATTTTTTAAATCAAATTTTAGTGAGTGATGAAGCCCTCTTTACTAGAAACGGAATTATTAATTCACGTAATTCTCACGTTTGGGCTATTGAAAATCCCCATGAAATAAGGGAAACCAATTTTCAACAGCGATTTGAACCAATCAACCTGTGGGCGGGAATTGTTAATGGAATTTTAGTGGGGCCTTTTGAATTACCAAATCGCTTAACTGGTGAAAATTATTTTGATTTCTTGCAACACAATTTGCCTGGTTTACTGTAAGATGTGCCTTTAAATATTAGACAAAACATGTGGTTTTTACAAGATGGGGCACCACCCTATTATGCAAGAAATGTGCGTGAATTTTTAAATAGACAATTTAATAATCGTTGGATCGGCCGTGGCGGTTTTGTACCTTGGCCGCCAAGGTCTCCGGACTTAAATCCTTTAGACTTTTGTTTGTGGGGTTGGCTAAAAACTCTAGTGTATAAAACACCGGTTAATACACGCGAAGAATTACGTGCTCGAATTGAGGAAATGAGTACAGTGATCAGAAATCAACCAGTGATTTTATTGCGTGCTTGTAAAGAGACATGGCTAAGACGCGCCCAGCTGTGCGTCGAGCAAAACGGAAATCATTTCGAACAGTTTTTGTGACATGCTTTTGGGCGCACAGGTCCGCACTGAAATACTTGTCGGGAGGATACTTTATAAAACAAGGTAACATTTTTTTTTTTAATTTTTTTTTATTTTTACACACATATTTTGGTTTATCTTCCTTCTACAATCATTATCTGAAAATTAATGACTCAACTTCAAAGTCACCCTGTATATATATATATATATATCTAAAAAGAGTTTACTAAGGCTAAAGTTTGCCAATTTCCCAATTAATAATTAATATATATGTATACATATATATATATATATATATATATATATATATATATATATAGGTACTTCGACAAGATTTAAGCAAAGAGGACTCTTTATACTTTTTTTAATTCTCTCTAGCTTTCAATGGACTTTGCCATCATCATCAGGAGCTGCAATTACAATGATAACAGTAGCAACAAAGGTGTAAAATGAATTTAAATTGACTCAACTTACAGTAGTATGTGAGGATGTTGCTAATTGTTGTTTACGTATAGGATGAGGGAAACGTCCAGTAACATGGTGAGAGCTGAATAGATTGCACAATAGTCAAAATTTATACAAAACATGACAAGAACAAGTTAAAAACAGATTAAAAATTATTTAAAAAATTTTAAACATTACATCGTGAAACCACCTGATGATTGCACAAATTAGTGGTCATGGAATGATGAATTGATGAGTGACATGAAACCCTTTGACAGAAGGCCGAAGGATGTCAATGTTAGTATTGAAAGATGGAACGAATTGTGGGCGTGTGCCAAAACGTTGCCAAATCACTTCAGATGATGAGATTTTTAGAATTTTATGTTAGAATTTGTTAAACCGACCAGAGGCAGTTGAATAAACTATATTATTATTAATGGGAATTTAAATTAACAATTATTAATAAATCGTGAGGAGAGAATTATTATATTTTGAGTGGAATGAATTTTACTGGTGGAAACGGCCAAAACACAGATTCTAATTATGGTTGTGAAGAGTTGAAATTTGGGGAGATATGTAAGTTCTCCAATTTTTCGCAGTTTAGCAAATATGAGTAAATGACACTCAGTTGTTTAACATCTGTCTTTTTGTTGATACAGTTGTTATTCATGAAAATGTGGCACATTTCCAGGAATAAACGTTTGGAAAGGTGTTTTTCTTTATCAAGAACTTTGATACTTGTGTAATTCATAGAATGCCCTGTTGTGTTAACATGAGATGCTAGAGCGCATCTTTCAGGATGTAGCCTAGCATCACTTTTGTGTGATGTAATCCTTCCTTTAAGAGATCTGGAGGTCTGACCTATGTATAGGATTACATCACACAAAAGTGATGCTAGGCTACATCCTGAAAGATGCGCTCTAGCATCTCATGTTAACACAACAGGGCATTCTATGAATTACACAAGTATCAAAGTTCTTGATAAAGAAAAACACCTTTCCAAACGTTTATTCCTGGAAATGTCCCACATTTTCATGAATAACAACTGTATCAACAAAAAGACAGATGTTAAACAACTGAGTGTCATTTACTCATATTTGCTAAACTGCGAAAAATTGGAGAACTTACAATATCTCCCCAAATTTCAACTCTTCACAACCATAATTAGAATCTGTGTTTTGGCCGTTTCCACCAGTAAAATTCATTCCACTCAAAATATAATAATTCTCTCCTCACGATTTATTAATAATTGTTAATTTAAATTCCCATTAATAATAATATAGTTTATTCAACTGCCTCTGGTCGGTTTAACAAATTCTAACATAAAATTCTAAAAATCTCATCATCTGAAGTGATTTGGCAACGTTTTGGCACACGCCCACAATTCGTTCCATCTTTCAATACTGACATTGACATCCTTCGGCCTTCTGTCAAAGGGTTTCATGTCACTCATCAATTCATCATTCCATGACCACTAATTTGTGCAATCATCAGGTGGTTTCACGATGTAATGTTTAAAATTTTTTAAATAATTTTTAATCTGTTTTTAACTTGTTCTTGTCATGTTTTGTATAAATTTTGACTATTGTGCAATCTAAGAATTAAAAAAAGTATAAAGAGTCCTCTTTGCTTAAATCTTGTCGAAGTACCCAACAAAAGGCGGAAGCTTTAATTTTTCACCTAACTGGTCTAGACGACAATGACCACGTCTCAAGTTATATATATATATATATATATATATATATATAACAAAAAGTAGGAAAATAATGGGCATAATCCGCAAAAAGGAGGAAAGTGGATTCGAGCAGAAAAAAGGATAGGTAACCCGAGCGATACGTATTTCTGCTGGTTGGCTTCATCAAGCCTGAAATGAATGCACATATGTAACTACAAAAGTAGATATACATGCCCATACATCCGGACACGGGTGTAACCTGAGGAAACTAAGATGGAGAGGGAAAGAAAATGTTACACGGAGTTAGAAATAAGAGCCAACCTACACATTGTAGTATAAAATGGCTTGAATACCTCGAATTTTCAGGGCGACATCCAAGGCCGCGTAGAACCACGCGGCCGGTTATAGCAGTAGTACTTCAAGCCCAAAGGATCTACAAAAAAGAAATGATCATGCGGGGAAAGGTATATGACAAGTAGAAAAATTAATGGGGAAACATGTTGGAAAACGATACTTAATTTTTAAACGAAGTTACGTCAATCTCAGAACTCTAGGCTATAAATTGCTAGATTGTAACTAATCCCCTCACTCAAAACAACAGAATGAATTTATTTGTAACATCATATAAGTACACTCAGGATTAGATTACCTACCAAACAAATAACGAAAACCCGCATTAAAACATTACGACTTGTACATAAAGCAAACAATCATCTAGCTTGATTCCATTATTTCAGGATGCTGGAAAAAATGCTGAGGTAGAATATTCTTTGGCGAGTGCAGTAACAGGTGAAACATCCACAGCTACCGAAGATGAGCGTGCTTTTAAGATAGATCCGAAAACAGGAGCCATCACCACTAGATCAGCTCTAGACAGGGAAACTACTGAGGTAAAACACACATTATGAACCTCATCTTGTCATATGCACCTTTTTCAACCGATTATTTTTGGTTAGTTAGTTTCCATAATTCACGTCGATTGCGCAATACTGCAAGTCTCACTGTGTATCGATTTTAGATATACAGGCTTAATTTTTAATGCGAGAAACTCTAGTAGGTACTCTTTTCCGTTGCACACGGCAGGAAACAGTTAATTTAGGTTAACAAAAAGTTAATAAATCAACATTCTGAAATTCGGAATCACAGTAGTTAATGGGACCAGAAATAAAAATCAACTCTCTCCGCACCTAAAATAATTGATGTTCTAAGAGTATCACTGGTCAAATGCAAATATATTTATTATATCTTGAAAAATATGGGAATTTTCATAAATGTGTATCCTTAGAATGATGTCTGTGGAAATTTAACTATAAGAATAATATTTTACAATATTTATCTAGGTTTATTACATATAAAAATAAGCCAGTTACTCTTTTAGAGCCGCTTATACAGGGTGGCCAACTAACAATGCGAGGTACTGTATCTGGGATCCTATCCATCGTAAAGGCTTGCGGCAAAGAAGTTTTGGCTAAAACGGCCAAGAGAAGAACCTGGAAAGATTTTCAAGTTTCTGAAATGGCCACTAGGGAGCGTAACTGCAATCTTGAATCTGAAAAAGTGTTTTCTGTTTATTCCGCTGTATTAACCTAACAAAAAAATGGAGACTATTTTACCAGAAATGTGAAGTAATATCGGAGACACTAAGAAAAGAAGCTTGAGAATTATAATCTGATCAGATAGAGGGAGAATTACTTATCACTGATAGGATATGTGCTATTTAGTAATATTGATTCGAAAATAATCATTTAACAAAATTACTTAAATAGCATTTTATTAAATGTATTTGACAGATGATGTATATATTATAAGTGAAAATTATTTAGAAACGATGCGACACTCTTGCCCTGAAATATGAACAGTTATTAAAATATATCGTTTGTTCAAAACAGTTGATCAAGCAGCCAGCAAGAGAAATTATGAAGAAAACAGCACATAAGTATGGTAGCTTGAAAATAAGGCAACAAAATGTTTCATTCCAAAAATAAGTTATTCACAGAGTTTATTTTGTAGGGCTATCAGTAAATAGCTTTTCATAGACTCTGAGAAAATCCTTTAGGTTAACACTATTCTTTCAGACCTTCATCAACAGTGACGAGTAGCTAATACTTTTGTAAGTGATCCATCATAATATTCTGTAGGCGTGTATTTTTTCCTAAATTATTGTCTACATTATCTATATGAAAAATAAAAAAGTATGAATTTATTATATTTTATTATGAATATAGATATTACAAAAAACGTAACCTATTACAAATTAATGACTCATGCAATCGATACACATGAGGGAGAAGGTTGGTTTACCTATTTCGAAATTGTTCAAAGTAGCTGCTTGACATAGTTCCAAGTTCTTTAAATACATGGATTATTCAGACACTTTGACCACTACTACATGCAGTTAAATGCTTAGAGCACTTGAAAATTATTCCAAAATATTTCGCACTGTAGTCACAGTCTTATAAATATAATAACTGAGAATATGTGGAGTTCTTCAAATACTGAGTATCCCCAATTCGTCAGATACTTGTGCTTCCACAAAGTTCAGCTAAAATCTGCACGGTGAACTGTTAGCATATCTAGTTAGTGCTGGTCGAACTACTCTGTTTATATTTGATGCTGGTTGGAGGAAGGCTTGAAAATGATGATCATGTGACTTCCTTCACTGAAGGTGTCAAACTCATCTTGCTGTAACGAGCGGCGCACCAGATAGACACCACTAGGTCTCCTTTAGATTTTCTTTCTAACATTGCCAAGGACTGACTGACATGACTTCTCAGCTGCTAGAATCTCAAGGTAGTGTAACAGTCTGCCTGAAGTTTTTCCAAGTTCTACTAACTTGAGGCAGTTAAAACATTTAACTATGCATATCTAAGATTATATTTTTCTCACAAAAAAGGTCTTGCATTATAATACCAATGGTCATGACCATGGAAGCAGATGTATTAGAAGAGCTAGAGGTCTTTGAAGAGAGCTACCTACCCCAAGAGAGCATATGTCACAGTATTCTTGTAAATGTTGAAAGCATTAACCATAATTTTGACAATTTTCTAGTAACATGTTTGAATCAAACTACTGTGATATTCTTGTTTTAAGTGTTTCCATCTAGAACAGTATAAGTTGAACATTCCATATTATACTTTACAGTATAATAATTATATTTACACGAAAATATGCCTCATCTAATAAAAATGGTATATTTATTTATAAAAGGCATATAATGTGCATACATTTGTATAAAATTTATCAAAATCTTTAGTTGCACTATGTAGACTGATATTCAAATTAGCGAACATATATTTTTGCTTAGCTTGCATGATTTAATGAAGAAGCATTAAATGTTACGTATTTATACGAGCTTGATGTTTTTATATGTTCATAAAATACAAAATGAACGTTTATACCTATGTAAATCAACGTAACAAGAGGTGTAGAAACCATCAATACCTTTTAATATCAATGATTCATAGAAATCTAAATCGACGTTATTTAACAGATCACGGCCCAGACATTTTCGCAAAACAATGTAAATTTCTCATTTTTTCATTTCAGAGCCAGAATCAGTTTTTTGTTATTTCATTAGAATTGTATTAAGTGCGATGCCCTGTAACTTACTACTCTGAATTAATATTTCGCGGACAAAAGAACAGTAAATGACAAATACAAAGCAGAAATAATATTATGCACCCTAATATTTACGTTTTTCTTTAATATTTTAATGATTTAATTCTACCAACTGATCTTGTACAACCTGAGTTCTGGTTTAAATGGAAACAGCAATTAGTATTTAGTAGTAATATTACATTTGAAAAAAAAATTATCTAAAAAACCACAAGAAGCGCAATTTTGCTCACTAATAAGCACCATTCTGTGGCTTTTTGTCCATAATCAAAATGTTTAGCTTAGCTAGTTTTTATAAAACACGAAAGAATTTTGAAAGTCCGACTTTGAATTTTTTAATTTTTCGACTATTTTTATGGTTACTCCTAGATAACTTTGATATTGTGCAAAATTTTCTCAAAAACTGTTCAATAATGCATGAGGTATGTGATATTAACGATTTGACGTGTCTAGATAAATTTGCGTCTCGGTACATACTATCTAGCGTTTCACTATGTCAAATTCCTCATACAAATAAAAAGTAATTCTTACAAATTACATATGTAAAGTCTCTAACAATTTAGACTAGACTAGGCCATGTTGATGAGTTGCCAAAAAGCACATATCAGCTATCCATGGTTGGCTGTATTAATGGTAACGTTTAGAGGGGTTCTGATGATAACTGTTTTTGCCAATCTAACTCAATAATATGTTTCATTCGTTAATAACTATTAATTCATATGGGTAGGGTTAACCGTGTAGACAGGGTGGCCAATATATAACTGACACAATGGTTCAATTCTGGTGCGATAGATGGCGCTTCGCACTATTTCATGCTGAGTTTTTGTTATATTGGCCTATTTCATCTATTCAATGTCATTCTGCTTACTTATTTCAAAAGACTTACTCCAGTGTGATCCACTTTACGTAAACTAAGATTTACTTGCTCTGTAGAGGTGGTGGTCAAAGATGTATCTTCTAACTGCTGTATTGGTAGCAAAGGACAAGCTGAAGGATGATCTGAAACTCTACAATTCCTTTAAAACTCAGTGAACGAACTACATAATTATAATATTGCAGAAAGTATTGATTAAAAAATTGTATATTCCATATGGCGTAATGTCTTCACAGATCAATAGCGAGAACCATTTAAATAATACCTTGGTTGAAAAGCTCATAATATAAATGATCTCCACTTAGCTTACATGCCTCAGGCTTAGTAATTGTATACTGCCTCAACTTGAGCACATTTTATGAGTCTGTGGGCCCATTTCACCATTTGTGTACACTGTACCCGACAGTGTAATATGTAATTCTGCACAAGAAAGATTTATATTCCGAAAATCCATTTTTTAGACATAACATCAAGCTCAAAACAACAAGTGACAAGTGACCACAAAACATAGACTACAGTAACGTTGGAAAATAGACCAAAGAAGAATTGACATTTGAAATTAGTGTCTCACAATGTTAGTGATGGGAGGATACATTTGCAATCAGTGGAATGCATTGGAATGGTTAAAAGATATGAATTGAATCGTTTTTACGTTATCTCGACTGAATATCTGCTCTGTTTCGGTACATATATGTTTGTGGTATGGTTGCATAAAGTAGTTTGTTCACGAACCAGTTCCTAGAACTGAATGCAACTTAATGCAAAGGACTAGAAAGCACATCACTATTTCAAGTAATCCAAGGAGGGACAAATTGTCATTTCATCGCACTAGTGATGAGAGAATCGAAACCCTGAGATTCGCTTTGCTTCTGTGGCTCAGAGATATAGTGTTTTCTTCTGATAAAATTAGAGCAGTTTTTGAGCTTAAAATACTCTACCTTAGTTAATACCTTTGATCCTGAAGTTGCTCCCAAAACAACATTAAACAACTCTCATGTCGTGTCGCGTGCAGTAATCTGTCAATGAAGCATATTTTTCGTTTATTTGTCCTTTTCCGTGTTACTATGCTGAATCATCGAAAAGAATAATAGTAAACCACGAGCAAATAGCACCGCTGCATTTAAAGATGGAAATCGAGGCAGACAGTAGACAACACCAGCCCGAGTTGTTTCAAGTTCTGTATGTTTCTACACTGAGTGAAACACTAGTTCAAAATGCGCACCAAAAAAACATGAATATATAAATTGGTTCTGTTATAAGAATTTGGAATATGCACCAGTCCAACACTGGCTTCACTGAAAGAAAACGCGATTGAATAGCTTGGTCGGACAACCCTTCTCTGGACAACATCGAGCATTGATAATATAGTCGAGGCGGCGGCATCCCAAACGTGTGAGCAATACTCGAGGCTAGGCCTTTTCTGGGCCATGTATAGAGTGAGAAGGTCATGCGGAAGTACTTCTTAGCCCCAAACAAATAGCCTAGCTTTTTCCCAGCAGCTGCCGCTATTGACAAGATGTGTTCGTGCCAGATCAAGTCCACGGTAATCTGGACTACGACCAGCCTAAATGAACGGCTCTTTGGCAGAAACCGGCCATCCATCTGAACCGTATGAGCGCTAGGACGCTTTTTATTCGTCACGGTACAGTACTGTGTTTTGGAAGCATTACACTGTACAAGATTGTTGCATCCCCAAGCAGTGATAACCTCCAGGTCTCTCGTCAGAGAGGAAGTCGTCGCTAATCTGCTTTTTTCCAGCTCAGCTGCAGAGATCGCCTTGTCACTCTGAATTCCTGCATGTAGAGTGCTGACATCAGCGAAGCTGAGGATTGGGGTGATCGTACAGGAAAGGAGGTCGTTGATATGCAAGAAGAACCGTGTCGGAGCCAAGGCCAATCCCTTGGGAACCCCCGCGTTGACCTTGCGGGATGAAGAGGAGATCCCGTCAATCACGACGGATACCTTGTGGCCAGAGAGAAAGTCAGCCACCCAGCTGCAAAGCCTTTCTGGGAGGTCATGAGATGGAAGTTTGCATAAAAGGACAGCGTGCCATAGCTGATATCAAGACGACATAAGCCTCACCGTAATACTGGATTAGTTTACTCCACAATTGCGTGACGTAAGCTAGGAGGTCCCCTGTGGATCGCTGGTGTCGGAAACCATACTGCCTGTCGCTAATTAAGCCGAGACGTTCGAGGTAGTCCAGAAGCTCACGATTTATGCACCTCTTATCACCTTACTTATAACAGAAAGCAGAGCTAAAGGCCTGTAGTTGTAAGGGACGGTTTCAGATGCTTTTTTTGAATGGGTTCGACATGAGCAAATTTACAGTTTTCTGAGTTGGCAGCAAAGACCTTGGCAAGCACTTCAGCCATGGCCTTCGAGTCAGCTGCAATCGTTCCATCCTGACACATAAGTGTGGAAGGCTACTGTGTGACAAGTTCTTTTCAATCTGCCAGAAAGACCGACTGCCATTTAGCTGTGACATTACCTTGCCGAATCAGACATATCTTTCATCATTTTCAAAGAAATTGTACAAAATCTTCAAATTTGCGAAGTTAGCGCGTTTCACTTCATACGTTGTTACCAGACATGCCCAAATCATCAGTAGCTGCGGTGATATTCTTCCCGACCACTGCATCCCCACGGCTAGGCGACCTGTATGTTAAATTTGTGTTGATAGGGCAGCGGGTTATGCTATAAATCATATGTCACAGTTTCTATGCACTGATTGCAACGGTTAGACGATACCAAAAATATTTTTATAAATAGGAGATTTTTCCCATTCCGGATCGAACAATCCACCAAAGATGCTTATAATCATGATACCTAACAAATTTTCATGAAAAACCCGCTGTATGTAGGTATATAAGAGCTTTCTTATAGTTGTTCGTCAATTTGATGATACAACACATCTGCCAAAGATGATCATAATCAGGATAGTACACTATGACGAAGGTCCACTGTATGTAAGAATTTTCAGAAACTACATTTGCAATTTGACAACAGACCATGATGGTGTTCACACTTTTCAAATATTCTTCAAGACGTGTTATCAGTCTAGCTCCAACTATCATAAGTACTATGTTTGTATTCATACTTTAAATTCAAAACCAGCAAATGTAAAAGATTCATGTCGCACCCTCCACCACGGGCCGTGATCGTCGTTAGACTTGGCAACCCTGCGAGTAACAGATAGATAACCCCACCAGTGAAAAAGGCAATCAAACAATAAACATTGTTAGTTTTTATGATTTTTGGACTTAAGACATTATTTGTGAGACATTTTTCATAATTTTTTGTCTATGTCCATAGTAATTGCATTATGCATCACGGAGATGTAGGGATTGACACGTCTTACACATATCTGTGTTTTAGGATGGAGAGGACAATGTTTTTATTGCTTTGAAGAAATTCATTTACCCGTAAATTAATAAATGATTACTATTATGATGTAAAGGAAGATGAGAAATTGGATGGAATGTATTTTATATTCTATTTTCTTGCAAAATACAGACAGTCGAATTTTCACGATTTTATTTAATATTCTAATAGAAATCTCTGATATTCAGAGACCTTTGATAGCTTCTGTCAAATTGCATTTCGATAAGGTATTTTCCCATTAGTCCATAATATTAATGTTGGTGAAATTGGGCCTGATTCATTCATTCTTTATTATAAACATTACAAAACACTTAATATTTTAACGTGTTGTTTCAATGTGTTATTGTAACTGTTTTTATTTAACTAATCTCTGTACCATTATGTACTCATCTAATGTAATAGGCAGGCACTGTATTATATTTTAAATATTTATGAAATTCTTGACTTGCATAAACACACTGTGTAAAATGCAAATAAACTACTACTACTATCAGGTAAGGAATTCACGAATATTCCAAACGTTATACAATCAAAATCTGTAATTAATTATTCATCATGTATAAGTAAACGCGTAAACAGCATTTTAAAGTGCTATTCTTAATAGTTTGAGGAATGAAGCGCTATTAAAAAAATGGTTTTTCATATTCCCTGAAAAAGTAGCCAAATGTTTGATTCATTGTATTGACCTTTAGAAAGTGTTGAAAAGTTACAGCTACAATTTTGGTTCAACACATGCTAATTCACTGCGGACGAAGGTGTGAATCGAATCAAGTCATCGTTAATGAATTTTAGGTAGAATTTTACAGTAATATTCATACGTTCATGCTGGAATTATAATCACTATACCACAACTGTACGCGGTGAAAGAACACAATTGACCAAATCAAGTATATGAACTTGTACATCGACGAAGGCATTATATGTCCAACCGTTCCTAGATCCTGAATGTCACAGTAACACGAATCCCACCAAACGCATATAACTCAAGTTGGCGTTGATAGAACCTCATTTTTGACTGAGTGTCGCCTCTAGTAGTACTCTGTGCTATGGGTATATACGAAAAAGACAATTAACAGAAACAGGCCATGGAATACAACAAAACAAATTCCTAATCAAAACATAAATAATCCTCAAATTGTCAATAGTTGCCAATAGTTTCGCGTTACTTTGAACAATTTTTGTGCTTATCAAATGAGTTTTAAGAACGATTAAGCTGTAGCTATGCTTGCAGTTTATTTTGGATGTCTTCAGAATACCGCAGTAACAAAAAGAGTTTACGCGACTGGATATTCGAATCTGCGTTTTCGCGATGTGAGAGTTTTTCCCTGATTAGTGGCGAGCTTACGAGCCAATGGTAGTTTTTGGCCTAAGTTTCAACGGCAAAGAATTGGAAGAACACAAACAAATATTAACCGCGTACTGGGGTATATTGAAGGATTCCTCATGTTAGCACAAGGGCATTATCCCTTGAGTTGGGCATATATCATGAACAACGATTCAAAATATTTTGAAGGACCATAGGTAAGTTCTAATGGCCATAAAAATAGAGATTTATTTGAATTTAACTTTTTTAATTACTGTTGGAATGCACCCATGTAATGTCGTTTTGCATCAGGTCTTGAAAGAGGAAGAGGTTGGACTTATTGCCATTGGGTTAGGCATGATACGCGAAAATAGAGAATTTTTATTAAATTCTTTGGACGGATGAAGCCACCTTTAATAGTGACGGGGAGTCAATCTGCACAATATGCATTATTGGTCTGCAGAAAATGCGTACTGGTTGCGTGAAGTTCAGCACCAAGGGTGTTGGAGTTTAAATGTGTCGTATGGCGCACTGGGAGGCTGAATTATTGGGCCATATTTTTTCGAACTATTCCTAAATGGCAATGTCTTTCTTCGCTTTTTGGACAATCAATTACCGTTGTTGTTGGCAGATGTGCCACTGGAAACACAGCGAGGGCATATTAATGCAGTATTTCAACAGCGGTGGATTGGAAGAGGAAGTCCGTTTCCATAGCCTTCGCGATCACAAGACTTGTCTTGATTTTTATTTACGGTTAAGCACACGTGTTTCAGACTGAACCTACAACCAGAGAACATGAGAAACAGGATTCGTAATGCAATACGTAACATACCGAGAGCCCAAACTGAAGCTGCAATTTTGTCTACCCATGAGAGGCTTCACGAATGCATAGAACGTGATGGTCAGCATTACGAACATTTACGGGGACATTAAAAATCTTTCTTTTTCAAATCGGTCCTTTTTGGGACTTAATAATAAAAAGAAAATCCAGGAAAATTAGTTTGAAAAATGAAAATTTAAGGGATAAAATTTTCTTTTGCCTAAATTTCAGGTTAGGAACAAGAAATCGAGCTGTGGTTTTCGCAATCTTGTTTAGACATCACTTAGCTACTTTTACATAAAAAAAAATCATACCAATGCGTTTAATTGTTTGGGATAATTAACCATTTTTCAACTAGCCCAAGTTTGTTAAAATTGGCTCAGCTGTTTCGAAGATACGGGGTGTTTTTTTCAGAAACCTTTGAATACCTCTTTATTTTTAGAGATACAGCAAAAATTATCAAACAAAAAAGGTTCAGATTATCCTCGAATTTAAAGATCAGAAAGTTTTTTGTTAATTAATATAGCGGAATACTCAAAAACATCACTTTTTTAGATTCAAGATTGCAGTTACGCCCCTAGCGGCCATTTCAGAAACTTGAAAATATTTTCCCAGTTTTTCTCTTGGCCATTGTAGTAATAACTGTTTTTGCCGCAAGCCTCTACGATGGATAGGTTCCTAGACACAGTATCTCGCATTTTTACCCTGAGCGTGGTTATCACCTGCTTCTAAATAGATTTGAAAATCGCTGGTTAGCAAGACAGGATAAAGCGTCATCTTTTACCAGAATCGACCACTGCGGAGATCGCATTGCTGCTATTTTTTGGAAATCAGGTCGCGGTAAATAGAACAGTCGCCATGTGTCCGCTAGACGGTTGACGATTCTGGCTGTATTGTAGATGTGGTCTACTTGCCACTGATTAAACTAAACATGATGCTTTCGTCCGTCCTACTAAAAGACATTCAACCATGGACAGCTGTTTCTTGCTTTTTGGCTACTCAGCAGCTTGGTCTAGATGTGGGCTCTCTTCTCAGGGACATCGAACATCATTAATCATTATCATTAATATCATTATCATTTATCATTAAACCATTATCATTAATCATTATTATTAATCATTATCAGTAATCATTAATCATTATCATTAATCATTATCATTAATCATTATCATTAATCATTATCATTAATCATTATTATCATTATCATGATCATTATCATTAATCATTATCATTAATCATTATCATTAATCATTATCAGTAATCATTATCATTAATCATTATCATTAATCATTATCATAATCAATTATCATTATCATTAATCTTATCACTAATCAATTATCATTAATCATTATCATTAATCATTATCAGTAATCATTATCATTAATCATTATCATTAATCATTATCATTAATCATTATCATTAATCATTATCATTAATCATTATCATTAATCATTATCATTATCATTATCTTAATCATTATCATAATCATTATCAGTTAATCATTATCAGTGATCATTATCATTAATCATTATCATTAATCATTATCATTAATCATTATCATTAATCATTATCATACATTAATCATTATCATTATCATTATCATATCATTAATCATTATCATTAATCATTATCATTAATCATTATCATTAATCATTATCATTAATCATTATCATTAATCATTATCATTAATCATTATCATTAATCATTATTATTAATTATTATAATTATTATTAATCATTATCGTTAATCATTATCGTTAATCATCATCGTTAATCATTATCGTTAATCATCATCATTAATCATTATCAGTATCATTTTTATAATTTATTATTGTTATTATACAGTTATTTAACCGTTTCAGAGATCCTAATGGTGAGTGTCGAATTTGAAACTTCCGTTATAGGATAAATAGTAACGGACCTAATTTACTTTCCTCTATAACTTTCTCATATCTACTGTTTTATTTATCCGTAGGTGTACACACTGTTGGTTCGTGCTAACGATCAAGCGAGCCCTCAGTCTGCTCGCAAAACGGCAACCTCAACGGTGGTGGTGAAAGTGTTGGATGACAACGACAATTACCCGCAGTTCCTGGAAAGAGCCTATGCTGTTGCTTTGGATGAAGATACCGACGTTTCTAATAACCCTGTCGTCGCCCAAATTACTGCTACTGATGCTGATCAGGTAAAATTGATTTCACCCTTTAATTAACATTCCCAAAGAAGATTCCCAATCATATGCTGTATTTAGAACTTCACCTACAATTTATATCGTCTCAGCCTTGTTGCCAAGTAGGATCGAAGTGATTCCCGATTGTCCGATTTCACTATTGACTCGCGGTGCTCAAAATTTGATCGGCGGGTTAAAATACTTGTCAAACTATGGAACAAATATGCGTTTTGTGCAAGAATGGCCTCGAGTCTTCATTTTAAATAAAGAAATTCCTAACAAATCACACGGTTGAGCTATAAAAACCTATTTTATTCTCTTTATATGTATGTATTAGGTCAGGAAATTAGAATGTTGATTTTTGTCGTTGTTTTAAAAAATTCTACTTAATAAATTCTTTGAAAACAAATAGAATCGCATAATGCTTATTCTTTAACAAACATCGAGAAAATACTCAATTGACAACCGTGCGAAAAAATATGTGTCTTTCCAACCAATTTAATGCTTAACACTTGTTTAGAGCTAATTTTTCCGGCTTATCGTAGCACAGCGGAACGCCTCGAACCTAATCTTGCCCACTGGACGACCAACTTGTGCCGGAATCACCGCCATTTTATATTATTGCATCAACATTGGAAATAAAACTTTCATAAAACGAAGCACGAAAAGTTATTTTCTCCTACGCTCTGTATGAATTTTTTTACACCGAAGTAGCCGCGCAGGCAGAAGCCTAAATGCCAGGACACTGCGGCTGCTATGAGCAACTTAACTTTGTTAATCCGATTTTTGTACTGCCTGAACTGGGAAAAGCCTCCTCGTGTAGATTGTTCGGCAATGTCGATAGACTAGGGACAAAGGAGCGGTCGTATTAACCAGTATAAGAATACATATTAATGTTCAATTTCATCTTCACGTACTCACGTTGCACATTGCATATACTCATTTATGTTATAAAGTGAGTTTGATGTTAATAATTTTGTAATTTGATTTTTAAATAGAAAATACTTACTGATTTGCTGTATTTAAACTGGTAATTTATTGTATTATCCACAGACTACTAAAGAATATAGACCTTGCAAGTCATTCATAAATGACAAATTCGTCTTTGCCGACAATGCGATGGGCCAGGGGGGAGTGCGGGTGTAAACATATAGTAAAAGATAGTAAAAATGGCCGACTTCACCAGAACATATGATTTCCAAGGCTAACACATGCCGCACCGTTCGCAGCTCGATCCAGCGGCGTAGAATAGGTTGAGTATTTGAGGCTACTTGTTTATATTGAGCAAATATAATTGCGAGGTATAAAAGGAGCGATGCATCAGCCAATTCGTTTTCGAAATTCATCCTTTGATCTGCTTAACTGTACAGACTGATAAATCTGCTCGTAATAAACGACTCATAATCATGTTTTACTTCCCTCGCCAACTCGCGGGAAAGTATTGTAATCGCGAAAATTTTTGAAATTGAGATATTATGTTTTTTGGATGCCACATGACATGTAGATCACGAAAAATCATGTCACTCATTTCCGTCAGTCTGTCTGATAATCCTTAGCCCACCTATAACGAAAAGTACCGCTCGGATTTCAAGGAAACTTTCACACAAGTTTACTACTATGCCAAGGGTGAAAAAGCTTTATAGTTTTTGAAAATCGATCTATTGGCGGCCGTGCTAGAGACAAAAAACTAAAAAATAAAAAACGCCCAAACTTTGTTTCTTAACGCTTCAGAGGCTCCTGATCATTTTGGGATTTTTTTTTGTACGGGTTGAAAGTTGGGGGTGAGGGAGGGTATGATTTTGGCACTAGTATTTTTATACATTAGTATATATTATAAGGCATAGATTTTTTTCTGTCTCGAATAGATCGATAAATTACGTCATGTTATTTATACAAAATAAGAATACTAAACAATAAAAAGTGGTGATAACCGCAAACTAACTTTTCCCGAATTACATCAATGTAACTAAAAATATGTCATTACTTCACGGCTTTTTCAATTTTTTGTAGGTCTTTAGATCTCACTGATGAGATGATGAAATTTTATCAAACTTCTGGAGCAAATTGCTGTTGAAAAAGCCCATACTCTCAAAAATCGTTTGATAAACACGAGGCATGAATGTGAATTGACCCATTTTTCTTGATGAATTCTCTGTCTCAGTTCAGTATCTCAGTTTGTCGTGATGAATGTTAGATACAGTATTATTGAATGAGTAACTGTATGGTTAAGAAAAAACGTGATGCATTGGCAAATATATCAAAAACAGATACATATAATGAGTATCCAATTTAATGTTGTAAGAAAGCATAATTCTGGAATAAAGTTTAATAAATGAAGCCAGGACATCTTTATTGAGAATAATTCATATATTTGAAAACTAAAACAATACAAAAAACATGATAGATTAATACTTGGGAGGAAAACATAATAACACCTTCGTTAGTATAAAAAAGCTCGATAACCAATAAAACAATTAATATGGAAAAATATGAAAACTACTGCTATATTGTTTCAGAAACGTTTAATACCATGGAATTCACAAGTTGCTTGGTAGTTTGTCAAAGCTAATAAAAATTGTGTGTTCCAAAATAGTCGTAATGTTTTCCTAATAATAATAATAATAATAAATAATCTTTATTTCAAAATAACAGTGCACAATTACAACGTAATGTCCGCTGTCAGGTGAAATATACGTCACATAATGCCATAATAGCAAACACGTGCAAGAAACAAAAAATAGTGTCTAAATATTCCAATATTACACAATGTTTGTTTCACATTTCTAGATATTCATCGAGCCCATATGGCTCTAGATTCATTAGTAACTTGCGAATACATTTCTTGAACTCTTTTATATTCGACAACTTTTTAACTTTCTGGGGTAACTTCTTGTAAAGCTTTGCACAACTGTAATGTTAACTTTCTTTCGGTAGCAGTTAGATGATGAATTGGGTACAAAAGAGTTATATCTCTGTTCCTTGTATTGTAATTGCCTGGGATTCTTATAAAGTACCCAATATTTTTAAATGTAAAAATCAATATTTCCTGAATATATATTGCCACTATGGTGAGTATTTTATTCCCTTTAAATTTTCCTCTACATGTTTCTCTACGCGGAATTTTTAACATGCATCTCAATGCTCGTTTCTGTACCCGAAAGAGCCTGTTTATCTGGCTACTTTGTCCGTAAAAAAATATACCAAAACGTGCAATGGACTCAAAGTTGGCATGGTAAACAATTTTTAGGGTCTTAAGGTCTAGGTACTTACTTAATATCCTAATACTATAACCGTTTTTCTAGATGTTCTACATGTGTAGCCCAGGAAAGTCTTTGGTCAATATATACTCCTAAGAATCTACCAGAGTCTGTCAGCTTGACTTCTGCCCTATCAGCTAAGTGGATCTTCGTAGCTTCCAATTTTTTCTTTAACTTGAATACTATCGCATTTGTTTTTGATGTGTTCAAGGATAGACCGTTGCGAGCAAACCACCAAAATGCTTTCTCGCATATGCTCAATGTATTTTCGGCTACTTTGTTGAAATCTTGGCCAGCTATAATCACACTAGTATCATCTGCATATTGAATAGTACATACATTATTCGGGTTTGCTATACTATCATTCAGATCATTTACAAACATCACAAAGAGGAGAGGATCCAAGACGCTTCCTTGTGGGATATCTCTATCTACTGTTAACTGCGATGAGACTGCATCCTGCCATTCTTTATGATGGAAACACTTTGTTGGCGGTCTGTTAAATAAGACTTGACCCAGTTCCAGGCACTTTCCCTTATCCCAAATGCCTCAAGTTTACTCAGTAAGACAGAATGTTCTACACAATCATATGCTTTGGAGAGATCAAAAAACAAACCCAATGATATCATATTATTTTCCAGAAATTCTGTGGCTAAAGGAATATATAGCCGTATTTATCGATTTCCCTTTTATAAAGCCATGCTGTGATTCAGCAATTAAGTTATTACAGAGCATGTGATACAGGATTCGTGAATACATCACCAGTTCGAAAAGCTTTGCAAAGAAATCCAAGATAATAACAACTGTCTTCTAAAAAGGTATGCTACAAAAATTTTCTTACAAACTACTCGATCTTTATGTTAATATACAGCGGTTTCGCAAGGTCTAGGTGTTAAACGGGATAATTTTGACAAAAATAGCCCTAATTCTGCACCAATGTATACGCTAGGTTGAACTAAAACTCAAGCTTATGCTACTAGTTTATTCTGATATGAATAAAGCAACTTATTTAATTGATTGAAAAATTGATATGAGAAATGTGCGATGAATGATATTTCACTGATGTCTAAGTATCACTGTTTTTGTGCACTTACATTTTATCCTTTCATTTTTCGATTGATCCATTTTTTTCATCGTTTCATAATGAATCCGAATTTTGAAATATTTTTCCAAAATTAGCTTTATAATACTAAATGAATGTCCATCAATCGAATCATCTTCAAACAAATGATACTCAAACTTATCTAAAATTTTTGGAGGTATAGTTTCCATTGTGTTTTTAATCAAGGAAGATTTCGCACATGTTTATTAAATATGTCTAGTTTTATGAAAAAATCTGAAATACTTTTCGACAGCTACACAAATTTGGAGTATTATGTCTGAGGCAGTAGTTAATGCTCCATATGTTTTTCTTTTTTGTAAATATTTGACATTATCACCTTCGAGTACCTTAGTACATTGACTGCAAGTTATGCATTTCAGCAAACTTCTCACCACATAGCCTGAAATATAGCCAACTACATCTTCAACATAATCTGTTAAATTCCAGGCTTGTGATGAATAAAACTTATGAGTATCAATATCATTCTTAATTTTTTTTCAAAATCCAAATAGGTTTCACTACTTCTGAAATCATTACCACTATCATCCATTGTAACCTGATGCCCACTCCCACAAGTCAGAATGGTGAGATCTTTGATGGACACATTACCAGATTCTGGTCCTGTGACCTCTCTATATATAAGGAGGCGCTTATGCCGCTTCAAAATGTCTAGATGAAGGGTTATTATTAAATCCACTCTTAGCTCTTATAGCTCCGAAAAACTGCTCTAGATGATCTTGAGAAAATTTGTTAGTTAAAATATACTTTAATTGTTCCGAGTCTACCTCTTTGCCTTCTAATTGTGATTTTTCAACAAATTTTGAATAATATTGCCTCAAACTAGTGACGCTTATCAGAAATCCTAGAAAACCTGTTTTTCTAGGGGACTGAGTCACTGGAACATCAGCCAACTTCAAATTGCTAATGTATTGGCACATTTCATCCATATAACTAAAAAATGTTTTTGCAGTGGCCTGTGATAATGGTCGCTTAAATATGTATTTAGCCAATCTATTTCTGGAATTAAAAATGTCGAATAGATTGTTAAATTTCAGGATAAAATCGGCTGTAGGTTTCGCATTCCTAAATGATGGTATTTTCAAATCTAGACTCAAATACATCAATGCATCAGCCACACTCTTGCTTAATGTCTAAGTGGCAATTTTCACTTTCATTTTTTCTCGAGTCCACTGTAAATGTCTGATTTTTGTGCCTAAATGTAGTCCCTCAAAATTTTGAATTTCTACGAGGTTTTCCAAAAAAGTCCCGTCTATGGTATTATTATCATTGTCTATCAAATATTTTTGTGAGCCAAATGTATTTCTGACCAATTTAATCATGTGCGAAGGGTCCAAAAATATGAAAACCTTATTACCTGTTACTGGATGAGCAAACTGTGTTTTAAGGTTATTAATGTCCTTGAAATCTGCACCTAAACATGATGACATCGTAAAATTTACAGGAGCACCATCAAAAGTTATGCGAGACATTTCTTAACTACTCTGCTTTCTCAACACCAGTGAGGCCGTCAAAAAAAAAATAACCCACAGGTACCTTCTATGAAGCATTTATACAAACAAGCATAAATACTAAAACTTCTTTGGCATGAGGTAGAACATCTGAATCAAATTTAGTTCCAATATCAATATAACCAGTGAATTTTGACCCAGTCTATTCGACCTGCTCCCTGATAGACATTTCATCTAAGACCAGGTTGCACAGGATGTTCTGGTTTTTTGACGCTAACTTTTTTACTTTCAAAGCATTTAGTGCTTCTGAAGTAAAACCAGGAGAGCCATCAATTGACCGATACCATTTAGAAATCGTGGATGGATGAGGCAAAGATTTATTAAAAGTATTCCTTACGAACTGGTATGCTTTTGGGGAGTAAAAAGATAGCGTCAAAGCAAAACATCTAATAGATGGGTCATATTTTTGTGAAGATGGGCCTTTCAACATCCTCTCGAATATTTTTTGTCCTGAGGTTGATAAAGAGGCCTGAATAAACAAAAAGATGGGTGTAAGGTGTAATAGCACTGCTGCTCATTATTTTAGAGTTAAATCACCACATAAATCTTAAAAGGTTGATTTTGACTACCTTCTCCAGTCATTTACATACATTCAACTAGTTAAATTAAACAGGAATTGATGAAACAAGTAAATTTATTACACATTCAATTGAAAACATGAACCCTAAACTGAGTCTTTACTACTATCCAAAACTCAGTATGATTGATACCAAAGAAAACAATTGAAATAATTTTACTTCTGTCCGTTATTCTATATTATCTAATTTAGAGATTTTTACCTCAAGAACAGTCCCTGAAGAATTAGTTATATATGATTTTTCTTTAAGCAACTTCATCAAGCCTCCTAATGTCTTGATTTTTTTCTTAAGGTATGTATTGCTAGCCTGAAGATTATGACTCTTCTTTCTCAGAGCAGTTATAGTATTCTTCATCAAATGGAAATTCTTCTTCGCCTTCTCTGGTGTAGAAAAGTCTGATGAAGATAGGTCACCCACATACCTGCTTTTTCTGAAACAATGAGATATGATTGGAATTCATCATATGTGTGAAGCATTATGTCACTAAAATCTTATTAGATCATCTATTTTCTCAATATTCACCTATTTTTCCGTACAGTTGCAAGAGAAACATCCTTGAACCCAGCATCAGGCTCTGGTTGGTTCTCAGTTTCTGAGGCGGTAATTGTTGATGAAGAAGATCCAAAGCTTTGATCAAGATTGGAAACTAATGCTTTTTTCCTGTTGCTGACCTATAAAAATAAAATATCATAATATAATTATATTATATTATATTAAATTATATAAAATATTTCATGTAATTTAATATTCAAAACAAAAATACTTACAAGCTGGTAGACAAGCCAGAAATGCTGGGTAGGTCATCAAATTTCAGCCTGAAACAAAAAGCAAGTATTATATTACTATAAAGTGTCTAGTTATGCATGATTCTGCAAGCTTCAGTTGAATATATTTATTTGCTTTGATATGAGAATGATCATTTACCTCTTTACATCAGGAACGTTATCTTGATGGACATCCCCTTGAATGGCTGAGTAACTTGATCTGTTGAACTTTCGCTAATTGAAGATTCAGAACTGTCAAATCAATAAAATATCATGTTGACAACCATAACCAAACCAGTTATTCACTGAATTATTCTTGGCCTGAGAGTGATTTTTATAACAGCTCAATTTACACTATTTTTGAGGAAAATAACAGAATTTATTTGGAACAAATGCTAAAAATAGTAGGCCATATTGAATTGAATTTTAATTCTATATGATCAATTTGTATACATTTGTATAAGTGAAAAACCTCTGTGGAAAAACCAGAAAGCTGATGTAGAGTGAAGCATGAAACCTGCCAAAACCTGTATTTTAGTCCAAATAACATGAAACAGGTTTTTATCAAAATATTAAAAATAACTTACAGCTGTGTAAGTTACCTAACATCTGTAGAGTCAGTGGAATATATTAATCAAATAATATTTTGTGATCATATTGAGATGTGATTTTTGGTATGCCTGGTTTCCACTAATTGAATAAGAACAACTGAAATTGCGATATGTTGGAACAACAATAAGACAGACATACCTCACATTTTCTGGAAAACTAAATAAAGAATGTCTAGCCAAAGGGACAGCGCGTTTCCTCAATCTTCTGATTCCAGAAGAGCTACATTCAATATCACTTTGCTGAAAATGATTAGAACATACTTCAACCTTTTTAGATAATTTGTGGTTTGCTTCAAATGCTAGGAGAGATAACCATATATTCCTCTGTACTGGGTCAACAGGAAATCTGCAGATCAGTGACTGAATCAATTTTTATGTTTTTTAAATTTGAAGATGATAATTAAAATTTTCCCAAATTACTGTGGCTACTTATAAAGTATTTTTATAGAAATACAGGCAAATTGTGGTCATTGGTCATCCCAATCCAATGAGTTATTATATAGAAAAATCTAAAACCACGCCGCTGGATGTAAACATAACCAATACTTACACATGAAATGAAAGATGTTGTCCTTCTTCCTTATAGCCCAAAATCTTACATACACAGCACTGTCTCACCATGATCACCTATTCAAACACAAAAATACACCACAAAAGAATTAAAAACCGCAGCCGAAAGCGTGTAAACTACTATGCAAACCAAGTAGCAATGGCGGGCGCAATGGCGGATAGATCAGGCCAAGCTTAGAATTATGATTATGAATGAATCAATGAAATCGACGATTCGCGCTGTTGCCAAGTGGATTTCTTTGCGTCCTTAAAATGGATCCGTAATAGAGTTTTTGTTGGTAAATGATACAATTGACCAATAATTTCTCACATTATTCCATTCAATATATGTGAATAGTTATATATATATATACAGGGTGACTTTGAAGTTGAGTCATTAATTTTCAGATAATGATTGTAGAAGGAAGATAAACCAAAATATGTGTGTAAAAATAAAAAAAAACATTAAAAAAAATGTTACCTTGTTTTATAAAGTATCCTCCCGACAAGTATTTCAGTGCGGACCTGTATTTGATCGTGCGGTCTTGGAGCACCGGCAGGCCCTCCCCTGTAAGGTCTTAAGTCTCCTGATTCACGAGCCCTTTGTCCTACATTAACAAAGGCACGAGGGGTTGGTTGCACTCGATTGGGAAACCGATTCGCACAAATCCGTAATGCCGCGGCAGCATTTTGTAAATAAGAATCATGTCCACAAGTTCAGCATTTTCGTAAACATGTGCTATTTTTTATTTCGTTTGAGCCACACAACAAACACCACCATTCACTCACGCGTTACCGACTGACGAAAAACATCGTGATAAACGTTTCAAATTCTTTCGCTTTTTTGTTTCCGATGCGATGAACCGATAACGCGGATTATATCCGTTGTTGCCAAACATGAGCACATATTATTATTGAGGCAGGGCGGTACTCAAACTTCTAAAGGGCTATAACTTTGTTAGTTTAATTTTACCAGAAAAATGTTAAAGGAAAAAACATTTCTTTTGATCAGATCTACTCACTGTTAAAATAAATGACTCAACTTCGAAGTCACCCTGTATATATTCAATTCAATTCAATGGACTTTATTGTAACACATACATAATTATGTATCCTTACAAATGGCGGTCTGGCCAATGGCCATTTATACTTAACCATAAATGTCAATGCTTATTACTACCTTCAAAATAAAATAAAAAAAAAAAAAACTGAAAAAGAAAAGGATAAAGAAGAATAATAGTAAAAGAAGAATTAATAAATATGACATAATGCGTACGATTAGAACAAAAAACATAATACGTACGATTCAAAGAGAGGACAATAACCTAAGAGCTCAATAAGTAGTTTTTATATTTTTTTTTAGAAAAGTTGCTGATGAAACATTGTTCGAAAGAGTTGATCAATTTCACCGCATTATACGTAAAAGACCGTTGAAAAATGGCTGTCCTATGTTGTGGCATTGTCAGGAGATTAATGTTGCGCGTATTCAAATTGTGAATTAAATTCCTACGAACAAGCTTTTGCATAAGATAAACGGGAACTGAAGTTTTTAATATTTTTACGACAAATGTAACAAAGTTGTATTTGAAAAGATCAGAAATTTTCAACCAATTCATTGAAGATATTGAGTGAGAAACATGATCGTACCTTCTTAAATTGTTTATGTAACGACTACATGAGTTTTGAATTTTTTGCAGTCTGTATTTTGTGATTTCATCCAGACAGGGATAATAAACTATGTTGCAGTAAGCGATTTTACTGAGTATGAGTGACTCGCATAACATTTTCTTAATTTTTCTATTTAAAACAGTTTTACTTGCATATAGAAGCCTGAGTCTAAAATAACTAGACTTACACACATAGCCAACATGCTCCTGAAATCTGAAATCTTCATCCAAGTACAAACCTAAATTTTTTGGAGAATGGGAAAATATTAGGATACTATTATTTATTGATAAATTTAACTTTGATTTGAGGAAAGTACGTTTTTTCTTGGAGCAAAAAAGTATAGCTGTCGATTTCGATGCGTTTAGACGTAAATTATGTTTTTCAGCATATGTGCATAAGTATTGCAGATCCTGATTGATAAGGTTGTTAGCTAAATGGTAGTTGTTCGGACAGAAATTATGAAAAACCTGCATATCATCAGCATATGATTGACTAGAACAATGTTGAAGGGTGTTGGAAATGTCAAAGGTGTATATAAGGAATAAAAGTGGACCTAATATGGATCCCTGAGGCACGCCGGAACAAATCGGCCTTTTGTCTGAAAGTTTATTTTGTATGACGACATATTGATGTCGTTCATTTAAATAGCAATCTATCCATTCCAGAACCAAGTCGTCACACCCAATGTATTTACATTTAGAAACTAACAGCTTATGATTCAGGGTGTCAAAAGCCTTGCTGAAATCCAATAAGACTAATGCAGTTGCTTCTTGCCTATCCGCCGCTGTTAGTACATCGACACAAACCCGTGCCAAAGCGGTAGTGGTACTGTGACCCTTTCTAAAGCCTGATTGATTCAATGGCAAAATGCTGCGTTCGAGTAAATACTCATTCAACTGCATATAGACTATTTTTTCTAGAATTTTTGATAGAGCTGACAGCAAGCTAATAGGTCGGAGATCACCAGGAACCTGGGGATTGGGAATCTTTGGAAGAGGTTGCACTAATGTTTCCTTCCAAGCACTTGGAAAAACACCGCGCTCTAAACAACAATTTATTAAGTGCAAAATGTATATTCCTACAGCAGGTAGACACAACTTAATCATCTCAATGGTAATGCCATCAATACCACTAGAATTGGACTTGATACTGCGAATAGCATCCAATACTGTAGATATATCGACAAGACGGAACTGAAAATGAAAATCTTGGTTTAATTAAATTATGGCTATAAAATTCGATAGTTTCCGAGCAATCATCGTCACTTTTCTGGAATATACTGGTAAAATAGTTATTTATTTCATTGGGAACTGCTAAGTCATCCGGAATGTCAGTATTACTAGAATCCTGAATTCTAAATGACTTAAGAGCTTTATAAAGAGCTGCAGAGTTTCTTTGTCGAGATAGATGTTGAAGGTAGCCTGATTTCTCTGCACGTGTAGCAGTTTTGGTAAAATTTCTCAGTTCATTGTAATGATTTCGATTCGCATCCGTTCGAGACCGTCTATATTTATGAAAAGCCTTATCTCGTTCTTTCATTATCATTTTCAAATTGTTTGTGAGCCATGGTGCACGAGGCTTAGACATTCTCACTGTTTTTAGTGGTGCATGTATGTCAAAAAGTCCTACAATGTTATCGGAAATAAATTTTACTTTCTCATCGATATTAGCCATATAAATAACTTCAGCCCAATTAACGCTAAATAAGTCATCGTCAAAAGAGGTTAGATCAAAATTGCGATAGTCTCTAAATGTAATTAGTCTAGGTGGTGGTTTATTGTTTTTACACGAAATGTGACAGAATACAGCCTGATGATCACTAAAGTTAACAGTGAAAGTTCCCACTTTGGAACATCTTTGTGCACAGTTGAAGAAATCCGGATCTAAAAGCGTTGAAGAATGATCAATTATTCGAGTTGGTTCATTCAATAACTGGTGCAGGCTATAAGATTGAAAGCACTGATTAATCTTATTATCAATAAAGAAATTAACGTTGAGGTCACCAAGTACCAAGATGCATTCATTCGACGGTGCTAAGATGGACAACGTATTATCTAATATGCTTACTGCAACATCCAAACTTCCCCGAGGCGGTCTATAAATAACACCAACTACAATACATTTACGGCCAATACGAACCTTGAGCCAAAGCATTTCTAGAGAAGTACGATCATATTCCTCAAACGATAGAATTTCTGATGAAAAACGATTTTTGACATAACAGCCAACCCCACCTCCGCGACTACCACGATCACGACGATAGAAGTTATAACCAGAAATATCTACTGAATTTGTTGGAATATCTGAAGACAGCCATGTTTCTGTAACAGCCACTACATCGAGATCCATATCATTAACCATGAAAGATATATATATATATATATATATAGATATATATATATATATATATATATATATATATATGTTTGGTCGCGTTTAATCCAATATATGTGAAATGTAAATATTATTGACGACAGCATTCTTTAAAAATCCTATGTTTTACGTTCGAAGTGTTTGTACATGCAACATCGCAGATTCCCACTGAATGTTGGATGAAAGTTTCATCAAAACACATAGGTCTATATTCTTTAGTAGTCTGAGGTATTATCTGTTGTAGTTATAGTAAGGTGATTTTTTGAAATGTGTTGTGGTATATGTATAGATGATGTTTAAACTTTGATTTCTAGTATTGTAATTGTGGATTAATAGTTGGGAACAGGCTATTATATTTCTTGGCGTAAGTTAGTTACACATTTCAAAATGTAAATACAATTCAAAGTAAGAATTTCTTGTGCAGTAGTCACGATTCTTTTTTGGGCAACAAATACTCAGTTTCGGAAGATTTTCCCCATACCATAAATTCATAAGGCATACGGCTGTAAGCCAGAGCATAATACACATCCATAAGAGTTGTTTCATTTAGGACCTTTCAGCTATAAAATGGCAAAATATGTTTTACTTATTTGCACACTACCTGATATTTAGTCAACCAGTTGTCGTCTTATCGTTTTTTTTTACTGTATATAGGTTTTATACGTAACAACGCTGCCTGTCTCCCTCCAAGTTCGGTTCCCGAACCAATCTTTTACTTACTTTCGATTACCGATGACCCTTGCCCCAGCAACTGAAGCTTATCTCTAAGCGGAAAACACTTCCGTTGAGGCGCAGTCGAGTACTAGGAATCTGGTTCACGATAGGCTGCATAGTGCGTTCGATGAGGCATTAGCATAGACGGATTGGTTGCAGGCTATCTATTGTACTTGAAAAAACGTAGCTATGCCCCTCTAACATTTCGGTGATCTGAGCTCGTGTACCATGGATAAATTCTGCTGAGTACGCCGGTGTCACTCTTGACAAGGATATGACCAGACAAAAGCACACCGAAGCGTTTAAAACCAAATTCGAAATTGCGTTTCGGAAACTTTACATGTGTTATATAGAACATCCAAACTGGAGGGTTAAGTGGAAGAACGATGAAGATGTGCAATACTTTAGTGATGTACAGCTGCACTTTGCCCTTCGCTAAACGCCCTTTTTTAAATTATGTTTTATTTGTTTTGTTGTTTAGCGAATAAAGACGTTTATTATTATTAATTAAGTCTGATCAATCAGATTAGACCAGCAACTACGTACTTATGTGCGGCTTGGTGATCTCTAGACAAAAGGTATATGCAAAGTCTGAAAGTTCCGTAGAACAGAACCGTGCACACAATCGACATCCCTTACCCAAGCCATTATATTTCACAACAGGCGCACCGACGTCAAGCTAAGAGAAATCGTATAGCAACCGCCTATTGCAAAAGTCAGTAGACTACACTGTTTAGCAAGTTAGCAAGCACACAAGACCGCGCCTCACACTGTGAACAAAATTGAATTTTCTCCAAATCATCAAACCTCGAGACTAGTTCCTTGTTAACAATGCCAAGGCACTCCTTCAACCGATGCACATTCTCCTCATTGCTCTCTCTCTTTCTTCTTTCCTACTTCCTCCTAACTTTGTGTGGAATCTGGGCAACCATATCTGACAGACCTACTTACTTACAAGACTTTAACCAACCATAGAAACTGAACTATGAATAGAAACTAACGAAATTGTGACAGTGCATTTCTTCGTTCTTGTGGATGCTATTTATTTAGGTAAATGTTTCTATGCAAATAGAAATAACAGATGTATGGCGTCCTACATCCATTGTAAGGACACTCAATTCTACATATATCCGTACTGAAATAAAAGAGTGGTGCTATTTGAGAAATTAAATTTGTGTTTGAATGTCATGTTATGTTTTAAGAGAAAACATATCAACTTATTTTTTACCCCCGATACTGTTCATTTCTTTCATTTAGATCAGTAAATGCAGTTATCAGAGAGTTTATTCTGCTAAATTTATCTCTTTCTGTTGAATCAATGTCTGAGTTACCGCAAAATGTGAAATCGTGTTTCTCATTCATCACCACGCACCAGTGACAGTTGAAAAAAAATATATTGTTATTAAAATGTTATGATTATAAATCGCTAATATAAGGATAAACCTATAATGAGGTATCTCTTAATTAATAATTCTAACTTATATACAGGGAACCAATGCAGCTTTGCGTTATGCTATAATTGGCGGAAATTCCCAAGCACAATTTGCGATAAATAGTGCTACAGGTGCAGTTACTCTACACAAGCCGTTGGACTACGAAACAGCTCGAAGCTACAGGCTAGTAATTAGAGCTCAAGATGGTGGACAACCGCCTAGATCCAACACAACGCAGGTAACGAATAATCTCACTTTTGTAAGTTTAATTGCTAAACACTCAAACTCAAATAACTGATCGAATGTTTTGTATAGATTTTGTTGCTATATGCGTATAGAATCGGAAATAACCATTGGTTTGCTGTCTTTTCAACTGTAAAAACGTTATTACGTTCTCATTTTATTTACAATAATTCTATATTTTGAAAATTTGTATTAGTGAAATCAAAAAATATACTTTTTCTCCAACGTTTCAAATGGAAAACCCTCACCCTGGTTACAAAGATGGATTAAAACGTGTAACTTGTATAATCGACTAATTAAAAATCAGTTGTTCTTAAGAAAATCAGTTATAAGGAAAACTAATCGATTAAAATGAAAATTGATTAATTATTCACATTTTTATTGGATTGAAGTTGTTGGTGAACGTGAAGGACTGTAACGATAACGCTCCTCGCTTCTATGCCACCCTGTTTCAAGAGAGCGTGCTCGAGAACGTCCCCATGGGATATAGCGTGGTGAAGGTGCAAGCTTACGATGCAGACGAAGGGGCCAATGCAGACATTGTGTACTCTTTGGCACAAAGAGACTTTCAAGGTGGCAGCACGCAGGACATGCCGTTAGCTGTTGACCAGCATACTGGCTGGATTTACACCACCAAGGAACTAGATAGGGAGAAGCAGGCCAAGTATAGGTTTCAGGTTAGCAATACCCATAGATTATTTATTAGTATAGTATAGATAGATCATACTCTCTTGAATACTTTTCAGAATCATCTGTGGTAGCGTCATCTGAATAAAGTGAGGCTGAAAATTATCTGTTTGCTTTTCATCTTTGCGTCCAGAACCAACCAACATTGCTTTATGCCTTTTGGCAATCATCAGTTCGGTATAGGTCTAATCATTTGGATACATATGATGGAAAACAAGCAAGTGATCATGGATCTAGTGAAGAACTCAGTATTGCAGTGTGCAAAAAATAAAGGTGATACTGACACCTATGAGTAGTTCGCCAATCATGATACTACCGATCCCTACGTATGGTACCAGGAAACTACAATATACTACAAATACACACATTTTCTGTATATTCATCAGGTACAAAAAATCACTCTGAATTTCGAAATAAGCATATTCTTATACAATATACTGCATGGCTCCAAAACTCCAGATACAAACTATGTGACTTCCATTCTGTTGAATATTACTGTAACGCTATCGTAACTGGTACCTTGAGCGAGCGGTCGTCTTGCATTATCGACGCTTAGACCACCAGAGTTACGTGGCTCGCCGAGTATGTCTTCGAGATCGACCATCGTGCTGGACTGAGCCATCGTAACGCCAACGCCTTCTTCAGGAGACCGTGCCCACCGGCGACCCTAATATCAAATGACTGGAGCAGTGTAAGGAAGAGGACCGTCGACCAATCGGGAAAAAAGTCGCCCCACTGTTACCAACGGTCAAGTCAAAAATACCTTGGTCCAGAAGCAAATTTCAAAAATTTTGCGCTGGTCGTTAATGTATTAGAAGACTGCATTGACGTGTATAATTTTAATTGAAAGGGCAACATATATATTTTTGACCCCAGAATACTGGGTACTGCGTCTGCAATATTTGGCGAAACGCACAAAGGAGCTCATCACTTTGCCTAATGTGAAAGGTGTGTACATCCTTATTTAACAAATAGTGATCTTTGTTTTGGTATATATACAGGGTGACTTCGAAGTTGAGTCATTTATTTTAACAGTGAGTAGATCTGATCAAAAGAAATGTTTTTTTCCTTTACCATTTTCCTGGTAAAATTAAAGTAACAAAGTTATAGCCCTTTGGAAGTTTGAGTACCGCCCTGTCTCAATAACAATATTATGTGGTCGTGTTTGGCGACAATGGATATAATCCGCCGTATCGGTTCATCGCATCGGAAACAAAAAAGCGAAAGAATTTGGAACGATGTTTTTACAGGTATCTCATTCATTTGTATACAGTTAGTGTCAGTGAATAGTGGTATGTGTTGCGTGGCTCAAACGAAATAAAAAATGGCACATGTTTATGCGGATCGGTTTCCCAATCGAGTGCATCCAACCCCTCGTGCCTTTGTTAATGTAGTACAACGGGCTTGTGAATCAGGTGACTTAAGACCTCACAGGGGACCTCACGATCAAATACAGGTCCGCACTGAAATACTTGTCGGGAGGATACTTTATAAAACAAGGTAAAAATTTTTTTTTATTTTTTTTTTATTTTTACACACATATTTTGGTTTATCTTCCTTCTACAATCATTATCTGAAAATTAATGACTCAACTTCAAAGTCACCCTGTATATATATATATATATATATATATATATATATTGCCATATCATAGATGAATGATGAGGAGGAGGAGGAAGTTGATGATGAGGGAGATGTGGATGACGATGATGATGGAATAGTGTTATTGAGAAAATTAAAATTTTTTATTTAGCTATTTAGTTTAGGAATATGATCACATTTTCTGATGCCGTATATAAACCTAATACATGAATATTGTACAATTTGAATTTTTAGTGTAGCCTTTACATTGTAGGTAGTAGCTTCAGACCAAGGCAGCTCGCCACAAACAGCCGAAGCGAGTGTAGCAATAACCGTGCAAGATGTGAATGACAACGATCCAGTATTTTCGCCTAAAACGTATGAAAGTGCTGTTTCTGAAGCAGATGCACCGGGAACACCAGTGACAACCGTCACAGCTTCTGATCCAGATGAAGACGGGAGGTTGCATTATGAAATCACTGCCGGAAATCAAAGGGGAAGATTCGCCATTACGTCGCAAAGTGGAAGAGGACTTATCACAGTTGCACAACCACTTGATTACAAACAAGTAGGTACAATATTAAGAAAGGGCAGTATGTAATTTTAGAGTAGTTTTCTTTTTTTACAGTTAACGATGAATTGTCATTAACATCACTATTATTATCATCATCAACAATCTAAAATCATGGAAATTATATTCGGTTTATGAAAAATCTGTTACGAGTAGGTTGACCTTGCATCTCAGATACAGTTGTTTTGGTTGATTTCTATTTGATCATAGTTCATATGACGTTAGGTAATTGATAACTGTTAAGTACAGAGTCGAACTAATTGACGCAGTTTTTTTACCTGTATTGAAGGCGTTATTTAGAATACCCGAAACAATGTCAGTGATTTAATAAAATCATCGACTGAAAACTGGCAAGTTACCGCAGAACAATTTCTTAACTGTCAGAAATTAGTTGCCCTAGCAATTTCTATGAGCTGGATTTGTATATTAGTAATTACAGAAATATAAGACTGAATTCTCACAAAATATGTTTTACATTGTTATACTACTTTATAATATATTATATACTACTTTCAATACCAGAAATTAATTTTGTTCATTTAGGAAAGGCACTTTGTACTGACTGTGCAAGCTACAGACTCAGGCGGACGATTTGATACGGCAGCTGTCTACATAAATGTCACAGATGCCAACAACTATGCCCCAGCATTCGAGAACGCACCTTATACTGCTACTGTTTTTGAAGTAAGTAAAGTGGTTTCTCCTATCAAGCATGTACTAGGACGAGGTCACATGAACATTTTTGATACCCTCGTAGAATGGAATATATTTATTAGCCATATGAAGTTTGTTATAATACATATCAGCTTCGTCGAGTACACTTAGGCAGGTACAAAAATGTTCCATCCACACATTATTCTCTGTATATGGAGCAGACCTGTGAGTAGCTGCCCCGAGAAATACAACAAAAACTGTTTTTAGTACTGTCCGATATCAAATCTGTTAGAATCTACCTGCAGTTGACAGCTTGAATTGTATAAAATGTGCAATATGCCTACAAGACAAAGTCAGGCAGATTTTGAGCAGACTAACAGATGCACTAAAAAAGAAGAATGTTGCTGAAACTATTTGCAATGTCATTCTTGAAACGGTTACCTCTGCATTGAACGATAAATTTAAATATTAAATAAAAAAATTACACCGTTAGAAGCAGAAATAGTAAATTTGAAAACAAATTTCAAGGGCGGAATTAGAAAATCTTACTGAGAAGATTTACGATATTTTCACCAATAAAATGAAAGTGAATATTGAAAAATTGGAAATAACTGCTGTCTATATGGTTGGACGCCGTAACGATACAAAACCTAGGCATGTTTTGGTAACGTTTACTGTCAATTCGATTAAGTTGGCAACGTTTAATAAGAAAACGTTTCTTAAAGGCACTAAGATAGTTATTAAGGAAGAACTAACTCCGCATCGGTTGAAATCAGTGAAAGCAGCTTCTGATGTTTGGTTTTAAGATCGTTTGGACGGTTAATGGCAACATTTTTATAAAAACTAACAAGGGAATGGAGAAGTTTAGTATGAATGAATAGCTGTGTTGTATTGGGGTATTTTTTTTTCAACGTTTGGTATTCTTTGAACTTGTGTGTATTGTTTAGATTCCTTATAAAATGTTTTTGTTACTTTTTGTGTATCTCTGAATATAGATATACATTGTATTTAGCGATGGATTATTTTGATTGGATACCTCAATGATTGTTCACTTGTTCCTAAATTCAATAGTTTGTGGCAACATATACTTACTAAGAAATATGCTATGTTTGCAATTCAGAAATGTGATTGAATGACAGTGTACGCGATAATACAGTGTATATTCAAGGTTATGATCTGGTTAGGTTTGACAGAAGTACCAGGATAGGAGGAGTCGCTTTGTATATAGATAGTAAGTTGAAATACTTACAAATTCAGGTATCACAAAATATTGAACAACTTTGGGTCTTAATTTCACTTAAAGGTAAATCATATGCTGCTAGAGTAGTATATCGACCACCAAATTTCAATTATGAATATTTTATAGATGAACTTGAAGAGTCTTTATGTGTGGCAATGCTCCGTAAGGAAAAATTATATGCTTGAAATGTTGATTCTACAGGTATACAGCAAATAGTGGAAGAAGCTATTCATATTACTAATACATGTGCGGCATTAATAGATGTAATTCTTTGCAACGATAAACATAAAATTCAAACACTTTTTTTACACTTATCGCAGCTTTAGGAGTCTTGAAATGGATAAATTTCATGTTGATTTGCAAAATTTTCTCTTAATTGACATATACGAGCCCCTTCCCACTTCAGTTGGCCCAACTATTGAAATCTTAGTTTTTTTCTTATCAAAAACAAAATTATAAAATTGTAGCAGGGTGTTATAGGTTTAAAATATTAACAATGAATATTTTGATAATATATAGTAGAAAACACCAACTTATCACTCCCTAATCAAATTTGCAGCATAAAAATAACACACGTTGCAATTACAGCATATCAACCTATTTTCATTTCAATGCAAAATAAATAACGCATAGGTGGCTGTGAAAAATAAAAGCCATGACAATTGTTTTTATTAATCACAACTGTCAGAATACGTTTAAAATAGTTTTAGGTAGTTAAGGTTTTCAAAATGGGTAGAGGAAAGGTTATTATTGAGAAAATTCGGTTACTGATAATTAAATTTTTGAATTCTGGGAAATCAAACTCAGAAATTGCAACTTTGTTAGACTTATCGCGGTACAGTGTGAGAAATATTGTTAGAAGATATAACGTAACTGGTTCAGTTAATATTAAGCCACGATATATGAAAAAAAGTAATATCACAAATGCCGACCGAAGAGCATTAAGAAGAATAATCGTGAAAAACAGGCGTTCCAATTATTTACAATTAAGTGCTCTGTGGAGTGACGCTGTTGGAAGGAGAATTTCGAGGTCCACAACTCATAGAGAGACCCACAAACTGGGATTTAGCACTTGCAAGGTAAGTTTTCCTATAAAAAAAGTGAAGTAAAAACCCTAAAGTTGCACAAATGACGAAACCTATACATGTTCATGCATGTCTGATGGAAAATAAATTTATTATTATTATTAACTTGTTTATAGGCCAAAGAAAAGCCACTATTAACTCCACTGCAAAAGAAAAATCGGCTTAGATGGGCTAAAGAACATAGACAATGGACACCTCAACAATGGTGTGCAATACAATTGAGTGATGAGGCCCAATTCGAAGTTTGTGTTGGCGACAGTCGCAGTAGAGTTATTCGCAAAAAAATGAAGCATTCCATGTTGACTGTCTGAAGAGAAACGTGAAATTTCCAGCATCCATTATGGTCTGGGGCAGTATGTCATCAAAAGGAGTAGGAAAACTTCATTTTATTGATGAAAATGTGGATACAAACAAATATTTGGCAATTTTAGAAGAATCGCTTTTACCAGTGATGGAAGAATGTTTGACATCCGGCCAAGATTTTGTGTTTCAGCAAGATGGTGCAGCGTGCCATCCCTCAAAAAAGGCTATAAAATGGATGGAAGGAAATAATGTACCACTTTTGAAATGGGTTTCTAGCAATCCAGATCTGTCACCTATTGAAACTTTGTGGCCCGAGATGAAAAAGGTTCTACGACATCCTGCTCGTACAATCACCGCACTGAGACAAAAGCTTCAAGAAATATGGGATTGTTTTACACCAAATTTTTGCCAAAACTTGGTTAACACTATGCCCCAAAGAATTTCAGCCGTAATAAAAAATAAAGGTGATATTACCCAATGGTAATCTTTCAATTGTTGCTTTGTTAACTTCGCGCAATTATTCGCACATTGTTTATTTGTTCAGATGTTCTATTAGTTATAGGTCTAAGTGATTTCAAATATGTATTTTTTCGACTAGATTGTATCTAAAATGTTTTTGAGAAAATAAATTGTTTTAGAAGTAAATAGTTTCGTCATGTTTAGTTTATAAAGGCATATTTTGGTACAAATCTTGAAGTGGGCCAACTCAAGTGGGAAGGGGCTCGTATATCCATAATTATAAGGAGGCTCTGATCATATATCCACATTTATAAAGATGCTTTGAGCACATATCGATATTTATAAAGATGACAGGATCATATATTCCTATTTCTGTCAATGGCTTACGGACTCAATAATTGCGGATAAGGATAGGGAAATTAGGTGGCTCATGCAGGGGTGACGCCTCCAGTCTCTGGGGGTTGTTATGGGACTTTCGGTACCCGATGGCTGGGTTTAGGTGGTTATGTTAATTACTGGGGTATTGACACAACGGATAATTAATGTAATTCTAAGGTAGTGCATGTTATGAGTCGGTTGAATATGGGAGGTGCTCAAGTCATTTTTCTAAAAAGGAGGATAACTCGGTGCCGTTCCGTCACCAAGTAAGTGGCCTCAATATTATCCTGACATGATTTTGCCCGTGTAATAAAAATGAAATGGTACAAGGTGGTACTTCGATGGGTTTGTGGTTTTCACGTTTATTGTTATATTCTAATATTATCATCTCGTTAATATCCTACATACATATCTCTCCAAATTTTGATTCTTCACAACCATAAATGGAATCTGCTTTTTGTCTATTCCACTATTTTTCCTCCAAAATTCAATTCCATTCAAATTTTAATAAATTGTTTTCCTCATAATAAAATAATTGTTAAATTAATTGTCAATCTCATTAATAATATAGTTTGTTCAACTACCTCTGGTATGTTGACAAGTCTTTATTTAACATATCTTGATAAATCACACCTTCTCAAGTAATTTGGCAACATAGCACATAATTTACAAACTTTCATTACATCCATCGACAGTGACACTACCAGCCTACTGTCATTTGTCAAATGTTTCATTCTACTTATGATCCTGTCCTACACCATTTTGTGCAGCATCACGTGGTTGCTTTACTATGTAACATGTAATATGATAATAATTTTAACTTTCATTCCAAATATTTTTAATCCGTTGTGACGTGTTCCTGACATACAGCTGTGTGCGCTTTTTACCATTTTTAACGAATGTACCATGGATCCAGCTTTCACCTGGTTACTAAATGTTTCCCTCATCATAACATTTAGCAACAATCTCACATACTATTGTAAGTAACTTAAAATCATTTTTCACAATAGTTGCTATTTCTTCCTAATGTTATTGTAGCTCCTGAAGATGATAGCATAGCCCGTCGAAAGCTAGATACTAATAAAGTATAAAGAGTAAAAAAAGAGACTAATAAAGTATAAAGAGACAAAAAAAGAGACTAACAAAGTATAAAGAGTCCTCATCGCTTTAATCTTGTCGAAGTACCTAACTAAAGGCGAAAGCTTTATTTTCTCACCTAAATGGTAGGTAGACGTTGTAGTGGTTCAGTGAGGTGCGCGGCAACTCGGCAACAGTGGACGAAATTGCGGTAGATCGAGCGAGGGGGCAGTTGCCCTTCGCCGCCGAGAGAGGCAACAGGTGACGTGACCATCTTCCGGATTTAAGGATTACCGGGTTCCATGTTTTTTTTAGTTAGTGAATTATTTTGTGCCTTACTACCATTAAAGTTTGTTAGCCATATCGCCGTCGTTGTTACTGAAACCCACGAAAAACCCTGAGTAATATTGTGTAAGCACGGATCCACTTCATTTGGCGCCCAACTCGTGACAGTAGAACGGCGTAGCGCGATACGGTTGCAAGGTGTTAGATAGAGAAGGAACGAGACGCGACGAAAACGGTACGCGTAGGTGAAGACGGTTGATTTTGGCGGCACGACGTGACGCAGAAACAGGCGTTGAGGCGTTGCTGTGTTCAAGCGGCACGAGCCAGGCGGTGTTGTCGGTTGTAAGAGGAGTAAGCAGATCTGGGTGAGAAGTCATTTTATTTTTGGAAAGCTGAGGGTGTGTATGCTGCTGGGGGGTTCTGTACGAGCACCGAGGCGCTGGTAGAGAAGCAGTGAGGCGTTAAGAGATAGCTGGTGGAGCAGAGGGGATATGAACGATTATTTACTGTGTTGAAACAGTCATTGTAACAAAAAAAAACTTTCCTTGTTTTAGTTTACTGTAGTATTGTAACGATTTGTCGTTGAGGTAAGCTGTAGAAATGTCTAGCAGAAAGTCGCGGAGAGGCAGGGCAGAGAGTACAAAGGAGGTGCAGGAGGACCTTGAGTCTTTAGTTAGAAATTTGGCAATATCAGTGACAGAGTTAAAAAGTACGGTAGGGCAACTAGCTGAGAAGGTGGCAACGTCCGACACACGATATGAGGGCCTGATGTCTGGAATAGAGACAGTGCCGGAGACTGTTTGTACTTCTAAAGGAATAGATGATTGTTCGACTGTAATTAAAGATAGATCCTATATAATAAACTGGAAAGAGTTAGGGGGTGGTAATGTCACATTTTCAAACTATGGGCAAATGCACCCAATGCTATTTTTAAAGAAAATTGAAAAAATATTTAGCGATGCAGGTGTTCCTGAGCATGCGCAGTTGGGTTTAGCTGTTGGTTGCTTAAGAGGTTCGGCGGCCGATTGGGCTAGCGTTAAGGAGGATTGTTTTGCCGACTATGTTTCATTTCGCCTAGCGTTTAAAAATAGATTCTGGAGCATTGAAAAACAAAGAGAGTTGTATATGACGTTGGTCTACGGTACGCACTCGTATGGCAGTCGAGCAGATTATTTCTTGAATCTGGTGGCGCAAGCAAAGTTTCTTGATAATAAAATTCCGATGCAAAATGTAATTGGAATGTTGGTAAAACATTTTGATGTGGAAGTCCAGCGGGGCATGATTATTAATCATTTTACGTCGCCTGATACGGTAGAGGAATATCTGAGACGTATTGACGAATTGTCTACTGTGGGGGGTTCGAATAGGAACATGAATAATGCGCAGGGTTATAGTAATCGATCTGAAAATAATCGAACAAATTCCGAGCGAGAGATATCGAGAGATAAGCGGTCGACCGCTAGGGGAAATAATGAGGGACATACAGTGCGTTCACTGGCTTGCATGGGGGATCCGGACATCGATCTTTTAAGCGACCCGGAGGATATAGTGCAGGATGATGAAAAGGTTTCGCCGACCATATCGATACATATTTTTGGTACGTTGGTAGAAGTATTGATCGACAGCGGCTCAGATATATGCGCAATCTCGGAGAAATTCTATTCAGAGTTAAGCAATCTCGGGAAATTTCCAATTTTACCGGTCATACGAGGAGTGATCTCTGTAGCAATAGGCGGTAAAACGCAGAAGATAAAGTCGCAAATCTTGATTCCAGTTCAATTAGAAGGAATAGATATGGATGTGAACTGTTTGGTTATACCACAACTCAATTGCAATTTGATATTTGGATCAAATTGGTTATCCAAGCATCATGCACGTTTGGATTATCAATATTCACAGCTGAAGCTAATGATAGAAGGGGTTTCCATAAATACGAAGCTGTCATTTCGGATTGATCCGCAGAAAATATCTATAAACCTCTGCGAGAAAAATGATTATGTGTTTGATGTAGTCGAAAATAAAGCTAGCAGGGTTACGCCACTGGTAGAGTACAGCGTTGATGACGGTGATTCCCGCAGTAAAGGCTACAGCGCGAAGGATATTCAGGCAGCAGCAGCGAAAACTACTTTGAGTGGGAGTGCTAAGGCTTCACTTTTAAGTATTTTGGAAAAATATAGGAATACATTCTCTGATACACCGGGACGCGTCGTCAACTATTTTCATCAAATTGAGCTAGTGGATGAAAATGAATTTAATTTTGTGGCTTATCCTGTTCCTATGGTTTATCGGGATGAAGTTAGAAGGCAGATTGGTGAAATGTTAGCGGCCGGTGTTATTCAAAAGGAAAGAACTTCCTACATTTCGCCGTTAGTTTGCGTGAAGAAAAGGGATGGGAATATTCGCGTGTGTTTGGACGCTCGGGGGCTGAACTCAAAGATGAAGAAGGATTTCGTGAATCCTCCCAATCCGTTTGAATTAATGGCCAATTTTAAACAGGGGCAAATTATGAGCACAATAGACTTGACGCAAGCATATTGGCAAATTCCAGTATTGCCGGATCATACCAAATATCTTGGGTTTGTGTTCGAGGGTGAAACATATAGTTTTTGTCGATTGCCATTTGGGTTATCTACTTCCATGGCAAGTCTTATTCGATGCTTAAATAAGATATTGGAGGGCTGTAATGATTTCGCGCAGTCATATGTTGATGATTTATTAATTTACTCGGAGAACATAGCGGATCACTTAAGGCATTTGAAGACGATTTTTCAGAGACTTAGTGATGCCGGAATTACAATTAAACTAAGAAAATGTCAGTTTATTAGGGAAAAGGTACATTTTCTAGGTCATGTGATCACCTCAAGGGGAATCGAAATAGACGAGGGGCGTGTCAAAAATATTTCTGATTTTCCTGTTCCACGAAATATAAGAGAGCTGCGAGGGTTCTTGGGTCTGGTCAATTATGAACATCGATTCTGCGCCGGGTATGCTGTATTGACCGTGCCATTGTTGAAGTTGCTGAAGAAAGGAGAAAAATGGCGCTGAGGAAGCGATGAAATGGAGAGTTTTAGAGCTATTAAGTCAGCCTTCCTAAAGTCCATGATGCTTGTTCATCCTGATTTTAAGCGCACTTTTTATATTCAATGCGATGCTTCCGCATGCCGTGGGGGGCAGTCTTTACCAGATTAGCGATACGGGAGAGAAACAATATGTTTGCTTCATGAGTTCCGTTTTGAAAGGAAGTCAATTAAACTACACCGTAACGGAAAAGGAAGCTTGGGGGGTTGTCTCTTGTTTACGTTTGTGGCGTACGATGGTTCTAGGACAAGATTTGGTGGTTGTTACAGATCATAAAGCATAAAGCTTTTTGATATCATGTAAATTACGTTCGGCAAGGTTGTCGCGCTGGATAATATTTATCCAAGAATTTGATTTCGAGATACGATATTGCAACGGACCTGACAACGTAGTGGCGGATGCTTTGTCGCGGCATCCTTTAAAGGATAAGACGTGCAGTGTTCCAGGTTCTAACGGAAATGCGCAAATTTTGTTAATGAGGCTGAGTGGCGATTTTGCGGAGCTTAAGAAACATTTTAAAACTTTGAGGCGCGATCAGTTGGATGATGAATGGATTAGGGAAAAGATCAGGTTCTTAGAACTTATCACTCGCTATGTTAGGGTATTCTCAGGACGCGAATTTAAAATTTACGAATGGTACGTGCTGCACGAAGGACTTTTATTTAAGAGGGGCGATAGCCGCAATAAGGGCTATAAGCTCTGCGTACCTAAGGCTCAGGTCAAAGAGCTTATCTTAGCGCATCACCAGTCTATGGGGCATTTTGGTAAGGCAAAAACATATGCTTATATGAGACATAGTTTTTATTGGCCTCGCATGCAACGGCACGTTAGGCAGGTGGTCGCGTCATGCGACTTGTGCCAGAAGGCCAAACCTTCGCCAATATCCAAGGAGGAATTGCATCCCATTTTGGTAGACGAACCTGGAAAACTGGTTTGTATAGATCTGATAGGGCCGTTACCTGTAGGACGTGGGGGTGTGACGCAACTCTTCGTTCTTGTCGATGCTTTCACTAAATTCGTCAAGTTATACGCCTTGCGTCGGGCTACTGCGAAAACGTTGCTCAAACGCTTATTCGATGACTACATTCCGTCAGTACAGAAACCTGTGTCCATTTTGTCCGATAATAGAACTCAGTTCACGAGTCATATTTGGAGAAAGCAGTTAGAGGCGGCGGGTATACAACTTAAGTTTATCTCTTGTTATTTTCCCCAGGGTAATCCAACGGAACGTTATAATCGTGAGGTCGGACGTATGTTGAGAACCTATTGCTACGAAGGGCATTCCGCATGGCCAAACAAACTAGCGGATATCGAAAGGTGTCTCAATCGAGCAGTTAACCTAAGCACCGGTTTTGCACCCATATACTTACAGTTTGGACAGATCGACACGAATCCCGTACGGAATTTTGTGGTTTTTCCTGAGCGCATCGATGTAAACTGTACGACATTGAAGGAGGATACAGGTGTGGCGTATGAAAAACTGAAGAGGGAGGCTGCAAAAAGGGTAAAAAGGGCTAAAGTGATGAAACCTGTTACTTTTGACCCGGGCGATAAGGTTCTAGTTAAAACGCATCCTCATTCGTCCGCCGAAGCTAAACTAATTTCTAAATTCTTTTTACTGTATGATGGACCGTATACTGTGTTACAACAAGCGGGACCCAACTCCTATGTCATTGGACATCTTGATGGTAAGATTCATTCGAAGGAAAATGTAATCAATCTCAAAGCTTATAAGCAGCCTAGCGATGTTGTACTGGAGTAATGTTCCCGGTATTGCCTTGCACCCTCTGCTCTGTTTCGAGACTTAAATCTATGTTACCTCGATTTAAGTGGGGGGTTGTGTAGTGGTTCAGTGAGGTGCGCGGCAACTCGGCAACAGTGGTAGATCGAGCGAGGGGGCAGTTGCCCTTCGCCGCCGAGAGAGGCAACAGGTGACGTGACCATCTTCCGGATTTAAGGATTACCGGGTTCCATGTTTTTTTAGTTAGTGAATTATTTTGTGCCTTACTACCATTAAAGTTTGTTAGCCATATCGCCGTCGTTGTTACTGAAACCCACGAAAAACCCTGAGTAATATTGTGTAAGCACGGATCCACTTCAACGTCTCAAGATATAATATATATATATATATATATATATATATATATATATATATATATATAACAAAAATTTTCTCTTTATATATATAATATTCATAGTTAACTGTTAGGAGAAAATATCCTTGAATTTATTTGGGTAGAAGGCAAAGTATTGCATAAGCACACTCTTATAACTTAAACTCGAGCTTTCAATGGTCTATGCCATCGTCTGGAGCTGGAAACAATTTTTGAAAAATAGCAACAATAAACAATTAGGAGGAAAAATGTACCTAATTACTTACTAAGTCGGCGAGATTGTTGCCGAAATTGTTCTCAAACGACAGTGAAGGAAATACATAGTCGACGAATAAAAAACTGGATCGATGACGTTCGATTAGGACGGAATTATTTTATTAATAAATGGCAAATCATAGCTATATTTTTTCAACTTTTAAAAAAATGATTTTAAACACTGATTGATTTGGAAGAACTTGAAAAACTATCAACTATTGAAAAATCCTTCGAGATTTCATTTTGTTCCCCCCATAACCTCCACATTATCCAACACGTGCCGGAAGACTAATAAAAGAAATTTTTTAAAAAAGGTAATAAAACAAAATAAAAATATAGCTAAGATTTGCCATTTATTAATAAAATAATTCCAACTACATCGGTCCAGTTTTTTATTCGTCGACTATGTGTTCCCTTCACTGTCGTTTAAGAACAATTTCAGCAACAATCTCGCCGACTCACTCCAGACGATGATGGCATAGACCATCGAAAGCTCGAGATTAAGTTATAAGAGTGTGTTTATGCAATACTTTTCCTTCTACCCAAAGAAATATATATATATATATATACAATATATATATATATATATATATATATATATATATATATATATACAATTACTTGTTAATTGGGAAATTGGCAAAACTTTTAGGCTTAAGTTGACTCTTTTGACGATAAAATCAAGCTTTCGGCATTCTCTATGGAGCCTTCATCAGGATTCTGAAAACACAATTGTGATGCTAGCAAAGAAAACAGGACAGATTTAAAATGTCAGACAACTTACTCGTGGGTGAGGTTGCAGCCACAAGGTGTTTCAGAAAGAACGTAGAGAAGATCGAACTTGTGATCAGTATAAAAACAAAAGGACGGGGACATTGGGCTTGTTGAAAAACGACAGATACCTTCGTTAAAAGTTAAGAAAAAATAAAAATTATATCAATAAACCCGAACAAGTTAAAAATATTACACGTGGGGAGACATTTTGTTGAAAAAATCGGAATGCAGTCCCTAACCTTCTACTACCGCTACACGTGGAGAGGGGGAAGGCACGGAAAGGTAAAGCGTCGACAGATGACAAGTGATTGACGCGACGCACCGTGGAAATGTATCCTCCCTTTTTTTATACCCCAACTACCACGAAGGCCTAAGGCCTAAGCACCCATTGGGTACCGTGGGGCTATAGGGGGATACATGGGAAAAGTGGGGACGCCACACGGACTCTGGCGAGGGAACACGTGTGCATGCAACATGCACACATTCTGGCTCCGCCTACGAGGACCGCCGGGTGGTACCTCCGCGTTCGACAGTCAGAGACCATCTACCACCTACGGACAATCACGACATTCATAGCCAAGAGAAAAATTTCTCCTGGGACGGGACTCGAACCCGCACAGCGCATGGCGGCTGATCAGGAGACCGAAGAGTCTACTACTGCGGCCACCGCTGCTGCCTAAAACAAACACACAACATCCATGGCGAAGGCGAGATTCGAACTCGCGGCCCGGCCGGCCGGCTGATCAGTAGCACGACACTCTGACCCACGCGGCCAACCGAGGTCCCTGTCCAACTTTGGGTATGAAGTATACGAGGGACGCTCGGTAAATCTCCTCCCAAAATTACTAAAATGCTGAAATAACTTGTTTTGGAAAAAAGTGTGTGGTTCATATGAGTGCAACAATGGGTGATATTGATACAACCTTGAAAAGATGGGTTATGTGAGTGAGAAAATGTATTCTAATTTTGTGAAGATGCTGGATCAATTTGCACATGTAGCCGTTCAAGGTTTTCGCAATTCAACAGGTAGGAATAAATGACACTGACCTGCTTAACATCAGCCTTTTTATTCATGCAATGATCTGTCATGAAAATGTGGGACATTTCTAAAAATAAACGTTTTGAGAGTATTTTTTCTTTATCAACAAGCTAGCATCACAATTGTGTTTTCAGAATCCTGATGAAGGCTCCATAGAGAATGCCGAAAGCTTGATTTTATCGTCAAAAGAGGCAACTTAAGCCTAAAAGTTTTGCCAATTTCCCAATTAACAAGTAATTGTATTTTGTACCCAACTAGTCGTTGGCTTTGGCAATGACTACTGCTCATATATATATATATATATAACTTGAGACGTGGTCATTATCGTCTAGACCAGTTAGATGAAAAATTGAAGCTTCCGCCTTTTGTTCGGTACTTCGACAAAATTTAAGCAAGGAGGACTCTTTATCCTTTTTTTATTCTCTCTAGCTTTCAATGGTCTTTGCCAACATCATCAGGACCTGCAATTACATTGATAACAGTAGCAACAATAGTGTAAAATGAATTTAAATTAACTTACAGTAGTATGTGAGGATGTTGCTAATTGTTGTTTATGTTGAGAATGAGGGAAACACCCAGTAACATGGTGAAAGCTGGATAAATGGTACAATGGTCAAAATTATACAAACTACACACAGCTGTATGACAAGAACAAGTTAAAAACAGATTAAAAAATATTTAAAACGAAAGTTAAGCATTACATCGTGAAGCCACTTGATGATTGCACAAAATGGTGGGCATGGAATAATGAGTAAGATGAACCTTTTGACAGACGGCCGAAGGTTAGCAGTGTCTGTGTAGAATGATGGAACGAAAATTCTTTTGTGGGCGTGTGCTATGTTGCCAAATCACTTCAGATGATGCGATTTTCAATATATGTTGGGTAAGAACTTGTCAAACCGACCATAGGCAGTTGAATTAACTATATTCGATTATCATTAACAATGGTTATCCGAAGTGTCTGATTGACAAGATCTTGTTCAGCTCACCTCCCAGTATTTTACCAAACTCTAATGATACAAGCAATAGTCTCACAACTCTTAATAACAGAACTGATAGAATTCCCAACAACGACACCAATTCAAACAGTACCACCACCATCCCAAATTCCAGATCTGGTTTTGTGACCTGCCCTATATTAAGGAACTGCCCCTAAGCTGATCAGATTATGCAGTCCGTTGAACTGTCGAATTACTTGCAAATCTGTCCTCACTATAAGCTGCATTTTTTCAAAGATGAAAAACAGAGTCCCGCTGCTTGGCTTAACCAACACAGTCTACTCTATCAACTGCAACAATTGCAACCAAATATACAAACGTCAGACCTCCAGATCTCTTAAAGGAAGGATCACATCACACAAAAGTGATTCTAGGCTTCATCCTGAAAGATGTGCTCTAGCATCTCATGTCAACCCAACAGGGCACTCTATGAACTACACAAATATCAAAGTTCTCGATAAAGAAAAACACCTATACAAACGTTTATTCCTGGAAATGTCCCACATTTTCATGAATGACAACTGTATCAATAAGAAGGCAGATGTTAAGCAACTGAGCGTCATTTACTCATATTTGCTAAACTGCGAAAAATTGGAGCACTTACACATCTCTCCAAATTTTGACTCTTCACAACCATAAATGGAATCTGTTTCTTGGTCTATTCCACCAAAAAACTCCATTCCATTCAAATTTTAATAACTGTTTCCTCATAATTAAATATTAACTGTTAATTTAATTGCACATCTAATAAAATATAGTTAATCAACTGCCTCTGGTCGGTTTGACAAGTTCTTACCCAACATATATTGAAAATCACACCATCTGGCAACGTAGCACACGCCCACAAAAGAATGTTCGTTCCATCATTCTACACAGACACTACTAACCTTCGGCCATCTGTCAAAAGGTTCATCTTACTCATTATTCCATGCCCACCATTTTGTGCAATCATCGATGTAATGCTTAACTTTCGTTTTAAATATTTGTTAATCTGTTTTTAACTTGTTCTTGTCCTACAACTGTGTGTAGTTTGTATGATTTTGACCATTGTACCATTTATCCAGCTTTCACCATGTTACTGGGTGTTTCCCTCATCCTTAACGTAAACAACAATTAGCAGCATCCTCACATACTACTCTAAGTTAATTTAAATTCATTTTACACTATTGTTGCTACTGTTATCAATGTAATTGCAGCTCCTGATGATGATGGCAAAGACCATTGAAAGCTAGAGAGAATAAAAAAAGTATAAAGAGTCCTCCTTGCTTAAATTTTGTCGAAGTACCGAACAAAAGGCGGAAGCTTTAATTTTTCACCTATATATATATATAGGGTGGCCCATCCATGTGTGGACGGAATATTACTCATAAACAAATACATTTTGGGAAAATCTATTTATGGCATGTCATACATGACTTTGAGGGCACATTTCTAAAATATGGGCAATTATACAGGGCGTATCAATTTTGACTTACATATCAAAATTGTGATTTTTTAAATGGAATGGCTGAAATTTTATTGCATTTTTGGATAAACCAATGCAAAAGAAGAAGACTGATATAACATACTATGGGGTTTTGGTACTTAGCTACTGAGATGAAAGGTGAAAAGATCGTCCACCTCCTCAATCCGCCATTTTGAAATTTTGAATGATGAATTTTGTATCAGAAAAAACTTACACACCTCAGCTTCGATCTTATTTGTTACTTTTTCGAATTTTCATACAGGGTGGTCAAAAACGCAAATTGTACTTTGTCTCAAAAATTTCAAATGCATCACCCTGTATATTTGTGCAAGTTTGGATTCAATTTTTTATAAGCTTTTTTTTGTATAAGGTTTGATTCAGTATTACACGTAGGTTCTCCTGATCAGTCGCCTTGCGCTGTGCGGGTTCGAGTCCCGTCCCAGGAGAAATTTTTCTCTTGGCTATGGATGTTGTGATTGTCCGTAGTTGGTAGACGGTCTCTGACTGTCGAACGCGGAGGTACCACCCGGCGGTTCTCGTAGGCGGAGCCAGAATGTGTGCATGTTGCATGCACACGTGTTCCTTCGCCAGAGTCTGTGTAGCGTTCGCGCTTTCTCATGTATCCCCTATAGCCCCACGGTACCGAATGGGTGCTTAGGCCTTAGGCCTTCGTGGTAGTTGGAGTATAAAAAAAAAGATAAAATCACTAGATTTTGAATTATTAAGCTTTTAGTAGAAATTAAGGTAAAAAATCACATTATTCTTGGAAACAAACGACAAACAGTGGGCTAGTTCCATATTGCCACTAAGGCCCGTATCGTCAGCCGTTCCTACAATTGTAGGGCGCGTTTATGGCCTCCTTGATTCCGATAATACATATTATGTCTTCTTCGGTAAGGTACATGTATGTCCTGCTTTAGATTTCCGACATGCTGACAGTTCTGGCTAGAGGTTATGTTGTTGTTTTGACGTTCAAGAAATTTTAGACACATGAATGGAAAGCAGAACCGTAATTTATTATTTTCTTGCAAATAATGTCGATCACTCAATAATATTGATACATTGAACAAATTCCACAGCCTGTGATATCTTCAAGAAATTGATGGGTTAGGAAAATTAATTTTTATTTTAAGAGAAATCAGTTGCGCCACTGGTGGGAATTGAAAGAATGTTGCATTAAAACTACCTCTTGATGTACATGTATGCCAAACTTTGATAAAGTATTACTAGTGGTATTACAGATCTTTACAAAAATTATTATTAATTTTTTTTTTAGTTTTTCATTTTTGATATATTGTTTTTTGGCTACATATTCATAATTCCTGTAATTAGTTGTACCTTTTGGATATAAAGTCATCATTGGATGGCAAGTATTTGTGGAATGTAAATAAAAGCATCCTTGGTAAAATCAATATTTATTTAGAAATATAATAGGTTTCAAAAATATATGGAAATACAGTTTTCATTCTCTTAAAATAAATGTTTCATCATGATGTTAAAAAATATTGTATGCTATTTTCAAAATTATAAGCTCTGCAAACAAGGCTAAAAGGATATCTAATCAATTACAAACAAAACTTTCTAGTTTCACTGTGTGTATCAGATGCTTCAAACAAACAATTTAAATATATTGACTCTTCTTTTTCCTCTAATAACGTGCCTTACACTAGAATTATCCTGTCCTGCAACAGTATCTTGTACTCTCGGCTTTTGAGCAATGCAAGTAGATCTGAAAAAATACCATTCAAAGGGTGATTTCTTACATTTCACTCCTTAACACCGATATAACCATAAGTGTTCAAATATGTATTTCATATAGTCTTTAGTCACACCACTGGAATTTAATTTTTGTCATTGTCATCATTTGCTACTGTGCTTCCACTGTGTCAAGCATTTAATTACTCAGGACAATTGTGGTCAATAAAGAAGGAAACAGTAATTATTTTCTAGCAATACTCCAACTTTATCATCATGCCATTCAGTTGAATGGGTAAGAAATCTCAAACACATGGCCTTAGCTTTGTGAGAATCGTCGAATAAAAATTTTGATTACAATATTCAAGAATGCACTTTATCGAGTTCCGTGCGACATTTCAGCTATCTAACATGCAACATTAGCTATTCGAGAACCAATTGCCTAGGCATAACGAAGTTCATCTTGAACTCCATAACTTCATAACTCTTATGATTATACATACAGGATTATGCATTCCTTAAACTAACCAATTCTACTGTAACAATATCGAACACAAAAGGCAAACTCAGTGTTTCAATATGCTTTGGTTACTACAAGATTGACTTTTTCAGTGGAGCTTATGCCATGATGCTACAAAGTATGTAATGAAGAATTTAACTTCATTTTCCCATTTACTCCTTGTAATATCTCATAATTGGTGCTCCTACATGCCCATGCTCTTTTTAGTATCCTGAAATAATGATTGTCAATTTACCATGGACTCAATTTCAGAACCTTTACACATTATACATACTTGCTTAACACAGCTTGTCTTCAAGTTCGTAAGAGTTAATTCTTATGATTATGACTATGATCATACAGGTTTATGCCCGGCTTTAATTAACAAATTGCAATGTAACACATCTCGGTCACGAAAATCAAATTCACGTATTGTTTTTGTAAGATTCCTTCAATTATGCCTGGATGCATAAATTCCTTCTTAGAAAGATCATTCACCTCCTTAACCTTCCAAAGTAAAAATAGCATTTTACTGAGGAACCAACTTCTCATAAAGTCTGTGATAATGAATCACACCTGAAAATAATGCGTTAAGTATATAAATATGAATATACCATTATTAATTATGTAACTTACCAACCTTCATCAAGAGAACAGCTTGAGGTTGTAAGCTTCTGGACTTTTATACATACAAATGTAATGATATAATATATCCATGTGCATTAATTTTCCTAACCCAACAATTTCTTGAAGGTACCACAGGTTGTGGAATTTGTTCAACATAGCGAAGTATTTTTGAGTGATCGATATTATTTGCAAGAAAATAATAAATTATGGTTCTGCTTTCTATTCATGTGTCTTGAACGTCAAAACAACAACATAACCTCAAGCCAGATCTGTCAGTATGTCGGAAATCTAAACCCGGACATACATGTACGTTAACGAAGACGACGTAGTATTACCGAAATCAAGGAGGCCATAAACGCGCCCTACAATTGTAGGAACGACTGATGATATGGGCCTAAGAACACAGATTTGACGTAAAAACGAATAACAACCCGAACAGTATAAATCAGCTTCAAGCAACAATTATAACAACAACACAAACAAACAACTATCACTACTCAAGACCAAATCTACAAAAACTGCTCGAAAATATCTCCACCATATTTAATACACAGCCGTAGTCTTTGGATAAATGGCCGCTGCACATCCCTCAGCATGTGTTCCCTTATGTTCAGAAAAGCATCCTTAATCATTTCCTTCATATTTTTCGGGGTAGATGGTGGATATCGATAAACATCTTGCTCAACGTAGCCTCATAGAAAGAAGTCCATCAGTGTCATATCTGGTGATCTAGGAGGCCAGGACATAGGCTCATCACGACCGAACCAATGATTGTTATTCCAGGTGTCCAAATAGTTACGCACACGATTATGATAAAGCACAGGTGCGCCGTCATGGTGGAAGTACATTTGCATCCGGAAGGAAAGTAGTGTCTTCACTCACTTTATTTAGCATTATTCTACTAAACACCATTCGACCTGCGAAATCCTGAAGACGAAGGCCTTGATGCAAGCATAGGTGATATGGATGGTACCTATGCTTGTGAATAATCCTTTGGACAGACGTTCTGCCTATATCAGTTTCTGCTCCAATTTGCCGTGCACTTAAATGGGGATTTTCCTGCAACTTTAATAGAACCACAGCCGACGTCAACTACGAGCCGTGATGAAAGAAAGGCAACACCGCGCTCGGACGGCATGGTAGTGCTACCTGTGAACGTCGCCCGCCAGCGGCTGTGTGCTCCGTCTCCGTGTAACGTTCAAGAACTTCCCAAACTACGAGGTGCACTCCAATCTGAGAAAGAACGGGGGAGTTGTGGCTTTTGTCCGCAGCAGTCTTTCCTGCTCCAAGGATCTTTCTTTGGAATCAGACCGGAAGGACATTCTGTGGCTTCGCCTCAACTCCAAAACATCACCCAAATTTATTTGCTGCCTTTATCGCTCTCCATCGAACCATAACTGGGATGACCTACTCGAATACCTCGCCGTCCAGATAGACTTCCTGAACATCAATCACCCCGCTTCAGAGGTAGTTCTTCTCGGTGATTTCAATGCCCATAATGAGCTTTGGTTGGGCTCAAATAAGACCGATGCAGCAGGTCGTGCAGTCGAAGCGTTCGCTCTTACTCAAGGGCTGACCCAGCTGGTGACGAGCCCTACTTTTTTCCCCCGCGTCTCGTCACACGCCAGTAGCCTGCTGGATCTCTTTCTGACCACGCATCCTGCCCCTTACAGCACTGCTGTCCTGTCCCCCCTGGGTAACTCAGATCACGGTGTTGTGGAGGTTAGGTTTCGGTCAGAAGCCGCTGTGGCAGCAGAAACTCGCACAGGCCGCAAAACTTGGCATTACGGACATGCCGACTGGGAGGGGCTCAGAGACTTCTTCTCTAGCTTTCCTTGGAGAGATGTCTGTTTCACTGACGCGGATGCGTCGACTGTCTGTTCTTCAATAACCGAAATTATCCACGTCGGAATGGAGGAATACATCCCTCACACAGTGAAAGTTCCTAAACCAGGGTCCAACGGCTGGTTCAACAAATCGTGTGACACTGCTCGCCAGCAGAAGATCAAGGCCCACAGAACCTACTTACAAAACCCCACTGTAGAGAACAGACAAGCCGACGTCGAGTCCAGAAACAAATATAACGATGCGGTTCGCAATGCCAAAAACCAGCATGATATAAAAGTTAGGCTCAGGGTAATGTCCCAGCGCAATGGCAGTCGGTCTTTCTGGACGCTGGCCAAGCAGATTGAAAAGAACTTCTCACACAGTAGCCTTCCACCACTTACGTGTCAGGATGGAACTATTGTATTCGACTCAAAGGCCAAGGCGGAAGTGCTAGCCAAGATCTTTGCTGCCGACTCCACCATGGACGTCCCCACCAACGCCCAAGTGCCGTCAATTCAAAGGGTTCCCCACACTATGCGGGAGGTAACATTCAGGCATAAGACCGTAAGACGAGTGCTCTTGTCGCTCGACATCAACAAAGCTTCTGGTCAGGACTTGATTCCTGCCATTGTACTGAAGAGATGTGCAGCGGAGCTTGCTCCAGTTCTTTCGCGTCTCTTCCAGATATCTTATGAATCCGGCACCTTCCCAGAAAACTGGAAATTTGCTCTTGTACAGCCCATCCCAAAAAAAGGATCTAAAACCGACCCTTACAACTACAGGCCTATAGCTCTGCTTTCTGTTATAAGTAAAGTGATGGAGAGGTGCATAAATCGCGAGCTTCTGGACTACCTCGAACGTCACAGCTTGATTAGCGACAGGCAGTACGGTTTCCGGCACCAACGATCCACAGGGGACCTCCTAGCTTACGTCACGCAACTGTGGAGTAAACTCATCCAGTCTCATGGTGAGGCTCATGTCGTTGCTCTTGACATTACGAAAGCGTTCGATCAGCTGTGGCATGCTGCCCTCTTAAGCAAACTTCCATCCTACGGCCTCCCAGAAAAGCTTTGCAGATGGGTGGCTGACTTATCTCTGGCCGCAAGATATCCGTCGTAATTGACGGATTCTCCTCTTCATCCCACAACGTCAACGCGGGTGTTCCCCAGGGATCGGTCTTGGCTCCAACACTGTTTCTCTTACATATCAATGACCTCCTTTCCTGCACGATCAACCCAATCCACAGCTTCGCTGATGACAGCACTCTACATGCAGGAATTCAGAGTGACAAGCCTATCTCTGCTGCTGAGCTGGAAAAAAGAAGACTAGCGAAGACTTCTTCTCTGACAAGAGACCTGGAGGCTATCACTGCTTGGGGACGCAACAATCTTGTACAGTTCAATGCTTCCAAAACACAGTACTGTACTTTGACGAACAAAAAGCGTCCTACCGCTCATACAGTTTCGATGGACGGTCGAGTTCTACCAAAGAGCCATTCATTTCGGCTGGTCGGAGTCCAGATCACCGAGGACCTGATCTGGCACGAACACATCTCTTCAATAGCTGCAGCTGCTGGGAAAAAGCTAGGCTATTTGTTTAGGGCTAAGAAGTACTTTTCTCCGCATGACCTTCTCACTCTATACAAGGCCCAGATAAGGCCTAGCCTCGAGTATTGCTCACACATTTGGGGTGCTGCCGCCCCGACTACATTGTCCATGCTCGATGCTGTCCAGAGGAGGGCGGTCCGACTGATCGATGACTCTTCCCTAACAGACAGTCTCGGAACTCTTTCGCACCGGCGGGCCGTCGGCGATCTAGCTCTTTTCTATCGCTACACCAAAGGGCTTTGCTCCTCAGAGCTCTCTTCCATGATGCCGCCGCGCGATGTGCCTGCCAGACAGACCCGCCTAACTTCGGCGTCCCATCCTAACCGTGTCAAACTTCGTACATCCAGAACTGGCCGATACGACCGCTCCTTTGTCCCGAGGGTGTCTAGATTGTGGAACAATCTACGAGAGGAAGCTTTTCCCAGTTCTACTAACCTTAGGCAGTTCAAAAATCGTATTAACGAAATTTCTTTGGGATCATCATAGCAGCCGCGGTGTTCCGGCATTTAGGCTTCTGCCTGCGCGGCTGTTTCGATATAAAAAAAAAACTAAATTTAATTTTGGAAAAGAGGACAGTTCGATTCGATACAAATCGTCTGAATATGAAATAGCTCTAAAAAATTTAAAAATACGAAATAATCGCTAATGCAGTTAATCTAATTAAAAGTATTTAGTTTACGTTTTTTGGTGTCAGCACACTGTGTTCCAACAGGCCCAGCTTGGAAATGTGGAGTTACCTGTTTGTTTTTAATACATTTACTTTCAGTTTTACTGTTATTTTTCAATTTTACATAATCATTCAAAATTATGTTTGAAAAAATAGACAAAAGCTTAGATAAAATATCTGCATAATTGCGGCCACAGATGCAAGTTAAAGAAAATTCACTGTATATAAAGTCAGACTGAATGCTGAGCAAGGTTAACTGACACAAAATAAATTTTTGATTATTGCTTTTCAAGAAGAAAGTTTCCAATCTATCTACATTAATAATAGATTCAAAAATGGCATACATATGGTAGAATATGATTGGTACATAACTGGTTGGAATTGACAGTCCTCCTCTTTGCAAATGATCAAAATAAACATTTGTTGTTAATGAACCTTTTTCTTTAACTATTAGCGATTTGCATACCTCGCAGTTTAGGTTTTTAGAGATAGCGTGTGAAGCATATCCAGATATATAAGTCTTAGTACTATCCTCTATGTCACAATTGGCTAAGTAATTTGTCTCAAATACTTCATTGAATATATCCAAAACTTCAGGATTTTGTTTGGTATCCAAGAAATCAAAATTTTCTTGAGTTTCTAAGCAGTTTTGGAACCTTGTTTTAATTTCTGCTAAAGAAAATGACGATTTCTTTTCATTGAAAATATGCTTCAGCCGTATTCTCTTTCCAGCATTTAAAATTTCATCATATGACACATTGTAATTGCAGCCACATAAAAGTCTATAATTGCCAAATCGTTTTTCTAAATTATCAGTGGTGAATTTTCCAGGCAATACATACTCAATGTCAAATTGATTAAATGAATATTCCAATTACATTAAGTAGAGTCAGCGTGCTTTGATATAGAGCTGTATACGTTTCTGGTGTCAGGTGTCCATTATTATTCTCTAGATTATGCCATTTTTCTAACCATATCAGGAATTTTTTTAAAAATTGTACTCTATAATCATATTTATTGGTAATAGGCTTACAAAATTCGTTTTGCTTCAATTCTCCTTTTATTACACTTGTATTACTGACAATATCCCACCAATTCCTGATTATTTCCAAAAAGTGTGCAGCATCATTAAACTTTAATTCTTTCATAGCAGCTATTGTTGAGCGATGGAATAAATTATCTACATAATTTACATTTTGCCTTTCAAATGAATTTGGATGCAATGTTTTATAATTTAATTTATATGCTTTCTTAACTACCTATACCTATTTAGCAGGTTTTCTAATTGGGACCATCTGGTAATTTTGAGATCATATGGCAAAACCCACTTCAAGTCACTAAAAGAAAGCTTACATCCTTTATGAACAACCTGAACTTCCATCTGACCATCAACTATATATAATCTGTGTATTCAACGTTAAGATATCATTTTCAAAATCCAATTTATAAAAATATAGCTTTCCATCAGATAATTTATTATTCCATTTCTGTGAGGCTTTAATTTTTGAAAATGAAGAATGTAATTCTTGAAAGTCTTTGATCTTATCCATATCATCGAAATTCTGGATAGCTTTTTCATGTTTCCCAATTAATTTTTGTTTTCTTTGCATTGGGTCAGTTCTTTTGGGTGCTTCAGGTTTTGAAAGATATGATGGCAAGTTTGGGAAAATGGAGGCATTTTCTTCAAATTTTGGATATTTCAAAGGTATATTATTTTGGACTGTTCCATCCGCCAAAACTATATTTTCTGTCCTGATGATATCCGATTCTCTAAAATGACGACTGCACACAGCTGAATATTTTGAAGGTGTGCAATTTTTTCTGGGAATTGCCATAAGCCATTTGTTTTTCAGACTTTCGGTACTTGGGAAGCGAAAAGTTGAAACTTAGCTTTCTGTTTTCAAAGCAGAATTATAGTTTGCATTGCATAAAGGAACACAGCAACAACGAGGCATATTGTCTGCGTCAAATACTTGATAAATGAAAAAAGAAAAATACAACCTGAATTTGCACGTTTTCAATAGTTGAAATCCTTAGCGTCCTGAGGCGCGAACAGCCACAGTCACACTTCTTAGTTTATTTTTAAAGCACAGAAGCACTACAACTGGAGTCTATTTCTCATATATTATAGTCACCGATCACTTTGAACACATACACACACTTTGAAGCTTAGAAAACAAGCTTATCTCTTAATTACAGCCTCTGCGATTCCCAAATCACAAATTGAAAAGGTTATGTTTTCTCAGCGTTTTGAGCGGCGGGAGTAACACTACCACCTACGTTGCCAGATTTCTTTGTTCACGGCTCGTAGTTGACGTCGGCTGTGATAGAACCTCCAACTGATTCGCCTCATTGGTGACACTTCTCTGCTCCACTTGATTCAAACCGTTCTCGTAGTGTGGAAAATGTTTCCAGCCTTGAATATCGCATATTAGAGTACTGTTGCTTATAAATGCGAGATGCTAGGAAACTATTTCTTTGGGCTTCGCCCAAAACGAACACAGTCACCATTTCTTTTTTGAAAAATTCATTTTGAAACACGTTTTCGTTATAATGCTCACAAAGCTAATTTTGACAGTTTTTAACTAATCAACAATTTTTTTTCCAAGGATGATGCGATATTTTAGGGAATTAAGTCGTTCCATAAAAGACGTGGTAATAACCGAAAAAATAGCCGTAAAAACCCTTATGTTTCTAGTATCAAAAAAAAGCTTATAAAAAATGTAATCCAAACTTTCACAAATATACGGGGTGATGCATTTGAAATTTTTGAGAAAAGCTAAAATTTGCGTTTTTGACCACGCTGTATGAGCAAAACTTAAAATTCGACAAAGTACAAATTAGATAGAAGCTGAGGTGTGTAAGTTTTTTTTTATATAAAATTCAGCACTCCAAATTTCAAAATGGCGGACTGAGGGGTTGCCGAAGTGGGGGTTTTTCTAGACAAAACACCTTATATCTCAGTAGCTAATTACCAAAACCCCATAGTATGTTATATCAATTTTCTTCTTTTGAATTGGTTTATTCAAATATGCAATCAAATTTGAGGCATTCCATTTGAAAAAACACAAGTTTGATATGTATGTCGAAATTGGGACACCCTGTATAATCGTCAATATTTTAGTAATGTGCCCTCAAATGTCATGTATAACATCCCATAAATAGATTTTTCCAAATTGTATTTGTTTATGAGTAATATTCCGTCCATACATGGATGGGTCACCCTATATATATATATATATATACAATCCTTTAATTTCTTTGGGTAGAAGGCAAAGTATTGCAAAAGTACACTCTTATAACTTAAATTCTCAAGCTTTCGAAGATTTTTATCTTCATCGTCTGGAGTAAGTCGGCGAGATTGTTGCTGAAATTGTTTTTTAAACAACGGTGAAGGGAACACATAGTCGACGAATAAAAAACTGGACCGATGAGGTTCGATTAGGATGGAATTATTTTATTATTAAATGGCAAATCATTTTGAAATGTTTTATTTAAAATTAGGCGTTTATTGATTATGGAAGAAATTTGGAGATTTTAAAACTATCAACTATTGAAAATTCCCCCGAGATTGCATCTTTTTTTCCACTGATAACCTCCACATTATCCAACACGTGCCGGCCGACTGACCTGGGCATAGTTTTACTGTAGCCGCTAGAGGGCGCACTCTACTGTACCTGTAGTGTATTAAAATGACCGAAAATTTTTTCTTAGTGCAATTTTTTGCTTTTTGAATAAAAAACTGATTCTTCGCACTTTTCAACATAAAAAAGCTCTCTTGTGAATTTTCGTTATAGTTAGCCGTTTTTGAGATATTTCGATTTTTAAGGTTCGATACATTTTTAATTATTTATGATAAAATAACGTTAAAAAGTCAGTATCTCGATAACTTTTAGAAGTAGGCTGTGCCTGCAAATATTTTTGAACTTGAAAGCTGAATAAGGTTAAGCGTCAATTAGTTGACAGTTAGTTTTGTTGTCTGTTGAAACCTGAAACGTTTTTTGCAATTGTGAATGCACGAAATTTAGTTTCTTTTACCTGTGTTTTTTTTTTGTAAGTTTTATAAAAATGCCATTTTTATTCTCCAATCAAGAGTTAGCGGATATTCATTTTGTGTATGGCTTTGTAAATGGAAACGCAGCAGAAGCAGCCAGAGAATACGCACGAAGATTTCCAAACAGACGACATCCAACTCGCTCAGTATTTGTAAGAGTGCATCGCCAAATAATTGAAAACGGTTTTGGAAATCTCCAAAGGGATCAAAACATGAATGTTCGTCAGCGCAGATTTACCCGTATGATTCTGCGTGAGTTTGATAGAGATCCGACCACAAGAGTGTTAGGAGAGTTTCTGGTGCCTTGGAAATTTCAGCAAGCCATGTTCACCGTGTTCTTAGAAATGACCATAGACGTCCTTACCATTTGCAACCTGTGCAAGGACTACAGCCAGGGGACGGAGAACGAAGAATCACATTTTGTCAGTGGATTCTTGATAGAACTGATAATAATATGGAGTTTTTAAGTAACGTTTTATGGACCGATGAGTCATGCTTCACTAGACGTGGAGTGGTAAATTTTCATAATCAACATATTTGGTCGCGCGAAAATCCGCATGCAGTTCGGGAAAGAAATTTTCAGCATGAATTTAGTGTGAACGTGTGGATTGGTATCTACCGTAATCGACTATTTGGACCCTACCTTTTTTCCTGCAAGGTTAAATGCTGCGACCTTCTTGGAATTTTTAAAGGCTGAACATGCAAATATGTGGGATGATGTTATGTTAGATTTAAGAAGATTGGCCTGGTTCCAGCTTGATGGTTGTCCAGCTCATTATTCGAGAATAGTTAGAAACTGGCTGGATGAAAATTATCCAGAAAGATGGATCGGCCTTGGAGGACCAGTCGCCTGGCCTCCACGATTTCCTGACCTAAATCCATTAGATTTCTTTGTGTGGGGATTTCTAAAAGAAAAAGTGTACCAGACTCCCGTAACCACAAGAGATATGGTAATAGACAGAATCAGGAATGCATGTGATGAAATAAGGCCTTATTTGAATAATGCTATACCACGTTCGATCATTCGTAGATGTGAATTGTGTATTGAACAATTGGGTTTACATTTCGAGCAACTACTTTAGATTTTGTATGTTTGTCCTAACTATCCAATAGCATTTTAGTTGTAAATAATTAATTTAATTTTTTAAAAATAATATTGGAAAATTAAACAAATTAGTATTCTGTTTTTTTTGTGTTTATTTGGAGTTAGGAATTATTGCTGTGTTTAAAAACACAATCTAAACGATCATCTTAATTATTTGTAATGCCCAAATCGAAAATGTAAAAAAAATATTATTTTCCCATAAATAATTAAAAATGCATCGAACCTTAAAAATCGATATATCTAAAAAACGGCTAACTATGGGGTTGTCCAAAACGGACGCAGGAAAGTAACTGCATATTAAAACAAGAAAGATTGATATTCAAATCAAGTTGGGTACTTTATTTTAGGGGTTCATTTATATCATTTATGTATGAAAAATAATATCGCTCAAATGTTCACCACGACTGGATTTACAGACGTCCACGCGATGGTCGAAATTTTCAGTGACATTTTGCAACATGGTCGGTTCTATGGCATTTATCTCGGCAATGATGTTGTTTTTGAGTTCTTGGAGGGTGGCTGGTTTGTTGACGTAGACTTTGCTTTTCAAATATCCCCATAAAAAGAAGTCCAAGGGAGTCAAATCGCACGATCTTGGTGGCCATGGCACATTTCCTCTGCGCGAAATCACGCGATCACCGAAGAAGGACTGCAATCGATGGATATTGACGTTGGTTGTGTGGCATGTTGCACCGTCTTGTTGGAAATAAACATCGTCCATATCCATTCCTTCAAATTGCGGCAAAAAATAGTCCTCTATCATAACGTGATATCGCTCAGAATTGACGGTAACGGCGTCCCCGGCCGCATTTTCGAAAAAGTAAGGTCCGATGATGCCTTTTGACCACAAGGCACACCACACAGTCACTTTTTGAGGATGCATCGGCTGCTCTTGATACTCACGGGGATTTTCGTTTGCCCAGATGCGGCAGTTTTGCTTGTTTACCGTCTCATTCAAAGTGAAATGCGCTTCGTCGCTGAACATGATTTTTGATGAAAAATTGGCATCAATTTGGCGGTGTTCAAGGAGCCAATCTGAGAACGTTCGGCGCGAAAAATGGTCGGCCCGACGCAGCTCTTGCGTCAATTGGATCTTGTAGGCGTGTACATTCAAATCCTTGTGGAGAATGCGGAGCAAACTGGTTCTCGAAATGCCCAATTCTTGGGATCGACGCTTTGTTGATTGTTTCGGAACGTCTCTCACACTCTCCTTCACAACAGCAATATTTTCCGGTGTGCGAACGCTCCTTGGCCGGCCAGAGCCTGGCAGATTTGCCACAGAACCTGTTGCCTCGAATTTACGCACCAGACGACCGATGGTTGTTTCGTTTGGGCGGTTGTTGCGACCGAAATGTTCACGAAGCGCGCGAAACGTGTTTTTTATTTTTGCACCATTTTTGTAGTGCTCTTGAATAACTTTAATGCGGTCTTCAATCGAATACGACTCCATAGCGATCAATGGTAAACATTCAACTAACAAAATGACATGTCGGTGACAGAAAACAAAGATGGCGTCTATGTCAAATTGACGTTTACTTTCCTGCGTCCCTATTGGACAACCCTTTATAACGAAAATTCACAAGAGAGCTTTTTTATTTTGAAAAGTGCGAAGAATCATTTTTTTATTCAAAAAGCAAAAAATTTTACTAAGAAAAAAATTTCGGTCATTTTAATACACTACAGATACAGTAGAGAGCGCCCTGTAGCGGCTACAGTAAAACTATGCCCATGATTAGTTTTCTCGTACCAAAAAACCCTTGTATACCAATTTTCACTGTTATACATCAAATATTGTTCGGAATATTTAAAAAAAAACTATTTTAGAAAGTAAATTTAAACACCCTGTATTTCGGAAGCCACGCATTTTTCGACCCATGTTTATATAGACTTTATGCATTAATTTTAAAAGTTCTTCGAATCTTAAGGTTATGCTACAATAAACTGAAACACCATGTATATACGAGCAGAAGCCGTTCCCATTGCCAACGCCATTTGGGCAAGAAATACAATTAATCATTAATTGGGAGATTGTCAAAATTTTAGGCTTTAGAAAACTCTTTTAACGGTAATCTGGAGCTTTCGGCACGCTATGGTACCATCATCAGGAGCTGAAACACAAATATGAAGCCTATCAACTAATACGGAAAAGATTTAAATTTTCAGACAACTTACTGGTCGCTGAGGTTGCAGCCAAATGGTGTTTCAAAACGAAAGCGTGGATGAGAGCACTTGTTGCAATTATAAAACCAAACGGACGGACACATTGGGTTTGTCGGTAACGACGGAAAACATAGTTAGATGTTAATACTATATATCAATCCACCCGAACCAATTGAAAATTATCGAACATTTTCAAATTATTGAGAAGTAGTACTGCAATTTTGGAAAAAAAACACGGCAGAGTCCCTTCTAACCCCCCTACATCTGTTTCACGTGGAGGTAATGAGCGAAACCGGAAGAGTGATGCGTCGACAGATGACAGATGACTGTCGCCAAGGAATGTGGAACTGTAAAAATCATTGCCAAATTTCAGGTATAGTGTATACGAGGGACGCTCGGAAAAAACATATATTTCCAAATCTCTGGATTAGTTTTGCTTTGGAAAGGTGTAATTCATATGAGTGTAAGATGGTGATACACGCTTGAAAAGATGGGTTGTATGAAGATATATTAATATTTACTATTGCTGTGAGACATTGAAAAAAATGTCTCAAGGACAAATAATTGGAATTTTGTTTTAATTTTGGGAGGATGTTAGATTAACTGGAATATGTAGTCATTTTAACTTTTCGCAATTCAGCAAGTAAGAATAAATGACACTAAGCTGCTTAACATCAGCCTTTTTATTCATACAGTGATCTGTGATGAAAATGTGGAACATTTCTAAGAATAGGCGTTTTGAGAGTTGTTGTTCCTTGTCTAGAACAATAATACTGCCATAACTCATAGAATGACCTGTGGTGTTAGCATGTGACGCCAAAGCACATCTCTCTGGACGTAATCTGGCGTCACTTTTGTGTGAGGTTATCCTGCCTTTCAGTGATCTCGATGTTTGGCCTATGTAAACTAAATTGCAGTTGTTACAATTAATGCAATAGATAGTGTTGGTTGAATCAAGTAGCTGAACCCTTTCCTTCATTTTGGAAAACACACTGTTGACTGTGAGAACTGATTTACCAGCAAAACGACAATTTAAGGAATTATACATCCTGATCAATTTTGAAGTTCATTCTTTGATATATGGCAATACAACATAGTTAACTCTGGCATCAGAAGCATAATCCGTAGTGTTATCATTCTCATTAGTTAAAGAATTAATGGGCGTCGGGTTGGCTAGGACAGTGTTGTCATTGCCAACATTGTTGCCAATTTCAAATACGACGCACGAAGTCCACAACAAGAGCCAACCTACCCATTGTAGTATACGTATAATGGCCAGAAGACCTCGAGTTTTTAAGGCGACATCTAATCACAACCAGGCGGCCGGTTAAAGCCACTTGCCATGGCCAGGTAATATTGACAATCTCAAATTTAGAATGCAGGTGCAATTGCCTAAATGTAAAACTGCGATTGAGTAACAATGTTTTAATGTATGATAAACCATCGCATGGCATGGCTTTAATATGAACACTTGATGACCTCAAATAGGTAGATACTTTTTGTTCACTTTTTAGCGACCTAATACGGCCATTTTTTTAAACATTCATTTTACTTGAAAACTTTCAACTTCAAATAAAACTGTTCAAAGTGAGCAAAAAACACTTTTCGACAGGGTGACATATTGGTAATTATTTTGCAGTTCCTTGCAAAGATATTGCGAAAAATCTAATAACGCAAATGTTTAATAAGTTGCTTCTTTGACGTTTTAGCTGCCAGCCGCGGCAGTTCAAAAAGCAGCCAGTAGAGGCTTAACGTTAGGGTGGAGTGGTGGTGCCGTTTCATGTATTAGGCAGGAAAATATAAAGATAACATTGTCATTTATATCAATGACGAGGAAAAAGCAACAACGACCTGGTTTTTGCTACTTTTTGTATATGTTGTGCTCTTATCTACTTTTTACTTTAAAATAGGACGCTGGAGTAGGCACTACAGTACTAGTAATATCTGCAACTGACAACGATGTGGGCGAGAACGCTCAGGTCACATACTCTCTGGACTTCGGAGTGAATGAAGACACCGACCCGCCACCATTTGCAATAAACGCTCAAACCGGAGCTGTTATCACACTGAAACAGCTGGACAGAGAAGCGGCCGCTGGATATTTGCTCGCCGTAACTGCTAAAGATGGCGGGCAACCACCTCTTTCTGATACTACTGACGTGGAAATCTCCGTGGCAGATGTCAACGACAACTATCCGGTAATATATAGCCTTTTTCATCGAGTATTTATTTTTAAAATGGATCAAGTTATCAAGCCGGAACTCAGGGTGGAGGGATTGATGCATGATTGTTATGTTTTAGCGTAAAAGTAGCAGTTGAAAATTTCAAGATGATGTTAGGGTCCTCTTGAAGCATTTTACTAAACAGAAAGGGGGGTCATGTGAACTCTATTTTGAAGTTTATTATGAGTATGGCGGCATGATGGAAGAGAGCTTTGAGGAGCAAAACTTGTTGGTGCAGCTGTAGGCAACAGAGCTAGATCGCTAACGGCCCGCCGGCATGAAAGGGTCCCGAGACTGTCTGATAGGGAAGAGTCATCGATCAGTCGGACAGCTCTCCTCTGGACAGCATTAAGCATGGATAATGTAGTCGGGCGGCAGCACCCCAAACTTGTGAGCAATACTCAAGACTACTTCTTATCTGGGCCTTATATAGAGTGAGGAGGTCATGGGGAGAAACTTCTTAGCCCTAATAAAATAGCTTAGCTTTTTTCCAGCAGCTGCTGCTGTAAGGTGTGTTCGTGCCAGATCAAGTCCTCCATGATCTGGTCTCCAACCAGCCGAAATGGGCGACTCCTTGGCAGAACTCGGCCATCCATCGAAACCGGTTGAGCACTAGGAGGCTTTTTGTTCGTCAAGGTACAGTACTGTGTTTTGGAAGCATTACACTGTACAAAATTGTTACGTCCCCGAGCAGTGATAACCTCCAGGTCTCTTGTCAGAGAGGAAGTCGTCGCTGATCTTCTTTTTTCCAGCTCACCGGCAGAGCTGTGAATTGGATTGATTGCGCAGGAAAGGAGGTCGTTGATATGTAAGAGGAATAGTGTCGGAACCAATACAGATCACTGGGGAACGCCCGTTCTGACGTTGTGGGATGAAGAGAACCCAACAATGACGACGGACATCTTGCGGCCAGAGAGAAAGTCAGCCACCCATCTACAAAGCTTCTCTGGGAGGCCATAGGATGGAGGTTTGCGTAAGAGAACAGCGTGCCACAGCTAGGAGGTCCCCTGTGGATCGCTGGTGTCAGAAACCATACTACCTGTCGATAATCAAGCCGTGACGTTCCAGAAAACAGAGCTATAGGGCTGTAGTTGTCAGGGTCGGTCTTGGATCCCTTTTTTGGGATGGGTTGGACTTCAGAAGATTTACAGTTTTCTGGGAAGGTACAGGATTCGTCAGATATCTGGAAGAGATGCGAAAGAACTAGAGTAAGCTCCACGGCACACCTCTTCAATACACCGGCAGAAATCAATTCCGGACCAGAAGCTTTGTTTACGTCGAGCGACAAGAGCAAGCGTCTTACGGTCTTATGCCTGAATGTTACTTCCCACATAGTTTAGACAAGGACGTCCATGGTGGAGTTGGAACATCTTCCAGATAAATGCGTAGGTGCAGACAGGTCTACAGTGTGTCTGAAACGCAGTAAACCAGGGCTTAAGGCGAAAGACTGCAATAACCTAGCGTTCTATCCAATATGTAACGAGGCCATCAAAAAGGAAGACGATGTGGCGAATAAGATTCTTTACATAATGACAGGCCTAGAATTAACATTTCTACAAATTAATGTGGATAGAGGTAAGCAGACGCACGATCTCCTCGTACACATGGCAGGCGTAATACATGCAGATATAGTAGTGGTGGCGGAACCGAATAAGATACTCACAGATGGCCCTGGCTGGTATTCAGATACCAGAAAAGATGCTGCGATAAAAATTCTGAACCAACAAATCGTGATACATAGGCATGGTAGAGGGGATGGCTTTGTCTGGGTTGACATCGGTTCAATGACTGTTGCTATTGCTCACCTAATGCTGAAAGTTACCTTGTGTGGTGATTTCAACGCGAAGGCGCCGGAATGGAGTATGACGTATACTGACAGAAGATGAGATATTCTAACTGAATGGTTAGCTGGCCATAATGTAGTGGTGGTCAATGAGGGCGAAGCATCAACTTTTGCAGGCAACTCTGCATCTATCTTGAATCTGACTCTAGCTACTGAGGGAGTCTCTACTACCATACGAAACTGGAAATTATTAGACTTGGGAGTCTAAGTTATCATAGCTACATTGTGTTCAAGCTGGTTGTTGCGGGGGATAATGTGGACGCCGTACGGCAGATCAGACGAGGATGGAACCTGAGACATCTGAACGTCACTAGGTTTCGGAATGAGCTATATCTCCGTGCGAATGAGAACACTGGAACAACAGCAAAGGAGCTGATTCAGCTGTTAACCAAGGTTTGTGGCAGCACAATGCCAAGAAGACAGAGTCGTGGCCATAGAAGAAGTATCTACTGGTGGACGCAGGACAGCGCAAAAGCCAGAAAAGCATGCACTAAAGCCAAGAGAGCATCAACGATGAAGAACTAGACTGCGGAAATCAGAAATGAATTGAAATAGGGAAAACAGGGAGGCTAGGAAACGACTCAGAAGACTAATTCAGACATCTAAACGGAACTGTTGAAAGAGACTCTTAGCAAATGTAGACAGTGATTTATGGGGCAAAGTATACCAAATAGTGGTCAAGAGTCTCGATCTAGGCCCTTTGAATAGAATTCCATTCGATAAGAGGTTGGAAATCGTTGGGTCGCTTTTTCCACCAAATCCTCCACGGGAGGTTGATCGTGATTCAGATAGAGCCAGCATCCCATTCACAATGAAAGAGCTTCAGCTGCAACTAGATCGAAGGACCACAAAGTACCAGGCCTGATGGAATTTCGGCGGAAACCATTAAACTCGCCATGATAGAAGTACCTGGAATATTCTTGGAGGTGGCAAATCGAGCGCTGCGTGCGGAAGTATTTGCAGATTTCATAACAAATTCGCCCGACGACTCATCCTGCATGTACTGCGTAGCCATGGACGACGCCTTCCACAAATTCTTCAGGTGTCCCAGATGGGAAGTAAATAGATAAGCATGCATCTGGTACTTAGGCGCGGAAGTCCCCCTGGACAATATTGTCAACTTGACTGCTGTCACGAATATGGCAAGAGGCATACTATAGGCAGGAAAGTGATAGAGGTCAAGGATATGCGAAGCCTCGTACTAGATCGATACATGTCAGAGGACTAACAGAGAGGAACGAACAAATCAGTTCTAATAAATAGCAGGAGACGATCGACTCATTCAACATCCCCGAACTCATAAACGGTTGATCCGGGAAAGGAGACGTAACGCGAAAGAAGATGAAGAGAAGATATATCAATCAGCGACAGTTCCAACACGTCAGGAGGTTCTTAGACCCACTCGCTCCAGATTGCGGCCTGGCGACGGTCTTAAACTACTGGGGTGTAAAGCCCAGTTCGCGTCCGTGGCCGTTACGTAAATAGCTGATCGAAGCATGCTGCATGTGCACCCCGGCTGGTATTAAAGAGCTGGGGGGCCTGGGTGTCAAGATCGGGTAGCCAACCCCGGTGGGGAGAACCGACCCCAGGGTATTTTGGATAGTGTCTGATCCGGAGCGGGCGACTGTGAGGGGGTAGACTGGACTCCTGAAGCCGTGGTAAAAGGAGCCGGTCTATGTGTACTGATCCGAGGAATTCAGAAGACCACCTGGCTGTGGATCATGGAATGAATTAGGAATAACGGATGGACACTGAAAAACTAATGGCGAACAATGCAACCGAAGTACCACAGGAGGCTCGTAGGACCATAGGTCCAGAATCTCCCCCTTTATGGACTGCACCGCAGATTCTTGGGGGAAGGGCAAATATTCGCTGACTGCTTTTGTGGAAGATTGTTCGGTGGGCAACCAGGCCGTTGTTGTTAATGGAAAAAAAGAGCGTCTCGGCGGAAAAGAGGTCACAAATCCTTCCATAAGGAAATACCTTATATAAAGAAGTCCACCAAGAGGAAGATTAAACTCGGTGTCGGAGGTGGACCTTGAACGAGATGAGGAAACACAAAAAAATCCTGCCAAACGTGAGACGAGGGAGCAGACGATTTCCGTTGCAAAAAACAGTGAATATTCACGAATAATTAAAAAACTGCTTAAGAAGGTCGATGACCTCAAAGCTGTGCTAAAGGTGCAAGTAAACGCAAAAACTTCAATAAAGCAGGGAGTTGAAGACATAGGCAGGCTCGTTGATAAACTTATGCCGGTTTCATCAAGGTCCCATCTGACACTTCAGAGCAGGAAACGCAAACATTGGAGGAGAAATCCGACCACGCAAACGGAGGATGCATGGCATTTTAAAAAGAGATCTGAGAAAGAACTACCGTCCCAAATATGCTTTTCAGAGATCCCGGAAAAGAAATGGCCTGCATCAACTTACAGGAAGACCAAGGAATTGATAGAAAACCATCCGTGGGAAAATACGCGCTGCAGTGATCTGGTGCTCTGCGCAAAGACTGGACAGAGCTACGACAGAGGTATCGGTCGATATTTTAAAGTTAGATACCCAGAAATAGAATCTCTGGGCATGGAAGGGGGCGAGGCAACAGAATATTCCTACCTCAAACACGAAACCTACGTAACAAAGAGAGAGTAGACGAGACCAAAAAATCTACGTCTATAATGATGAGCGAACCACCAGCAACACCATTGGCATGAGGGAACTGGCTAAAAAGGTGCGGCACACAGCTGTTGCAACACGCACTCCCGACCTCGCTAGAAAGGAGAGGATTAAAAAGCTCATTGAATTCGTCTTCGCAGGGACAGACATACAGGTTAGGCTCTACGTTCCTACCAAAGACCAAGCCGATGAAAAAATAATAAAGAAACTACTTCACCCCCTTTCACGACGGCCCCTCAGAGTCATTCCCCTAAAAATTTTAAATGACAAGGGGTATCGAGTAATAGCTTGTTTGAACGGTTTTTCGAACTCCTTTATTTTGACGTTTGATTTTTTTAAATCAGTCGATTCGTTTTCGAGAAAATTAGAAAAATCCTTATTTACCATAATTTGTTCAGATGGAAAACAAAAACACACGAAATATCACTTTTTATTTTAATAAGTGTTCAAAATGTTGCCCGTTAGGGTGTGCCAAATCGTTTATAATTTAAAACGGAAACTAACCCATAAGTATTTTTTTGGACCTTGTTACTAAATTTACTCAAACTGGATCTGTTGCAAATAAAAAAACGTGATCATCAGAGAGTTTTGAATAAAGCCGCTCAAAATGAAATTTTGGGTCATTTTGGAATAAATCCTAACACTTCAATACGCAAAATTGTTGCTGCGACTGGTATTTCATTAGGCTCTGTACGCACAGTTACTAAACTCCATAAATTTCATCCACTCCAAATGAAAATATTGCGAGAGTTGACTGCATGCGATTAATGTTAATACCATTCATGTAAAGAATATCTGCTTCGGTGATGAATTCACACTTTATCTAAATAGTTGTTAATAAGCATAACTGCAGGTATTCGAGCAATGAAAATCCTCATGCTTTTGTAGAAGGGCATACCCAGTACCCAGTATGGGTAGGCATTTTAGGAAACCAAGTGATTGGGTTTATTAATGGAAATTTGAACGGAGACATTTATTTGGCTATGTTGGAAAATACCATCAATCCGCTTATCACTGAAACAATTGAAAACCAAATCGAAGAGGATGGAAACTCTATACTTGATGAGACTGAAATATATTTCCAGCAAGCCGGCGCTCCTCCTCACTATGTTCTTCCGGTTCGGCAATGGTTAGGCGACGAGTTTCCAGATAAATGGATAGGGGAGGCCTATGGAATGGCCTGCTAGATCTCCTGATTTGAAACCATAGACGTAGTCTTACCACCCGGCGGATCTCGTAGGCGGGGCCAGAATGTGTGCATGTTGCATGCACACGTGTTTCCTCGCCAGAGTCCGTGTGGCGTTCCCCGTTTCCCCTGTAATCCCCCTATAGCCCCACGGTACCCCATGGGTGTTTAGGCCTTAGGCCTTCGTGGTAGTTGGAATATAAAAAAAAGACTTTTTTCTATAGGGCCATTTGAAATCTATTGTTTACTCCCCAACCTGAAAGTTTGGATGAACTTCGTCAACGCTTCATCGAAAGCTGCCATGATATCCCACAACATGTTTTTGAAAATGTTCGTTAGGAATTTGAACATCGCCTATATCATTGCTTGGCTACTACTGCTACTACTACTACTTTAGCAACCAGGCAGGAGTAGAAGAAGATATATCTGGAATGGAAATGGATGAGATGGTGAGATTCAATCCTTTCACAAGAAGGGATTCATTGAAATGAACGCCTCCGAGAAACAGGCATCACTCATGGACGGGGGATGACTATATCTTCGCGGTTAGTCAACCAACGAAGAGAACGCGGGAGGAAACCCCTCTAAAGTAAATTCTGAAGACAGATAACGTGCATCAAGGAAAGCTGGTGGGAGAAATGAGAGGGCTGCTAGAAAAGTTGTCACGTTCCGGCAAGAAATTACTGACATAGTGCTAGAAAACACCAAGGCTGAGATTAAAAGGGAGTCAATTCGATGAGATGTATTGCGGATGTGGTGTTCAAGAAGCTACGAGAGTTTGAAGAACTCGGCCTAGAGGATATTGGGTGCCAGACTTCCGAAGCGTGTACGCAGGTCGAACCAACCATGGGTAGGGAGGCATGTTATAGCACCAAGGAGGTAGGGATACAAGTAAATATGGACCAGCAGGGATTGGAAATCGTCAGGAAAATAGAAAATGGGAGTACCTTCGAAGACTTCGCCACCCTTTTGGACGCCCAATGGCCTGAATGTGTTTTTAAAGTTTAGGGGTGCGTAGGGCCAAATTCGCTTAAAGCAGGTGATGACTGGGATGTATCCCTAGATGTATACCAATCCGGTAGCAAAAGGTGCGCTTAAGACTGTCATGGACCGTTATCCAGAAATCTCCTACTTGATGGTCAAATGGTAGAAGGAAAAACAGAATATATAGAAATGGCGACTAAGACATCTACGAGACGTGGGATACGGAATGATAAATCTAGATTTATCTTCGTATTGCCTTTTAAAGTAGACCCCAACGGAGTGAATGATATGCGAGACCTACATTAAGCCTTTTGCAACCTGAGGGATGAATCCAAGAGACACAACCAACACAAGGTGGTAGTAACTACCCCAGAAGAGCTTGTTAAAGACTACAGCAGAAAGCTCCTGAAGTGTATTTTCAGGAACAGCGGGAAACAGATAAAGGACTCCATACCAGGTAAAGTTTGAACGGCAACAAATATACCATTAAGGAAGCCACCAGACCGACAAAAAAATCGAGCGCGACAGGAGACGGTGGTGGGTAAAGGGCAAGGGATTACCTTCGCAGAGTTAGTTAAAACCGTTAAAGAGAACGTCGATATCAAGAAGATAGGTGTGAATGTCACAAGCATGAGGAAACAGGAAAACGGTGAGTTGGTTCTTATGGTGGAAGGGAAAAGAAAGGCAACGGCCTTGAGAAATAAGATAGTGGCGAATGTTAATGAGGTAAATGCACGTACAAGGAATTCAGACGTCACTCTGTTTATACTTGGCATCGATCCATCGGTAACAGTAGAGGAGGTCTCGCAAGCTATCATATCCTAAACTGGCACCGAGAACCATCGCTTTCGGATAGCAGCACTGACAGCTAGGAAATTTGGAAATCAGTCAGCGACCGTGGTAATGGATAAGGAACCTGCGAAGCGGCTTATCCAAAAGGGACTTATAGCGACCAATTGGTCTATTTGGCAGGTGAAGAAGCTGGTTTCGATCTTGCGCTGCTTCAACTGTCTAAAGTTTGGCCATAGAGCTGGAAGGTGTACCGTAGCGGACAGAAGAGAAGATTGCAGGAACTGCGGCCAGGCAGGACATCAACGGAAAGAGTGCAAGAACGTCTCATTTTGCACAACCTGCAAGACAGCTGGATATCGAGCACACCAAATTAGGTGTCCTGGTTTTAGGAAACTGGTGAACCAGGCAAGGATATCAAGCCAAGCTCATTGAAGTCATCTCGCCTGCAGGAGATAGAACGACCGCGCAACAACCAGCACACCCCATGACCTGCATCCTCCAATGTAATTTGAACAGGTCCAAGTTGGCTCAACATGTGCTCCAACAAACGACGCAGGAATACGGGGTGGACATTGTCATACTTTCTGAACAGTACAGAAATGAAAAATACTCCAACTGATACACGGACATAAGTGGAACTGCTGCAATTTGGGTTAGGAACTACTGCAGCTTTCCAGTATCTGAATATGGCTCTGAAAATGGATTCGTTTGGTTAAAGACTAGAACGAGGACCTACATAAGCGCTTACTTGTCTCCGAACGACAAAGTTGATATATTTCGGGCGAAGTTGGATTAACTGGAAGAGACTTTGCAAAACTTGGGCAGCAATGTGGTCTTAGCTGCCGATTTCAACGCAAAATCGATCGCATGGGGCATGGATTGGACCTGTTCGAGAGTGGCAGCGATCATTGATCTAGGATCAAGTCTCGATCTAACTATTCTGAACACTGGCAATACAACCACCTTCAGAAGAAGTGGTCAGAAAGGGTCAATTATTGATATCTCTGGGCAGTTCTGGAATGTTACACTGGAAGCGACCATCAATACACTAGATTCAGTATCCAGCTAGATGGTGGAAGAAAGGACAAACCTACTCGAACTAGTCTTGGGAGATGAAATATTTCCCGTCTGAACCAGAACGTCCTGTGCAGACAACTTACCAATATTGAAGTCATTGGTACTCAAAATGGAGAAATATCTACGGCAGATCACAAACTGCTGCGATGCCGTCATGCCTAGAAGATCTGCAAAATGTTACAGGAGACAAGTTTATTGGTGGAATGACGAGATTGCAGAACTCTGCAACTACGTCGCATAGCACAGAGGGCTGGGAGAAGGTACCAACGAGATGTAGCCATGGAGCAGCAATTTAAGGAAGTTAAATGGCAACTGAGAATGGCGATTGGTTCCAGTAAGGAGCCTCTAATGACGCAGACCAGGACGTATGGAGACTAGGCTACAAGATAGTGATGCGTCGTCTTGGTCAGCAAAGACCTGTTGGCCCATTTGAGCCGGAATGTTAAGGAAATCGTGACCACTTTGTTCCCTGAACACCCGGAGAAACCCATTAAAGATTTTCAAGTCCACGGAAACTTTGATCTTTTTTTGAAGAGGAACTGAGAGCATAGCGAATGTCAGGAATCATTAAAGCTATAGCGCTTGAACACCCGACTATTCTGTACATGTACATGTACAACGCTTGCCTCCAAGCAGGTATGTTTCCAGATCGAAGGTACAGAGGTTAGTACTACTAGATAAAGAAAATGGTCCACTCATAACACCTTCATCGTTTAGACCACTATGTATGCTAGACGATGCGGGCAAAATGTGTGAAAGGCATACCTACTACGGGTAATTAACTACCTTTTCAATAGAAGTCTGATCTACGAAACCTTAAAAGGTGCGAAAAGCCACTGCCGGTGTAGCTCAGGGTTCTGCACTCGGGCCGGACCTGTGAAATGTGATGCATGACGGGATTTTAAGAATGGAACTGCCGAAATATGCCCAACTAGTAGGGTTCGCTGACGATATCACTATCGTGGTAACAGCTAGGGACATGGAGACTGCGCGTCTAGAAACCGAGTTTGTAGCGCACTTGGACCAAAAACTGACTTACAAGCAACATCTCACAGAAGTGGTAAAAAAGCTACAAAAGTTGTAGTCGCGCTATCTAGGATCATGCCAAACGTTGATGGCCCAAGAGCTGATAAGAGGCGGGTACTGATGAACGTCGCTAATTCGATCATGTTATATGAAGCGGAAATCTGGACTAGGACAATGACATTCGAAAACTATATGGGAAGACTCATATCAGTTCAGAGAATGGCAGCTTTGCGAATATCGTCAGCGTATCGCACCGTCGCTGAGGGGGTCATTCTGTTAGTGGCAGGCGTATACCAATCGATCTTTAAACCCTGGAGCGTCAAAGGTTGTACGACACCAGGGATCTACCACAACCTCTCACTGCAGTCAGGCAACGCACCCTTCGTGAGTGGCAGGAAAGATGAGAGAACGACCCTAATGGTTCCTGGACGCACACGCTAATCCAGCAGATTGAACCCTGGTACTGTAGGAAACATGGGGATGTAAACTTCTACATCACTCAGTTTCTTACAGGACACGATAACTTCAATCGATACCTCCACGTACGTGCTATTAAGGATAGCCCCTACTGTCGCTATTGCCCGACGGACATCGATACAGCCAAACACACCTTCTTCGATTGTAGGAAATTTTATGTATTGAGGAACCAATTGGAACAGCGATTAGGAAGTACTTTCACACCTGAGTCGGTGGTGCCCACTATGCTTGCTAGCGAGAGTCACTGGCATATGATCTTGTCCTTCGTGGAGGACTTGTTAAAGCAAAAGAAGGTAGACGATTCAGGACAAACATCCCCGAACTCCTAATCCGGCAGACCTGTGATGGGAGATGTAGGGTGCGAATGGAAGACCACTTTGAGGACAACTGAAGAACAAGAAGATGATGTAGACAAGACAGCCTGCGTGCGTGAAGTTATGCCAACTTGGCGGTTTCAGCACAAAAGCGGTTCGTAGACCCACTCGCTCCAGGTTGCGGCCTGACGACGGTGCGGAAAAAAACTACTACAACTACCACCACTGGTCTCAGGTAGGACAACAAACAAAAGCTGAGAAACTATCCTCTACCAACAGTGGTGACAAAGCTGACAACGCGAACTGGGATACAGTTCCAACAAACAGCTTGCTGTGCTCACTTTTGCAATCGCCGATTCTGGTAATAGATGGCACTTTGTGCTGCCTTATTTCTATAGACTATACTCAGGATATTATCTTTTGGATGAAAAACAAGTCCTCTTGCTTGTTGATGAGCAGAGTCTGTACCTGAAAATCAACCGAATGATGAAACTCATAAAAATAAACAGATCAGTGTAGAATCTTGCGATATCGCCCTGATTTTATTCATTTTCCAAAGGAATATAAGATTATGAACCGTATGAATATAGTGATTTGTATTGTAGGTATGTTTCAATCAATATAAATATGCGAGTTTTGTTATTTTTTCGAGTCCTTATTAATAATTCTAGGGTAATCCATAGGGGTATTATTATCATTTGTGTTTAATTCCAGAAATTACATATGTTATTTTAACGAATTTCTCTAGCGACAAACGCTAAAATAACTTATCTACAAACAAAACTAAATGTTTTTTTATATCTGAAAGTTCCGTGTTTTCACTCTGGCGGATCTTCACTAATCGCTTATATTTGAGAACGAAAATATGATGTTTCTTTGAATTCAAACTACGAATTGCTTGTTTTACTTAGGTATTTAGTCTACCAGCATACTCGGCAACTGTAGCTGAAGATGCTCTGGTAGGAACTGCAGTAGTGCAAGTGGCTGCTACAGATGCTGATGCAGGCCTGAATGGACGTGTACGTTACCAGTTATCAGAAAAAGATCAGCAGGATGGCAGTTTCGTCATTGACCCTACTTCTGGAATTATTAGAACGAACAAAGGACTTGACAGGTCAGGCAATTATGAAAGAAAAACACTAATCACATCGTATGGGGGTAGTCTGGAAATCTAGAAGCAAATGCCGCTAGTAAGGCTGGGCGTCATATCTATCGTATCTAAGGCTATGGACAGACAATTTGCTGATCAGCTGTATATGTCAATAGACGCAAAACATCAAAAATAGGCTTTTCTAGCAAATCTGTCTTTCTTCCATCACCTTTCTATTAAATGTGTATTTTTTTTCCATCTACGACATCTTCTATTAAGTTGTTTTGAATAAACACACATACACGTACATACCCGCACACATGATTTAAATTGTTGCATATTTGGTGTCGGTAAAGGACCTTCTATTATTAAGAAGCTGCTGATCTCAGCGATACTATGCACCTGCTAGGCATAATAAGACACATTGTGCCCACATCTGCCATGGAAACAAATATCATAGTTTTGCTTTACTTAGTTTGATATGCTTCGATCGACGATTTATCGTCGTAAGTACCTAATCACGATTTTGTCTTTTCAAACGAATTGACTTATTTCTTTTCGTTGAAACCTCCAACGACGGCGTAGGAAGTATAGAGTCAACCTACTTGATGCCATTTTTTTGCAAAGAATTTGATTCCTATGGGCTTAATGCTATTTGCATTCATTATGGATATTGTAGAGCAGGGCTGTCCAACATACGAACTCCTTTCTTGCGGCCCGCTTCACTGGTCATGTATACATCACATGTATAAATTACTCTCAAATACCGAATATGCAGAATTCTTACAAACTCAGTAATAATGTTGTATAGAAAGATTTTATAATGCGGCCCTCCAAACTGCATTTTTTTTTGAAGTGGCCGTTGGGCTACATTAAGTTGGACAGCCCTGTTGTAGAGAATAAAATATTTTCATACAATTAACCGTTCGTGAGATAGAGAGCGGAGGGTACACAGCTATTAACAGCATAATCCAAGGTTAACCGTTTGATACTGAGAAATGAATTCCTGGAACCGATTACGACAAAATTTCCACCAGTTAGAGTTGAATTACTGCATACTGAATTTTGGTGGTGGTGGTTCACGCTGTGGATGCCGAAAATAGGGGTTAAAATGTTCTTTAGTTTGTGGCTTTACTATCTCAAAGTGATCCCGATGAAGGTAGCACTTTTGACCCCGAAATATTTGAAGATCTGGAGAAAAATACCATTGGTGACGACAACGATGACGATGATGAAGTAGAAGTGGAAAATTAATACTCATGTTCATTTTTGATCTACCTATAATGACTGGAGAGCATAACTATAGCACCACCTACAACTTTCGGCTTTCTTTCGCTCTGTTCAATTGTAACTTATTATAACGTATAGGAATGATAAAACAAATAATTCTAATTGATTTACCAACAAATTCATCCCGGTAAGTTATATAAAGTTACATTTACACCAACTAAAGTAAAAACGAAAATTGTTGGTGGGGCTATAGTTATACTCTCCATTATATAATTAAATAACGAAAAAAAAATACATTCTAATAAATAATAAAAAATGATAATTATGCACAACTGTATACATTCTTAATTATTTATAGACTTAATACGTTGTATTATTTATCGGGACTAACGGATGACCTTAAATTATGCAGTAAATAGCCAAGCGTTGCGCGCTTTCCGGTTAATTGTATCCAAAATTGTTTGAAAGAAAAGTTGCTGAGAATTTTATTTCCTACAATATTCATACTAAATGCGAATAGTAATAAACCCATAGGAAGCGATGTCTTTGCAGAAAGCCGATTTTTGTGACCTTGGGCCTGTGATATCTACGTGCGGAGACGAAATCTTATGAAACTTTTTAGACAACTTTTAGGACGGTAAAATAAAGGTTCCTACAAGTTGACAACATATTATTTTCCATTCCGAGGATGGCCCTCTTGTTATGGCTTATATTATTATAATATAATACAACATTATACTAAACCTTTATTTTTAATTCTTGCCTTACATTCAATTCAGCAAGGCTAAAATGGGCAGGAATAATAATCAAGTTTTAAGGAAAAATATAAATGTTGAAAGGAGACGTTTTAGTTTTCGCATTTTACTATTGGATCACATGATTTTTTCTGCTTTGTTCACATACATTTACGTGATTTAAGAATATATTCCAATTTTTTATGTGCACGAATTTAAGAAAAGGTGTTCTTTTTAAAAATATTTTTTATTTAGAACCTCTTCTTTTTAACTTTGTTTTCTGCAAACTGAAAACTAACCTCATCAAAATCGATCTTGGGTACACAGCTCTCAATAGATAAAATGCCTTTACACTTCCCATTTTAATAGAAAGTTCCGCTGCAGCCACAGTTGCAGCGATTGAAGGTAAAATATATGATAAAATCGTTCCGACGTGTTCCGCTATTCTTTCCTGGAAAATTCGCTCTAATCAGTCATAAGCATTTTAGGTCAATTTTTTGTCATCCCTACAGGGCTGGCCCTCGGGGCAGTTCGCCCATCCGCACACCCTTTTTGCGCCACTCGGCATAGAGAAGATAAAAAAATAACACCAACACTTCATATAACTAAGGGACCTTAAATGACCCATTACCGAGATACAGAGTTTTGAAGTCATAATTTAAAAGTCGAAAAAAAACTGATATCATCGGAGTGGATTAAGATATTGGTTTAGAATCTTGCACATATAGCATTAACAGCATAGTCAACAAACCCTCTTTTTTGCAATGTTGCCAAATAAGTTGGCCCCACGGTCCTTTTGACATTGGCCCCATGGTATCCACAACTAGCCAAATTACCTATTTCTGTTGCAGAAAGGTTGTTCTAGAAGAAATTTATGTATATTCTTATATACCTATAATACTCGTAATTTATAGAACAAATGAAGAATACGCCAATTTTAATACAAATCGAGGTATAATACAAACCAGAGTATAATCAAATTCAAGCGGATAACCAAATGGAAATGGTTTGGTTTGGTATTTACCAATCCGTTCAAGCGAGTGTAGTTATCAGTTTGGTTATAAGATCCGTGACGTCACGAATCAGCTGTTATATGTCATAGTTATCACCGCAAAATTGTGGTATTTACCCAACTCAAGAGTAGTTTTATATTTCTGGTTATTATTTGAAATGTGACAAGTTAGAATTTTGCCGGGTATTGGATATTGTTATTGTACTTCAGCTTTATTTTTGAGAAAAATGATACAGGCTGACTTCAGTTTTACCATATTTACCTTATTAGTTATACTCATTACGGTTGTTGGGGACACTTTAAATGTAGTTCCTATGCTTAACAAAGTATCCTGTGTAGCCATATACCACAAGAATATTAAAATATGGCCATATAAACTCACTAGATGATATCCACCTGTATACGGTTTTGCTAATTTCTTTTTTCATCATTTCTGCTGAATCAATAAATGTTTTCTTTGACATGCGGAAAAATTTAGAGAATTGAAAGTTATCATGGCTACAAAGCCATGGTTCCATCATTAAAAAAAAAATCTGAAAAAACATTTCTCCCATGAATATTATGAAAGGTTTCTTATTTAAACTTTCCATATACAGTTGTAGACGAAAGAGCACCGATTATTAAGTGATAATAAAAATAATCAGAGATTATATACGCGCTTTTCTAAAATAAACAACTTGCAACAAAACCGCGGTTAAAACCAACGCGTTCAAGCGATTCGTGTAACTGACGTCATCAACCCGTGTGTCATCTTGAACCATATTATAACCGCGGTACATAACACAGAAATTTTGGTTATTCGCTTGGATTTGATTTATGTTCTACATATTTGTGGTTAACGTTTATATACGGCAACGCTGCACTTGTTTGTAGTAGCCTTGTAGTAAGAGTGAGTCATCGCCTGTGAATCTGTGCGTGTTCCGTGTTTTGGCCGCCATTATTATTTTATGTGAAACTCGCTTTTATCCTCGTGCTATACGCTTGATTTTCTTGTGTTTTTTAGACTTTTATTAAATTATGGTGAGACAAAAGTGTTTTTTGTCTAAGGTTGAGGCTGGGAAAGCAGGCAGTGAAGGGATATATTTTCACAGGTAAGGTTATGTTTACGATTCTACTCATTGGCGTGGAGTGCGTCATTTTCCGCATCTACTCCGTATTTTATATGTTTTTACATGTAAAACAGTGTTTAGAAAGATTTTCATAACATTCTTAAATGTAAGGAAAAAAATGCTGTTTTTTATGAGTGCTCATAAATCACCCAAAAGCCTGTATAAGTATATCGTTTATCACAAATGTTCGTACAATGCATCTTACTTGAATTTCTAATTTTCATTCCCGACTACCTGCAAATGAGAAGCAGAGAGAGAAATGGATGCGTTTCTTGGAACTTACCGAGCTAGAACCTCAATCCCACAAAGATGGTTAGAATATGCTCCAAGCATTTTTTGCAGTAAGATTTCACTACTGATGCTAGTGGAAGAACTTGGCTAAAACCTGGTGCTATTCCAAAGTCCATTTGGCCAGTTGTTTCCTCTCAATGGTAAGAATTTTATACACTCACAAAATGTTTTTTAGATTATTTTGCCCTAGGCCACCTTACGCTATGTACAAAAATTTGCAATCGAAGTTGCACATACCTCCTTCATCTTCTGGCCTCCCAAAATACTGAACTGCAACGTCGCATTAGCGCCTAAGGTGGTTAAGCAAGTAGTGGCGAAATGATATGGACTATAGAAGAGTAGCGTCACTCCGTCGTTAAAACAGTTTTTGGCGAGGTGTCTGAAATTACATTGTGGTATACCAAATCCTACATGCAGTTAAACTGTGATGTCTGTGATATAGCAGCTAGTCAGGAGGAAGATAAACATCCAGGAATGAAGGTCACCTGAAGGTAGTTGACCGCAGAACACTGGATTGTTTTACGTGTTGCGAAACTAGCAGGAAGTGGGGTGCTAATATTTCGATGCTCCGCTAATGATGTAAAGGCGACTATTGTTATTCTAACATATTTGGAATTTGGGACATCGTCGCTTAAGTTGTAATACCACTAAACGCAAAGAATAACTTATGTATTTGCTTAAAAAAGCCACCGTGATTGCCGGAATGTCATCAGTAGGCACTAGTAGCTTATGAGGTTTCATTTGCAACTAGACAAACATGGAGGATTATAAGATCATTCGATAGCGACTCCAAAGGCCCACCGTTCTTTTATGCTCTCCTAAAAAGTTGTTAGTTTTAAGTTTCATTGTGTTGGAACTCTTTTTATCGAACAACTAGATTCATGACTGGGTAGTACCAAAAAGAAGAAAATACGATACAAATTTGTTATTTAGTTTTGCATTCTACGTCAATGATTATTGCCAAACATTTCCAAAGTAGATCGTTCAAGTATATTGCGAGAAAATAGATGTAATATTCCATTTCTTTATTTAATTTTATACTCTTCAGTCTACATTATTCATGTTCGCTGAAAAATAAATACGAACATTCAAAAAACAAAGTGATTGTTTTCATCTACACTGAAAATGCTTTTAGGATGTAAGCACACAGTTTGGAAAATCTGCTTTCTTTTCTGGTTACTAAGTCTGGCGCTCTTACACTCATTTTCAAACTTGTGACCGAACAATAACCCATTCCAACCTCTGTTAGAATCCGTATAGTAGTTACTGATATTGCACAATGCCAAGGAAACCAGAACGACAGGTGGGTTATCGCCAATGGGTGGAACGCTAAAACACTATATTTTTCAAGCCTATTTTCCAGAAAATGCTATTTATCATATATCGTCTAGACAGAAAAAATAATAGTATGTATTACCCTGTATATAAACTCAATTACTCTATGACATGCCAAACTACGCATTACTCTGTTGAAATCAATAAAATTAAAAGTAGGGAACCCATTAAGGTGAACCATCCGCCTGTAACCTTTCTTCCCTTTATTTTTATATCTTGGTCGACTCCAGGCAGTAAATCATAAACAAAAAAAACCTATTGTATACCGACATGTGTGTGGGTGTATATCCAGTTGAAGGGTGGATGTAAAGCTGGACATACACGCTAATATATAATATGCACGATTCTGCCAGAATATGATCTTTATGAATATTTTGGTGAACAAATCATAATCAACAGTCTCTACCCACACTCCGCAGATACACGACGCGAATCCGTACCTAAAATCTCCCAGCGTTTGAGAAGCTTCATTACAGCCAGTGCCCTTGATTTCTTACCTTTCGTATTTCACTCATACGCAATTGGTCTATAAAATGCTCAAGTTGATTATTCCTTTATTACCAACGGCAGATTTGAGTGGAAGGATTTGCGGCGATTTTTAAGATAATGATATATCAATTTTCCTATTTTTAAATCTTCAGAACACAACACTTGAAAATATGAAATATACATACTCCTTAAAGTGTTTTGAAGGGTACTCCATGTAAAATTTCTCTAAGAATCCTAGTTGCTACGCGCTCAAAACTCTTATTTTTATTGTAACCTGTTTATCGCATGTCCTTTCGGTAACATTACCGTGTATGTTTAGCTTTTGCTCAGACGGCGGTAAAGGAGATGAAAGAAATAAACCGGCAATAAATTATACAGGAAAAAAGAGGGACGCTCTACATAAAGACAGGTCGCAGAACGAAGTGTTTCTGCTCCCCTGATTACTCATTGCCGACGGTCTGTTTAATAACAGGTCCCCAAACAGAGATTGAGAGATGAATTAATTTTTATATGGTAGGTCAAATATTTGGCATTCAAGCAAAAAACGTAGGTTGCGCATACAATAAATTAGAATCCATCACCTTATTGTTATAATAAGGTAGTGAGTGGTTCAATAAAAATTCAAATGATTATGGAGTATATATAATATAGTATAAAATAATAAAATAAAACAGTCAATTCCATGCAATTAAAATAAAAATAATATCCTTTAAAATACAAACAAGTAATAAATCACTCTAGAATTCTCAAAAAAAAACAGTTTCTGTCTAAATCCATAAACAAAAGTAACAAATAAACAAAATCATTCTTACAAAAAAATACATATTGTTATTCAAAATAGATTTCCAGTATACATACAATGTTTCTATACTATCCACTGAAAGTGTGCTATGATCAAAAAGACTATAATTTACCGACATATCAAACTGGTCTGCTATCTGGGCGCTGGATATATCCATCTCATAACATTTGATCATCATTCGTCTCTCACGCGGGGTTGTTTGTTGTCGAGACATTTTCTTTCTTCTACAACATTATTGCTCTCCAGAACACTCAAACAACAACTGATTATCCATGCTAAATAAACTAAACCTAAGAGTTAAATAGAAAAATATGACTTTTTTCTAGCTACTGTCAATTTCTTTGTGAGCCAAAAACACAAAATACAGCTTTTGTCTTTGAGGTGCCGCGCCGCCGACTGCATAAGCGTACCCGCTGGTTGTTCCACTTCCACATTCATAAGAAAAAATTACATGGATTACTCTTAATACCTATTGAAATTTAAAATACTATTTTGTTTCTCAAATGTCTGGTAATATTTTATGACTAAAAACATGATAGATTCTTTGATTAATGCATTAATTTGTAAATTGAATCAAGAAGGACTTATTCATTTCTTATTTACTTCGTCGCCGCCGCTGGCTGGGTGTAATCCCAATGATATTAGAAAGAAGCACGGAACTCTTTGAGCTAGGCCCACAGAGCCCACGCCTCTGTTCCTATCCTGGTATGGGCACAGCGGCGTATTCATGGGAGGGCTTTGGGGCTCCTCAGAGTCTACCCTCCCAAAGCGCAACAGCTCATTACGCTTGTTCTTCATATTACAGCATGTTATACCTGCTGTGAAGTGTAGCTACCTGGACTAAGCGACACAACAAATCATAACTGATCATAATTGTTTGTATTAGCAATGGGAGGATTTCTGGAAAAGCAAAAATTCTATATATTTGGTTTCTGCCTAAAGGGGCTGAACCTACCAGTATGTCTATAAAGTAAGAAGCATGTAGACCAGAATGCAGATTTTTATAGACACAGAAAGTGGTTAAACTACATACTGGTAAAATACTTTTCAGAGCTAAGCTAATGAAATTAGTTGCAAAAAAGATAAAGAGCCAGCGCTAATTTCGTAAGCTAAACGTTTTTCATATTGATATTTTAGATGAGAATGTTCAGTTACCAAACGTAACTATGATTCAAGACCAAACATCCAACCTACCATATCAGAATTAATCAAACAACCTGCTTCTTCTTGAATATTGAAATCTGAAAGAAATATTTTGCTTTTCACAAGCCTGGAGATATATTGGAAATAAAGATGTAATCTGCTTTGAAAATCACACCATATTAGGAATTTAATTAAGCCTACACCTGATCAACAGCAATAACCCACCGCCACTTTAGGCAACCGAGCCACGCGCCTCTATAGAATGCCTTACCTTTTATCTATAATTTATTGCTCGGACATTACCTTCCAGTATCAATCCTGCTTTTTAGACCGTCTTCGGTGCTAATACGACGTTGCAATTCGGTATTTTTGGAGGCCAGAAGATGCAAGAGGTATGTGCAAGTTGGATGGCTCATCTTTGTACATGGACCCACAGGAAGTTCGGGACATGAGTCCAATGTGGCTTGAGCCCCCAGGTCGAAGCAAGACCAGGGAAAAAGAATTATTCAGACATTTCTGAATTTTGGTTGATTTTTGAGCATTTGGGTACTCTGACCAAGGTTCTGGGCCTGGGCCTATAGATAGATAAACTTTATTTGTAGCATGTTATCACAGTGGTGATGTGAAACTTGTCAAAAATTAATACAAATACACAATAAAATACAAATACGCTTAAAATAAAGTGAATATCACAGATATGAGATGACATTAAAATAACTGTCCTCCAAAAATTCTTGGACCTGATAATAGGCCTTGTCACAGAGGATAGTATGCAACATTTTTTTGAAAGAGTTGAGAAGTATCTTATTCCAAATTTTGGTTATCGAGAATTCAACATTCCTCTGGAGTAGTCATGGTCAATGTGTTTGATATGAGATTAGATGTATTTCTAGTACTGTAGTGGTGGAAGTATGGATTCTGGAAAAGATCTGGATTTTTTTTGAATACTACTGATTCTAAGATAAAGATACCAGCCACAGTCAAAATGCCACTTTCTCTGAATACTTGTTTTTCAGCTATCATTGAAACACATTGCAAAGATATTCCTAATGCATTTCTTTTGAATGATAAGTGCTCTCTAGACAGTTGTTGAATTGCCCCAAAAAATAATTCCGTATGACAGCCTGGAATGCACATATCCAAAATATGCTGTTAAGGCAGCCCTCTTGCCAAGACATCCAGACAATATTCCTATCACATAACTGAATTTGGCAACAGATTCACATACATCTTCAATATGGTCTTTCCAATTGAGGCAGCAATCTGTACTAACACCTAAAAGTGAGGCAGTGTTTACAGCATCAATAGTGTTTCCATTAAAAGAGATGGAAAAGTTATTGCTCTCTAAGTTTCTATTGAATTGCACTAGTTGTGTTTTCTTTAAAGTTAACAGTAGGTTATTGGATGAGAACCAGTTCTGAAGTTGTTTTAAGTGGTCAATTGCAACAATTTTAGTTCTTGCCTCTGAGTGTTCACTGATAACAAAAGATGTATCATCGGCATACATGTTTAAATCCTGCATTAATTGCATTATGTCATTGACATATAGAATGTAGAAGAGAGGACCTAAGGGGACAGTTATATTGTCACTTGGTCTGTTATGAATATAAAGCTTATTATACAAACAGATAAGAATGGTTACTTAATTGGTGACAATATAATATACCATTGTTTTAGTACATCATCATCAAGTATTGATATTTCGCCAAAAGAACTTTCTGTGATGCCAAAAGGTATTGCAAGCTCCCTAGATGTGACTGGCAGCTCCATAAGAACCTCTTCATCCAGAATTAATACTGATGAAAGGTATGTTTCGTGAAAGATCCATGTACTGTAGGCTAATTTAATTTAAATTTGGAAATCTACTATTTATTTCATCTGAAAGTATTTTAGAAATTTTAGTACTGCATTTCAACACAAAACAGTCAGTTGTCTGATTATAATTGCTTCTACACGGCTAGAAGTATCAATGCAAAAATGTAATGTAAATATTTTATATTTGTATCATAAAACAGGGTGATCCAGAAATGATATCAATATTTTTAGAATCAAGCACATGAAACATTCATAGAAACAACAGTATCAATACTGGGTATAGAAGTGGTACATAATTTCAAGATCAAAAAAATCTTTGACGTTGATCGGAAATTTTGACCACTAGAAGAAACAAAACGAAAATTACATTTTTGAATATATCTGATAAAATCTGAAGAAGTGTATCTAGTGTTTTAGTAATCCTATCCAGTCCTAGTGTTAAGGGTCATTTAAAAGTATTCATGCTTTGTCCTTATTCAGTTCCATCAGTGGTGCAGAAATTTATAATACCTGGTATCTGGGCAATGGGACATTTTTATACAAGTGGTCATAGGGTTTTTTGTCACTTTTAAACCTATTTTCTGTCCTCCAAAAAATATTGATATTGCTTTTGAATCACTCTGTTTATCATCCATTTAAAATTGCTATTTTCAATATCTGTTTGAATTTTTGTTTTGATATATGACTGGTATCTTCAACTGTTTATCAGGAAATTTGATTTTTTTTTGATATTGTAGGATGCAGCAGAAACATGAAACGTTTGTTCAACCTGGAACATCTGCCATTGTAAGTCAAGCAAGATGTCACATATTTAAGATTATGCATAAAATATATTTTATATTTTTTAGTTTCAATGTGAAAGATTGGCCATCATCAAGTTCTTCTAAAATTTGGAGTGCCTCACCTGCAACTGTGACAGCCTCAGAAAATGGTTATGAATCAGATGTGTTTACTGAATCTGTTCAAGCAAAGAAGAAAACAAAGAGGTACAAAACCATACTATCAGATATAAATTCTTCATTCAATGTCTATAGACGATATTCATATACAGAGCAGGCCAGCAATGTCTGAAGTCTCACTGTATATGAGAGAGAGGGAAGACAGAGAAGCGTTCAACACATTATGTTAGAAAGAATGCATGACAAGCTACAATAAGGCTCTGCAACCATTGTTTCTGTCACTGCTAGGTAACATGGTGATTGGTGCACTCTTTCTTAGATGTTTTTGTTATATGCGCCTCTAGTTTTCCAGTCACTCATACACTCTAAAACATCAGACCTCAAACGTTGCTGTGCCGCCCTGTATATGCACTTCAGTATATATAGTGCTTTTCATAGAGACAAGCAAGTTGAAATTTGAGACATATAAGTACTACATTTTAGCGTAGAAATGACAGAATGTTCCATGTTTCACTGCACATTTAGGCAGATCTTTAAAAAAGAAGAAGATTGATTCCATTAGCCCAAATTCTTATTTGCTAATTTGGCCCATTCAAAAAATACGTAGGCTTTTGAAAATCACTGTATAAATACATACTGAATACTGATACCTCTTTATCATCTGTAAAATTAATCATTCACAACATTCATAATGATGGTCTTATTATTGTAGGAAGAGGTATGTGGGAGACCTAACCAGTAGTGACTTTTCTACATCTGAGAAGAGAAAACGGAATTTTCGTCTCATGAAGGACACTATTTTGAGACAGAGGAAGTTACTACAAAACAAACAACGTTTGATCCGATATTTCAGAAATAGAATCCAAACACAGAAGGAATTCCTTGATATGCTAACTCAAAAGTTTAATATGAATGCTTCAACTGAAAGTGAACTCAAGGTAAGGGAAAACAAACAAAAACCACATTAGGACAGTTAAGTAACAACAAAAGAACCTAAAACTTCCTGAAAGAGGAAAAATACAAATAAATTGACCTAGCCTATAACCAAAGTCACGAAACAATATGACATCACCATATAGAAACAATGGGTCATATCCAATTTATTTATATTTTCCCGTGTGTTTAAGGTGTTTCTTTCTTGCTTAACTGGTGTTTACTTAAAACACTGGAATAATTCGAGTCACCTCAATTTTTAAGTTATTTAGACCTATGGAATGTCAGAAGTGGACATCACCTATAAATGAAATCATGAAAGATTTCAATTTCGATCATGAGACAATGGCAAAATGTGACAGGTACCATATAGAAACAATGCAAAAATGTAATTCTTGAAAGTTATTCTATATTGAAGTATCGTGATTACAAGTGTATTTTATTTCCAAACTGCTCATACATACCAACATTAAAGATATTGAAATTTGCTTTTATTGTTGTTTCAGGCGTGTCTGTCGGGTCCAGCCTCTCAAATATTTGAAAGGATGTTAAAAGGTCCATCAACACAAAAATGTGATCCTGTGTTAAGAAGCTTTGCAGTGACCCTTGCGTTTTACTCACCTAAGGCGTATACTTTTGTTAGAAACCCATTTAATAAATCTTTACCTGATTTAAGTATAATCAGTAAGTGGTATAAATCAGTTAATGGTTCTCCTGGGTTCACACAGGAAGCCTTGGAAACCCTAAAAATTCTAAAACGACAAGCAGATGCAATGTTGTGTGCAATTTGGTTTTAGATGAAATGTCTATTCGACAACAAATTGAGTGGTTGGAACCAAATTCACTGGGTATGTTGATATTGGGGCAAATATTGATTTAGATATGCTACCTGAAGCAAAGGATGTACTTGTATTTATGTTGGTATGTCTTAATGGATCCTGGAAAATTTCTGTTGGCTACTTTTTTTTGGCGGATTAGTTGCTGCGGAAAAGGCAGAGTTACTAAAAAATTGTTTGACCTTTTTATACGAGTCAGCTTAAACATTTTCATATTTTGCACATTTTCAAATCCGTGCAATGTTCATTGTCAACTGCTTATTGTTAACATAACTTATGCTGGTGTAATATCCCATATTTACAATTGTTAGGTATATTTTTTGTTGACATTTCCTACTAAGAATGTCAAGAAAATTTTACTTTGCATTGATTGATCTCAATATAAAATATTTTGTAATCCATCAAATAAACATTTTTTTAAGTAGGTATTTGCTGTGTTTTATTTCTTCCATATTGGGGTCTTGTACCTACCACAAAAGACACACATTTTGCTATTTTTGTTTACAATCATTTTTAGCATTCATGGCCGATGATTAGATGTATGAAGAGCGGGGGGAGGGAAGGGGGGTTGAATGCTTTTTGTTGGAGACACCACGACCGAAAAGAGGGACATTTTTATGTCGCCAGGCTTTTGTCAGGAACAGTAGGACAGAATCCGAAAGTGGAACGTATGGTCACCTTAATAATAGTATACCTACAAGAAAGACGTGTGTACCTCCAATATATGAGAAATTTATTGGCTTTTATAGCCCTTCATGGCCTACATTGTGATACGCTTATGGTGGGAATTCCGTAGTTGACCTTGAGCCTTGTGCTGTTCCAAGCCTGGGGCCAATTTGATAAAATTATGAATGAAAGTTCGTATTTCCCGCCACTGAGGTTCGCGATCATAACAAACGGCGGACTTATGAATCACTTGCAGGGTCTATATGGGTAAGACGTCAATACGAACAAAAATGTTCATGTCTGAGATACACCAGTGGCGTCGAAATTTGTAAATTTTGCCAACTACAAAAGAAAAAGGTGAAATATTCTTTATTCCACTGACTTTGAAAGAACTGTTGGATTTTTGGTTAAGATACTCAATGTTAGATGAATCGCCTCTTTCGAGAAACTTATATTAGACTACACCTTTAGGAGAAAAACTCGTTTGAATATTCGAGGTACTACTTTGAAAATACGTCGAAGTTAGCGAAGTTATACCGTTGTATGAGGTGTAGTAGGATAGCGATCCGATAGCGTTTTCCTTAACAATATTTGTGTGTCATTAAGACTTATCAGTGGCGGAGAAAGTTATAATACCCTTTATCTTGGTAAAGGAACATTTTGGGACATACTATATATAACCTTTTTTGTTATATTTGGATATACTTATATTATATTATATTTGGATATACTTAGATATACTATAGAAATATTGTTATTATCTCTTGAATGACCCTGTATATTTGTTAAATTCCACAGGGAGTCTACGCCCTCTTACGACCTGGAGGCATACGCTATCGATAGAGGGTCACCAACACTGAGCAGTTCCGTACCTGTTGTTATAAAGGTAGAAGACGTCAACGACTCTCCTCCTGTTTTTGATTCCGACAAGATGATTCTTTACATAGCAGAGAATAGTCCAGTTGGATCAACCGTAAGTCAAGTCTGCTGGATTATTATAAATTAATCTAAATTATATCAGTCCCTAAGTTGTCAAATTGAATTTCTTGGATAGGGTAAAGGATTGAGTGGTGCTGCATGAGTTCCCACTAAACTACAAGTCGTACAGCTTTCATCCCGCGGAACCAATTCCTCTAAGATCCGTATCGTCAGTCGTTCTTACAATTGTAGGACGCCTTTATGTCACCCTTGATTTCCATATCATGTCTCCTTCAGTAAGGTACTTGTGTGTACTGCTTTAGATTTATGGCTTGCTTACAGTTCTGACTATAGGTTATGTTGTTATTTTGACGTTTGAGAAATTTTAGAAACATGAATCGAAGACAGAAGCATAATTTATTGGTTTCTTGCAAATAATGCTGATCAATCGATAATACTTCCCTACATTGAACAAATTCCACAAGCTGTGGTATCTTCAAGAAATTGTTGGGTTAGGAAAATCCATATCTGTTATAAATGGTGTGAAAATGAACAATTTAATGTACAAGGATATATATAAGATATCCTTTAATTTCTTTGGGTAGATGGCAAAGTATTGCTAAAGTACACTCTTATAACTTAAACTCTCAAGAACTATGTCTTCATTGTCTGGAGCTGGAAACAATTATTGACAATAGCAACAAATAACAATTAGGAGAAAAATAATTTTAAGGGAATATTCACACTTTAGATTTCTTAGTTGTTTGGTAGGATAACATCTAAATCACACTCTTTCCAAAGCAACTTCTATCAGGTTTTGAAAATATCTTTGTACTTCATCGGTCAATAATAGCGCAACCTCTTGCACTATATATTACAAAACGCCTTACTACTAGGCAACACACTTCACAGGACTACATAATGGATGACCTTCCAATAATTTTCAATGTCACACTTCATACGCCGCTGTAGAATGTCAGTCGGCCGGAACGTATTGGATAATGTAATGTGGAGGTTATCAGTGGAAAAAAAGATGAAATCTCGAATAGTTGATGGCAAAGTCCATTGAAAGCTAGAGAGAATAAAAAAGTATAAAGAGTCCTCTTTGCTTAAAGTTTTGTCGAAGTACCCAACAAAAGGCGGAAGCTTTAATTTTTCACCTAACTGGTCTAGACGACAATGATCACGTCAGTTATATATATATAGGTAACTTGAGCGATACGTATTTCTGCTCGAATCCACTTTCCTCCTTTTTGCGGATTTTGCCCATTATTTTAGTACTTTTTGTTATTTAACTTTCTCCGCACGATCATTTTCTTTATATACAGGGTGTTCCATAATTATTGCGACAAAATGATAGGGGTTGTAGAGGGCATAAAAATATGCAATTTTGCCTTATAAACCCCTGTTCGTAAATATGCCGTTTGAGCACTACAGTTAATTTTACCTTAAGAGCTCATAGGAGAAACAAAAAATTCACCAGCTGCAAAATGTTCGTCTAGCACATTTCATGGTCTCACCGGTTTGTAAAAAAAGCCTGCTGTGTTTACATTTTTGTTATCGTACACCCGTACCACCTTTTAAAAGTCCAAGCCATGGGTCCAGCAGACTATCTGCCGCGTCGACGTTTTTGTCGTTGGTGGCTGCAGCAGGAGTTGAGGCAACCAAACTTTGGTCGCTACGTTTTGTTCACTGACGAGTCCTGTTTTACAAAGGACGGTTATTTTAATAGCCATAACAGTCACATTTGGGATGAAGAAAACCCTCATGCCATAGCCATCCATAGAGACCAACATCAGTTTTCAATTAACATCTGGTGCGGCATTGTGGACGAGCATATCATCGGGCCATATCTGCTTCCACCACGTTTGGATGGGCATGCTTATGGTCGATCCTTACAGCATGTGCTACCGGAACTATTACAAAATGTGCCACTGAATATAAGAGCCAACATGTGGTTTCAACACCATGGCAGTCCAGCCCACTTTTCTTTACAAGTGCGGCAGTATTTGGACGACAAATTTCCAAATAGGTGGATAGGCCGAGGTGGCCCTGTGCCTTGGCCTGCGCGGTCACTTGACCTGACCCCACTGGATTATTTTATCTGGAGCTATCTGAAAGCTTTAGTGTACGAAACTCCTGTTCCCAACCAACAAGAGCTACTGGGAAGAGTGATGGCCGCGTCCGCACATGTTCAGGACATACCGCCGATCATTGAACAATCGTGCACAGCTGTGTATTGAGCAAGGTGGAGGACACTTTGAGCAATTACTGTAGGTAAGCTGTTTCAAGAAACTGATCTTTTTTTTTGCTGCAGCCCAAACGGCATATTTCCGAACAGGGGTTTATAAGGAAAAATTGTTCATTTTGATGCCCTCTACAACCCCTATCATTTTGTCGCAATAATTATGGAACACCCTGTATATATATATATATAGGGTGGCCCACCCATGTGGACGGAATATTACTCATAAACAAATACATTGTGGGAAAATCTATTTATGGCATGTTATACATGTCATTTGAGGGCACATTTCTAAAATATTGGCAATTATACAGGGTTTCCCAATTTTGGCCTACATATCCAGGTTGTGATTTTTCAAATAGAATGCCTCAAATTTTATTCCATATTTGGATAAACCAGTTCAAAAGAAGAAGATTGATATACTATGGGGTTTTGGTAATTAGCTACTGAGATGTAAGGTGTTTTGTCCAGAAAAACCGTCCACTTCGGCAACCCCTAAATCCGCCATTTTGAAATTTGGAGTGCAAAATTTTGTATCAAAACAAAAACTTACAAACCTCAGCTTTTATCTTACTTCTTCGAGTTTTAATTTTTGCTCATACAGGGTGGTCAAAAACGTAGTTTTTCTCAAAAATTTCAAATGCATCACTCTGCATATTTGTGCAAGTTTGGATACAATTTTTTATAAGCTTTTTTTTCGGTATAAGGTTTGATTCAGATAAAATCACTAGATTTTGAGTCATTAAGCTTTCAATAGAACAACACACCAAAATTAAGGAAAAAAATCACATCATCCATGGACACAAAAGACAAACAGTTGGCTAGTTCCATATTGCCACTAAGAGTACAGATTTGACGTAAAAACTAATAAAAATCAGCTTCAAGCGTAATAGAGAAAAACAACTATAACAACAACATAAACAAACAAATATCACTACTCAAGACCTAATCTACAAAAGCTGCTCGAAAATATCTCCACCATATTGAATACACAGCCGTAGTCGTTGGATAAATAACCGTTGCACATCCCTCAGCATGTGTGCCCTTATGTTCCGAAAAGCATCCTTAATCCTTTCCTTCATATTTTCCGGGGTAGATGGTGGATATCTATAAACCTCTTGCTTAACGTAGCCCCATAGAAAAAATTCCATCGGTGTCATAATATCTGGTGATCTAGAAAGCCAAGATATAGGCCCATCACGACCGATCCAACGATTGTTACTCCAGGTGTCCAAATAGTTACGCACACGATTATGGTAATGCGCAGGTGCGCCGTCATGTTGGAAGTACATATACATCCGAGTTTGCAGGTTGGCATCCTCCAAAAGTAAAAGGCAAATGTTCGATCAAAAAATTCAAGTATTCTATACCTGTTAATCTGTTGTCGAAAAAGAAAGGTCCGATAACTTGTCTGCCAACAACTCCTCCCCAAACATTCGAGCTCCATTTATTTGCCTAACCTAGTAAGGTTTTTCCGTCGCATAATAGTGCATGTTATGCTTGTTGACAACACCTATGCTGTTAAAAGTTGCCTTATCCCCAAAAAGAACCTTATCCAGAAAAGTAGTGTCTTCACTTACTTCATTTAGCATTATTCTGCAAAACTTCATTCGAGCTGCGAAATCCTAAGGACGAAGGCCTTGATGCAAGCATAGGTGATATGGATGGTATAATGGAATAATCCTTTGGACAGAAGTTCTGCATATATCAGTTTCTGCTCCAATTTGCCTTGCACTTAAATGGGGATTTTCCTGCAAAGCTAATTTTGACAGTTTGTAGCTAATCAATAACTTATTTGTTTCCAAGCCGTAAAACCCTTATGTGTATAGTATCAAAAAAAGCTTATATAAAATTGAATCCAAAGTTGCACAAATATACAGGTGATGCAAATGAAATATTTGAGGAAAATTACATATTGCGTTTTTGACCACCCTGTATGAGCAAAAATCAAAATTCGAAAAAGTAACAAACAAGATAGAAGCTGAAGTATATAAGTTTTTTTTTATACAAAATTCAGTACTCCAAATTTCAAAATGGCGGACTCAGGGGTTGCCGAAGTGGGGGATTTTTCTAGACAAAACACCTTATATATCAGTAGCTAATTACCAAAACCCCATAGTATGTTATATCAACTTTTCTTCTTTTGAATTGGTTTATCCAAATATGGAATAAAATTTGAGGCATTCTATTTGAAAAATCACAACTTTGATATGTAAGTCGAAATTGGGACACCCTGTATAATGGCCAATATTTTAGAAATGTGCCCTCAAATGTCATGTATTTGTTGATGAGTAATATTCCGTCCACACATGGATGGGCCACCCTATATATATATATATATATATATATATATATATATATATATTGGGTGCGCCATCTTTTGTGTCGGTATGTAAACATGAAATAACTTTAAAAATGAAAAACTGATTCTGGTATTTTTATTAAATATGGTCCTTTACAATTTATTGGGACTATTTTTTGAACACAACATCTATCAAGTGGCCACGTTTATTGGCCAAAACAAAATGTGCCCGTTTTGCTGCGTTTTCCATCACTTTTTCGAGCATCTCATGCTCTGGTGGTATAGCGGCGATCGCGATACGAATGTTTGCTTTGAGTTCTTCAGTGGTCTGGGGCTTGCTGGCGTACCCTTGACTTTTCAAATAAGCCCACAAGAAGAAGTCCTGTGAGTTCAAATCTGGAGACCTGGGTGGCCAGTCAATGTCACCTCTTTTTGACATCAGACGTCCAGGGAATTTTCGTTGCAGAAACTGGATTGTTTCATTTGCAGTGTGGCATGGCGCACCGTCTGGTTGAAACCAGTAACCATCAAGACCTTTTTCACGCATTTGTGGGCAGACATAATGAGCCAACATCCACCAATATCGAATTCCATCGACTGTTTCGTTTTCGTTGAAGAAAAATGTCCTAATGATGGTTTTGGCGCAAACGCCGGCCCAAACAGTCACTTTTCGGTCATGCAACGGCATTTCGTGGATCTCATGTGGATTTTCTGTCCCCCAAATGCAGCAGTTTTGCTTATTAACGCCGCCAAAGAGCGTGAAATGGGCCTCGTCGGTCATCACAATTTGCTTCCAAAAATCAGGTTCAGCATCAACCATGCGAGCGACTGTTTGGGCGTATTCCCAGCGACGTGGACGGTCAGTTGGCAATATTTTTTGTGTCGTCAGTTAATTATCTAGCGGGAGTGCCAAAGCTAATTGGCTCCGAGAATTGCGATAATTGGGCGTTTGTAATTGAAAATGTGTTCGTATTGGATGGATACGCGGATTGTCTGGTTCAAGGCAAAGAAACAGACAATGAGAAAGTGTCGAAAGCTAAGGCGAAGCTTGTGTTATCAATTGATCGATGTTTGTTCGTGCATATTCAGAATGATAAGATGGCAGCAGATTTGTGGGATACACTGAGAGAGCTGTACGGCGAAAAAGGTTTTACCAGGAAGATTGACCTATTAAGATCACTCATCAGTCTCAGGTTAGGAAATTGTGATAGCATGGAGAATTATGTTACTCAAATGATCGAAACAGCGCAGAAATTAAAGCGTAGTGGTCTCAATGTTAGCTCAGAATGGATTGGTTCACTTCTCTTGGCGGGATTGCCAGAAAGATTCACTCCAATGATAATGACGATTGAACACTGTGGAATAGATATAACGGCGGACGCCATTAAAGCCAAATTAATGGATATGCAGAAGGACAGTGGCGCGGTGGAGAAATCAGGCAGTGCTTTTGTCAGCAAAGGCAGTAGTGGCAGCAGTAAGTTTCGAAAAAATCACAAGGAGGGTAGCAGCACAGCCGGCACAGCTGGGAAGAAGGTCGGTAAAGAAGACATCTGTTACGAGTGTAAATTACCTGGCCACTTCAAAAATTATTGTCCTAATTTACGCAAGGAATTTGAACATTTCAGGAAGTCGCAGAAAAAAGGTGAAGAAAATAGAGTAGCGTTTAGTGCGATTTTCTTAACCGGGAATTTTAATAGATCGGAGTGGTACATTGATTCGGGTGCAAGTGCGCATTTAACATCACGGAACGATTGGTTGAATGACATAACTGAAGATATTGAGTTCCATGAAATTTTAGTGGCAAACGGCGAAAAATTGAATGTTCTGTGTGCTGGAAAAGTTGACTTGACAACGGTATATGATCAAGACAAATATGAAGTTGGAATAGAAAAGGTTAACTATGTCCCAAAGCTTCCCACCAATTTACTGTCGGTAATCCAGTTAATCAAGAATAAAAATAAAGTATTTTTTGATGATGATGGTTGCCATATTACTAACAGATTTGCTACGTGTGTTGCAAGAGGTGAATTAATTGACTCCATATACAGACTCGTTTTTATATACAGTGACAACCTGCGAATTATGACATAGGCGATTTGGCCATATCAATGATAGGGATTTGTTTGCTATGCAAAATGGAACGGTGGAAGGACTAGATTGCAAGGGCAGTTCACAGGTCGATGAACTCTGTGAGGTGTGTTGCCGGAGTAAACAGTCAGGCCTGTCGTTTAAATACAAAGGTAACAGGGCGACAGAACTACTCGAAATTGTGCATGGTGATTTATGCGGTCATATGGAGGTTATGTCAATAGGAGGATCCAGATATTTCTTGGCTCTTGAGGACGACTTAAGCAAAATGGTGTTTGTTTATTTTTTTAAAAACAAAAGTGTAACACTGGAGAAGTTTAAAGAGTTTAAGTATTTTGTTGAAAATCAGAAAGGTGTCAAAATCAAGTGCTTTAGAACAGATAATGGAGGCGAATTCTGTAGTTCTAGCTTTGAAAAGTTCTTAGAGACAAATGGGATCGTTCATCAAAAGACCACCCCATATACACCACAGCAAAATGGCACATCTGAAAGGATGAATAGAACACTTGTATGAAAGCCGAAAACACTAAAAACATATGATTTTTTACAGTTGCCAAATACTGAAAAATTATCGGAAGAGAATTTAGCTCAAGTGGGGGAATAAAATCAAAGTTTAGAAATTGAAGATTAACAAGATGAGTACTGTGATGTGGCAGATGATCCGAATGACAGGGATTTTGTGCCTGATAGTGTTGAGGTTGTTGAGTTAGTGGATACAATAAGAACATTTGAAAGACAGAAAAAGCCGAAACAATACGATGACTATGTAACATTTTCATGTCAAAGCGAGGTCAACTTAGATGACATACCAATGTCAGTGTCAGAAGCACTTTCAAGATCAGATTCAAGTAAATGGAAACAAGCCATGGAAGATGAGATGTCGTCATTTAAGGAAAATAACGCATGGGACTTGGTTGAAACACCGAGCAGTGGTACTGTGGTAGAGTGAAAGTCGGTGTTTAAAAAGAAAATTGATCATGAAAATAAGATGTGTTATAGTGCGCGTCTTGTAGCAAAGGGTCATACGCAGCGAGAAGGTTTAGATTACGATTAAACATTTTCTCCTGTAATCAAATACTCTAGTTTGCGTTTATTATTAGTTCTGTCAATGAAATTAGATTTAGATGTTGCTCATTTAGATGTAAAGACAGCCTTTTTAAATGGCCAACTACAGGAAACAGTTTTTAAGCATCAGCCAAAAGGCTTTGTCACTGAGGAAAATAAAAATAAAGTTTGTCATTTAAAAAAGGCTATATGGACTAAAGGATGGTGCTTGGTATCAAAAGGTAAACGAAGTGTTGATTAGTCTTGCATTTAAGAAGTCTGATTATGAATGTTGTATTTATTTTAAGAGGAAATATACTAGTTTAATTTATAATTGCACTGTATGTCGATGATTTTATAGTTTTAAGCAATGATAAATTTGGGAAAACTTGAAATTATGTTTTGGTATCAGAATTCGTAGAGATAAGGGTCAGATTAGCTTTGATCAGAGTGCTTATATAGATCAGTTGCTTAAAAAGTTTAACATGACAAATTGTAATGCAGTCAGTACGCCAATTGATAATTTTGATTTTTCAGAATGTTCTTCTGGGGAAAAGATCAACAATACTTTATACCAAAAATTGATTAGTAGTTTAATGTTTCTAGCGGTACTAACAAGGCCAGATATTGCATATAGTGTTAGCTTTTTGAGCCAATTCAATAATAACCATAGTGAATATCTCTGGAAAAAGATCCTTAGATATTTAAAGGGAACACAAGATTTTTCTTTGGTTTAAAAAAAGGATAATTTAAATTTAATGGTTTTTGTTGATGCAGACTGAGACTCAAATAAAGTGGATCGAAAATCTTACACAGGTTTTGTATTTAAGCTATCAGGTGCGGCAGGTAGCAAACAAAAGACTGTGGCACTCTCTAGCACAGAAGCTGAGTACATGGCTTTGGGAGAGGCAACTAAGGAGGCTATTTATCTTAGGAATTTGCTGTCAGAAATTCAAGGAATACTGGATAGCGTTATCTTATTTAACGATAATCAAGGTGCTCAAAAATTGTGTAACAATCCAGTGTTCCATGAAAAGACCAAATATATTGACATTAGGCACCATTTTGTCAGAGAGGCTGTTGAAAACAAAATTGTGAATATTAAATATTTATGCACTGAGGAAATGGTGGCAGATGTTCTTACAAAGGGTTAAAAAAATATTAAGCATTGTAAGTTTCCAAAAGGTTTAGGTTTAAAAAAATTTTGATAACCGGGGGTGTTGGAAAATATCAAAAAATAATGGATAGCGTGCCACCTATCTTATATTATGTGAAACCTGTCTTGACCTATGTATTGCTACCTCGTTCTCAAAAATAAAGTTAGTTGATATAGAGCATTCAAACGATAGCGTTGTTATTTCGCCCTATCCTGTAACATGTACGACGATTTTCAATGTACATTGTGACTATTTCGGCGCCTTGTTTCGGTGTGAAGCGATTCATTACTAAAATTGTAGTAAATTGAAGTTTCAGAAACACGTATAACCAAATCACTTTGTTGGTAAATATCAAAGTCATTCGATGTTTCAATACCGACATAAAAGATGGCGCACCCGGTATATATATATATACACTACCGCTCAAAAGTTTGGGACAGCAGATTGAGGGAAATCAAACCAAATCAATCAATAGAGTGTGCTTAATCAAAAAATAAGAAAGGAACTATTTTCCACTGGAACTCAGTTAGTTGGTAACTTATTTCTATCAAAATTTACCTTAAATTCGTGATTCATCGAAATTTCCACCACGAGCCTGAATAACTGCATGACAGGCACGACTCATCCGACGTATCAAATTTTCAAGAATAGTTGGTGATAAGGATACCCACACTTCCTGCACTAGTAGAGCTCTTGTTGCTTCACCTGTCTCTCCAATTCATCCCACTAATACTCAATAGGAGACAAATATGGGGATTGGGAAGGCCATTCCGTGATTTTCATTGCACCAAGTTCTTGCTGCTGGTCCTAATAATTGCGGCATAGTCGACATGAATGCTCAGGGTCGTTGTCTTGCCGAAATTCGAAATTGTTTCCAACAATCCTTTGTTCTGGGGGAACAGCGTGGTTTTCCAATATTTCCAAATTCTGCTCTTTTCGCATTATACTCTCAATACGAACCAAATCTCCTGTTCGATTTCCAGCAAAACAGCCCCAAACCATTACACTCCCAGCTCCATGTTTAACGGTGGGCCGCAAACATTGAGGAACCATGTGTTTATGGGGTTGGCGGGGTACAAACTGTCGTCGTCGAGATCCGAACATTTGGAATTTGGATTCATCCGACCAAAGGACTCGATTCCAATCGTCAGTGATCCAATCCTTATGTTTTCGAGTCCATGCTAATCGGTTGAGTTTATGTATAGGTCGCAGGAGTGGTTTGCAAGCCGCTACACATCTTCTAGGGTTAGCCCTTTGTAAGCTGCATTTACCGTGGACAGGGACACAGGGTTTTAACTCGTTCAGTTCAATCTGTGTGTGAGTTCAGACGAAGTTAAATGTCTATTTCGCTTATTTGTTATTACTACCTATCCTCAGGAACAGTTGTAACTCTGCGTCTTCCAGAGCGTGGACGATCTACGACACTACCTGTGTTTCTCTTTTCCTTCAAAATTTGAGACACAGTCTTACGTTCCAAATGCAGCTTTTCAGCAATCGCTCGAATTGGCAATCCCTCATCACGTAAGGTACATACTGCACCCCGTTTTTCAAGAGAAACGTTACCCGTCTTTACCATTTTCCATTGTTTTGAAAAAATCTGATCCTAGCACATCGACTAGTAGTTTATACTAAACTACGTATAATTTCTACTTTGTTTCATTGATACCTAGAATGTTTATGTATCACATTACGGCGAACATAATACATACTACAAAAAAAAGTAAGCAGCGGAAGGAAATCGGCCGATTTATGACTGCAACGAACTAATAAAAAAATCGGCGTCTCTGAAGATGTTTACATTTATTCCCTTTTAAGTGGTTTTTCACTGATTCTTATACATCATTAGCTTGAGTAGTCGTATTATAGATGGTAATAATCAATAAATGTCATATCAGCCTTATTTATTTTAAGTTCTCTTAAAAAAAGTTTCTGTCCCAAAATATTTGAGCGGTAGTGTATATATACAGTGTGAGTCTTCATAATGTGCACCTAGCAAAATCAAGGAAACTACACCTTATTTTATTGACGGAAAGATTATCAAAAGAAAATTAAAAACAATAATTGATTTTTTATGAATATTTTAAAATTTTTAGAGTCAGCTGCTAACCCTATTTAAATAAATCGTTACAACTTTTAAACTGAATGGCCTATCATATTGGAATAAATTTTGTAGTGATTGCAAATAATAGGCCGTACCAGTAAAGTGAAGATTTCCACGAAATTAAATGCTATAAATTTAAAATAAAGAGGAATATGCTGAAACTCACTATTTTTTCAATGATTTTTAAAACAATTGCTAAATTTCAATAAAAATTGTCCTAGTTACCCTACCTTTTTTAAATGTTAAGTTATTCTACATATTATTAGCTTCCCAATGGTGAAAAATTGCAAGTTTATTACTTAGATACAAGTTTTTAAATCAGCGTTTCAAAAAGCAGTGAACTCAGTTCAACGCCAGAGTAGGAATAAAACAACAGTATTAACCTACATCAATCATTCATTATCTTTAACAAATAAAATCAAATAGACTTGTCTATAGGATAATCATTTTGGCTTAATGCATCAAATGTTCAAAATGGCCACCCCGTTGCTGCAAACACATTGTAGCGCGAAGTGAAATTTGATGAGTTGCCCTACGAATCATCTCGGGATAATTTTTGATTTCTTTTGCAACACGCAAAACTCTTTCTTAAAGTTCAGCTTCGCTATTTATGGAACTGCTGTACACCCTTTGTTTCATTGTCCCCCATAAAAAATAGTCGAGAGGTGTGAGATCTGGGGAACGCGCCGGCCACCCAACAGGTCCTTGTCGACCGATCCAGCGGCCTGGATAATTTTCATTAAGAAAAGACCTGACGTAATTGTCACAGAATGATAAATTTGCTGTCATTTGAACGATGACATGTTGTCCTAGCGATTATCGAAAAACTTGTTTTGATACTAACCGTCAAACTTACTTAAAAACAGACAAAAACAGAAAAAAATGTGGAAGAAAATTGAATATTTAGTGCATTTACGCACACCATTCAAAAACTAGTCTGTGAAGTTGTACTTTTTTGTGCTAATTCTACAGCTTTTTGTTATCCTAAGAATTCTACGTTAAGCAATAAATGCTATCTAAGATGGGTCAAAATGGGTGTAATAAAATGCAAATTGTTTTCAAACTTTGTATACATAAAAATGACAAACCAATGTTTCTTAAAGAGAGTTTGGACATGGTAAATGCTACAGAAGCTGTTCAAAATTTCCTCCATATAATCGTTAAGAAAACGTGGAAGAAAGATGGTCCTCAGTTTGTACCCAGCACGTTAAAATTTGTATATCGTACTTCGGCGTTCCGTCGCACCCAGCGCCACGCGCGCGGAATACATTTTCCGTACGTGTATATTTTGCACTCAATAGATAACCGCGCGACGGACCAAGTGAGGTCCTCAAGCAAGGTAACAACGGTAAGGTACGTTTATGGTTTATGAAATGGGTTTCGTTGTAGGAAAGCAGTGTCAAGTAGATAGCTTTTCGGTTTATAGGAGGACGTGATTTTTATCTAAGATGCCGTTTTAGGTGAGTAAGTTTTGAGACAGCCGCTAATGACCTTGCGCTTGGCAAGTAGCGTTTGCCAAATTGTTACTACAGAGAGCGTGAGCGGGAAGTTTTTTCAAGAAATCTAACGAACTTGCGGCTAGATGGTAAAACTTGTCTCGTTACGATTATTATCAAAGAGGGAACTTTTCTGTGAGAAATGCGATTTTGGCTATGTTCTTCCCTGAGGACAAATATCTTTTTGAGGGGCTACATACCGAGGTACTGCATCTGCTAAAAATATGTAATAGATATTTGACAGATCCGATTTTTTAACTCTGCAAGATCACTAAGCTGGGAAAAACTAGGATCAACCTTACCGGCTAGTGCTGGATGAACGGAGTTCTTAAGAGTTAAAATGTATAATGGAAGTGTGGCGAGTTTGTCTGGTATGATTAACGTGTGGCTCCATTTTGAGTGCGGGGCATTATTAGGCAGGTATGGGAGCGTATAAAACTATTTGTCATTCGATCCAATCGTGATCTTTGGCCCCCACCAGAGCGCCGATTTCAACTTTTTAACGATAATTTGACTTCTTTTTTTTTAAAGCAAACATTTTATGAATACCCATTTTTTGAATAATTTAACAGTTATTTAGATATGCTTTCAGATGTTATGGATTTTAGCGTGTATTCAAAAAATACTACTTGGTGTAGTAAATACCACTTTCGAACAGTTAAAAGTATTAAATTCATAAATAGTAAACTCAGTTTTGGCATATCTTACCGCGCAGTTGAAATAACATTTCAAATCCTTTAAGTACATGATGATGTCTCTACTCTCCTCCAAATAAGAAACCTCGCAAATCGGTATCTCTCGAATATTAGAAGAAAATCACCCTCATATCAAAAGTCGACAAAAGTAGTTCTTATCTATCATGCACAAGTCTCGCTGGATCGTATTTGTCAAATTTCTCACACGAAGCTTTGCTTTTTTGATAATCATTTACCTAAGGCAAAGAAAAAAGTTTATACCTAACAGTGGAAACATTGTAAACTACAATTTCTAGGTTTTTTACACGATAATAACCCAGTTCGGAAAGTGTTTCTAGATGCACAGTCAATACTTGGAGTCTCAACACTTAGCTGTACTTCTCTGATCTTATATGAAAAATTTCCCCTGTGACGCACTTAGGGCCGATTTCACCAACATTAATATTACGGTCAAATGGGAAAATACTTTATCGAAATGCAATTTGATAGAAGCTGTCAAAGGTCTCTGACTATTAGTGATTTCTATTAAAATGTTGAATAAAATCGTGAAAATTCGACTGTATTATAAACAAGACCACTTTTTGTTTCCAACATGATGCTTTTGTACAGAGACAACAGGACAACTTTCATGTATTTTGATTTATGTTATAGGTGTACATTTGACCATCCGTTATCCCCAAAGCCAATAGGAATGCGGCAAATAATAGGTCGATTTTCTAGCTGTTATATTTGGCAGCAGATTTGGACGTTTGTTGAAGCTCAATATTCTGAGTGATATCATACATACCTGTTGAATAGTGTGGATTTGTCTGTATTTTGCAAGAAAATAGAATATAAAATACATTCCATCCAATTAATCATCTTTCTTTACATCATAATAGGAATCATTTATTAATCTATGGGTTAATTAATTTCTTCAAAGCAGTAAAAACATTATGTCCTCTCCATCCTAAAATACAGATAATATGTGTAAGACGTGTCAATCCCTACATCTCCCTGATGCATAATGCAATTACTATGGACATAGACAAAAAATTATGAAAAATGTTTCACAAATAATGTCCTTTTAAGCCCAAAAATCATCAAAACTGGTAATGTTTATTGTTTGTGTTTTTGACTGGCGGTCGTTGACTGGCGGGGATATCTATCTGTCACTCGAGGGTTGCCAAGTCTAACGACGATCACGACGATATTTTTGGTATCATCTAACCGTTGCAAAGAGTGCACAAACACTGTGACATGATTTATAGCATAACCCGCTGCCCTATCAATACAAATTTAACATAATGGTCGCCTAGCCGTGGGGATGCAGTGGTCGGGATGAATATCACGGCAGCAACTGATGATTTGGGCATGTCTGGTAAGAACGTATGAAGTGAAACTCGCTAACTTCACAAATTTGAAGATTTTGTACAATTTCTTTGAAAATGATGAAAGATATGTCTGATTTGGCAGGGTAATGTCGCAGCCAAATGACAGTCACTCTTTCTGACACAGTCCGGATCGAAAGATAACGATACTCGTGAAATGTATTGATACTTCTAAATATAGGATCCTATCGAACACCCCTACTGTCAAGATGTATAAGCCAAGGCACCGACGGAGCTATTTTGCGGCGTCATGGAAATAATTTTAAATTTTCATTTGCATTTTTTCAAGTGTTGTGCAATGATTTTGGGAAAAATGTCACGAATAGTCTTATAAAGCATAGTAGAGTATATTTCAACAGTTGGCGGAATTTACTCCACTGGGACCAGGAAGGTGAAACGGGATATTAATGCACAATCTGGCAACCCTGTCGCACCCTCACAAAATGGCCGCTGAAAACCACAAAGTCACCGTGTTGTGATTGAATAGCATGGAATTAAACCTTCAGGGTATGTTTTGTGACTGGTACCAAGTGTTGACAGAGCCCACACATGTGTCACTCATTGAAATGCAATAATCAGCTGTATTCAAATAATGTCTAATATACGATAATCTAGAATGTGTACTCGTGAAAAAAAAAATATGGCAAATTTGTAGTTTTTTTGCAGGTTTTATAGGTTTGCTGGTAGCTTTAAGGCATATATTTGGGAATTTCTTAATCGCTGTGAATGTAGTGTGGATGTTTGTTCAGTTCCTGAACAACGAAAAATATTCAACTTTATGGATGTATGGATATCAAAAAACCTGAATGGTTTTGTCGGAATATCAATCTAAGGTGCCATAATGGTTCTGATGAACGGCAAGTAAATGAATGAATGTTTGGAAACGAGCAATATCTTTTGGTAAAGCCTGTCATCAAGTAGGTGCTTAATGGCTATCTGCATGAGGTTTATAGGAAAAAACACCCAGTATCACATATCAATTGAAGAAAATAATATAAACATGAATAAAAAATCAACAATAGTAATTAAAACATGAATTTAATTCAAAAATCAAACATTTCTAAAAATTTTGACTAAATTATATGTAATTTCTTGATTTTGTTTTCATCATTCCATAGCTATTGATTGCTAAAATTTGTTGATTGGAACTTGAAGCTCATTCGCTGTATCTAACGGTCTGTTACCCTATAGGTGGAGAATGACGGACTGTTGTTGGTGAAATTGGGCCTTACTCAATTGACAAATGCTACCTTAGCTGTACTGCTCTGATCTTATATGAAAAATTTCCCCTCTGATGCACTTACTCAATTAACAAATGCCACCTTCCAGGCGATTCCAGCTTCTAAGCCGTATCGCTGGAACCATTGTTCTTCAGATCTCACATGGAAACTTCTTCCTCCGAACTTTGCTCAAACGAAAAAACTACAGTAACCCCACAGGTATACTGCCATGACTTGCAGTTTCAAAGCACTTACATTAACCGTATTTCTGAGGCAAGATCCTCAAACGATAATAAAAAAAACACGCATGAAGTCATTCCTAGAAATTACAAAGATTCCCTACATTAAGTTGCTAATAATAAATCAGTAAGGCAGGCACGATAAACCCACACATAGAGTCTCCCACAGGTGCACGCACGGACCTACATGGGTACAAAACCCGTGGTTCCAAAACTTTCTTGCCGACTTACAATGAATTGGTATCTACCTAATACCAGGACAACTTTCGGATTGCTATAAAACTACATTTGTGTCTCAAAGTTAACAGTATGCGGTATCCATTACTAAAAACCAAAAGTGCTTTTTAATCCGCTGAATATCGTGATTCCCGAACGAGTCAACCTACTTGACGTCATTGCATGTTGGGGTGTTTCTTTTTCCCATCCATGTACATTTCTCAAACGCTCACGAAATGTATCTGGTAATTTTTAAAGGTACTGAAACGGTTAACAAATATACAGGGTGTCCGCAAAGTTGTGATTTTCCTTTTCAGAAACAACTACCCTTGAAATAACAAAGGTATAATGTGTAGTGAAACGAGGGCGACCAAGTAAAAAAAAAATAAAGGAAAAAGTACTAACTCTCCAGTTGACGAGAAGGGCTAAGTACGTCTCTGCCCGAAATCATACCGCTCCAACAGAAAATGAAATCAGCTGATGCGCTACCGAGCAGACGCAGGCAAACAAGGAAGGCAAAATGTTGCGTAAAAAGTCTAGGTATTGCATCCCGTCCAATCGATTTGGGAGAATAAATGGTTCAATGAGCATACCGTTCACCATGCCAGCCCAAACATTCACCGAAAATGTTTGTTGAAAATGTGCCCGACGGACAGCGTGCGGATTTTCTACTGACCAAACATGAGTGTTGCGAAAGTTATTCACCCCATTACGCGTGAACGTAGATTCGTCTGTCACCAATATGCAGTTCAAAAAGTCCGGATTATTGTCATGTTGATGCAACAACCACTCACAAAACTGCACTCTTGCTGGAAAATCGTCAGGTTGAAGGGCTTGTACACGTTGGACGTGAAACGGATACAGCCCCTCTTCACGCAGTTTTTAATACTTGCACTTCTCTAGCCACGTCTCTAGTGCTTGTTGTTTTTTGAAACGCAATCGATTATACGGGTTCGTTTACCTCTACACGCGGGACCGTAACCGTCGGTTGAAGGTTGCATACTGACCTGACACACTGACCCCGACCCAGTTTTGACGTCGGGTTGAGCTAGTGTCCTAGTACCAATTGGGGATGTCGCGAGTCGCGGCTACAGGACGGTATTCAGATATTTTTGATGTTGCAGAGCCCTTTATCTCGGTTCCCTTAAGACATTGGTGTATATGGTTCTAAGAAAAATTGCTTATGTTTTCAAGATCTACACGTCGTGTAAAGGAAAACCCCAACTTTGCGGACACCCTGTATATACAGGGTGGCCCATCCATATGTGGACGGAATATTACTCATAAACAAATACATTTTGGGAAAATCTATTTATGGGATGTTATACATGACATTTGAGGGCACATTTCTAAAATATTGGCGATTATACAGGGTGTCCCAATTTTGACCTACATATGAAAGTAGTGAGTTGTATAAACCAATTCAAAAGAAGAAGATTGATATAACATACTATGGGACTTTGGTAATTATCTACTGATATGTAAGGAGTCCACTTCGGCAACCCCATGCCATTTTGAAATTTGGAGTGCAGAATTTTGTATCAAAAAAAAACTTACACACTTCAGCTTTTATCTTGTTTGTTACTTTTTCGAATTTTCATTTTTGCTCATACAGGGTGGTCAAAAACGCGAATTGTACTTTTTCTCAAAAATTGCAAAATGCATCCCCTGTTTGGATTCAGTTTTTTATAAGACTTTTTTTTGTATAGGGTTTGATTCAGATAAAATCACTAGATTTTGAGTTATTAAGCTTTTAATATAACAACACATCAAAATTAAGCAAACAAATCACATCATCCATGGAACAAAAGACAAACAGTGGGCTAGTTCCATATTGCCACTAAGAGTACACATTTGACGTAAGAACTAATAACAATCAGAACAGAAAGAATTCCATCGGTGTCATAATATCTGGTGATCTAGAAAGCCAAGATATAGGCCCATCACGACCGATCCAACGATCGCTACTCCAGGTGTCCAAATAGTTACGCACACGATTATGATAATGCGCAGGTGCGCCGTAATGTTGGAAGTCCATATGCATCCGAGTTTGCAGGTTGACATCCTCCAAAAGCAAAGGCAAATGCTCGATCAAAAAATTGGAGTATTCTGTACCTGTTAATCTGATGTCGAAAAAGAAAGGCCCGATAACTTGTCTGCCAAAAGCTCCTCCCCAAACATTCAAGCGCCATTTATTTTGGAAATCTATTTGCCTAACCCAGTAAGGCTGAAAACATAGTGGAGCGGCGAGATGAGCGACGAGGAGAGCAGAGAGCAGAGCGGCGATTGAGTGTCGCGGTGATAAAAGAGATGCCTGCACATAGTAGCGCGATCAAAACAGAGAGATGGATCTGTTGTTAGCAGAAAATTCTTCTCTGAAAATTTGGTATTTTCTGAAAAATAGGAAGAGAAGTTGTAGTGTTCATGAAATAAATAAAAGTAGGCATGTACATGGTGAATTTCATCACCTGTATGAAGAACTAAGGCAGCATCCCGAGAAGTTTAAGTCTTATTTCCGAATGAGTATTGTAACCTTTGATTATATTGTGAAGAAAATTCAGCATAAGTTAGTAAAAAGTTGGACCAACTTTAATTGTAACCCTATTAGCCCAACAGAACGAGTTGCACTGACCTTAAGGTAAGTAAACGTGCACACTTTCAATTTTATATTTTATTCAGAACGAAAACCCAAACTAAAATGAAAGCACAAACATTACTCATATAGCTGTACCTATGTGAAAATATTAAAAATCATTAAGAGATTCTTCGGAAAAACTGGTCAAATAAGATCCAACTGATGCAGGATTCGAGGAGACCCTTAGAGGCTGCAAATCAATTATTTGGGATGAATTTACTTCATATACATCATGCATATTTTGAGCTTGATGATTACTTTGCCTTTGAGTAGCTTGACTAGGCGGCTGATCATTGTAAATAAAGTTATAAACAAGTTCCTGAATTCTCATTCTTAATAACATTTTTCTTTGTGGGGTGAGCGGGCGAATGTGTGGTAGAAGGCTGTCAAAAAAGCAATCGTCTTCATCAAGGGTTTTTTTCTCTTTTTCTAGAATCCTGAGTTTTTGTTCTTCTAATCTTATAAGTGCAGCACCAACATCTGTGTCATTTTGGTTCTTTCGTTTTAATTTGTTAACAGTAGGTGTGATAGTTAAACTGCTTTTGTTTTGAGACGAATCGTTCGTCAGTGGTAATTTATCGGCATAAGTAGAATCATCCAAGTTTGGCTTATTTGGTTCTGATCGGTGTTCTGATAACTGGGTGTTTGTTTCTTCATCCAGAATATTGATGTTTTGCTCAGTTTCGGGCAAATTTCCGGTGCTTACTCGGGCAGTAAATTGGTCTTTTAAAAAATAAAGACTATCAAAATATTGCCAAGATGATGTCCAAGAGGATGCCTCATCCCCCGATCGTTGTACTGGCTTTTTTTTAAGTTCTTTGCGAAATGTGTCTCGCAAGTTTTTCCATTTTGTCCTCACGATACTCCCTGAAATGAGAAAATATTTTTACCAGAATTTAAGCTTGAAGAAGTTTTTTTTTCAGGTTTTTGGCAACGGGATCATCTTTTAAAACTCTTAGTTTTACTTTTCGAATGGGTGCTACGACCGTGTCATCAATTGTGCGAGAAACAGTAAAAGCTATGTGGGACATATTACAACCTCTGCATATGAAACTTCCTACCGAAAATGACTTCAAGAACACTGCAAAAGAATTCTACGAAAAATGGAATTTTCCCAATTGTCTGGGGGCAATTGACGGAAAACATATTCGTGTGAAATGTCCTCCTCACTCTGGAACTATGTACTATAATTACAAAAACTTCTTTTCTATTGTTCTCCAAGCTGTTACTGATGCAAATTATAGATTTATAACGATTGATGTTGGAGGGTATGGCAAGCAGAGTGACGGGGGTACATTCCGATCCTCATCTCTATTTCATCTGATTGAGAGTAAACGTCTAAATATTCCTGAAGATGGTACATTACCGCTCACTATGATCACTGTACCCTATGTTTTTATCGGAGATGAAGCCTATCCTTTATTAAATAATCTAATGAAACCTTTTAATAGAAGAAATTTAGATGCAGAAAAAGAATATTACAATATGCGCCTTTCACGTGCAAGACGTGTAGTAGAGTGTGCTTTTGGAATCATCAGTGCCAAGTTTCGTATTCTTTTCAAGCCCATAGAAGCCTCTCCAGACTTAGCAGATGATATTATTAAGTGTATCTGTATTCTACACAATACAATAATTGATATAGAGGGCATTCCAATTCAAGATGAACAATTTTTGTCCCAATCCGAGTCTCAATGTAATAACTCGGACGTTGTGCGAGCAAATAATAGGCCAACAGCATCTGCCACTTTTATTAGAGAGACGTATAAAAATTACGTATGTAGAAATAAAATTTAAAAATATATACTCACTTGTTGTTTTCATTTCTTCGGCCACAGCATCCCACAGTTTATCCAAAACAAAGCGGTTATGGTGCTGAGAGTCTTTCTGATCCCATAGGGGATTTTTAACAAAAACACTAGTAATAAATGCATCAACATCCATTTTTAATACACAGTATTTCCGCAGCGAGGAGAGCAGAGAAAACAAATCTGCTTGGTCTCGCCGCTATCCTCTCTTATAGCAACGCAGTTACCTCGCTTGAGCTCGCCTCACTATGTTATACTCGATTGGAACTATTGCTTTTGTTTTCGCCGCTCTCCTCTCTGCTCTGCTCGTCGCTCTTCTCACCGCTCCACTATGTGTTCAGCCTAAGGGTTTTCAGTCGCATACCTCCTGATTCGCCTCATTGGCGACACTATTTATACATTTGTTACTATATTCAAGTACTCCACTCGATTCAAAACGTTCTCGTAGTGTGGAAAATGCTTCCGGCCTTGGATGTCGCATATTAGGGTACCATTGCTTATAAATGCGAGATGCTAGCTTCGCCCAAAACGAACACCATATTCACTATTTCTTCTTTAGAAAACTCATTTCCAAACACGTTTTTATTATAATGCTCACAAAACTAATTTTGACGGTTTGTAACTAATCAATAATTTATTTGTTTCCAAGGATGATGCGATATTTTAGGGAACCAAGCCCGAAAAAATAGCCGCAAAACCGTTACGTGTCTACGAGTAGTATCAGAAAAAGCTTATAAAAAATTGATTCCAAACTGGCACAAATATACAGGGTGATGCATTTGAAATTTTTGAGAAAAACTACAATATGCGTTTTTGACCACCCTGTGTGAGCAAAAATTAAAAATCGAAAAAGTAACAAATAAGACGAAAGATGAAGAGTGCACGTTTTTTTTTTTGATACAAAATTCAGCACTCCAAATTTCAAAATGGCGGACTGAGGGGTTTTTCTAGACAAAACACCTTACATATCAGTAGCTAATTACCAAAGCCCCATAGTATGTTATATCAACTTTCTTCTTTTGAATTGGTTTATCCAAATATGCAATGAAATTTGAGGCATTCCATTTGAAAAATCAAAACTTTGATCTGTAGGTCAAAATTGGGACACCCTGTATAATGACTAATATTTCAGAAATGTGCCCCCAAATGCCAAGTATAACATGCCATAAATAAATTTTCTCAAAATGTATTTGTTTATGAGTAATATTCCGTCCACACATGGATTGGCCACCCGATATATATACAGGGTGTTTCATAATTATTGCGACAAAATGATAGGGGTTGTAGAGGGCATCAAAATGAACAATTTTTCCTTATAAACCCCTGTTCGGAAACATGCCGTTTGGGCTGCAGCAAAAAAAAAGATCAGTTTCTTGAAACAGCTTACCTACAGTAATTGCTCAAAGTGTCCTCCACCTGTGCACGATTGTTCAATGATCGGCGAACTCTGTGGCATACCCCCGGTATGTCCTGAACATGTGCGGACGCGGCCATCACTCTTCCCAGTAGCTCTTGTTGGTTGGGAACAGGAGTTTCGTACACTAAAGCTTTCAGATAGCTCCAGATAAAATAATCCAGTGGAGTCAGGTCAAGTGACCGCGCAGGCCAAGGCACAGGGCCACCTCGGCCTATCCACCTATTTGGAAATTTGTCGTCCAAATACTGCCGCACTTGTAAAGAAAAGTGGGCTGGACCGCCATGGTGTTGAAACCACATGTTGGCTCTTATATTCAGTGGCACATTTTCTAATAGTTCCGGTAGCACATGCTGTAAGGATCGACCATAAGCATGCCCATCCAAACGTGGTGGAAGCAGATATGGCCCGATGATATGCTCGTCCACAATGCCGCACCAGATGTTAATTGAAAACTGATGTTGGTCTCTATGGATGGCTATGGCATGAGGGTTTTCTTCATCCCAAATGTGACTGTTACGGCTATTAAAATAACCGTCCTTTGTAAAACAGGACTCGTCAGTGAACAAAACGTAGCGACCAAAGTTTGGTTGCCTCAACTCCTGCTGCAGCCACCAACGACAAAAACGTCGACGCGGCAGATAGTCTGCTGGACCCATGGCTTGGACTTTTAAAAGGTGGTACGGGTGTACGATAACAAAAATGTAAACACAGCAGGCTTTTTCTACAAACCGGCGAGACCATGAAATGTGCTAGACGAACATTTTGCAGCTGGTGAATTTTTTGTTTCTCCTATGAGCTCTTAAGGTAAAATTAACTGTAGTGCTCAAACGGCATATTTACGAACAGGGGTTTATAAGGCAAAATTGCATATTTTTATGTCCTCTACAACCCCTATCATTTTGTCGCAATAATTATGGAACACCCTGTATATACATATATGCAAGGTGTAAAGTCAGTAGTGGAGATCAACGGAAGTCAGGTGATAGAGGTCCTCAAAACCTATCGAATGTACCCCTATATGTGTGGTCCCAAATTGCAAATATCTCCTGAACTATAAAATTTCGAACCACACATATAGGGGTTGATCCACTACTAACTTTACACCCTGTATATCCATGTGCATTAAATTGTTCATTTTCAGACGTATTATTAACTGATCAACATTATTTGCAAGAAAATAATAAATTATGCTTCAGCCTTCGATTCATGTGTCTAAAATTTCTTAAACGTCAAAATAACAACATAGCCTATAGTCAGAACTGTCGGCATGCCCGAAATCTAAAGCAGTACACGCAAGTACCTTACTGAAGGAGATATGATACTATGAAAATCAAGGAGGCCATAAAGACGTTCTACAATTGTAGGAACGACTGACGATGCGACCCTAAAGATCCAAGCAATAATGTTGTATCACAGGGTCGAAGTTGTGGGAGTTCATCTTTAGGGATGAGGAGGAGGACTATTTTGAAAAATTGATTTTACTACAAAAAACTTTTTGCGAGAGAGATAATATAAGCCTTTGTAAATTGCTAAAATTTTTAGACTTTAACAAGCGTGGCTCGAGAATAAGATCCTCCTAAAAAAATGTTGACCTTTTTTAAAAATACTTTTATGGTTAATTAGACATATCTTTAAACAGCAAATAACACTGGTGAACAAAGTAAAATAATTTTTTGTGACATGGACAAAACAAGGTGATTATTATGTAAATCGTACCTAAAAAGCCGGAAACAGCATTCGATTTTTTCTATCACCCACGGTTTTCTTGCAATAAGGCATTTTATTTGCTGTTTATACTCGTATAATATAAGGATATGTGTGTAACAGTACCAATAAACACTCGAATAAACATTAATCTCAGAATGTTGCTGTCGATGTTTGCTCCTGAAGTATCACTTAACAATGTCCAGCAATAATCAGCAAGCAAATTGACATTCCATTTGTCTTGATACCGTTTTTCCATAGCCATGTTCACCACTTAGCGCACCTAAATTTTCCGGAAAAAAATCGAGATGAGAATCCAAAAAGTCAATTTTTAGAGTCATGTTACATCCCATTCCTTTATAAGCATTGATGTTACGTATTGTAATTCGTAAAAGTAGATGTTACCGAGTATCTGTGGGTGATAGAAATATTGTTTTTAGTTTTGATTTAAGGATCTCAAAATACATGAGATACACCCAAAAATTGTCATGTCACAAATCCTATGTTTATCAGTGTAATGGACTTTGTAATGGAATTTTCAGGATATTTCCTAACTACGAAATGTAGCAATAATAATCCTCTACATTTTAACTGACAGAACTAAAGTGGTGAGAGCGGCGGAGAGGGGGATTTTAAAAAATCATCCTAAATCTTGTAAAGCTTCCCACCGCGCTCCTAATAATGAACTATCACAGCTTCGGTATTGTAAGTATTGCTGCAAATCGATTTTGCAAAACGTTTTCCTCAATTCCTTCCTAAGAATGAGCTCTCATTTCCTTAAAAGAATGAACTAAAACGGCCATAAAAATAAAATAGTACAAGGATTTTTTTGATCATTCCATTTCTTGGAGTCATAGGACTTTTAATTTAGGGTCAATTCACGCCTCACCCTTTTTCATCTCTTGAATAAATGCCCAATCCCCCAGGCTGACGAAAACTAGAGCTTGGTCTTCGCACCATCTAAGGCCCGTATCGTCAGTCGTCCCTACAATTGTAGGGCGCCTTTATGACCTCCTTGATTGTCATAGTTTTCTACTTCTCCGTGTCAGCGCTCTATTTTGAGGTTATGTCACAAATTGCATCAAATTGTGCTTGCTTTTGAGTTATATCATGTTTTATCAGCCTGAAATTTCTTACAATTTAAAAAGAAAACGTATCTTCACAATAGGAGAGCGCTGACGCTGACACGGGACAAGTGTAATCTAGAAATTTTTAAAGGAGAGAAAGCAGTGTGACAATCAAGGAGGCCATAAACTCGCCCTACAATTGTAGGGACGACTGACGAAACGGGCCTAAGAGCCGTATCCTACAATTGCAAAACGCCTTTATGGCCTCCTTGATTTCCATAATTTCATGTTTTGTTCAGTAAGGTACTTGTGTGTACTGCTTTAGATTTCTGGCATGCTGGCAGTTCTGACTATAGGTTATGTTGTAATTTTAACGTTTAAGAAATTTTGGACATGAATTGAAGGCAGAAGCATAATTTATTATTTTCTTCTAAATTCCACAAGCTGTGGTATTTTCAAAACCCATATCTGCTACTAATGATCTGAAAATAAACAATTTGGTGCAAATGGATGTGTATACAATATATATACATCTATCTTTTAACTACATTGCATTTGTATATGATAAAGCAACTATCTAGAAGTATTTTATAGAGAAAATGAACAAAGTATAACCTTATTTGTACATGCAGCTAAAGACCACAGATGAAAAGGTTGGTTTTTTTTAAATTTAAGAGAAAATTCAATATCTCAAAAACGGTGACACTTTTATATAGGTAAGATTTTGTTATTTGGGAGGTCAGTCGAAAGCCTACCTCCTCCTTAAGTTTGTTGTGGTACTTATTGGACACCCTGTATATAAATACCCATCCATTTGCATTAAATTGTCATTTTAGATCATTAATACCAGATATGGGATTTGAAGATACCACAGCTTGTGGAAATGTTCAATGTAGGGAATTATTATTGACTGATCAACATTATTTGCAAGACGATAATAAATTATGCTTCTGCCTTCGATTCATGTGTCTGAAATTTCTTAAACGTCAAAATAACAACATAACCTCCAGCCAGAACCGTCGGCATGCCATAAACCTAAAACAGTACATACAAGTACATTTCATGAAGTAGTCAACTAAATTTGACCGTTAAATCGTCAATTAACAATTTGGTCATCCACGATGGGTCATATCGTAAAATGAGTAGTCCCCAGAATATTTAAGTACGACAATTTTAATTAAAGCGAATAACTTTAAAAATTAAAATAAAATCATTATATTAAAACATTCTTAAATTGCAAAATGTGTTAGAAATAAAAATGTTTAACATATCAGATATCACAAAATAAGTTATTACTTCGTGTTGTCACTCCACTCTTCCTTATTTGAGGTATAACGTAAAAATGAAATTTAAAATTATGATGAGTTTTAGATACGTAGAATAAGATTCTACAGGCAAACACAATATTTTAGCTGGCACACGAATTTGACTATCATTAAATGAATCATAATGTAACTGACGCGAGCAGCACTAATCTGTGTAACACGTTCCGAACTTCATCGCCTTTTGAGGTTTTGGTCGGTACTTACGTGACCCGCATGGTACTCGAGTACTCGAACACCATTTTGTTGTAAAGTCTTTTAGTAATAATAATAATAACAATAATAATAATAGTAATAACTATAATAACAATTACAACAATAGTAAGAATAACATAATAACAAGAACAAGAACAGAAATATGTAGGACAGAGGCACTTTCTTTATGTTGCACCAAAATTAAACAATATGCTATCTCTGAATCTTAGCAATAATACAACATCAGGATCGAGATTCAACATTCAAATAAAGGAATGGATGGTAGATAGTGGAAGAACGTTTTTCGATAACTTAGTGAATAATTGCCCATTTACACATTCAAATAAATTAACGAATAAATTGTCAGAAAAATTTATGAATTTCTTTAAGATAACAGGTAGCGAAATTACATGATCAAATGTATTCAAGTCAAGCATACCAACACATATAGTAACTTCCTATGATACCACCACCTATAATAAAAATAATTATACTGATAATGATAATATGGTAATGATGATGATAATGATAATAATAAATAATTTATACAGATCAATTACAAATTGTGAAGAAATATACAGGGTTTGTCCGGATAGTAATAGGACTGAGTCGATTTAAAAAATTTATTGAGCCAATCGTTACAATTCTTTGAAAACTTTCAAAATAGGCTACTTCTGCGTCGATGCAGCGTTGCCAGCGCGATTTCCAAGCATTGAAGGCGTCACGGAAGACATTCTCCGGAATAGCCTTGAGAGCGGCAGTGCTTGCTGCTTGGATCCCCTCTGTCGCCTCAAAAGCTTGCCTTTCATCGGTCTTTTCAGGCGAGGAAACAAAAAACGTCCTGGGGGGGGGGACATCTGAGCTCTAGGGCGGTTGCGGAAGCGTTGGGATGCCGACCTTGGTCAGGTAGCTGTTCACAAGACAGGCGGTGTGAGCCGGGGCGTTGTCGTGGTGCTACTTCCAGTCGGCTGCGATGTCTTGTCGGACCCGACTGACCCTTCGTTTGAGTCTCCTGAGGACTTCCACGTAAAACTTGGCATTGACGGTTTGTCCAGGAGGAATAAATTCATGGTGGACGATGCCTTTGATGTCAAAAAAGACAATGAGCATCGTTTTCACTTTGGATTTGCTCATTCTTCCCTTTTTTGGGCGAGGAGACGCCGTCGTGTGCCACTCGGAAGATTGCCTCTTTGTCTCGGGATCATACTCAAAGATCCACGACTCGTCACCTGTGATTACGTTATTCAAAAATTGGGGGTCACTTTCAGACATGTTCAAATTTTCTTGGCACACTTCCACTCGCCGTAATTTCTGGTCGACAGTGAGCACTTTTGGGACCATCTTCGCGCACACCTTGCGGATGTTCAAATGCTGTGTCACAATGTCATGAACCACAGATTTTGGTAAATTTAACATCTGGGCAATTAAACGAATACTTAGTCGACGGTCTGAGTTCAAAACTTTGCGCACACGAGTCACATTATCGGTGTTTGTCGAAGTCGAAGGTCTTCCAGCACGGTCTTCATCAGCGACCTCTTCCCGGCCCTCCAAAAAGGCCTGCTGCCATCGAAACACACCACTTCTTGCTAAAGCAACACCTGGGTAAGCCTGCTTGATCATATCAAACGTCTCTGTCGCAGATTTAACGAGTTTCACACAGAATTTAATCGCGTACCTCTGCTCTAACGAACGCTGCATTTTCGGCTTGCACCACTCACAGAAACACGTCGCGCGAAAATGCCTGTCCTGACTCTCCAAGTGCTAGGAGACGACTGACCAGCCGCTCATTCGTTAGCTAGGAACGCCGTCTACCGAATCCAGTCGGTGCGCGCACGCTCCGAAGTACAGTCATGGCGGAAGAAAATGAGTCCTATTACTTTGCGGACAAACCCTGTATATGCTATGAAAGGAAAATATCCTTGTATAGAGATATCATTCAAACACAACATACATATAACAAAACTGATAGGACTGAAAAAAATCTATATAATATAAATGTAATATGTACATTAATTTTGTATCGTAGATCAGCAATGAAGAAAAGATATTTATATGTTGGTTATAATAATATAATTTTGGTAAGTTATGATATAATTTTTTAAGTAAACATATAGGAGTTTTCAACATTATTTATTTTTTTGGTGCTGCAATAATTATTTGTTTACTTTTATTTCTATATCATATTCATAATTTTTATATATTGTCGACTGCTTGTTTTTATGAAATTCCAGTATAACATTATACCAAAATAATGTTTTTATAACTAAAAGTTTTGATTCTATAAACAACGATTTTGAGGGATATATTAAAGATTTGTTATGAATTGTTTTTATGAATAGTTTTTGTATTATTTATAAAGAACTTAGATGGTTATCACCAGATAATAATTCCATAGGTTATGTGGCATTCAACTATTCTTTGATATAAAATTTTTAATTGAGTTTCATTGAAAATTTCTGTTGAAATATTAAATCCTAAATTAAAACCTAAGCGCCGAGCCAAACTGTAAGTACTATAGTTTTAATCTCAAATCACAAAAGGTGAACGAAGTATTTCGGATCTAGGAAAAGGAACCAGAAGTAACTAGATTTCCCCAAAAAAATGGCGGAAAATGAAAACAAGCTCCAATCTAGCAATTTATTCATGAATTTATTGTTGTGAAGAAATTAACAGCAATTTTTGTGTTTACACGGCATAACTTTTTCGAGGTGAAAAAATTGTTCAATTTGATGGATCGTGTAAAGCGGCTATAATATTTTACAAACCATATAGTGCAGTGTAGTGAGAATAGGCCATGTCTAGATTCTCAGTATACATCATATACACAAGACTATCAAAAACTAGACACGGCGTAAAATTCTTTAATGCGCTGCTCAGATTTTGTCAAACACTCAACTCAATCATTTTTAAAGCAACTGTTAAAAGATATTCAGTGACGAAAGCTTTTTACAGCATAGACGAATTTTTAAATAATGATTTTACCGACTTTGTTCCATAATTGTTGACTATTTGTTTTATTACTCAGTGTTTGTTTTCATTTTTTTTTTGTGGATCTGTTATTTTTGTATTACATATTTTATTGTTCTAATGCTGAGACTTTTCTAGACGTGTGTAAGCACTTTTGTGTACCAGCATGAATAAATTATTATTATTACATAGGCAAATCATTGATTTGGATAATCATCCGGATTTGGACAAAACATGCTTAATTTTAAATAAAAAAAAGAAAATAAAAAATTCGCACACAAGCTGCAAATGCAGCTTCAGTGAGTACCTTTGTGTTATTTAATATTTTTCAAATGTACACAGATAGGGCTGCCATAAATAAACACATATATTAATTACTATTATTAGGAGAACAAGAATAGAAAAACAACAATATAAGAACAAGAACAGAGTGCTCAAAAGTCATTTAGGCTTATATTCCGTAGACTGTGCTACATATTGGAATACTATTCCAGCTTAGTCTTAAAAAGTACCAGCCATTCTCTCTATTGAGGTTTTAGTGCTGAATGTCCTTTTATACCAGCCCAAATTGGCGGCCAAATAATCTTCTTGGAGTTTAAACAAAGTAAGCTAACGTCAGAAGTCTACGAGTAGCAGGATCTAAATCTCTTTTAGCCACCTATGTCCGTCTGCTACGAAAACGACTGTATTTGTAGCCCCCTTCCTAGTCTCCAAATGGACTAGAACCAGCTACATAATTTCAAAAGGACAGGAATCACTAAAAGCCGAGCAACTATCCTCTGTCCAGGATATACTTCATTAGCCCGCATTGAAGCCATACACGATAAGTTTTTAAGGTAATTACGTTATGGTATAGGGCAGGAAAATGCGCATCTAGAGGTTGAATCCATGAGGAGGATAGCAGGATTGTTTTTGCTTGAAGATCGGCTTGTCTGTTATGTAAATGATAATGCTCATCTGGATTTCTTGGAGATTTCCTATAGTCATCTTTCCACGCGAATTGACGAGAAAGTAATGTAATCGCGAAAAATATCGAAAATCAGATATCATGTGTTTTGGATATTGCATGATAGGTACAACGGTGACAAGATTAGGGCAGTAATCTAGTGTGAAATAGTGAATAGTTGTTTACCCGTCTTCTGCTAATAAGGAGATATTTCAATTGATGAAAAATGCACTATCTAATCTATTTTTAGTTCCTTCTCCAAGCGCGCATACAGTTTTCACTGATTCTACGGCTTTATGGGAAGGCATGCAGATCTTCACAGCCATAGAATAATAAAGATACTAGAGCGTACAAAAGTTGACTCTTATATAATAAATGATGCAGTTTCAGTTTTATATAGAATTATGTGGGAAGTACAGAGTCAGTATACTTCACCTTATTTTGTTCTCAGGTTGCAGAGTTACGGGCCCACGATCCTGATGAAGGCCCAAATGCAGTCGTGCAGTACAGCATCGTTGGCGGTGAAGACGCGGCCTCATTTTCACTAGTCACTAGAGCAGGAGCTGATCCAACGGCCGCCCTAGTTACTATGGTCCAATTGGATTACGAATCTGCGAAAAAACGGTTTGTGCTTAATTGAATATGATCTGTTTGTTTTCTGTTTCTGTTACCATGATGAACCGCATACGTTGCCGTTTCATGCTTGGTAGCAATAATCAGAAAGATATAGGTCTTGTCTTGGAGATAACAATGGAAAGAGCATGTGGTCTACTGAAAACCTCATTAAGTGATGTGGGAGGACGGGACTTCTACCGCCTAGTGTGCCAACACTTCTGGCCAAGCTGATAGACACTCTAAGAACAGAAGGTGCCGTCCATCGACGTAGACAACCAGTAAATGGAGGAAACCCCAAACTTTCATCGTAACTACCAGCAGAGGCATACTATGCTACGGTTGCATGAATGAATGAATGAATCTTAAAATTAGAGGCATCCCGGCCACCATAAGGAGCCAGTGCATAGGCCGCTTAAGCGGGCCCTTATGAACCTCTACAATCCTTAAATCACAAGCCTCGCTCTTTCAGCGAAGTTGAGAATCGCCTTGAGTCCAAGCTCCTTGACGTCCTGAGGGTCCAAAGTAATGGACCCCAGTATAGTCTGCATATAGCAGCTCGGAGCTTCACAGCGACACAAAACGTGCGCCGAGGTCTCTTCCTCTACTCCGCAGCGTTCGCACAAGTGATCCTCAGCTACCCCCATCACGTGCAGGTGACGCCTTAACGTGTTATGGCCAGACAACAGTCCCACCAGCAACCTTAGGTTGGCTCTATCCAGAGATAGGCAGAAGCGTCCATCCTTAGCACTGGGCCCTTCAATGAGCTCTCGTGACTGGCGGAGATGTCTAGAGATACTTCTCCATTTCTGAGAGTGGTGTCTTGCAACCCACGTCTCCATTTTCCTCCTAGCTTTATGCGCGGTGACTCCTAGAGCTGGCTCAGGACCAACGAGCTTGCTGGCTGATCCCGTTTTCGCCAGAGTGTCCGCCGTCTCATTGCCCCTTATCCCAGCGTGCCCCGGTACCCATATTAACGATACCGGATGCCTCGCTGCGAGGCAATCCAGAGCCTCCCTGCATTGCAATACAAGACTCGAAGTAATCTTACAGGCACTTAGTGCTTTCATTGCAGCCTGGCTGTCGGATAAGATTGTTATTCTTCTCCTAGGCCCACCCTCCTCCAAAATGTGAGATACACAAGCCAGAATCGCAAAGATTTCCGCCTGGAAAATGGTGGTGTATCCACCGAGAGGCAGAGATAGCCTAGTTCTAGGCCCAAGAGACCCCAGCACCTGAGCCCTCTTCGGTGACCGAGCCGTCCGTGTACCAGACCTGCCCGCACACTTCGGAGAGTCCCCGGCTACCGGCGTCACACTCCTCCCTCGTTGGATACTCCACACTAAACTTGCGGTTGAAGCGATATTTAGGGGTAATACGATCACCCCTGCTTAGAAGGACGGGGTCCTCCCTTTTTAATTCGACTAAGATGGCAGTATGCCTTTCCAGTGTCTTAAGCACCAAAGATGAAAGAGTAATTGGTCGAAAATCCTTCGGGCCAGAATATCTATCTCTGCCCGGTTTAGGAATGAATACCACTTTAGCCTGCCGCCAGCTTCTAGGTGTGAAGCTCGTTGCCACACATGCTCGAAACACATTCAACAGGTAAGGAACAACCGAAATCCGTCCCTGCTGTAACATGGCCGGAAATACGCCGTCCAGACCTGGACTTTTGTATGGAGCAAACGAATCTACTGCCTATACCGTCCTTTCGAAGGTGACAATCTACCTAGCCGTGCGCTAGTCCTCCCTTGAGGACCTGCGCAACTGCATGCGTTCTGTGATTGATCGGGCTACTGTGGAACCGGGAAAGTGCGTATCCATCAGAAGCCTCAGAGTACCTTCCTCCTACGGTTGCATACACAGAGGCTGAATCGGATGTCATCTGTCGTGATTTACATCGAATCTAAACTACACCACTCATATCAAAAATATCTGGGCAACCGAGATTTTTGTTTTACTTCATAAACCACTGGCGAGGAAATATTATAATCGCGAAAAATTTCGAAAATGAGATTATGTTTTTGGATGATATGTATCATGTACATCACAAAAACCATGTTACTCATTTCCGTCAGTCTGTCTGTCTGTCGGTCTGTCCGCCAATATTATAACCACGGGCAACATCCGCTTCCAACTTCTACAGACTCTCGTTTGCCTTCTGTCGACGTTTCTTTATCTGCGACTGGTATAACTGCTCCAGATGGTAGTGTCCGTACCGCATTGCCTCCACCGGCATTGTCTGTGTACTTGGAGAATATGGCTATCTCTACAAAGTGATTGATAACTGTGCGGCAACACATATAATTTTCAATGGAACACTCTGTATATATTAGTATATTCTGGGAGGCCTCTTCAAAGGAAGAGATCTGATACTATTGGGTTTGAGTAGGTACGAGATATTTTGTCTAAAAACACAGTCAACTTTGACAGCTTGCAAGTGGGCTGAGCTTCATATCCTATAGGTCTGCGTCATTTAAACAAGTTTTACAACTTTTTGTATTCAAAAAGCAATATGTATTTTCTCGCAAAAAAATCAAATGAAATGCCCTGTATATTCTTACTGTCTTGGGTTGGCCTTTTGTATAAACTTTACTTAGGTATACAATTTTTAATCTTAGTTAATCTTTACGTTTTTGAGTTATCTACAATTTTCCAGATGATACAATTCAAAATAAATAAATACCACATCATTCGTGGAATGAGAAACTTTTAGTGGAAGGTTACAAGCCGATTTTGAAATTTCCCTTCCGCTAAAAATCTTCTCTCTCTACGAATCAGGTGGTATTATTTAATTTGAATTTCAATGGGAAACTGCAAATAATTCAGAAATTTGGTTTTTTAGCCAATAATATCCAGAAAACGTAAAAATATACAGGTTGTTCGATTTGAATCTTTCTAAAAAAAGTACATTTAGCATTTTTAAACACCCTTTATAAATGACGCAAAATATACAAGTGCGATTAAATGTCGAGAAAACCATGGCATATGTAGTTCATTTTGAGGAAAATTTCGCTACTCTGTCTGAAAAAATAACTGGCTTTCAAGCACCCGAGGTTAAGGGTATTTTCAGACAAAATATTCCATAGCTAAAGAAGTAGAGATTCAAATCTTATAGTATGGTGTACCCAACCTTATTTATTTCAAGATTCCTTCCAGAGTACGTATAATAACATGGTTGCATATAAAAAATTCATGTTTTGTGCTGTCACGTTATATATTTTTGTGAAAAACTTCATAGATATTGTAACGAAAACACCGTTTTTACTATTTCGTTGATTACTCTTTTACTAATTCATTACAACACTTGCGACTAATTTATTTAGAATTTTATGACCGTGTGGACTCGACTATCGCGTCTCGCGCTGCTGCTGAACTCATCGTTGACTCTGACTACCCCCTCTCGGCAGGCGTATAGAGGATGTGTAAGAGATACAGCTTAGATTAAATCAGAAAATAGCTGCGTTCTTTGGGGCGTATTTACATGCCGTTGAGAAACTTGTAAAAATTTGATGGCGTACTGAGCTAGTTGGTAAAATTTAAATTTCTAAAAAATCGACGAATTCCAGAAGTTTTCCAGACAGAATTCAAGCCTCCATTGAAGCTTGCCAGATGGCGTTTGATATTTCATGAAGCGTGGCGAATCTTTTGATCGATGTACGAGGGTGTCTTAATGGTTACCCAAAGTTGTAGTTATGAGGGCGTCTTTTATAGGAATGGAGCTCTATCTACTGATTATACACTAAAAAGTCACCCTTTTATCATTCGTCTGTATTTTTGGCAGGTATGAGCTAGTAATAAGAGCTGCAAGTCCTCCACTGCGAACAGATGCACACGTTGATGTACTGGTGACGGACGTGAACGATAATGCACCTCAACTCAGCGATTTTCAGGTAGGTACTTTCCTAAATGAGGGCGAGAGTAAAGCCAAGGTGACTTGAGCTAAGATTCGCATTTGCTCCCATATTTACCACAACAATCGTCCAGATACCAGGGATGCTGACGACTCACTTTTTTTTACCTAATCTCACTTTTTTCGATCCATCTCGCTTTTACTCACTTTTCATTGTCAACATTCACTTTTCACACTATTTTCGTTCTCGTTGTACGTATTGTAGTTTAAAAACATTTTCGAAGGAGTTGTCCTCCTCTCAAGTCCCACGAAATTAAATGAAGAAATTTTTTTCAAAAATTATTATATTAATGTTCATGTACAGGGTTCTCCCCAAGCTAAGTCAGTATGTATTACATGAGATTTATAACATAATTACTAGGATTAGTTGAATTCTACGTAGAATTTTAATCTGCACGAAAAGCACTATATATATGCACTGGAAATTTCAAATTCGTAAACGGTATGCAATACAATACAAAGTCGTTTGTGAAGGCAAAGTTGCGCTTTTAGGTAACTAATAAAATGTTACTTAAATTACATTTTAGCGTAGTTTTTGAAGACACGGAAAATACTAATTTACCCTGAACCGTTTTTAGTTTGTCCTGCGATTTCAATATAAATTGCATTAACAGCAGCATTTTTTACAAGCCTTCTACAAGTAACTGTTAGCATGTTAGTTCGTTAGTATGCATGTGTGGGACAAATCCTGAAACCGAATTTTGAACGATACATAACTGCCGCCATTTTGAATCTAATATGGATGCTACATAATGGCGATTTATATTTCCATAGGATATGGGCATCAGATGAAAGGGCTTGAGAGAAATACAATAAGCAGTGTCGTCATTTCAAATAAAATATATCGACCACCGCAAAATGGTTATCGACTGAAAGGGCCTGGAAAGTGGTAATGGGAACCTATCTGATAGAGCCTCGCTTGATTCCTAATGACAAGTCTAGTCTTACGGTCTGATGATTAAGTTGGTCAATTATCATGTGTAAAAAATACTCATCTATAATAACTATATCGAATTTCAAATTAATACTTAATAGATATAAGTCCCCCGTATTTACAAAATTTGTTATATTTTTTAATCTTTCTTCTATGCATCGTCCTCGACGTGGCTGGATTCTGACAAACGTTGAACTATTTTTCCTATTGATGACGTGTGCATTGATCTACGCACAGTCCAGGTATCTAACATATCAGTATGTGATTCAAAATCCCAATTTGTGCTGAAGTATATAGCTCAGCTCATACCTTGTTGTCAGGAAACATGTTTCTCTACTACATAAAGATGAGGAAACGTTACGTGGAGTTCAATTTAGTGAAGTCACTGTTGATACTGGGGTTGCTCCAGGTGCTATTTCAGGGCCTGTTTTGCTCATTTTCGTTATCAATAAGATTGAGTCAGAGTGTGAGGATGCGCTGTTCACACTGCAAATGATGCATCGATATTGGTCTCGACTAAATTGCAAAATGTCTGAAATGATAGATGCAACGCGGTAATTACAAAAATCAGTGAATTATTTTCCAAACATCAGTTGTTTTTGAACACTGACAGGATCAATTCCATCAGGTTTCATAACCCACAAAAGAAGATAAATATCCCTGACCTTAAAAATAAGAATGCGTCATTGAACTTCACAACTGATGTTAAGTTTCTAGACCTAGACGATAAGTTAAATTTCAGAGTACATTCCGACTACCCGGTTTCGCAACTTAACTCCATCTTATTTGTTTAAAAACTTTAGTTTGGGTCTCTCTGGGAGTCAGCTGGTCGGAATATATTACGGTCTTCTGGAGTCCAGACTCAAATATAGTATTTGTTTTTGGGGCTGCACTATTGCGGCACAACATGTTTTTATTGCTCAAAAGCGAATTTTTAGATCAATGGCACGGATAAGTAACACCCACAGGTGTAAAGAAATTTTTAAAAAACGTAAAATCCTAACGTACCTGATCTGGCGATTCAAATTTACTCTCAATAAACACATACACACAGTTGCCACGAGACAGAGTAATAATAGACATGCCAACTTGGGAAATAAATCGCCAAATATACTTGGTCCCAAAATATTTAACATCCTTCCAAAAGGTATACAAGGAATAGCAAATCAAAATCACGTCAAGTATAGTTGGACAGGTTGTTTAATACATATATGTTTGTATACTGTCTATAAGTTTATCAGTGTGCAATTGTTGTTCATTATCTTGTTTTATTTAAGTTTTTGTAATGTCTCTGTATATAGCTGGTCTATTGACGATTCTTATACAAACTTTGTCCAAGGAAAATAAACTATTATTATTATATCCGTAATTTATGTTAGAAATAAGGGTATCAATTGCAACATTTTGAAAATGCTCAAGTCTTGACTCGGTTTTGTTCAATTTTTTACCTAACTCACTAACTTAATTTCGTTCTCAATGACCGCTCGCCTTAATAGATCATGACGGATCATTCAGCTATCAGTCTCCGTAACCAACCGTATACAACGTTGTTTCATTTTTTTAGTAGTCATCAGTACGGTATAGGTCTAGTCATTTGGTGGATACAGAAGACAGATTCATTGAACGCTTATGGACTTTTTGTATGGGTTTATTTGAAAAGTTTAGTTAAGGATCATTTGACTACCATAGCAAATGCAAATATTTCAAAACCTAAAATTCACAATGTGGCTGGTGATAAGTGCTTAGCAACTGTAGCCATCAAAGGTAATTTAAGAAAAGGATATGACAATCTTGATTTATCTGATAGAATTCAAAACTCACAAAAGCTATTTTCAAAACTTTTTTATAGCTAGCTCGAATTTTGCCGACGACTTATTACCAGACATGTTTTTATACCGAAGCATCCACGCAACCAGAGGACTAAATACCAAGGCTGCTAAGAGGAGTTTGAAGAAACTTTGTTGAGCCGATTTTTGAACTGAGAAATTATTAGAAGTGGGAACAGCCTCCCCAGGTAGATTGTTTCACAGTCTCGATACCATAGGGACAAAGGAGCGGTGATATTGGCCAGTTCTGGAGATTCGAAGTTCAACACGGTTAGGATAGGAGTCAGGCGAAACTATCTGACTATATCCCATAACCCACATTGCATGCGATTCATACAGAGTTAATTAGAGACATGATTTTCAAATTATTGATATTGATCTGTGGAAAAATGTCCTTAACCTATCTCTCTCCTAAAAACGGTACATTTTCAAAGTTGAGTGTTTAGGTAACCGAGAAAATGACACTTTTTTGTATTTTCAACGCCATCTATGAAAATATTTATATCAAATAATGTACGGCATACATTTTTGCAATCAGCATTAAAAACCCAAGAACCGAATATGGCACCCATAATAAAAAATAAAGTTGATTATTGAGGATAAAGTCGGGAAAAAATAAATACGTTTTTGAGAAAATTCAGTTTTTTCCATCTCTCTCCAAAGTGCCATTCTCTTAGATTCAGAAATGCGGAACTTTGAGCTCATTTAAGAGACTTCGTATCTTTAACCGTTACCGAGATCCAAATGGTGAGAGTCAAATTTGAAACTCCCGATATTGTAATCTGGTGATACTTATTTGGCAAGCATTAACAATATAACATTCTAACTTTCAGGTCACCCTGTATTTTACTCTCATAGTTTTTGCAACTAAATAGTTTAACACAAATTCCGTTTGTGTCCGCAATGTTCCACCAAGCCGAGGCAAAAATGACTTTTTTTCTGTAATGATCTCATTTGCAACAGCCTTAAATGATGCATTCTTGATAATGTTTACTAACTAGATATTTATATACATATTTATGCCAGCCCTGGAATAAGCAGGCATATTTTTGTTGTTTTTTTTTCGTACTTTTAGTAATTATTTTATTTTTATTCGCTTAATAGGTGGTGTTTAACAACTTCCAAAACTGCTTCCCAACAGGACCAGTTGGACGTGTACCAGCCGTCGACGCCGATGTCTCCGATAAACTGTTCTACAGAATTCTATCCGGAAACAATGCCAATTTGATAGCTTTGAACGGCACTACTGGTGAATTGACATTATCTCCACAGTTGAATACCAACGTGCCTCGACAAGCCTCCATGGAAATATCAGTATCTGATGGTGTCAACGAAGTTAAGGCGATCATGCAGATACAGGTAATGCTTGTATCATTGCACAAACAAAGAAGCTGTAGTGCCCGATTTTATTTTTAACCCCGAAAATCCAAATGTGGGCATAGCGCGCAAACTCGACCAATCAGAAGGCGTTTTTGAAGTAATGGATAGTCGATTTTTTGTAAAACATCTCTTAAACTAGAAAAAACTGTACGATTTGTGTAAGATGGGCTCACAGACTTTTTCTTCACGTTTCCTTGGAGAGATGTTTGTTTCGCTGACTCGGATGCATCGCCTGTCTGTTCATCAATAACCGAAGTTATCTAAGTTGGGATAAAGAAATTCATCCTTCATACAGTGAAGGTACATCAACCCTGGTCAAATGACTGGTTCAACAAATGGTGCAAGATCGGTCGTCGGCAAAAGATCAAGGCACACAGAACCTTCTTATAATTCCCCACTGTGAACAGACCAGCCGATGTCGAGTCCAGAAACAAATATAATCAAGCGGTTCCCAATGCACAGGGTAATGTCGCAGCGCAATGGCAGTCGATCTTTCTGGACGCTGGTCAAGCAGTTTGAAAGGAATTTCTCAAAGAGTAGCCTTTCACCACTTACGTGCCAGGATGGAACGATTGTAACATGCCCAAAGCCTAAGACTGAAGTGCTTACCAAGGTCTTTGCTGCCAACCTCACGATGGACGTCCCCCCCCCCCCAACTCCCGAGTGCCGTCGATTCAAAGGGTACCCTACACTATGCGTGAAGTAACCTTCATGCATAAGTCCGTAAGATGGATGCTCTTGTCGCTCGACATAAATAAAGCTTCTAGTCTGGACTTAATTTCTGCCGTTGTATTGTAGAAATGTGTAGGCTGGCTTGCTCCAGTTCTTTCGCGTGTCTCCCAGATATCTTACGAATTTGGCCCATCTCAAAAAAGGATCTAAGGCCGACCCTTACAACTATCGGCTTATAGCTCTGCTTTCTCTTGCGATCCACAGAGGATCTCCTAACTTACGTCACGCAATTGTGAAGTAAATTCATTCAGTCTTACGGTGAGTCTCATGTCGTTGCTCTTGATATGAAATCGTTCGATCAGCTGTGGCATACTATCCTCTTATGCAAACGTCCATCCTCTGGCCTTCCACAGAAGCTTTGCAGATGGGTGGCTGACTTTCTCCCTTGTCGCAAGATAACCGTCGCAATTGACGGGTTCTCCTTTTCACCCACAACGTCAATGAGGGTGTTCCCGAGGAATCGGTCTTGGCTCCGACACTGTTCTTCTTGCATATCAACGACCTCCTTTCCAGTACGAATAATCCAATCCACAGCTTTGCTGATGACAGCACTGTACATGCAGGAATTCAGAGTGGCAAGCCGATCTCTGCCGGTCAGCTGAAAAAAAGCACTTGTGACTGCTTGGGGAGTCAACAATCTTGTACAGTTTGCTTCCGAAACACAGTACTGAACTATACGACGGGCCGTCGGCGATCTAGCTCTCTTCTACCGCTACACCAATGGGTTTGCTCCTTCGGCCTCCCATCCTAACCTTTTAGAACTTCGTACATCCAGGACTGGCCCTAGGGTGTCGAGATTGTGGAGCAATCTACAAGAGGAGGCTTTTCCCAGTTCTACTAACCTTAGGCAGTTGAAAAATCGGATTAACAAAATTTCTTTGAGATCCTCATAGCAGCCGCGGTGCCCTGGTATTTAGGCTTCTTCCTGCGTGGCTGCTTGGGTGTAAAAAAATAAAACAATGATAATGATAATAAGTCATAAATTCGTTAGATTCATTATTTCAAAAATGCTTTCTAATTGTTCGACTTTGCTCAATAGATACAATTTTTGCCCTCTGGATAGTAAAATTGTCCTAAAAATCAGTAATAACCGCATACTGATTTCGTTCACCCGATCAACCGTGTCCAGCAGTTTCATGCATGTTGGTAACTATCCACATGGTCTATATGGGACAACGAACGAAAGGGACAACCACGTGTTGTTATTTAGCGAGACATGGTTGCTGTGCTGCCAGATAGATAATTCTTTTTGGATTCATTTTTTCATCAGATTTGTTGGATTTACATGTATTCATTATGGGCATTTTTATCCAATTGCAGTCTGTCAAATATATTTCCCATTGCATGTAGGGTAATAGTTATGCAAGCGTATCGATCAGAGCAATAACAAAAAACATCCAACATCCTTTCACGTATACCAGTGGACACCATAGTAAATAGTATTCTTAGAAGCTTCATTAGATATTAGGTCTGACGTTAATCTTTTTGCAAATGAGATCGTTAAAATTCGTGCTGAGTACAAGTGTTCAAGATAATTCAGAAAAATTAATAAAGGGAATATGCAATAATAATAATACAACGATATTTCATTCAGCTCATAAATTTATCAGTTTATAAATACTTTTTCCTCTTCTTCCTGGGTATTCTGGCCTCGGTTCGGCTGTTCCCTCATATATGGCTCTGTTTCGTTGTAAAAAATGATATAATAGATAACCAGCAATGCAGCACCAAACCAATTTAAATGGAAATGTGAAAGACGACCAGCATTCCGTTCAGTGTCATCTCTTTGCATACATCTTCTTTGGCTTGAGCTTACTCATAATATGATTGATTTTGCTTTTCAGGTGCGACTAGTGACTGATGACATGCTGTTTAACTCGATTACGGTCCGTTTGGATCGCATGACCGAACGCGCTTTCCTTTCTCCAATCATGTCATATTTCGTGGAAGCTTTAGCTGCTGTGATTCCTTGTCCCAAAGAAAATGTCTACCTCTTCAGCTTACAGGACGATACGGATGCCACCTCTAAAGTGCTGAACGTCTCCTTCTCGGTGGCTCGTATCGACGTGACAGGTTTCTACCAGCCTGATTTCCTCAGGGAACGAGTCTACCTTAATAGGGACACCCTTACTAAACTCGCCACGGTACAGATTTTGCCTTTCGAAGATGATCTATGTGTCAGAGAACCATGTCTTAACTATGAACGGTAAATGTTATATATACTATACAGTATATAAAATCTAATAATTGTAAGTAGATTTTTTATTCAACAGTGCTACATTTAATGGAGCTTAGGTACACCATATCAACGCATACTGTAAGAAAGTCACAGTCTAGCGAAATTTAAGATAAGGTATACTTACATACTTATATTATAAAAACACTAGTTTAGTATAGTATATAACAAACTCGCTGTAGCTCAAGTTATCTATTTGAAAGAAAAAACATAAAATGCGCTTTTCTAAAAGTTTTCTCCACAACTTAATCTTTGAACGGGTCAAGTTAGCAAACTGAAATTAGGCTTGATGAGGATAAACCATGTATACTATATTTTAACGTGAAAGTGTCACAAATTTTAAGATGGCGGCTAGGTGGTATCTTGGAAGTTTTGTAAATATAATAGAAGGTTGTGTGATACCTCATTTTGAAGCTTCTTATATGTACTTTATAACCCTAGAATGTAAATTTACTATTTTTCAAAATGGCAGACTGTTTGGTTGTCGAAGTTGAACTTTTTTATACATTGAATCGCTTATAACTCAAATTCCAGTAGTTAATTAAAAACATTATTATTTTAAAAGGATCTATCTGAATGTGCAATAAAAAGATTACTTGTTTAGACAATTTGTTTTTATGGAATGTTGCATATTTTGTTACATACTTGGTTAACTCCAGGAGAATATTGATATACTCTAACGTTTTGATAGTTGGTTGTTGGGTTATAAGCGATAAAAGGTACAAAAACGCTTATCTTTGATAGCCTGCCAGTGCCATAGTTTTGAAGATGGTGCTTTTTTATTCTGGGATTATAAAGTACTAATTAGGGACTTTAAAATAAGGTATCATATTATCTCCTATTCCATTTTAAGAAATATTCCAAAATGGTGGCGATATGGTACTTACGTGGTTTTTGCACGAACTAAAAATAGTACCAGTATTCCTGCATTGTTCTATTTTCATATTTATGTGCCATGTGCACAAAAATTTAAATTTTCACTTGTCTGACTAAAAAAATAAGACTTACAGGACTTATCCCGAAATAACCTGTTTTACATTTTTTTTGTTTTCTAACAAAACCATTCATAATCCCCTAAAAGCAATGCTTTTCATACCAATAAAATCACATGTATTGACAGATCTTCTTTACTATATATAATGCAAAGTATGCACTAAAACTACACAATTTTGGCGACAAACAATGCAGTGTAAACATATGGGGTTGGCTCTTTCTAACCTATTTGAATTCGTTGGTATAGATAGTAAAAGATGTAACTACACGCACAACACATATCTTGCAATGCCAATTGTTTTCTTTGAAAAAATACATGTTGATACCTGGCAGTTAAATAAGCGGGTTCTCCCACAACCGAATGCCGATTATTTATTATAAGCTGTACGAATAAGTCTACGAATTTTTTCATGATGGTCGATGTAAAACTCGAACTTTTACCTTCCAAGGTGTTCGCTTTGGCTAGAGTTTTTCGGGCTGTTTCCATTATTATTTTATTAATAAGCTGTGAAGGTTATTCGAAATTTCAGTCTTTTAGAACTCAAGCCCAACATTGAGTCCAAAACTGGCTTATTTGTCAGTGTCACTGTTTTTATAGTCTACTACAAAAATTTAAATTATGGAACTTAACGAGGCTTTTGCACTGACAGATTCAATTATAAAGATTAAAAAATTGGTGACTGGTATTTTCATTTATTCAAAGGTGTGTGACTGTCTTGAAGTTTGGCAATGCCTCAGTTGGATTTATTGCGAGCGACACCGTGCTCTTCAGATCCATATATCCTGTAACGACATTTGCTTGCAAATGCCCACAGGGATTTACAGGTAAGCAAACATTAAATATAACTGACCATTTTAATAAACTTTTAACACATATCTCTTTTGTCATGGGCCATTTCTTAGAGATACTGATTGTGTGCACCATATACCTGGACTTGTCTCCTATTTCTGGAGAAAGTGGTCTATCATAATATGCAAGGCGCATGGTGGTAACTGACAGAGCCACTGATAAAACGCCAGCTGTATTTATGTATTCCTCCGACTTGGAAAATTTTTATAACAAAAGTGGCCAAGAGAAATCGGTATAAATTATTTTCAGCTTCCTGGGAGCATTATTCTCACCCCAAATATAAAAATGCCGTTTTTCACAAGTATGCGCAGGGGTTCTACTTTTATAGCCGGGTTCTTCTCACCCGGATTTGAATGAAGATACTGGGGAGTGTTTCCCCCACGGCTTTGATGATCGATGATTGATAATCGATAATTGATCATGATAATTATTGCCGAGATGCAGACGGCGTCCTTTATTAATCGTCCGCCCGGTAGATTTTTACGCTAAAGAGTTTGTGTTTTCCGTAGACTTCTTTGACTGCTCCTGCGATTATGATAAGTAGAATATTAGTTGGAATCCTCATTGGAGCTAGATTTGAAGAGCTTTGTATTTTCGTCTATCTTCATGCGATGTATGTCGACGACACTCGGCGATGGACGCGTTCATCCATTACTATAAAATCGTTAATGGATATGGCATTACATCTTGGCGGGGTTTTTATAGAAATATATATGTTATCCTTGTACTGCTTATAAACTATTTTCATCGTTATTTTGTGTGAACTGTTGCGAATAAACAAGATGTGTGCCTTGATGGTGGGCTATAGGCGATCTGCTATATGGATACCAAGAAATCGTCAGTATTACGTTTCACAGATTGGTATATTGTAAACATAATATGCAGGACTGAAGCTGAAGCTTTCTTAATTGCTGATTTGCTACTGACGTATATCATAAGACAGGTTTACGAATTTTTTTTCTTGCATTGGTCGATGTCATGCTACTCGTTCGTCATCCTACACTTGCCGTGCTCTCCGTACTTGTGTGGAATAACAGGACACAGAGTTGCGCTTCGATTACATCACGCTGTATTTCTGTAGATTGTTTTTTAAGTATTCCATTGAACTGTCATAAAAAATAAATAATCTCATAGTATGTTATTCACTTTATTGATTTTCAATGAATGTACTTTCAAAGGAGCTACAAGTACGATTAATCAACTGCAACATTGTGGATCGAGAATCTAAAAAAAATACATAGACCCCTGTCACTCACTTTCTTCTTTTTTTGGAAATTCGGACCCGCCCAGACATATTTTACTGCTACATACCTGTATTAATTATCAGGGAATCTGGCGACTCGCTTTTTTCGCTTTTTCTCACTTTTTTAGATCCATCTCAGTTTTCATTGAAAACATCCAATTTTCTCACTATTTTCGCTCTCGCTGTACGTATTATGACCGTTTCCGAATGAGCTGTCCTTGGTCTCTCAAGCCCCACGAAATTGAAGTGAAGTGAATTTTTTATAAAAATCAATATATACAGGGAGTTTCAGTTTATTCTTGCATAACTTTAAGATTCGATAGAACTTTTAAAATTAATGCATAAAGTCTATATAAACATGGGTCGAAAAATGCGTGGCTTCCGAAATACACGGTGTTTAAATTTACTTTTTCAAATAGTTTTTTTTTAAATATTTCGAACAATATTTGATGTATAACAGTGAAAATTTGTATACAAGGGTTTTTCGGTACGACAAAACGAACCATGGGCATAGTTTTACTGTAGCCGCTAGAGGGCGCTCTCTACTGTACCTGTAGTGTATTAAAATGACCGAAAAAATTTTCTTAGTACAATTTTTTGCTTTTTGAATCAAAAACTGATTCTTCGCACTTTTCTGCATAAAAAAGCTCTCCTGTGTGTTTTCGTTATAGTTAGCCGTTTTTGAGATATTTCGATTTTTAAGGTTCGATGCATTTTTAATTATTTATGGGAAAATAATATTTTTTTTACATTTTCGATTTGGGCATTACAAGTAATTAAGATGATCGTTTAGATTGTGTTTTTAAACACAGCAATAATTCCTAACTCCAAATAAACACAAAAAAAACAGAATATTAATTTGTTTAATTTTCCAATATTATTTTTAACAAATTAAATTTATTATTTACAACTAAAATGCTATTGCATAGTTAGGACAAACATACAAAATCTAAAGTAGTTGCTCGAAATGTAAACCCAATTGTTCAATACACAATTCACATCTACGAATGATCGAACGTGGTATAGCATTATTCAAATAAGGCCTTATTTCATCACATGCATTCCTGATTCTGTCTATTAGCATATCTCTTGTGGTTACGGGAGTCTGGTACACTTTTTCTTTTAGAAATCCCCACACAAAGAAATCTAATGGATTTAGGTCAGGGGATCGTGGAGGCCAGGCGACTGGTCCTCCACGGCCGATCCAGCTTTCTGGATAATTTTCGTCCAGCCAGTTTCTAACTATTCTCGAATAATGAGCTGGACAACCATCAAGCTGGAACCAGGCCAATCTTCTTAAATCTAACATAACATCATCCCACATATCTGCATGTTCAGCCTTTAAAAATTCCAAGAAGGTCGCAGCATTTAACCTTGCAGGCAAAAGGTAGGGTCCAAATAGTCGATTACGGTAGATACCAATCCACACGTTCACACTAAATTCATGCTGAAAATTTCTTTTCCGAACTGCATGCGGATTTTCATGCGACCAAATATGTTGATTATGAAAATTTACCACTCCACGTCTAGTGAAGTATGACTCATCGGTCCATAAAACGTTACTTAAAAACTCCCTGTTATTATCAGTTCTATCAAGAATCCACTGACAAAATGTGATTCTTCGTTCTCCGTCCCCTGGCTGTAATCCTTGCACAGGTTGCAAATGGTAAGGACGTCTATGGTCATTTCTAAGAACACGGTGAACATGGCTTACTGAAATTCCCAAGGCACCAGAAACTCTCCTAACACTTGTGGTCGGATCTCTATCAAACTCACGCAGAAGCATACGGCTAAACCTGCGCTGACGAACATTTATGTTTTGATCCCTTTGGAGATTTTCAAAACCATTTTCAATTATTTGGCGATGCACTCTTACAAATATTGAGCGAGTTGGATGTCGTCTGTTTGGAAATCTTCTTTCGTATTCTCTGGCTGCTTCTGCTGCGTTTCAATTTACAAAGCCATACACAAAACGAATATCCGCTAACTCTTGATTGGAGAATAAAAATGGCATTTTTATAAAACTTACAAAAAAAACAGGTACAAGAAACTAAATTTCGTGCATTCACAATTGCAAAAAAACGTTTCAGGTTTCAACAGTCAACAAAACTAACTGTCAACTAATTGACGTTTAACCTTATTCTGCTTTCAAATTCAAAAATATTTGCAGGCACAGCCTACTTCTAAAAATTATCGAGATACTGACTTTTTAACGTTATTTTATTATAAATAATTAAAAATGCATCGAACCTTAAAAATCGAAATATCTCAAAAACGGCTAACTATAACGAAAATTCACAAGAGAGCTTTTTTATGTTGGAAAGTGCGAAGAATCAGTTTTTTTATTCAAAAAGCAAAAAATTGCACTAAGAAAAATTTTTCGGTCATTTTAATACACTACAGGTACAGTAGAGAGCGCCCTCTAGCGGCTACAGTAAAACTATGCCCATGGTTCGTTTTGTCGTACCAAAAAACCCTTGTATACCAATTTTCACTGTTATACATCAAATATTGTTCGAAATATTTAAAAAAAACTATTTTAGAAAGTAAATTTAAATACCCTGTATTTCGGAAGCCACGCATTTTTCGACCCATGTTTATATAGACTTTAAGTTCTATCGAATCTTAAAGTTATGCAACAATAAACTGAAACACCCTGTATATATATATCCCATTTTCTGCTCGAATCTACTTTCCTTATTTTTGCGGATTATTTGCCTATTTTTGTATATACACCTTGGGAAAAACCATTTTTAATACATTATGATGAGGAAGAGAGATGGAAATATACAAAAGTATCTAGGTGCGTGAAAGACACTCGATTGTAGGATCCTATCTGGCAGCGTCGGAGTGTGACGGACAACGGGGTAAAGTAGAAGAGTGATAAAAGAGAGAGATGGCAGAACGGGCGCTGGCGCCTCCGCTTAGACGGATGCGCTCAACAAATGCGATTTGTTTCTCCCATTCGCAGAGTTGCCGATACCAATATGTCATATTTCTAAGAAATCTAAGTCTACCCAAATTTCGGGAAAACTAGCTGCGGATTCCACATAAAAGTATTCCAAAAATGAAAAAAGTTCAAACTATTAAAATTGTATTAATGTTTCATGGTTCAAATCATATTTTTCATGTTTGTATATTGTGGTATAAATGATTTTGTAATCCCTATTCTTGTTGCCAGTAGAGATACAACAGTATTGAGAGAAATCATGGACCGCTAGATAGGGCTACAACTACCATATGACTATCAAATAGTAGTGATAAACAGGGTTTGTTTATAGCACAGTTGCCTGGTGTGGCGAATTCGCGCCATAGGGGCGATTTGACAACTTTGAAGGACAACTATAACGGTTACTATGGTGCCCGGTATTCGGGAATCTGGCAATACCTGATGATTCCTAACGTTTATTACGCCAGATTGTTTGCTGACTTGCGCAGTACATGACAATCAACGTGACTGAGCACCTGGTAACCCTGGTTTAAGGTGTTATATTTAAAGAGCTTGGGGTAGTTAGGTATTTAGGTCACATTTTTTAATGTATTTCGAGAAATCCGTAATGTTGAGTAAATACTAGATCACGTTTCTTGCTTAGTTTGCTGAAAATTCTACAATAGACGTACATTTTGAGAAACAGAGATCTGGTGACGACAAAATCGTAAAAATATGACGCATTTTCGTAAAATAATTTCTTTGTTGAAAAGACTGTGGCTTGATGTTACCCATTGAACGAGTATAGTGTCCCGCTCCGCTTTGAATATTCGAAACACTATACTCCAGCAGCATTCAGCTTCAATGTTACCTTTATGAAGTTCTAACGTCTAGGCCATGCTGATTAAAAGCTTGAATGAATCAACACTTAACTCTAAATTCCCCACAATTCGGGAAGCTCTACTCAAATTGGCAACACAGCGTATCTGCCTATTATTCTCATTCGTGATACAGGTCTGCGGTTAACGGTAGGAAATATGTACGAATAGCGATGAAAGTAGACGAGCCGATGCGGTGTTGCCAAGAAATGATTTCCCATGTATAACAATGGTTTTTCCTAAGGTGTATATATATATATATAACTTGAGACGTGGTCATTGTCGTCTAGACCAGTTAGGTGAAAAATTAATGCTTCCGCTTTTTGTTGGGTACTTCGACAGAATTTAAGCAAAGAGGACTCTTTATACTTTTTTTAATTCTCTCTAGCTTTCAATGGACTTTGCCATCATCATCAGGAGCTGCAATTACAATGATTACAGTAGCAACAAAAGTGTAAAATGAATTTAAATTGAATCAACTTACAGTAGTATGTGAGGATGTTGCTAATTGTTGTTTTCGTATAGGATGAGGGAAACGTCCAGTAACATGGTGAGAGCTGGATACATGGTACAATGGTTAAAATTATATAAAATATGACAAAACAAGTTAAAGACAGATTAAAAATTATTTAGAAAACATTAGAGCATTACGTCGTGAAGCCACTTGATGATTGCACAAAATGGTGGTCATGGAATAATGAGTGAGATGAACCTTTGACAGAAGGACGAAGGTTGTCAATTGTCAATTCGTTCCATCTTTTAACACAGACATTGACAACCTTCGTCCTTCTGTCAAAGGTTCATCTCACTCATTATTCCATGACCACCATTTTGTGCAATCATTAAGTGGCTTCACGACGTAATGCTCTAATGTTTTCTAAATAATTTTTAATCTGTCTTTAACTTGTCTTGTCATATTTTATATAATTTTAACCATTGTACCATGTATCCAGCTCTCACCATGTTACTGGACGTTTCCCTCATCCTATACGAAAACAGCAATTAGCAACATCCTCACATACTACTGTAAGTTGATTCAATTTAAATTAATTTTACACTTTTGTTGCTACTGTTATAATTGTAATTGCAGCTCCTGATGATGATGGCAAAGTCCATTGAAAGCTAGAGAGAATTAAAAAAAGTATAAAGAGTCCTCTTTGCTTAAATTTTGTCGAAGTACCCAACAAAAAGCGGAAGCTTTAATTTCTCACCTATATATATATATATAATAATAATAATGTTTATTGTCACAAAATACAGGTAAATATCAAATATTGTGCACAACAAACATAAAGCACCCAAAAAAAGTTTGCACTTGTGTTTGGGTTTGTACAAAATAAAAAAATAGTACAGTCAGTGTATGAAAAAAAACCGTTAATACTGTATAATTTGGTGAATTATTATGGTAATGTCAGGAAAAATATCCAGACAATTAGAACTAAAGTAAAAGTATGGATGTTAGTGTAAGTAAAATACTATTGATTTTGATAATTATTTTTCAGATCTACAATTTCGTGGATGGAGTACCTCGGTTGTTGTAAAATCCATTTTTTAAGTTCTTTTTTAAATGATTTATTTGATTTAATTACTTTTAATGACTCTGGTATGAAGTTATAGAATTTTGGTCCCAAGAAAAACAGAGATCGTTGTGTAATGGTTTTTGATGTTTGTGGAATACACATTGAATTTTGATTGAATCTTGTTGGGTAGTTATGAATGGTACGATTAAAGTATTTTGCATATTTGAAATAATGTATTAGACCACAATAAAAATAAGTTTGTCTGCAATCTAATAGCTGAGCCTCCACATATAGAAAATCACTTGAATAAGTAATCTCCCTATGGAAGATCAATTTTAGAATTAATTTTTGGATTACATCAACCTTTTGCTAATTATTATTCATAACTCCCCCCCCCAAGCCAAAATTCCGTAAAGTAATAGAGGATAAACAAGAGCATAATATAGATTATATAGATATTTCTTATCTACAATATCTTTGAAGAACCTGAATTTTGGAATAATACATCTCAGTCTCTTCACAAGGTACTCTGTAAGGCTATCCCATTTTAAGTGTTTGTCCAAAATCACGCCTAAGTATTTTATTTTATCGGCTGACTGAATCTCTTTGAGATCACTGCTTGTATGAACTTCAAGTTTTTTAAATTGTGGTGAGAGCCTGTCGTTACAAAAAAATGCTATATAGTGTGTTTTGTTGTAATTAATTGTCAAAGTTCTTTCCGAAAAGAAATTTATAAATGTTTTGAAATCATGTTCGATTGTGGTTTTTAGTGTATGCCACTGGTTGCTTTCATAGAGAATAGCTGTATCATCCGCAAAACCGATAACTTTACCTGTACTACTTATTTTGAACAAATCGTTGATAAATAGATTAAATAAAATGGGTCCTAATACTGAGCCTTGAGGTACACCGTATGATATAATATGGGGTTCACTGTTCGATTTGACAAATAATTTTCTATAAGTTTGTATGTTATTCCCCGGAAACCTAAGTTTTCTAAAGTTGTTAAAAGCGATTCATGAGTAATAGAGTCGAATGCCTTTGCCAAGTCAACAAAAACACATGCAGTTGGTTTGCCAATATCGAGATTCGTGTATATTTTACTTGTTAATTTTACAATAGCATCTTGAGCAGATTTGCCTTCTTGAAAACCATATTGCTGTTCCGCTATTAAGTTATATTTTTTTGCAAATTCGGTGAATCGTTTTTTTAACACTATTTCAAATATTTTAGAAAAATTTGTTAAGATGGAAATTGGTCGATAGTTGATGGGTTTTTCTCTTTCTCCAGATTTAAATAATTGTTTTACCATAGCGTGTTTTAAACATGAAGGGAATATTCCTTTATTCATACAAGAATTTATCAAATATGACAGTATGCCGCAGATGTTGCAATTTATTCTCTTGAGAGTATACGCTGTTATATTATCTAGACCTGGAGATTTTCTTAATTTCAATTCATTGATTATTGTCTTTATTTCATGCGTACCGGTCGGTTCCAGATATAATGAGTTATATAATCTGGTCTTACTATAATTTAATTTATCCGCGTTTTTTATGTTTTCTGACAACCTTTTCCCGATTTTTGAAAAATATTCACAAAATTCATTTGCTATATCTACATCATTACTCACTAGTTCACCATTTTCTTTTTTAATTGTACTAATTTTGTTGTTTTGTTTTTTGCCTTGTATTTTATTGATAAATTGCCACATTTTGGACGAACAATTTTGTAGATTATCAAACTCTTCTTGGAGATAGTTAATTTTAGCCTCTTTAATTATTTTTGTCAGTCTGTTTCGATATGATTTAAATTCATTCAAAAGTTTAACATCATAAGTATATTCTTTGGTTTCCTTATATAATTCTATTTATTTGTTGATGGAGGTAATAATCCCTTTTGATATCCATGCTTGTCTTTTTATTTGTATTCGTGGGATCTTTACTGTTTTGGTGCATTCAGCAATATGGCCTTCAATGCTAGATATAAAAAGGACAAATGCATTTTCAATATTAGTTTCGTTATATACTACAATCCAATTTTCATTGAGTAAGTTGTTATTTAGTTTCTCATAATCAATGTAAATTTTTGTATTATTCACTGTCTTTTCAATTTTGGTTGATGTACTTTCAAGATCGATTTTGAGTAAAGTAGGAAAATGATCAGAAATTTTGTATTTTAGAATTTCTGAATAGATTTTGTCAAGTTCTAAACGTGAATTTATAAACATATGATCTATACAACTCCCACTGTTCCCCTCTACTCTTGTCATTTTGTTAATGAATATTTTGATTGTTATGATCTAATATGTTAATGAATAAGTTGATGTCAAATTTTCTACTGCTCTCTAGATAATCATGTAATTGACCGTTAAATGTTGTTACAGATATACAGGGTGATTTGTACACACCAATGATCTGTATCCATTTATTATTCTTTTGAAGGATAACTCGTAAAAGTTTTGTTTGAGTTATATTAATAATTTCATACCCACTGTTCAAATTTTGTCTTACGTAAATCAGAACCCCGTCATTTTTATTGAAACTACCATCGTTATAATATAAATCATAATTGGGAATTTCGATCAAACTTGTATCATATACTTTAAATGTTTCAGTTAGCACTATAACATCAAATTTAAAATCTAGTATGTCCAACAAGGCATGGAGTTCATTCATATTTCTATGAATGCTTCTTATGCTCGTGTGAAAGATGTTCAATCCTGAATCAATATTATTAGAAAAACGTAACTTTGTTGTAGGTAAATCGGCTAAAATATTTGTTTTAATTATTTCAGGTCCAAATTCTGTAATGTATCTACTCATAAATATTCTAAGTCCTTAGCAATTTAGAATAAAATTCTTGATATATGTCTCTGTTGGAAAAATTTAAATACAGCACAACATGTATCTGTAGGGGAGTGTATTATAGTTTCTATTATATTTTTTGTTTGAATACACACAGTTGCAACAAATGGGATTAGTAGATTTGTTGCATGAAATATCATCAGGTTCTTCTCCACATTTGAAGCATACTTCATGACTATTACATTTCTTACCAGAGTGATTAAACTTGAAGCAATTTGTACATTGAGGTACCTCATTATTAGGATATACTGATAAATTTGGAAAACTAATTAAAATTTTCCCTCCATTATTATCAAATATTTGTCTGAATAGTTTACCTGACACCTCTGCGTAAACTATATTCATCTTTTTTTGAGGAAGGAATCTAACATAGGTGATTTTTAAATTTTCTTCTGTTATAAAGTGGTTTTGTCGCATAATATCTTCTTCTATTTCACGTTCTTGAAGTTTTTCTTCAGAGTGGTAGCCAACAATCTTTATTTTAGGATTAAACATTTTCGGTTCGGATATTGTAGGGTATTGTCGGGAACAGTGGCTCACTTTTTTTCAGTTGACTCTAATATTCATCGAGTCTTCACCAAATGGCTTGAAACTCGGCCAATGTGGGCAGAGGTTATGAAATTTTTATCCTGTGCCATCGAAATGTCCACAAAGGGTGCCAAAAAACAACCAATAATGATTTTATAAAAAATTAGAAATGAGCCACTGTGCACAGGTAGGGTGCTACAGTGACACACCCCAGTGGTCCACAGTGGTTCTAACAGTACACAGAGACTCAAGACAAACCGAGTTAATCAAAAGTACGGGAATGCTGTTGAAATCTTTATTTCTGAGTCACATTTGAATATCTCGGAAAAAACACTGATCAAAATAAACTTATTCCCATTACTATATTAAAAAACAAAATGAGCGCATCGTAGCTGTTAACATTGAAATAATCAAAATCACACATACATCAGACTCCTATTTGCCTTACAAAACACTGAAGAACTTCTACTTTAATAAGTCTCATCGTAAGCATAAATAATAACAATAATAATAATCAGCAAGCAAATAAAATTAAGTCTTCTACTTAACTTACAAATGTACACATTACTTTGTAAGTAATTTTTTGTACTTATAATGTTAAAAAAAACTTTTATTACAATCAGAGACAAAAACCAATCTTACTCCTTAAGCTCATCGAATAATGAAAGTTTGTAGAACAAGTCAAAAATAAAAATTAATAACTCCATAACCCTTATACCTCTTAGCATATCCGAAGTTGGGATAAATCTAGTCCAAAATTATAGTACGGCCTAGAAGAAGTGCCAACAATTGAAGGCTTTGGCAGAAGTAATTTCAAATCACCTTCTTTTATAACAGAAAGGTCAGGCTTATCAGGCATGTGAAATTTGCTAGTACCAGGCGTACACCTCAGAAATGATATGTAGAATTCATTATTCTCATTTCTACCTTCTATCACCTTTCCAACGTAAAGCGATGTAAGTTTTTTTGTTGTAAATTGTACAATCACATATTCGCCCTCTAGTGGCGCACGAGTTAGAGATTTGGTTAGGTGCCTTTCAGTTATAATCACTGATTCTTCGTCAGAGTTTTCGTCTTCATCTTCTGCTGCCCAGTCTGTATCATCATCAGATTCAGCATATTCCACTGTTTCCTTCTCTTGATCATTATCTTCTTCATCACTTTGTAATACTTTTCGAGTGAGTTTTCCCTTCTTATTAGTGTTTTTACTTTTAGCAGCTATTTTTTCTTGTTCTAGACGAACTTTTTCCGGTGTGTCAGTAAGAATCATGCTACGGCCTGGTTTCCTTCGCTTGCGGGTAGTTGTTCTAGGTCCAGCCTTTATTGGGTCTCTAAACTCAAACGGAGATGTAAAAGTATTCTCAGCTGATTGAGAAATGGATGGTGTCAAAGCAACGTCTTGTGTCGGGGTAATTATATATGGCTTGGGTGGAAGTTTGTTCGAAGAAATTGCTGATATGAGCACTTCAGGAGCTAATATTTTTAATGACTGGAGTCCTGATGGAACTGAAACGGTATTGGATACTTTTGTTTTTGTCAAAATTGAATCTTCATCGGACAGGTTCTTCGTTTCCACTTCTGTAGAAATGGATTGATGGTTGATAGACACAACAGTGGTTTCAATTTGACTTGGTTGTGTCGTCGAAGTACCCAACGTTGGTGAGCATGGTTTTTCTGATGTTGCACAAGTCTGTGAAATAGAATGCTCCGATGAGTGCGCAGTAGTGGTCTCTTCCGGTGCTCCCAACTCGATGACATTCATTGAATTGATGTTTACGTTTATGAGCCCTTCTTCACGTGGCAAACAGTCTGAACAGGGACCTGGACGATCTGTTACTGTACTTGGCAGAAAGTCCTCGTCTGTAAAAAGGTTTCTGTCGAATGGGTAAATACCACATTTTGCAAAAGCCCTGGTAATGTTTGTTGGGGTCATTGCTTTAAGAAAGGCTGCCCCAATGATTTCACCTAAGTCATATATGGTAACAGGCTTTCCAGGATGTGTCATAAGCCAGGAATCGATGCCAGCATTATAATATACTTTGAACGCGCTAAATACTCCCACGTCAAGTGGTTGTAATTTCCCCGAAGTGTGGGGATGAATAGTGAGGAGATTGACTCCACAATCTTTTGCCAACTGTATGGCTTCAATGCTCAAATGTGACTCGTGGTTATCCATTACCAACATACTAGGATTTTCTTTGCAAGAGTTCGTATGCTTGATAAAATGTTTCATTACTTCTGTGAAACTATCCGCGTTCATCCATCCACTAGGCGTTGCTAAGCCGAGTGTTCCTGCAGGTGTGTTTTTGATCATATGATCTTTGAATTTTTTCCTAGGAAATATCATAACTGGTGGCAAAGCGTTGCCGCTGGCACTTACAATGCAGCATGTGGTTACCTAAGTTCCTCTCTCACCACTTGTGACTTTTCCAATGCATTTTCTGCCTAATGGTGCTATTACTTTTTGAGGCTTTTGCACTGTTGTCGTTGATGTTTCATCCAGATTAAATATACGGGTACCATTTGCAAAAGCCGAGTTTCTCTTGATCAGATCTTCTAAATTATTGTAAAAATTATTGACGTTGTTTCGGTTGAAGGCTGTAGCTCTTGCTAGGCTACAAGGTTCTGGTCTCCTGGAAGAAAACCTGTTCCTACGTTTGAACAAAGTTAACCAGTCCTTACCCGCCATTTCATTGTCTGTCCAAGATTTAGGCATCTTTATATTATTTAGCTTAGCACATTGATACGCCACTTGACGACATTCTCTTGCAGTTAATCCGTAAAACAGAAGAGCGCAATGCGAAAAATATTCCTTCAACTTCTCTTCTTGGGATGCGGTAAAGATCTGGTTCACAGAATAATTCGGCTCGAATCGCTCCTCATCGAGATTTTCGGAACCAGCAGTTTTCCAATAATACCTCTTCAGGGTAGTAAATGGCACACCACAACTCGTAGCTGCTTTTCTGATAGACATACCCTGCCTTATTAATAGTACCCCAGCTTTAACGTCTGCAGCGGAGCTGTTGCCAATTTTTCTCATTGCCCGTTTCTTGCGAGGCATTCTGAAACAAATATTCAAGTAATCGGTACACAATGGTTCACTAATAGTACACAGTGGCTCGTGAACCACTGTGTACTTCCACGTGCTGAGCCACTGTCGACCGTGACGCCATTTTGAAATATATGTCTTCTGTGCCATATTCACGTTGCACTGGCTGTTCTAAGCAAAGTTAAAATTATCTTGCTTCTACTTACTTTACTACAAAATATAAATAAATAATAAACTACAGCAATTAAGCTAGAATTTTAAAGTCAAACTTACCTGGAAATGTAATTTTGGGTACCTGAAAACCAACACAAAGGCGAGACGCGTGCTATCAGTGCTTTAGTTGCTGACCGACTGGTTCATGCGCATTTGTGTCGTAAACACTTGATGTAGATGACTGCGACAGATAGATAGTCTCTCTCGTTTTGGAGATATTGAATGGAGCCACTGTACCCGACTGAGCCACTGTTCCCGACAATACCCTATATGTTGATGGCAGATTCTTCCCAATTTCTTCTTTTAGCTTCTTATGGTAGCGGTCTTCTTCATATAACTCAATACCACCATTTTTAGAGTTCTTAACAGTTTCAATTTTGATGTTTATTTTTGGTAAATTCAAATTTCTGCTCAGCTCGTTCTTAGTTCTGTAGTTAGACTGTTGTTGTTCAGGGGTAATGATAAGACTTTTAAGTGTCCTTTCTTTACTCTTTGATGGTGAATTTATAACTGTTTGGGCATATGTGGATTTTTTTGTTGTTGTTTCCTCTAACTTCTCAATTCTCCTAAGGAGTGTCTCAAGTGGTGTTACTATACAGTCCCTATCTACTATGTTTGAAGAAATAAGATCATACTGTTCTTGAAATCTTCGGTTTTCGTTCGATAGGTGGTATATTAATGTTTCTTTTTCCAAAAGTAATGCTTGACAATTTTCTAAATCTTTCGTTTTTTATAATAACTCCTGTTGTAATAATTTATTCTGTTTTTTCAAGCACTCACATGTTTCTTGCGTTGACATAATAGAATCACAGCTAATGTTTAGTCTCATCTTCATACTTTTTCTTTCTCCGAGTCATTGCACACTCAGTATTTAGAATTTTGTTTCACTGATGTGGCTTGTCAAAATTGTGTCAAAGTTGTATATGAATACAAATGGCCGAAAGTGGTTTACCTCTTGAAAGTTGTCTGATCCCCAATTGTGGATATCCAGATGTAGTCTAGGAACAAATTCAAGAGCAGCGACAAATTATTTGATTCGTAGTTTCGGCAATATGGTGATGGAACTGTGGAAAAGGTAGATAATAAGTGTATGTAGGTATCTGATTGATTTTCCTTATATATATATATATACGAGCAGTAGTCATTGCCATTGCCAACGACCAGTTCGGCAAAAAATACAATCAATTGTTAATTGGGAAATTGGCAATTTTTTTTTTTTTAGGCTTTAGTAAACTCTTTTAACGGTAATCTCGAGCTTTTAGCTTCACTTTGGAGCCATCTTTAGGAGCTGGAAATACAAATATGAAGCTAGCAACCAATATGGGAAGGGTTTAAATTATCAGACAATTTACTCGTCGCTGAGGTTGCAGCCAAATGGTGTTTCAAAACGAAAGTGTGGATGAGAGCATTTGTTACAAATATAAAACCAAAAGGATGGACACATTGGGTTTAGTGATAACGACGGAAACGATCGTTAGGTGTTAACACTGTATATCGAAACACCCGAACGCATTAAAAATGATCGAACTGCAATTTTCTGGAAAAAAACCGGAAGAGTCCCTTCTATCCTCCTACATCTGTTTCACGTGGAGAAAATCAGCGAACCGGAAGAGTGATGCGTCGCCAGATGACAGGTGATTGTCGCGAAGGAATATGGAAATGTAAACACCACAGGTCATTCTATGAGTTATGGCAGTATAAAGGTTCTTGACAAGGAACAACGATTCTCAAAACGTCTATTTTTAGAAATGTCCCACATTTTCATGACAGATCATCACATGAATAAAAAGGCTGATGTTAAGCAGCTTAGTGTCATTTATTCTTACTTGTTGAATTGCGAAAAGTTAAAACGTCTACTAGTTGATCTTACGTCCTCCCGAAATTAAAACACAATTCCAATTATTTATCTTGTTATTTGAAACATTGTCCTCACGGTAATAATAAATTTTAATATATTTTCATGCAGTCCATCTTTTCAAGCGTATATCACCATCTTACACTCGCATGCATAACACTTTTCCCAGAACAAATTTAATCCAGCATTTTGGGAATAGGCTATTTGACTAATTTTGCAAAATCATTTTAAATTATTCTTTTATATATAATGAGCACACTACATGAATATTTCCTGAAAATCTATACTATTTTTAATAGAAATCAAATTTATAGTTTGAATTTTTAGAACCGCGCCAAAAACGCTATTCCTGTGATGGCGCCGGCAGATGACGTCTGTGACGTCACACGCCAGTAAACACGATCACGAGCTGTCAGCCGAAGTTAATTTCATTATTGTGCTTGATTTTGCTATAAAATCATAGATAAAATGGTCTATAAATGGTGTGTAGTGCCAAAATGTACGAATACGTGTATAAATAGTCCACAAACATTGTTTGTTTCTGTTCCAACCGATTGTAAAAGACGAAAAAAGTGGTTACTATTAGCTCGGAGAGACCCAAAGGGCATTTCATCGACTTCAAATGTATTTATGTGTGAAGATCACTTCGATGTAAGTATAAATTGAATATATTATCTACTAGGTAGCTTAAATTACCGCTTTTTTTAAGATTGAAATGATATATAACTATCTATAACCTCAAATGTATCTTTGGTTATATTGAGGATAAGTCAGTGTTGAGGATCAAAGATCCTGTTTATTAACAATAAACTTATTACTCTGTAGGGTTTCAAAATATTTTCTGTTGTTTTGATTATATTAGCTACCTACATATCTCAATAATTTTCTATGCTGTGTCATTTTACCTACTTTGCTTATTAGATAGTGATAGTTATGTTGAATTGCAGATGGAAAAAGACAGCATTAACTACATGCAGTACAAAATGGGTTTCAGCAAGAAGATACTTTTGACAGAAGATGCTGTGCCAACAAAATTTCATTGTCAAGAAGATCGTAAAAGACCACTGTCTGATGCTGGACTTTCTCGAGGAGCATATGTCAAGAGGAAAAGAATGGATTTGGTCAACACATGTTTGCAAAGTCAAAATGCTACTGAAGCCCAAGCTGAAAGCTTACAAAAAGATGAGAGTTTGATACAAGACATTATTGAACCTCAAGGTATGTAATCTATTACATGTTTCCTATCATAAATTATAGTCTAAGAGCTGATAGACATTTTTGTAACCTATTTGAGGCCTTATAAAAACTTGTCTACTACTTCTTCCATTATTTCTGAATAAAAAGGGCAGAACTGAATAAGGTGAGTAACTGTTGTCCCTAGGGGTATTGAGGGTATTTTTCAAAAAAATCATAAAGACATATTTGTAGCACATTGAGATTTTTACAGAATAATATTTATGGTTTAAAATTTGATATATTCAAAGTGATAGGTCATTTTAGTGGGACATTTTACTTGCTAGGTGATCAAGAATGCTCAACTTGTACTTCAGGTAATGGGTAATTTTCTCTCAAGCTGTTGATGTTGTGATTCACTACCCCTTATCCAGCACTGCACTTTTTCTTCAGTGATAATGGAAGAAGTAGTAGACAACTTTTCATAGTGCCTTAACATAATCATTTACATTGAAATTAAGACATTAATTTTGAGTTTCAGGTTTATCAAGAACTCAAGACAGAGAAACTATTACCAACTCTATCATAACTGCAGAAAAATCTGTGCAAGTAACAATAAAAGAGAATGTGCATCATAGGAGCAAATCTGTGCAAACAAGATGCCAGACTATAAGTATTTCTACCTCACCAATGAAAGTTTCTACAACATCTCGTTCCACTTCACCCTTTAAGATTAAACCATGCAGTCTTCGACCATCACAGTCTGAAATTGTCAAAGCAGTCAAGAGAAATGTTTTTCTTGAAGATGAAAAGTCAGATAGTGATATTTCCTGTATTGAAAGTGGTCGTCATTTATCACCTTTTGTAACTAAATCAGCATCATCATCATCAGGGCTTACGACTCTGATAGTAATGTTACAGATGCCAATGAGAATATTGAAAAATTAGAGTGCCTCAAAATTACTATGCGTTCAATCTCTAAAAAACCAATGATGTATGTTGGTATTCCAAAAATGTTATTTCTTAATCAAATTGTTACATAAACACACAAGCATAAAAGTAGAACACATTTTGCTATGCTTGAAAAAGATTAGAATGAACAGTACATTTTCTGAACTGGAGGATAATTTTGGAATATCATTATCTTATGCTAGTAAATTGTTTCTACAAAATATACCAATAATAGCTAGTGTTTTAAGACCATTCATTGTAAAAATAGATAAAAAATTGGTAAAAAAAAATCTTCCTATTTCATTTAGACATAACTATCATAATGTCAGTTGCATCATAGATTGATTAGAGATTGATATACAAAAACCATCAAAGGCTCTTCATCAGTCATTGACGTGGTCAGAGTACAAAAAGGGGAATACTGTGAAGTATTTAGTATCCTGCACACCTAATGGTTTAGTTAATTATGTTTCGCATGGGTTTGGGGGCAGAACCAGCGATGCCACAATAGTAGAAAATTGTAACTTTCTAGATGGATTACCCCAAGGATCCTGTTGTTTAGCTGACAGAGGCTTCAAACACCTTGAACAAATACTTCATGAAAAGGGACTAAAACTATTAAGGCCACCCAGTGTAAATGCTGGTGCAAAGCTGTCAAAAACTGAAGTTCGACAAACTAAAATAATAGCTAGTTTGCGGATTCATATTGAAAGGGTAATAAGGCGTTTGAGAGAATTTCATATTTTAAAGCAACATTCAGTGATAAATACTAACATACGTCGTGTACTTGATCATGTCATTATAATTGCATGTGCTCTAATAAATTTGCAAGATTCTCTTATTAAATAATGGGTTTTTGCCTGTTATGATACTTTTTACTTAATTATTATCATGTAATCTCCTCTTTTGTGACATACCATTTGACCTTTGTGTTTTGTACTTGGCTGAATAAATACTTCTACTACTACTACTATAAATAAAGAAATAAATGATGTGAAACCATGAATAAAATAATAATAAAACAAGAAATATGCACTGCATAGTTTTTTATTTGATATTCACAGACTAGTGCTACGATACAAAATAGGATATATATTTTTTTTCCAAAAAATATACAAGTTTTTTATTAAGTTGTTGACATAATCATCTTCGTACTTCACTAGAATAATATCTACATTTTTTGTTTCTTCAAAGTTGCTATCAGCAACACAAAAATAACATTTTTTCATACCAGTTGCATGCATCTGTAATTGAACCTGTGCCTTACATTTCTCTGAAATAATTCCATTTTTTAAATGATTGTTCTTAGCTTTTGCTTTGGTAGGGCATTTTATTTCAACAATGGTATCTTTCAATAAACCATCAGGAGATGCTGCAAGCATGGGATTGTCTTGGCACACATAAAGTCCACATGTTCTGATTTTTTTGTTCAATGTTGTACTAACTGTCTTCCGGACAGATAGCTCCAAACTTCTACCTCTTTTCATTGCAATAGTATCTGGTATTTTTGCGCCCATTATAGTAGCAACCAATGAACCATCAGGTGTATGACATACGCTCACTTCATGTGCCTTTGAAGCTGTGATACGGCCATACCTCATCTCATACCACAAGCTGCTCTTGTACTGCATTCTTGTTGCTTCTTCAATTGCACTGATAGCAGCTCTGTTGAAAGTTGTCTTCATTATGTCCTGATATTTTATCAATTCACAGTGTTGAAGTTTTCTTTTTTTGGCTTCCAAAATAAAGTCTGTGTAAAGTGCTGATGTACTTGGTCTGTCCGGTACTTCCTTTTTCGACATCTGCTGCACCGTGATGTACTTCAGAGTAGTCCCTACTCTTGACAATGTTGGCTTTTTCCAATAACATTCCACCGAAGTAGATGGAGGTTCCTCACTGCGCCGATGTACCCACATCAAAAACGCGACTGCATGCTTGCAGCCTCCTGCTGAAGCAGCACAGTCATGGCACTGACAACTTATTATCTCGCTTTCATTTTCGTTGATAACCATTGTCACATTATAAGCTTTTGATCTCAATTTGTGCTCTGGGCACATTTTGCACTTGAATGTGCAAAGTTCATGCTCCCGGTGCAGCTGCACATAGCCAATTGCATCGTCTCCGTAGGACTCCCTTCCAGACCTGTAAAACAAAAGCAAAACATGAAAGTATGTTTTATTCATGAAACCATATATGAACCATATTATCATATTGAACTGAAAGCTTTTTTCATTACATCAACATAACCTAAAATAAGATTGATTTTACAAATCTTTTAATGATCATACATAAAGGTTAGTAGGTATAAATAAATAATTTCTATTACTACTTACATTGTTGTTTTCACATGTTTGAGTTCCGCAGCATAGTAGTCCGCATTATTTTTGAAGAAAAATGCTACCATTAATGCGTCAACCTTACGTAGATTGCTGTTATCAGCTTGCACAAAATTTAGGTCCATTTTGAAGTCCACAACGAATAATGATGCCAATAGTTGAAAGATTGATCAAGAAAGTAATAAAGATCTGTATACGAAATAGAATTATGATAGAATATCTCACAGAAAGCCAGCAAAAACGTACAACGCGATGTTTGTTTACTTGCATGTGACGTCACCAGAGTCGCAGCCAATCGCAGTGCGTTTCTGTGACCCATCGAATTTTTAAAAATAGCTGATTTTTATTTGATTATTTCCCAAAAAATATACATATTTAGGTGTACATTAAAGTACTATGTGTTTTCTTATTCTATTATCTAATAGGATCACCACAATTCGCAACTTATTTTCAATACTGTCAAATAGCCTATTAGGATGAGGGTTTACCGAGCGTCCCTCGTATACATTACTATACCTGAAGTTTGGCAATGAAGTCTACATTTCCACATTCCTTCGCGACAATCACCTGTCATCTGTCGACGCATCACCCGGCTTTTCCCCCAAAATTGCTTTTCGATAATTCTTAATGTGTTCGGGTGTATTGTAACAAGTGCTCTAATCTACGCGTTCGTTTCGAAACTCCATTTCGCCGTAACCTCAGCGACGAGTAAGTTGTCTGATAATTTAAATCCTTCCCGTTTCGGTTGCTAGCATCATATTTGTGTTTTTAGCTCCTGAAGATGGCTCCATAGAGAATGCCGAAAGCTCGAGATGACAGTTAAAAAAGTTTACTAAAGCCTAAAAAAAAGTTTTTGCCAATTTCCCAATTAACTATATATATATATATATATATATATAGTTAATTATATATATATATATATACAGGGTGACTTTGAAGTTGAGTCATTAATTTTCAGATAATGATTGTAGAAGGAAGATAAACCAAAATATGTGTGTAAAAATAAAAAAAATTAAAAAAAATTTTACCTTGTTTTATAAAGTATCCTCCCGACAAGTATTTCAATGCGGACCTGTATTTGATCGTGCGGTCTTGGAGCACCGGCGTTCTCTCCCCTGTGAGGTCTTAAGTCACCTGATTCACGAGCCCTTTGTACTACATTAACAATGGCACGAGGGGTTGGTTGCACTCGATTGGGAAACCGATTCGCATAAAACCGTGATGCCGTAAGTAAGAATCATGTCCACAAGTTCAGCATTTTCGTAAACATGTGCCATTTTTTATTTCGTTTGAGCCACGCAACAAACACTACTATTCACTCACGCGTTCCCGACTAACACACATTGACTGACATCGTGATAAACGTTTCAAATTCTTTCGCTTTTTTGTTTCCGTTGCGATGAACCGATAAGGCGCGGATTATATCCGTTGTTGCCAAACACGAGCATCACCCTGTATATACAGGGTGACTATGAAGTTGAGTCATTTATTTTAACAGTGAGTAGATCTGATCAAAAGAAATGTTTTTTTCCTTTACCATTTTCCTGGTAAAATTAAAGTAACAAAGTTATAGCCCTTTGGAAGTTTGAGTACCGCCCTGTCTCAATAATAATATCATGTGCTCGTGTTTGGCAACAACGGATATAATCCGCCTTACCGGTTCATCGCATCGGAAACAAAAAAGCGGAAGAATTTGGAACGATGTTTTTACAATAAATTATTTTATTCAGTTCAGTTATACATACAGTCAGTGTCAGTCGGTTAGCGTGTGAATAGTGTCTGTTGCGTGGCTCAAACGAAATAAAAAATGGCACATGTTTATGCGGATCGGTTTCCCAATCGAGTGCAACCAACCCCTCGTGCCTTTGTTAATGTAGTACAACGGGCTCGTAGATCTGATCAAAAGAAATGTTTTTTTCCTTTACCATTTTTCTGGTAAAATTAAAGTAACAAAGTTACAGCCCTTTGGAAGTTTGAGTACCGCCCTGTCTCAATAATAATATCATGTGCTCGTGTTTGGCAACAACGGATACAATCCGCCTTACTGGTTCATCGCATCGGAAACAAAAAAGCGAAAGAATTTGGAACGATGTTTTTACAATAAATTATTTTATTCAGTTCACTTATACGTTACATACAGTCAGTGTCAGTCGGTTAGCGTGTGAATAGTGTCTGTTGCGCGGCTCAAACGAAATAAAAAATGGCACATGTTTATGCGGATCGGTTTCCCAATCGAGTGCAACCAACCCCTCGTGCCTTTGTTAATGTAGTACAACGGGCTCGTGAATCAGGTGACTTAAGACCTCACAGGGGACCTCACGATCAAATACAGGTCCGCACTGAAATACTTGTCGGGAGGATACTTTATAAAACAAGGTAATATCATTTTTTTATTTTTTTTTTATTTTTACACACATATTCTGGTTTATCTTCCTTCTACAATCATTATCTGAAAATTAATGACTCAACTTCAAGTGAAAAATTAAAGCTTCCGCCTTTTGTTGGGTACTTCGACAAAATTTAAGCAAAGAGGACTCTTTATACTTCTTTAATTCTCTCTAGCTTTCAATGGACTTTGCCATCATCATCAGGAGAGTAGTATGTGAGGATGTTGCTAATTGTTGTTTACATATAGGATGAGGGAAACGTCCAGTAACGTGGTGAGAGCTGGATACATGGTACAATGGTCAAAATTATATAAAATATGACAAGAACAAGTTAAAAACAGATTAAAAATTATTTAAATAATTAATTTTTCACCTAACTGGTCTAGACGACAATGACCACGTCTCAAGTTTATATATATATATATATATATAACTCAAATATCTTTCTTCAACGAAAACGTTTTTAAAAAAGATTTATTTTTGAGAAAAACCAAATACAACGATGTTAATTGAATGAGTTCTGAATCGAGACTGACTGCAAAGTGCATTATACAAAACAAAGTAAAGAACAAATGAAATACAATACTGAAACAGATAAGAAAGGAACGTGGAGGCAAAAGTCCATGTTCAGCATCTTCTTCTCTATAGACTGGTACATAACTTCTCCACCCCTAGAATGAGGCTTCCCCTGGAAGGTGAATTTCTTTCTTCTTATATCTTGAACTGGAATCTTCTCTTCTAGTGCGTTTTGTGGGACTTCTACCTTCTTCTTTCATCTCGGCTAATTCAATGTCGATTTCTAACTTGGATGCTTTCTTGTTTCTCCATCTTCTATATAAAATTATGCAGCAGATGCTTGAAAATACGAGATATAGTAATATGGTCCAAATACTGGGTTTCCAAAATTTTCTATGGAATTTTCTTCTAAAATTGGTAACATTCGATTAACTTGTAATTTTGGTAAATTTAACGTTTTCAGAGTAATTTGTGTCTCTGGGATATTTTGTTTCATAAAATGGAAATCCATTTTGTCAGCTACGAGGGGCTTTCCATAGGTTTTGTCTTGAAAGATAATTTCATTGTCTTGGAATGATATTTGGCATTCACTGGCTTTGACTAAGAAAATGCCAAGTAATGACTTTGTATCGATTTGCTCCTTGCATTTAATTTTCAATTTTTCTTCGGTGAGAAATACAGCTAAATACTGGTTAATTTCGGGAATAAATTCGATGTGATTTTCTTCAATCTGAAGCTTCGTGTATCTACATGGCTCTGTATGATCTTCTGTAATTATTGACTTCTCGCATTGGGCTTTGTGATTGGCTAATATACGATTAGGGCATTGATAGATTCTACCTTGGGTACAAATCTCGTGCAGGGGTTTGATCTCATTTCGATCAGATTTTAGCAAATACTTATAATTTGGGATAATAGTGACGAATTCTGATTTGTGCATCAGAGTCGGTATAGGTAACATATAATAAAGATCGAAATGTTCAGGATAATCTATAGGACTAGATAGAAAATAACTTATTTGATTCTCATCGATTTTACAACTGATAGAAATAATAGATTCATAATCTAGCATATTTTCATACTCTACTTCAAATGGTAATTCATCTTTATAAAATGTGGATATCTTACGAAGTTCTTGAAATAATTCTCTAGTCCTTATTATACTGGGATGCATGGTTTTCAATTTGCAAAAAGTTATCGAATTTTCGAAATCTTGTAAAATATTCAATATGGCATTATAGAAGATAATTAATTGATTGATAATGTCCTTCGCTGAAAGAATATCCTGGTTTGTTGTCTGGTTCAATAAAATATGTTTCAATTGAAAAATGTTATTTCTTAATGTCATCTCATTGTGCTGTATATCTTGAATAGTCCCGTTAAATTTTGCGACAAGTTCATTGTTTACTGAATATTGCATTCTCAGCTGATTTTGAATATGGTGCTGATTTTCTTGTAAATGAGATAAAATTTTATCAATACGTTCTCCATCGTCGGAGTCTAAATTTCCTGTTATTGTTTTTACTACATAGCCTATGCCATTAAAAAGTCCTCTCTTATTGCGAGTCTTTTGAGAATGAGATTTAATGTATTCGATTTTCTCTTGAATCAAGCTCCTTATATAAGATACTATCTTACTATAATTTTCTAGCTCGTTATTAATCTTAGAATGGTTTTTGTAACTATAGTTAAGATTACTGTATTGAATATTCAAGTCTTCATATTCCTTATATAAAGGTGATAGATCATAATAGTGCACAAAAGTATGTTTTGTCTTTTGTAGCCTAGCTGTGCCTAAATTTACTGGCAAAATTCCTAAATTGTTCGTTATGTTTCTTATTTCTGCTCCGCATCCGAAATAGATGAGGTATCTGAAATATTAGTAAATTTAAATTGATAAGTTTTCTTCCTGGGCCTTTTAATATTGGATAGATGGATATTTTTGGAAGTATTGGCATGTGTGGGATCTATCTCCGCTCTTTTTAATTTCTCATCTATACTAACTAATTTTTCTTGCTTATACTTATTTTTAGTTTTCTGTTGCTTCTGTTTATTCTTAACATATACCTTGTTAGGAATATCAGGCAAAACTTCACGTTTCTCATTTGCTTTATTTATAACTTTTTCTTTATTCTGTAATATATTTTCATTTAAATTCCTATATACTAATTTCATTTTTTGCTTATGATTCTGTAAATAATTATTTAATAATTGCTTATCTATGTTTACATTAAAAGGTGATTCTGTATTGAAATGACCAGTAATCACTTCATAGGGTTTAAGATTGGATACAGAATGTATTGTGTTATTATAAGCTAATATAGCGTAATTTACCTTAGTTTCTATAGGTTCGTTCTTGTACTCTACCTGATTATTTAATAATCTTAAATGTTCTATGAGCGTTGAGTGGAAACGTTCTACGGTTCCGGTAGATTCTGGGTGCTGTGAACTAATAAAATGTATTTTGACTTTATGCAATTCTAAAAGTTCTTTGACTACTGAATTTTTTAATTCTGTGTCATTGTCTAAAGTCATTTGATCTGGTATACAGTGATGTGTAAAATATCTTATAAAATTATTTGTTACCTCTACTCCATTGGCAGAGTTCAACATGTAAGCCTGACCGTACTTTGAAAATGAATCGGTCATAGTCAAAAATTTTGCGTTTTAGAAAGAAATAGTGTCTACGTATAAAATTTGGAATGGTTTCATAGGCGTTGGCGTAATATTATATTCAAGTTTTAACGGATGTCTGTCGTATTTTGTTAACTAACAGATTTCACACTCATTAATATAAGTCTGTATCGAGTTTCTTGAATTCGGCCAATAATATATTTGTTTTATTCTTTTATCAGTTTCATCGATTCCTCGATGATTGGTTTTACCTTCGTGATAATTCTTAATTATATCCTTAATCTCATTTTGATCTGTAACGTTTATCAATTTCTTTATGCATTTTACTAGATTTATTTGGGAATTTTTGAAATATGTTTGAAGAACTGCGCTAAACTTTTCATACACTGGGTCTTCAAAATATAAACAATATTTTACCTTTGGTGCAATAAATTCTTTTCCAAATTTAATTGTATCATCTTCAAAATTGTTCTTTGATAATTGAACGGATATTCGCTGTTTATTCACATGTAATCTACTAATTACTGGATCAACTGGTTCGATGTTTACTTCGGAAATAATAATTTGATTTTTTGCACAATTTACTGCTGTATCACTATTCTATATTAGAATGAACGGTGTGTCCTGATGAATCATTTTCATTTTCATCAATTTTATCTAAATCATTGGGTTAAGGTGCGATCGAATAGTTATCGGTCTGATTGGGAATATTGGAAATATTCGATGGACCCGCTTGATTTTCAAGATTTCTATTAAATTCTTCCATGTATTGTGCCAGTGGAGACGGTGCTCCTGTTCCATTAACATTTACTTCTATTCTAGATAAAAAGTCCGCATTTGTGTTTGATTTGCCTTTCCTGTAAACAATGTCAAAATCATGTTCTTCTAATCTTAAGCGCCATCTTAATAATTTTGAACTAGCATCGCTAACTGAAAATAACCATTGGAGGCTTTTGTGATCTGTTACAATAGTAAACTTACGTCCGAAAATATAAGGTCTGAAATATTTTACTGCATATACGATACTTAGAAGTTCTTTTTCTGTCGTGCTATACTTTGTTTCTGAAGCACTTAATGTTCGTGAGGCGTACGCTATTGGTAAATCTGAGCCTAATTTACCTTGGGATAATATTACGCCAATTGCATAATTACTTGCATCCGTAGTTATCACGAATGGTTTGGAAAAATCCGGATATTGCAGAATCAATAAAGTCTTGCATTATTCGAAACATTTAGTATAATCTGCGTCATTGGGATTAATAATTGCATCTTTTTTCAATCTGATTGTCAATGGCTTAGTGATTTTCGCAAAATATTTTATAAACTTACGGTAATAACCTAAAAGTCCAAGAAAGCCTTTGTTTAATTTGCTTCTTAGTTTTTGGTATTTTAAATTCTGTGATTGCCTTTATCTTATCGGGGTTTGGTTTCACACCATCCGCCGTTACAACATGTCCTAAATACGATACTTCTTTTCTAAGAAATTCCGATTTGTCTAACTGTATTTTAAAATTTGACTGACGTAACCTTTCAAAAACTTCTCTAAGTCGAGAAATGTGTTCCTGTAAACTAGTACTGAATATTATAATGTCATCTAAATATACTAAGCATTTTTCATTTTGAATACCTCTCAGTATGTTATCCATTACGCGCTGGAAAGTCGCTGGCGCGTTTTTTAGTCCAAATGGCATTCTTTTAAACTCGTAGTGTCCATTTTCTGTATTGAATGCAGTTTTTTGAATATCCTCTTCTGCCATTTCTATTTGGTGAAAACCTGAAGCTAAGTCTAATGTTGAAAAATATTGGCATCGCCCTAATTTATCTAACAAATCTGTTGTTTGGAAGAGGATAACGATCTCCCAATGTTTTTTCATTCAATTTTCTATAGTCTATGACTATTCTCCATTTTTGCTTTCCCGATGCGTCTAATTTTTTTGGAACAATCCATAGGTGAGCACCACGCTGAATGGCTCTCTCTAATAATTTTTTGATCAAGCATTGATTGTATTTGTCTTTGTACCTCTTTTCGGTGGATTTCAGGATATCTGTATGATTTAGTGTAAATGGGTATTTCATCGCTTGTACGTATATGATGCTTAGTTTTGCTCGTAAAAGTTAAGTAATTACCATCTACGTGAAATATGTCTGAATACTCTCTTACTAACTTGGTGATTGCGTCTTTTTCTTCAGAGTTCATATGCTATGTCCTAATTTTGGAAATATCAAATTTATATTTTTGAAAGTGCAAAGAATTAATATTCAGCGGATCAGAAATTTCTGAAAATTAGTAATTTTCAAAATTTTCTACATCTATTGGTCGAGATATGTCAAGAGAAATCTGTTCTTCAGATAAATTTAATACTGTGCAAATCGCTTCTTGATTTTTCACTGTAGTAAGACATTCAGGGATTTCTAAACATGATAATTTTCTGTATGGAATAATAGCATTACCATTTTTTTTAAATTTTTTATGTTAACCTTAATTATCTGTTCTGTTCTAGGTGGAACAGTGATAACATTAGACGAATTTTTTGTAATCTCGTGATATTGTATGGGTATCCTTGTTGTGGGTGTGACTAAAAGATCATTGCTCAAATCAATGTTGGCATTCAATATCTCTTTCAGGTTATCGAGTCCTAAAAGGCATTGGAAATGTTTGTGAAACTTGAATAAATGAAATTTCATGAGAATATTTGGATTCTTAAAAATCTTTGGACATGGTATTGTCATACTATATTGTTCGATAGATGAACCATGTGCTGAAGAGATTTAAAATGGGTCTTTTTGAATATGTCTTGAAAATAATTTTCACGCAATTTCAGGGTGTATGAAAGATTTTGTACTTCCAGTGTCAATCAATACTTTGAGATTATACTCCGGAAATACAATGTATGTACTATGTTGGATATTTTCCGTATCCGACTGTGAGTCCGAATCAGTGTCACTCAATGTATCATCATCAGCTCTTGATTGTTTTCACCCGTGTAAGACATTCGTACTTACAGTAGTAATCCAATCCATCCCATGTGTCCGTATGCCTGGGCCACTGCTGGGTTGCCTGTCCTGGAGCAGATGTTCCTTCTGTCCTCTGGGCTGCTGCCTTCTTGGTTTCTCGATTTGGGTAGGGTTTTACCCCAAATCTGGTTTCGGTGATCACGGTAACGATATTCCGTCGGATCGATCGCGACCAATCGCGGTTGGTTTCGTTATAGCCAGCGAACCGTTGAAACGAACCGAAAATGTCCTTTTTCGTCTGGCTATCCTACTGCTTGCTGCGCCACTCAAATATCTTTCTTCAACGAAAACGTTTTTAAAAAAGATTTATTTTTGAGAAAAACCAAATACAACGATGTTAATTGAATGAGTTCTGAATCGAGACTGACTGCAATGTGTATTATATAAAACAAAGTAAAGAACAAATGAAATACAATACTGAAACTGATAAGAAAGGAACGTGGAGGCAAAAGTCCTTGTTCAGCATCTTCTTCTCTATAGACTGGTACATAACTTATATATATATATATATATAGGATGGCTCATCCATGTGTGGACGGAATATTACTCATAAACAAATACATTTTGGAAAAATCTATTTATGGCATGTTATACATGACATTTGAGGGCACATTTGTAAAATATTGGCAATTATACAGGCTGTCCCAATTTTGATCTATCTAAGTTGTGATTTTTTAAATGGAATGCCTCAAATTTTATTGCAGATTTGGATAAACCAATTCAAAAGAAGAAGATTGATATAACATATTATGCGGTTTTGGTTATTAGCTACTGAGATGTAAGGTGTTTTGTCCAGAAAAACCGTACACTTCGGCAACCCCTCAATCCGCCATTTTGAAATTTGGAGAGCTGAATTTTTGTTCATACAGGGTGGTTTTCTCAAAAATTTCAAATGCATCGCCCTGTAGATTTGTGCAAGTTTGGATTCAATTTTCTATAAGCTTTTTTTTATACTAGTCACATAAGGGTTTTTACAGCTATGTTTTCGGTTATTAACACGTGTTTTATGGAACGGCTTAATTCCCTAAAATATGGCATCATTCTTGGAAACAAATAAATTGTTGATCAGTTACAAACTGTTAAAATTAGGTTTGTGAGCATTATAATAAAAACGTGTTTGAAAATGAATTTTTCTAAACAGGTGGTCAAAAACGCGAATTGTACTTTTTCTCAAAAATTTTAAATGCATCATTTGTGCAAGTTTGGATTCAATTTTCAAGTTTTTTTTTTGGTGTAAGGTTTGATTCAGATAAAATCACTAGATTTTGAGTTATTAAGCTCTTAATAGAACAACACACCAAAATTATGGGAAAAAATCACATCATCCATGGAAACAAAAGACAAACAGTGGACTAGTTCCATATTCTCACTAAGAGTACAGATTTGACGTAAAAACTGATAACAATTAGAACAGTATAAATCAGCTTCAAACGTAATGGAGAAAAACAACTATAACAATAACATAAAGAAACAACTATCACTACTCAAGACCTAATCTACAGAAACTGCTCGGAAATATCTCCATGTTGAATACACAGCCGTAGTCTTTGGATAAATGACCGTTGCATATCCCTCAGCATGTGTTCCCTTATATTCAGAAAAACATCCTTAATCTTTCCTTCATATTTTCCGGGGTAGATGGTGGATATCTATAAACCTGTTGCTTAACGTAGCCCCATAGAAAGAAGCCCATCGGTGTCATATCTGGTGATCTAGGAGGCCAAGACATAGGCCCATCACGACCGAACCAATGATTGTTATTCCAGGTGTCCAAATAGTTACGCACACGATTATGAGAATGTACAGGTGCGCCGTCATGTTGGAAGTATATTTGCATCCGAGTTTGCAGGTTGACATCCTCCAAAAGCAAAGTCAAATGCTCGATCAAAAAATTCAAGTATTCTGTACCTGTTAATTTGTTGTTAAATGGGGATTTTCTTGCAACTGCTGATTCGCCTGATTGGTGAAACTTGGATTATATATACATTTTTTACTATATTCTGCTCCACTTGATTCAAAACGTTCTCGTAGTGTATACATTTTTCCGGCCTTAGATGTCGCATATTAGGCTACCGTTGCTTATAAATGCGAGATGCTAGGAAACTTCGCCCAAAACGAACATCATATTCACCAATTCTTTATTATAATGCTCACAAAACTAATTTTGACAGTTTGTAACTAATCAGCAATTTATTTGTTTCCAAGGATGATGCGATATTTTAGGGAATTGAGCCGTTCCATAAAAAATAGCCATAAAAACCCTGATGTGTCTAGTATTAAAAAAAGCTTATGAAAAATTGAATCCAAATTTGCAGAAATATACAGTGTGATGCATTTGAAATTTTTGAGGAAGACTACATTTGTTAAAAAGTTACAAATAAGATAAAAGTTGAGGTGTGTAAGTTTTTTTGATACAATATTCAGCACTCCAAATTTCAAAATGGCGGATTGAGGGGTTGCCGAAGTGGACGGTTTATCTGGACAAACCACCTTACATCTCAATAGCTAATTACCAAAACCCCATAGTATGTTATATCAATCTTCTTCTTTTGAATTGGTTTATCCAAATTCGCAATAAAATTTGAGGCATTCCATTTAAAAAATCACAACTTTGATATGTAGGTCAAAATGGGACACCCTGTATAATTGCCAATATTTTAGAAATGTGCCTTCAAATGTCATGCCATAAATAGATTTTTCCAAAATGTATTTGTTTATGAGTAATATTTCGTCCACACATGGATGGGCCACCCTATATATATATATATATATATATATATATATATATATATATATACATAGGAAAATAATGGGCAAAATACGCAAAAAGAAGGAAAGTGGATTCGAGGAGAGAATAAGATAGGTAACATGAGCAATACATATTTCTGCTGGTTGGCTTCATCAGACCCGAAACGAATACACATATGCAACTTCAAAAGTAGATACACGTGCCCATAAATCCGGATACGGGTGTAACTTGAGGAATCTAAGATGTAGAGGGAAAAAATGAACACACCTTATATAATAATATACCTTTCTCCGCATGACCATTTTCTGTTTATATAATAGAGAGAGAGAGAGAGAGAGAAAATCATGCGGAGAAAGGTATATAAGAAAAAAAAACCAATGGGCAAAATCCGCGTATTTAATGTGTATCGCTCCGGCTACCTATCCTATTTTCTGCTCGAATCCACTTTCCTTCTTATTTTTCTATTTGTCTCCGTATGGTCCTTTCTTCTTTGTAGATCCTTTGAGCTTGAACTACCACAGCAAGTGGCTATAACGGGCCGCGTGGTTATGGTTAGATGTCGCCTTGAAAATTCGAGGTCTTCTAGCCATTTATACTACAATGTGTAGGTTGGCTGTTGTTGTGGATTTCATGTATCATTTTTTTCCCTCTCCATCTTCGTTTCCTCAGACTACACCCGTATCCGGATGTATGGGCATGTGTATCTACTTTTATAGTTGCATGTGTGCATTCATTGATATCTAACAAAATGTGTTTTACCAGCGCAAAACATAAGCTTTGCCCTCAGTCCCTACATTCACTCGCCTATTGCTATAAGAAATAGAAAGAATGAAAGTTGCTAGTTGTTCAAAATTTATTTACGTTATAGGATACAAGGAACATTACCTGTGTGATACTGAAGTGAATCTATGCTACTCATCTCCATGCCATAACCATGGCACGTGTGAAGTAAGAGAAGGGGGATATACTTGCTTGTGTCCTGAAGGATACCTTGGAGAGCAGTGTGAAACAGTTTTGAAAAAAGAACAAGATGCATGCAGGCAGAATGCACCCTGCTTATTTGACAAGGATTCGACAAAGACGTGCTTACCGAAACCAGGTGATAGCCTCATGAACTATTTTAAGTTACGGAAAATGGCGATTTTTTGGCATTTAAGTTGGCCGGTCATTTACGTGGATCCCAGCTTGGAATATTGTTAATATTCTCATTTATCGTCCTTAGATGTTAATACCTAATAAGGGATGGGTAATGTTGATATCTGTAAGAACGATTGATTGATATTAACGATATATTCATAGCTTGAGTTTCAAGTTAAAAGAGTGTGCTTTGCAAAACTTTGCCTTCGTCCCAAAGGAATTACAAGGATACTTTCTCCTAACGAATTAAGGCAACCATGTGTATATATATATATGTAGTATTCATAATTAATTGCCCTAACTGTTAGGAGAAGATATCCTTTAAATTCTTTGGGTAAAAGGCAAAGTATTGCAAAAGTACACTCTTATAATTTAAATTCTCAAGCTTTCGGAGAATTTTATCTTCATCGTCTGGAGCTGGAAACAATTATTAAAATAGCAACTAATAGCAATTAGGAGAAAAATATTTACTAAGTCGGCGAGATTGTTGCTGAAATTGTTTTTTAAACAACAGTGAAGGGAACACATAGTCGACGAATTATTTTATTATTAAATGGCAAATCATTTTGAAAGGTTTTATTTAAAATTAGGCATTGATTGATTTTGGAAGAAATTTGGAGATTTTAAAACTATCAACTATTGAAAATTCCCCCGAGATTTCATCTTTTTTTCCACTGATAACCTCCACATTATCCAACACGTGCCGGCCGACTGACATTCTACAGCAGCGTATGAGGTGTGACATTGACAATTATTGGTGGACACCCATTATGTAGTACAGTGAAGAGTATTGCCTAATAGTAAGGCGTTTTTGTAATATATAGTGCAAGAGGTTGCGCTATTGTTGACCGATGAGGTGCGAAGAAATTTTCAAAACCCCATAGAAGTTGCTTTGGAAAGAGTGTGATTTGGATGTTATCCTATCAAACAACTAAAAAATCCGTAGGGGATATTACCACTTGAGGAAAAACATTGAGAAATTTTTGATTTGATTTTATTAAGATAGTGAAAAATTATTTTGTGTAGATTGAGCGATTATTGGGACAAATCTAAGTTGGGGGAGATGTGTTGCTTTTCCAATTTTTCGCAGTTCAGCAAATACGCGTAGACGACGCTAAGGCGTTTGTATCCCATTTGATGCCCTGTGGGGTTCACATGTGAAGCTATAGCACATCTTTCTGGATGTAGTCTAGCATCACTTTTATGTGAGGTTATTCTACCTTTAAGGGATATTGAGGTATGACCTATGTATGTGAGATTGCAGTTATTACATTACAATTGATGGAGAAGACAATGTTGGATAGGCTAAGCAGAGGAACTCTATCTTTCATTTTCGAGAAGACATTGTTGACTGTGAGTGAGGATTTATAAGCAATGCGGTAATTTAAAGTGTTGCATAATCTAGAAAGTTTTTGTGTTAGATCTTTAATGTATGGTAGCACTGCGAAACTAGTTCTGGAAATTGATGAAATGTCTGTATCATTGGGAGGGTTATCATTTTTATTGGGATTGTTGTTATCATTGTTATGAGACAATGGTAGAGCAGCGGGAAAGCTGAACAAGATTCTGTTTGTCAGGTATTTTGGATAACTATTATTCGTGAAAAGTGTTGAGAGTTTGCGTAAGTTTGAAAGATGGAAGGTACTGTCAGAAAAGCTAGTGACCATTGTTTTCATTTGTTTCACCAGAATTATCTTTATGTTAAGTTTGTGGTAGGATCTGAAATTCAGGAATCTGCCTGATGCCATAGGCAGTCTACCATTAAGATATTGTTATTTCGGATGATTTTTGAGTCCAGGAAAAAAGGTTATAAGGCAGTACCTGAATAACAATATCAAGCAGGTCATCCATTACATAGTCTGCTAAAATTGGTGATAACAATGATCCCATTGGGCAACCATGTGTTTATGAATAGGTTTTATTGTTGAAAGTGAAAAAATTGTTCTTAAAAAGATATTCTAAAATGGTGACCAATGATTCCAGAGTTAGATTACAGTGCTGACCTATTATATCCCAATGTTAGTGAATGGATCTGATACAAGCTTCTAAGTTGTTACTGAATAGTGATACCACGTCTAGACTTGCGATCACATGTCCTGGTATTATTTGCGACCTGTTAAATTGTCGGGATACATCAAAAGAGTCTTTGATGTAGTATTCACCTTAAATGTGGGCTGACTTGAGTATATCTGAAATTAACGAACATAAAGACTGCGTGGCCGATTGATGCTACTATAGGTCTTACTGACAGTGTTGGTTTATGTATTTTAGGCAGGGCATAAAATTTTGGTGAGACTGAGTCGTATGTGGTTAGTGATTTTTTCTGGTCTTGGTTTATTTGTCCAGTGTTGAAAAGCTCGCTAACAAAGTCATTACAACCTTTTTCAAATCTTGTTGTGGGGTCCCTATTCATTAATTTATAGGAAGGATCATTATCAATTAAGTTATTGCATAGAACAAAATATTGTTGGAGCAATATAACCGTGACATTTCCTTTGTCAGATCGTGTAACCGTTAATTCGGGGCGTTCTTTGAGGATTTTTTTAGTTTTATTCGATAAGTTGTGATAGAAAGTATTTCTCTTGTTTGTGTTATTATTGTGGTAAAAGTTTGTAATGATATTCGTAGAGCGAGTTGTGAAAATGTTCCTATTTGTTTCGTCATTAATGGAGGAGGCTATAATGTCCACATCAGCTAGAATGGATCTGATTGGGATGCCCTTGCCAATGACAGGTTCAACACTGAACTTTGGACCTAGTGAAAGAAATTTGGAGATGTTGTTGGGAATGTCGATGTTACTAAGGTTTTTTAGCCAGTCTGGTTGAGTGTTAAGTAAAATTCTTATAGAATCATCCAGCAATTTGTCAAACTTGCGAATATTAGAATTTTTAATGTTATGGTACAGGGTGTTGTAATGTCTTAACTGTCTAGATTCAAAATTATTGAAAATTTTAAGATTTATGGAAGAAATTATATTATGTTTTAATGATTTTAGAGAGGAGTTGCGGTTTTTTAACTGTTTGTGACAGGAGGAAATCTGAAGTGTTAATATCTTATCTCCTAACCTTTCAATTGGTGTGTTAATCCCATCTTCTGCCAAATGATTGTGTATAATGTGATTAATCGATGTTAGTCTATGGGTGATGTGAGATGGTGAGATGCCATTTTTCATGCATTTTATCAAGAAGATCCATCTATTGGTTTCGTGTGCTAATTGCAATTTGGGCTACACACTGTTAGACTGATGAAGGTGTAGGAAACAACATAGATTTGTCCCAATAATCGCTCAATCTACATAAAATAATTTTTCACTATCTTAATAAAATCAAATCAAAAATTTCTCAATGTTTTTCCTCAAGTGGTAATATCCCCTACGGATTATTTAGTTGTTTGATAGGATAACATCCAAATCACACTCTTTCCAAAGCAACTTCTATCGGGTTTTGAAAATTTCTTCGCACTTCATCGGTCAACAATACCGCAACCTCTTGCATTATATATTACAAAAATGCCTTACTGTTAGGCAACACACTTCACTGTACTACATAATGGGTGACCTACCAATAATTTCCAATGTCACACCTCATACGTCATAGGCTGCTGTAGAATGTCAGTCGGCCGGCACGTGTTGGATAATGTGGAGGTTATCAGTGGAAAAAAGATGAAATCTCGGGGGAATTTTCAATAGTTGATAGTTTTAAAATCTCCAAATTTCATCCAAAATCAATCAATGACTAATTTAAATAAAACCTTTCAAAATGATTGCCATTTAATAATAAAATAACTGTGTCCTAATCGAACCTTATCGGTCCAGTTTTTTATTCGTCGACTGTGTGTTTGTTCCCTTCACTGTTGTTTAAAAAACAATTTCAGCAACAATCTCGCCGACTTAGTAAGTAAATATTTGTCTCCTAATTGCTGTTAGTTGCTATTTTAATAATAATTGTTTCCAGCTCCAGACGATGAAGATAAAATTCTTCGAAAGCTTGAGAATTTAAGTTATAAGAGTGATTGCAATACGTTGCCTTCTACCCAAAGAAATTAAAGAATATATACAAGGTGGCGCATCGAAAACGAGAAAGACGTATTTACTGGCAGCTCGTTTTTTTTTTTTAAAAACGCTCAGACCCGTCGATTTTGTTTTCGAGGGGAACACAAGTTTGGCAAAAAATCACGTTAACACGTGCAGCCCCTTGGGCGGTGGTGACACCAACCCTAAAATCTTCATTAAATATTTCTGCTGTTCTACTAGCGCACTGATTATTTCGATAATTTCAACTCTTTCTGCTGTGGAATATACCATGGTTAATTTATGTAATAAAGCGTTACAAGTTATTTTAGCAACAAAGTTTGGTCAAATCAATCGCAAGCTATGTACTAAATTCCTATTTAAAACAAGTAGAGATATTTCCTTATCTTTCTTCAAGAAATAACTTTTTTAGCTATTTTTAACAACAAAATGATAAACAAACCGTGGGTGTAGTGAAGAAAAGCATTTACTTATTAAGTAAATTCTTTTAGTCAAATTTCATCTGAAAGTAGTACAAACTAATCTGAAGTCTACTTTAAGCTTTAAATAAATAAATCTTCAAAACTACTAAACTGAAGTACATTAATTTTATATCATTATAAAGGGAATTGAAAGACCTTTAAAATAAGGTATCACTTGACCCCCATTTCCATTTAAGATTTTGGGGGTGGTGCCACCCCCGCTTAGGGGGCTGCACGTGCTAACGTGATTTTTTGCCAAACTTGTGTCCTCCTCGAAAACGAAATCGACGGGTCTGAGCGTTTTTCGAATAAAAAACTGAGCTGCCAGTAAATGCGTCTGTTTCGTTTTCGATGCGCCACCCTGTATATGTGTGACTTCGAAATTGAGTCATTTATTTTAACAGTGAGTAGATCTGATCAAAAGAAATGTTTTTTTCCTTTAACATTTTTCTGGTAAAATTAAAGTAACAAAGTTAGAAGTTTGAGTACCGCCCTGTCTCAATAATAATATTATGTGCTCGTGTTTGGCAACAACGGATATAATCCGCCTTATCGGTTCATCGCATCGGAAACAAAAAAACGAAAGAATTTGAAACGTTTATCACGATGTTTTTCGTCAGTCGGTAACGCGTGAGTGAATAGTGGTGTTTGTTGCGTGACTCAAACGAAATGAAAAATGGCACATGTTTACGAAAATGTTGAACTTGTGGACATGATTCTTATTTACGGGGGGGGGGGAGTCTTTACAAAATGCTGCCGCGGCATCACAGATTTGTGCGAATCGGTTTCCCAATCGAGTGCAACCAACCCCTCGTGCCTTTGTTAATGTAGTACAAAGGGCTTGTGAATCAGGTGACTTAAGACCTCACAGGGGAGGTCATGCGGTGCTCCAAGACCGCACGATCAAATACAGGTCCGCACTGAAATACTTGTCGGGAGGATACTTTATAAAACAAGGTAACATTTTTTTAAATTTTTTTTTTATTTTTACTCACATATTTTGGTTTATCTTCCTTCTACAATCATTATCTGAAAATTAATGACTCAACTTCAAAGTCACCCTGTATATATGTGTGTGTGTGTGTGTTGAAAATCGACTTGTCTTCGCATTTCATCGGAATTCATACTAGTTTGAATAGTAAAATTGACAAAAAAAATTAACTCACCTACCATTATTTTATTCCATTATATCATTGACCCCTGCTTGACGGGCATAAATGTTGTTGCACGGCCAAGAAGATTTGTGCCCGCTATAAATATGGTAACACACTTGAGAAAATGCTTGTTCCGGAAGTTGTTGTATCCGGTATACAACTTCTTCCCGTTCAAGTGATGGACACGCGTTAAGGAATACCTCGGTACCGATTGCCGATTGGCGGTACAAGTCCGCCAACGGGCCATTTTAGGTCTATTTAATATCATTAACACGCAAAAAGAAAGTGGTAGACAAGGACCAGTCGACCGAGGCGGTGCCACCCGCTAGCTTTTCCCATGGAGTCTTATAACTGTCCGCATGTTTCCACACCTAAGCTATGCAATCGGTTATCTTCCAAAACCAAGAAATTAATGATGATGGATCCCTCGAGAACTAAGAATTCTGGAAATAAACTCACTCCACTCTCGGAATGTCCGGGTGGAGGGTGGACTCGACTGAACAACATCGAAGATAAAATTTGCTTCACGAACATCTGCGGGATTTACAGCAACATTGATGCTGTTCATCACTATCGCACTCCAATCATCCCACAATGGTTTTTTTAGCGGAGACAAAAATCTCGGAGCCTGCACCGATTAACCATCTTAGCTTCAAAAATTACGAGGTGCACTCCAATTTGAGAAAGAATGGGGGAGTTGTGGCCTTTGTTCGCAGCAGTCTTTCCTGCTCCACAGATGTGTCTCTGGGATCAGACCGGAAGGACATTCTGTGACTTCGTCTCAACTCCAAAACATCTCCCAAATTTATTTGCTGCCTTTATCCCTCTTCCTCGGACCATAACCTGGATGACCTACTTGAATACCTCGCCGGCAAGATCGACTTCTTGATCATCAATCACCCCGCTTCAGAGGTAGTTCTCCTTGGTGATTTGGGCTCAAACAAGACCGATGCAGCAGGTCGTGCTGTTGAAGCGTTCGCTCTTACTCAAGGGCTGACCCAGCTGGTGACGAGCCCTACTTTTTTCCCCCGCCTCATGTCACATGCCAGTAGCCTGCTGGATCTCTTTCTGACCACGCATCCTGCCCCTTACAGCACTGCTGTCCTATCATCGCTGTTTAACCCAGACCACGGTGTTGTAGAGGTTAGGTTTCGGTCAGAACCCGCCGTGGCAGCAGAAACTCGCACAGGATGCAAAATTTGGCATTACGGACATGCCGACTGGGAGGGGCTCAGAGACTTTTTCTCTACCTTCTCTTGGAGAGATGTCTGTTTCACTGACGCGGATGTATCGGCTGTCTGTTCTTCGATAACAGAAATTATACAGGGTTAACCAGGGTTCCAACGGCTGGTTTAACAAATCGTGTGACACTGCTTGTCAGCAGAAGATCAAGGCACATAGAACCTTCTTACAAAACTTCACTTAGAGAACAGACAAGCCGACGACGAGTCCAGAAACAAATATAACGAAGCGGTTCGCAGTGCCAAAAACCAGCACGATATAAAAGTTAGGCGCATGGTAATGTCGCAGCGCAATGGTAGTCGGTCTTTCTGGACACTGGCTAAGCAGATTGAGAAGAACTTCTCACACAGTAGTAGCCTTCCACCACATACGTGTCAGGTTGGAACGATTGTATCCGACTTAAAAGCCAAGGCGGAAGTGCTTTCCCAGATCTTTGCTGCCAACTCCCCAACGCCCAAGTGCCGTCAATTCAAAGGGTTCCTTACACTATGCGGGAGGCAACATTCAGGCATAAGACCGTAAGACGAGTGCTCTTGTCGCTCGACATCAACAAAGCTTCTGGTCCGGACTTGATTCCTACCATTGTACTGAAGATGTGTATGAATTCGTCACTTTCCCAGAAAACTGGAAATTTGCTCATGTCCAACCTATCCCAAAAAAAAGGGATATAAGACGGATCCTTACAACTACAGGCCTATAGCTCTGCTTTCTTTTATAAGTAAGGTGATGGAGAGGTGCATAAATCGCGAGCTTCTGGAGTATCTCGAACGTCACAGCCTGATTAGCGTCAGACAGTATGGTTTCCGGCACGAGCGATCCACAGGGGACCTCCTAGCTTACGTCACGTAATCGTGGAGTAAACTCATCCAGTCTTATGGTCAGGCTCATGTCGTTACTCTGGACATCACGAAAGCGTTCGATCAGCTGTGGCACGCTGCCCTCTTAAGCAAACTTCTATCCTATGGCCTCCTAGAAAAGCTTTGAAGATATCCGTCATAATTGACGGGTTCTTTTCATCCCACAACGTCAACGCGGGTATTCCCCAGGGATCGGTCTTAGCTCCGACACTTCCTCTTACATATCAACGACCTCCTTTTCTGCACGATCAACCCAATCCACAGCTTCGCTGATGACAGCACTGTACATACAGGAATTCAGAGCGATAAGCTGATCTCTACCGCTGAGCTGGAAAAAAGAAGACTAACGACGACTTCCTCTTGGACGAGATACCTGGAGGTTATCACTGCTTGGGGACGCACCAATCTTCTACAGTTTAATGCTTCCAAAATACAGTACTGTACCTTGACGAACAAAAAACGTTCTAGCGTTCATCCGGTTTCGAAGGATGGCCGAGTTCTGCCAAAGAGCCATTCATTTCGGCTGGTCGGAGTCAAGATCACCGAGGACCTGATCTAGGCTATTTGTTTAGGGCTAAGAAGTACTTTTCTCCGCATGACCTTTTCACTCTATACAAGATCCAGATAAGGCCTAGCCTCGAGTATTGCTCACACTTTTGGGATGCTGCCACCCGGCTACATTATTTATGCTCGATACTGTCCAGAGGAAGACTGTCCGACTGATCGATGACTCTTCTCTAACCGACAGTCTCGGGACCCTTTCGCACCGGTGGGCTGTCGGCGATCTAGCACTCTTCTACCTCTACACCAACGGGTTGTGCTCCTCGGAGCTCTCTTCCATGATGCCGCCGCGCGATGTGCCTGCCAGACAGACCTGCGTGACTTTGGCCTCCCATTCTAGCCGTGTCGAACTTCGTACATCCAGAACTGGCCGCTATGACCGCTCCCTTGTCTCAAGGTTGTCGATATTGTGGAACAATCTACAACAGGAAGCTTTTCCCAGTTCTACTAACCTTAGGCAGTTCAAAGATCAGATTAACAAAATTTCTTTGGGATCATTATAGCAGCTGCGGTGTCCCGGCATTTAGGCTTCTGCCTGCGCGGCTGCTTCGGTATAAAAATACTTGAAGAAAGCTGTAGTGTAATGCAATTATGCATCACGAATTTTTTCCCTTCTTAATAAAAGTATATTTAGAAGTACATTTTTAATTATATGTTGCATCGTCGTTACCGAAGTAAAATTGTTTCCACAGGACGACCCAACTTCATATGTGAAGAATGCAGCATTTTGACAGATGATGGGCACTATACACCTTTTTGTGAACTGAAGACAAGAAGCTTTGTGAAAGGAGCTTTTCTTACATACCCTAGTCTAAAGCAGAGGCATAGACTTACTGTTAGCATTAAATTCGCTACACAGGCTCAAAGGTAAGGTTTATTTTTGTAAGTAATGCAGTGATTAGTACCAATGTGATGAGCACTACGAAGAACGCGCCAAAGTAACGGCGGATACCTTGGGGCTATAGGAAGATAAACGGAACGCTATCTCTCAGGCGCTGTTCTCACTCAAATCGTCAGCAACTCAACTTCAACTGCATTTCGATTTCTGCTACGTTCTTTTTTGCGTTCCCACTGAAACAAGTGTTGGGTAACTGGCACTCTTGTTTTGCGTTAAGTTGTCTATAGGGTAGAAGCATCGATTTTGGCCACCTTAAGAAATGTTTTAACTTTATTTAACTGTAACTGGAGGCCCCAGGAGCTCTCTAACGTGACTAAACCAACATCTGGATTCTTCAGAAACCGCAGCCCCTGCATTGTTTATAAATTCCGCCTTTTTCTTGCTTACTTCTGGGTGCCTCTTCATAAAGAAATCGAACCCTTTTCTTCCTCGTGCCCCTTTAAAGAATTTCGGGCTGAATATCACATTATTCTTGTATTTTTTGAATAGAGTACAGCAGACTTTCTTTATTTACAGGAAAACATTTTGCAGAACTGTCTAGGATTCAGGAAACCAATGTTTGTTCTACTTCCGGGCCAAGAGAACACGTTGGGTCCACTTTTCGGCAATCATCCTTTGCTTTATCTTCCAATCTATTTCGAACAGATGTTCTAGGGACATTAAACTGCTTACATGTTGTCAAAACGGGCATAGACTGATGTCGGATGGCATTAAGTGCATTTTGCATGGCACTTTCCGGATATTGAAATAATTTGCTGGGAGCCATAGCTTTTCTGAAACAATAAAATTTCTGTTATTAGGTCGTCCTTTTCTACCTTATTAGTATCAAATTTTGCCACCTCTTTCTGCTTTACGGTCACAACTGGTTTTTATGTCCCATTTGTAGTCACTAAAAGGCCACAACTGGCGCAGAAGGCACCTTTGATGCTCCAATATTATTTTAATTATTTATATACTTCAAACTGCGAAAATAACATGAAAAATTCCTTTATCAGTCAAATAACACTCATTTTGAGTAAAAATATTCACATTCTTACATATAATCATGCATTTACTTACCTCGCGTTTTTTAACAAAATCCTTAAGAAAAGCACAATATCCGCGCCAGGCGTTGGAAAACCGTTTGTTGAAAAAACCCTGTAACCAACATACCCAATTAAATGCGTAGGCGTGATCAAGATTGCAATACATAGTGGGATTTTAAATTATCTTATTGGCCAGGTTAAAAATGACTTAATATTTTAGATTTATTTCGTGGATGGCCAAAACCGGTGCGAAGGCCACATCCGGTGCATCTACCCTATGTATTTTTCCGCAACATGTTTTCTGCAACCCACTGTTTCTGATGATTTTAACATTTAGTTGTTTGTCTTAGTGGTCTGCTATTATACAATGGACGTTACAATGAACGGCACGACTTCCTGGCTTTGGAGATATGGGAGTCGGACGTCCGTTTCTCATTTTCACTAGGTGATGAACAAGTGGCCAGAGCGCAGGCGCATATCCCTGGAGGGGTCTCCGATGGAAAATGGCATACAGTTCATATAACATATCACAATAGAACTGCAACAGTTTCTCTTGATGATTGCGATATCAGGTAAGCACGTATATATATATATATATATATATATATATATATATATATATATATATAATTATATGTCTGTGTGTGTGTGTTTGTATATAAATATGCTTTGTTGCTGAAGAACAATACGATTTTTATTGATAAAGCTAACTTAAGCAAGTGGAGATGGGCCCTGTCGACCTAGAATACTGCCTTTTCAATTGAACATGGGTTCTGGAAGCTCACAGTAATGCCTTTCGGGTTTTGCAACGCACTTGCTACTTTCGAGAGACTGGTACTGTCGGGACTGTCCCGAAAAACATGTCTCGTCTACCTGGAGAACATCATCGTAGTAGGCAAGACGTTCGACGAGCACCTGAGGAATTTAGAATGGGTGTTTCGGAGACTCTGAGGCGCAAACTTGGAATTGAACCCGAAGAAGTGCAGTCTGCCCCGAGAGAAGGTGAACTACTAAGCCACGTAGACAGACGCGATGAGGTTGCAATCGATCCGAAGAAAGTGCGCTCAATCAAGGAATGGCCGATTCCTGCAGAAAAGACGCAGTTAAGATGTTTCCTTGGGTTGTGCACGTACTACAGCGTTACCACTGAGATAACAAGGACTAACAGCTGAGCTGCGAAAAGGCTATGACGTCACGCTAAGTAGGCCAGTTTAAATTCTTATGGCGTTTCGCCATGCTGGCTGGTAAGAGCGGTGTTGACATATCTAGATATGATATAGCAGTATCGAAATCTCTACTAATTATTTATACCTCTCTCTGGGGAAATTTGCAAGATATACTCGGGACCTGCGCAGCTTCAATGATGATGTGATTATTCTTTCTGATCTGCCTCATTATGTCAAGATTGCAGTTTCGATATTACGTTCAATCTGTCACGTGTAAAGTCTAACAAGTTTTTTTTGCTTTGTAAACTTTAAATTATTGTTTTAAACTTATATTTGTGCCTCGCAGTTGTTTCCCCAAGCTTTCAAAATGCCTTACAAGTGTAATTACGTGAAAGATCCGAAGGCTCCGTTTCCGGTGAATGAAAACGGTCGCAAAAGATGGCTCAATGCCATCCCTCGTAGCGATTTAGTGATTACAAAAAACACCAGAGTATGCAGAGCAGAAGAAGCCGAGATGAAAAATTGAGAGACAAGGAACATGACGTACTCAAAGCACTGCAAAATAGCATTAATAATTATACCTCCTACCAAAAATTATTCAGACTTTCACAGTTTTCAGTTCATGGTAATCTTCAGATGGGTGGCATAAAATTGTTCAGGATAAAGTTACTTTGTTCAATCTAGAACAGGGTTTCCCAACCTTTTTTTTTGTTGAGGCTCCCCGGACTATAAATTATATTTTCATGCTCCCCTTTACGTTTGCAATAAATACAAAAAACGCACATTACATAGGTACAAAGACATTTATATTAATGGGGTATTTTCCAAAACAAATTTTTTGGTTCCAAATTGAAGTTTTACATCTAAAAATTATATATTGAGTAATTTTACATTTTTCTTTGAACAAGAAGTAACAAAAACTCGCCTTCAAAGTTTAAAAATAAAATTTGCGGCCAACTGTGTGACGTAATAATATCTCCCGTGACGTAGTAATATTTTCTCCGCCCCCTTCTTAGAATGTGACTCTACATTTGTTCGGCGATTGCAGTGTGACAAGGACAGGAGATATACCCATTTTATTCTACAGACTCGTCCGGAGCTATTTGCGTTCTGTGTCTTTGCTTTTTTGACAGATAATTTAAAGGTTATGACGCATTCTGGCGTTGTTGTTGACCATTTGGTATTGTGATTTAGTTTGTGGAATTTAGCTTTTTAAATACACAATTAAAATAGGGAACAAAACTTCGTGAAAGCAGATTCTTCGAATTTACCGAAAGTAGATTACGAGATGATCGATGAATACTATCGACACAATGATGACTTTGTCAAAGCAAGTGTGAGAAATGTGAAAACACAAAGGTGGGTACTTTTTCGATTGTGAGGAAATATTTTTTAATAGCCATTTTGTTCCTAGAAGTGGCAAGCAATCGTATGGGGATGAAGCTATCGGATTTGTCCAGCTGATGCGACTGTAAAGTGCCAAGTAACTCCAGAACACAAGATCCACGAAAAAGGATATCGGGTGACAATCTGCATTAATGAGGCTGAAGAGAAGATTACACATACTGTGTGTCATAGCTGCCCAGCTAGTGAAGGTATTGAGTTTAATAATTCCTTGTGTCTTTATAATATACTATATTTTAATTTCTAGGAGGGTGCAAGCATGGTGTAGCTCTGATGTTTTGGCTACTACGACGTTCTACAGAACCTTCTGTAACAAGTGTTGAGTGCTACTGGCGAAAACCGACTTTAGCAAAAGTAGGTTCTTCATTGAAAGCAGCAAAATTGAACAAGCTATTTAAGAATGTTCCCCCAGTTGCATCACACAATAATTCCTTCATGAAAAAACTACTAGAAAAAGGATTAGAAAACAAAAGCAAGGGCATTTTATTTGAATACTACAAAACTGAAGAGAATGCTAATGATAAAGTATCCCTATATCATTTAATAAATAAATTTGTAAGAAACAGTAGCAGCATCACTGCTGAAAATTTTATTCAGTATTGTCAGCAAGAAATGAATGATCAACCTTGTAAAGAAATTTTAAATCAAACAAAAGATCAATCCAATACTGGTACATGGTTTGAGATAAGGTATGCACGTATTACTGCATCGAAGTTTTATGAAGCAGCACAGAGTACAACATAGGATGGATGTTTAGTGGAGTCAATTTTGGGTGCAGCAAAATTCAAGTCCACAAAGGCTATGAAGAGAGGATTATCATTAGAGGATAAAGTATTGAAGGTTGTGGCAAGAAAGAAACTAATAAAAGTGGAAAAAGTAGGAATATTTGTAGATAAGAGATATCCTATATTTGGAGCTAGCCCTGATGCTGTAAATGCTGAGTTTTGTATTGAAATAAAGTGCCCATCAAAAGAATCGACACTTAAGCACTACTTAAATGATGGAGTCATAGGTAAGAAACCTTTTGCCCAAATTCAACTCCATATGCTATTGTCAGGCAGAAAGAAGTGATTATTTTGTGTTGCTTCACCAAATTTTGAAGTGAATAAAGATGTATCAATTGTGGAAGTTGAACTTGACATTTCTTTTTGTAAGGATTTGCTGCAAAAAGCAACTTTGTTTTGGGAAAAAACTATCTTCCCAAAACCGATTCAATAGATCTACTGTAATGTACTCAACTTGTAATATCAACAATTTCCTGTAGATTCGACTAAAAGACAACTCAACTGTTTGTGTGTATTGAAATATATTTGGTATAAACTTTCATGTATTAGATTTTATATAAATGTATCAAAGTTTATTATACTAATATTTTCAATACCTACTTTTGAATTTTTATTATCTTCAAATTTGTTTTATAATAAATTGATTTAGTAATTGAATTAATACCAAGATTTGGGCCCATATATAAGATAGAAAAATGTATTTTGAATCAGACAACACCGGGTTTAGCTGCTAGCTTATTCTATTCCGGTATCATCACAAAATGTATGATTAATATTTGCAAACTGTGATACATTATGCAAATGTATTTAGTCTATATTATGCATATATTCTTGTCCAATTTATTTTATGTGTTTATTTGATTGAATAAAGCACTTATAATGTTTTAAAAAAGTATTTTATTCATGAAATGTTTTTTTAACTATTTACATTAGTAGGTAGCTGCAAATGTTTTATTGTATTTGTAGATGAACAAAAATATTGATATATACCACCAGCTGACCAGCTAAAATAATCCTGAATTCCATAACATTGTTGATCTAATAAGCTTTTCAAAAATTTAATACACATAATTAGTTATTTTTATGTCATAGAGCGTTGGTAAATTCGAGTAATTTATTTATTTTGAGGTTTCTAAATGATAATGTGTCGTAAGGAGAATAAAAAATTATAGATACTCCAAAAAATTATATTATGTAAAGAACAGCCTCAAATAAGTCCTATACAAGTTTTTTAACCTACAAAAGGAAAAATTGGTGTTTTACAAAATTATTCATACTTAGCTTTATGGATGTGCTAAGAAATTCACTGTGTTAGTATTAATATACCACAAAACAATCTTGCACTTGCAGTTATGTACTATTAAAATATAGAAAAAACAAGACTTCCATGGCAATAATACTTATTTCTTGATGAGCCGTTCTTGTAAATTTACTAAACCACACACAATGATCACCACATGATCTAGAAGGTGGACTATTCTGGACCGTATACAGGCATGTGGTTTTAACAGAGCAAATTCACGGAGTCTCCTTATGAGCCGTTCAATATGGACTCTCAAAGCAGCTATTATTTTAGTTTTATTAACTTCTGCTTTGGTGAGTTTTTGTTTTATGCAGTATAGTTTCTATGTGTTTGAAACCTCTATCTGCCATTATTATGCAGTTTTCTGGAATCATATTAATGAAGTCTGATTTGTCAACAATTTGTACATCAGTTGTTCGTCCTCCAAACCCACTAGAAATAAAGTTTATCAGCCCATTAGGAGTACAACTCACAAGATAGTTTATAGTATTACACTTTTTATATTCATTCCATGTTTTAGCCTGATGCAGTGCATTTGAAGGTTTTTCAATTTCAACTTCAAAGCAGTCAATAATTGATTGTACATTGTTGAAATAGGCTTTAAATTGATTTGGTACTAATTTTTTGATTTTCCAACTGGGAGGCCAAACAATCAACTGTGTCATTAAAGGAGCCATTACTACAACAGTTTTATTAAAAAAATTTTTATGGCACTTGTGCTTTTACCAAAATCAATTCCTATTCTTGAAAACTGATCATTTGTCCTAATTTTTTTCATTGTGATCCAGTCCACCTTCTTCAACTAAGAAATTTACAATATAGAAACAGTCTTCAGACAAACCTAACAAGTTTTTCTTGTTCTCTAATTTAGATATTTCTAGTTCCTCTTTTGATGTCTTCAGTCTTGCTCCATTGCTTCCTGATGAAGTGCTCGATAGCTGCGGGGAGGAACTACCACTTGAGCCATTAGTGCTATCACTACAAATCCCTGTGCACGTTTCAACCAACTGTTTTAGTTTGGAATGACTAGTGGCAACAGCCTTTTCTGCAGTATGAGGTAGTGTGCTGGTTGACACTGTTTTCGTATCAACTATAACTTGGACTCCTTTGGTTGCTTTCTTCAGGGGTAGCAAACTCGAGTTTTGCTGGCAAGATTCATCATGATGCAGATCTCTGCATATACCTGGCTGCGATTCATCAAATAATTTTGCCCTTGGTTTTCTCTTGCAGTGAAGCTTTTTTCCTAATGTTTCTAACATCTCAGCTTTCCTCTTTTTTGATGGTGGACTTAAATGTGACGTACCTAAACTCTGAACTGACAGGTTCCTGTGTGGTTTCACGCCAGGTTTTAGTCGTAACCTCTGCCCAATTGTCTTGTAATATTGCATCATCTGCCAACTGAAAATAAACCGAGATTTAATATAATTTGAAAAACTTTAGCTCTGTTAATAAACTTACATCAAAATGATCTTCACAACAGTATAAGATAGTGGTAGGAATGGGACCTTCAACAGCCTGGTACCAAAGAATCCTCGTGTCAAGATCTATCGGAACTGATAAGAATATTTTATCAGGCGAATTAATACTTGTGTTTGAACACACTTTAATAAGACACTTCTTTTTTACCGACATTTTGTTGTAATGTTCAAAAGAATTCAATATATAGAGGTTAACAAACGGATAACACAAAATCAACAGCACGAAACAGGGTACTCCACTCTATCACTGTCAAAAGTCAACGGTTTGACCCTTGTTGAACCACAATGTTGCCAAGTAATGTCGACCTACAGCTATACATACATAATATAGACAGGCACACCATTGAGACAACACTGTTGATCGGAATAAAGAAGCGTTGCTAAGTCGTGAACTTTCATGAAATTCCCTAGTGCATGGCAATAGCGCTGATGCTTATCCTTGATAAAATATCGTCACATTCTAATGAGAACCTTTAAAAAAATCGATTCCTATTTGCTGATTTTTTCGGAGGGACAAACATGAAGTTTAAATGGACCCACTTTGGTGGTATGAATTTCAAATGTATTTTTTTCAGCAAATGAGTGAAAAAAGCGCGTGCTAAGTGTATACCAATTGATAAATGGTGTAAACAATCGATTTCAGCCATCAATAGGACAATATCACCAAGTTGAAAAATACCCGTTTCTAATAAAGAAACTTTAAAAGTTTAAATAAACTAATAAATGTTTTTTTATCGAAAAACTTGAATAAAATGAGAGTAGGTACTAATGAGGCACTTGAGATTGCATGTTCTGTACCAGTTGGTTGCAGTTTTTGCCAGAGCTGTCATCAGGTCGCTATCGACATCAAGACGATTTCGCTGTTTAGTTTTAATAAAAAGTAGAGCAGAAAAGCCTGTCTCACACAAGTAAGTTGAATAAAATGGAACTAGTATTCGTAAAGCAAGAGAAGCAAGTGTCGAATTAACAGGCAATCTTTTGATCCAAAATTTCTCCAATGTTAAAAGATGGAAGTCATCTTTCATGGACGAATCAGCCTTCATTTCTAGAAATTCTTCCTGAACTTCTTCCGGTAATTGTGACACATCGACAATAAATGGATTTCTTGTCATGTGCCTTATTGGTGACTCTGAATTGATGTCTCGATCGGCGAAATTCGTCTTCCTGCGCTTTCAAATGAGTTTTTATGTCAGCTTTTAAATTTGCGTCCAGTATGTTATTTTTAATTGCTTCGAACAGCCGAGCAAAAAAATACAACATTTTCAGAAGACGCTTTTTGATTCCAAAGTTGCAGCTTTGATATGAACCCCTGAGTATAATCATAATTGCTTATTATAGTCTTGTTTCTGCCCTAACATGTTTGACTCCTTGAATGAGCTAAACTTGAAATTACTTATGTGAGACAGGCTTTTCTGCTCTAGTTTTAATTGAAACTAGACAGCGAAATCGTCTTGATGTCGATAGCGACCTGATGATAGCTCTGGCAAAAACAGAACCTAGAATCAACCAACTGGTACAGAGTGTCTCATTAGTACCTACTCTTATTTTATTCAAGTTTTTCGATAAAAAAACATCTATTAGTTCATTTAAACTTTTAAAGTTTCTTTATTAGAATTAAAATAAATGTCTTTGTACCTATATAATAAGCGTTTTTTTTTGTATTTATTGAAAAAGTAAAGGACCTCAACAAAAAAAAGGTTGGGAAACCCTGACTTAGACAGTGCCTTTCCTGGGCGTTGGATAGGTAGAGGTGGACACATACGATGGCCTCCAAGTCATATGGGGGTTATGTGAGGGGATAATCTATACATCTGAATATACAAATGTCAACCAACTGCGCCAGGAAAGTGATGAAGCAAAAATAAAAATTATGGAAAACGCAAATTCATTTTAGAGACTAAGGCCCGTATCGTCAGTCACCCCTACAATTGTAGGGTGCCTTTATGGCCTTCTTGATTGTCATAGTTTTCTACTTCTCCGTGTCCGCGCTCTATTTTGAGGTTATGTCACAAACATCTATTTGCATCAAATTGTGCTTGCTTTTGAGTTATATCATGTTTTATCAGCCTGAAATTTCCTACAATTTAAAAAGAAAACATATCTTTACAATAGGAGAGCGCTAACGCTGACACGGGACAAGTGTAATCTAGACATTTTTGAAGGAGAGAAAGGTGTATGAGAATCAAGGAGGCCATAAACGCGCCCTACAATTGTAGGGACGACTGACGATACGGACCTAAAGGATAGTTTTATTAGACAGTGTCGCTTGTGTAGAGAAAATAATGAAGGCCATTTCGAACATGTTCTTTGACATGATACACTCATCGTAGCAAACTGAAATTTTCAAGGTTCATTCTACATTCTCCAAAGTTGAGAGATGGAAGAGATTTTTAAAAAAAATAAATTTAAGACTTTTTTCGTTGATTTCTAATAACTGACATAACCATTGCTAAAACTAATCATTTAGCTCATCTCAAAAAACAAATTACAACCTTGAACCTAATGGTTTAGTTGTAATTGCGATTGATAGTTCATTATCCCCCTTTTTTTGGAAATTTCACAAAATTGCAAATATCTCCTGAACTATAAAATTTCGGACCACTCATATACGGGTTCCTTCGATAGGTTTTGAGGCCCTTTATCTCCTGATTTCCGTTGATCCACTACTAACTTTACACCCTGTATACACTGTGGCCCATTCCTGTGTGGACGGAATATTACTCATAAACAAATACATTTTGGGAAAATATATTTCTGGGATTACATACGTTTGAGTACACATTTATAAAATATTGGCCATTATACAGGTGTCCTAATTTCGACTTACATATCAAAGTTGTGATTTTTCAAATGGAATGCCTCAAATTTTATTGTATATTTGGATATACCAATTCAAAAGAAGAACATTTGTATAACATTCTATGGGGTTTTGGTAATTAGCTACCGAGATATAAGGTTTTTGTCTAGAAAAACCGCCCACTTCGGCAACCCGTCAGTCCGCCATTTTGAAATTTTGAGTACTGATTTTGTATTAAAAAACAACTTACACACCTCAGCTTTTATCTTATTTGTCATTTTTTCGGATTTTAATTTTTGCTCCTACAGGGTGGTCAAAAACGCAAATTGTAGTTTTTCTCAAAAATTTCAAATGCATCACCCTGTATACTTGCGCAAGTTTGGATTTAATTTTTTATAAGCGTTTTTTGATAGACACAAGGGTTTTTACGGCTATTTTTTCGGTTATTAGCTTATCTTTTATGGAACGGGTTAATTCCCTAAAATATCGCATCATCCTTGGAAACAAATACATAGATGGCGCGCAAGTAAGAAGTACTGCATCTGTGGCCTCCGAAATAATTGACCCAAAAATTGAGTTTACAAATAGGTTTAATCGAAAAGTTGCGGTGCATCTTAAAGTTTTTACAATATCCCTCAAAAATTGTGAAGAAATAAGTGCCTGAAACTACTGAAACAGTGAAAATCTTCATTATTTCTGAGAACTGTCAATAGCAACTAGTTCGTCGCCATTATGGGGTTATCGACAACCGATATGCGCGAAATCAAGTCAACAATCATCAATAACTTCAACGAAAAATTTTTACAAGAAATAGTGGGTAAAGTCGTACAACTGGTAGAAAAGCAGTTTGAAGAAAGACTTAACAGGAACGAGGAGGAAATACAGACTCTTTGTGACAGGGTCGAGAATTTGGAAAAGGATAATAGACGTCTTATCATGAAAATGGACGATCAAGAGCAAATGGAGAGATCCCAAAATGTCAGAATATTTGGGCTGAAGGAAGAGGGAGCGGAAGATTTGGGTAATGTTATAGTGGATCTGTTTCAAAACAAACTGAAAGTAAACATACAAGAAAAAGATATAGTCAAATACCATCGCATACCAAACAAAAACTCAAATAACAGTACGTCGGCCGTGCTGGTGCGGTTCACCTCCAGCGATTCACGGGCATCGGTTTTGAAAAATCGAAAACTGTTGAAAAACACCGGGATTCGTATAAAAGAAGATCTGACTAAATCGCGACTGAAGTTATTTAAAAGATGTATTGATTTGTTTACGAAAAACAATGCGTGGATTCTAAGAGGAAATATTTACGTAAAACAAAACAATGAAGTTCATCGAATCGCCAGTGATGAGGACCTACACAAAATTAATGTTTAAGAGGTTTTTTTTTGTAAGGTTTTCAATAAACAATGCAGTGTAGTGTGGTATGTGGGGGGACGGGTGCTACAGCATTCTAACATGAAGGTAACATTACTGTAGATGTTTTCAAAGTAGGCAGTGTTAGACGTTATTTCTAGTCGTAAAAAATGTATTAGTATTAACTACTTTGAATGTGGCTTAATCAGTACTCGTCTTTTCGCCTATTATTATTTTTCTTCTTACACTTTTAGGTTAAAAAAATAAGAAATAATTGTTTAATAATAATTAGTACGAATCACAATGTTGTTATGCAATAATTTTAAACGAATTTATTAGTCCATACACATATACTTTGCCAATTTACAGTAATTTTATGGACACTAAATAAAATAAAAATGCCTAATTTCAAAATACATGTCAAGAATAATTAAATTAAGAGAATAAATAATGAATTTCTGTTTCATTCGTATACTCGTTGTTTTTTGGAAAAACCTCAAAAGATGTGGCAGTGGTTTCAGTTTTTATTTTTCGCAGCAAGTTATGGACTTAATTCTGATAATTTTTGGGAAAAACATAAATTGTGTCTCTGGACCTGCTAATGCCACAGATAAACGCATTGCTGTGAGGGTATGTATGCAAGTACGCATGTATACTTAAGAATGGCAATTATTTTTAGGTTGTTAGGTTTAGTCTCGTTTACAAAATTAAATAAGAACAAAATTGTAATAGTGTTACATAGAGGTTATAGGTTGACGCGGGGGCATGGGGATGACGGGGATTGGTCTTCGGGGACTGGCAATAGTGAGGAAATAAGGGATAATGGATAATGATAACATGGGTCAGCGAGTGGAGAGTGTTAATCATGAATCAATATTTGATAGTCCACATCAAAACCATTTCACAGTCGGACATCTAAATATCAGATCCATAAATTCTGGATTTGACGAATTCTGTAATTATATGACAGAATACAATTTTGATATTTTTGGAGTTTCTGAAACATGGCTCAATCCAACTTTAAGAAGTGAGAGTTTTTGCTTGCCTGGGTACGTATTTATAAGGAATGATAGGCAGGGTCGAGGAGGAGGGGTAGCTTTATACATAAAAAGCGGGTTGAAATATTCAAGGGTAAATGTGGAAATTAACTGTGCAGAAACCATAGGTATAGAATTTAAGATAGGTGGAAAAACTTATCTTTTAGTTAATAGTTATCGTTCGCCTTCTGAGAGTGTCACTTATTTTTTAGACTCCTTAGAAAATTTTCTCGGTTTTGTCAGTGTCAAATATGATTATTTATTACTGATAGGAGATCTAAATATTAACATTTTAAATAATTCTGCATACACAAATCGCCTCAAAAATATAATTCATAGTTTTAACTTATCACAAAGGATCAGTGAGCCAACAAGATTCAATTTTTCCACAAGAGAGGCTAGCCTCATTGATATAATCTGTGCTAGTGAGGATCTTATCTCTATCGATTCTAAATCATTGGCAGTTTCTCAAAATCTCTCAGATCATAACTTAATTTACTCAGCCTTTCGAAAGTCAAAAATAAATAAATCACAAAAGACTATTAAATATAGAGACTACAATAATATAGATAGAGAATCCTTCTTAAATGAAGGGTTTCTACTTGGGTGGGAGGATATTTACTATATAAACCAAATCGACCGAAAAATAGAAGTCTTTAATAAAAATTTAGTAACTGTTCTGAATAAACATGCTCCAATAAAAACAAAACAAATAACCGAAAAACCTTATGCACCATGGATAACTCAAAATATAAGAATTTTAATCAGACTAAGAGATAAAGCTCATAAAAAATTTCAAAAATCAAAATCACAGGCTCATTTTGAATATTATAAAGAACTAAGGAACTATACAAAGCATGCAATTATCCGAGAAAAAATACATTCTTTAACTTACTCTCAACAAACAAAGGCAAGGAATTTTGGACACTACCAAAAAGCTCAACATAACATGCAAGAAAACTCACTCAACTATACCCGAACACTTACAAAATGTAAATGACATACACAATTACTTCCAGCAGACCGACAATTTACCAGACACTGCTTCCCAAGAATTAATCAATTTTTACAAAAACAATGTAAACATTAACGATTCTCTTAGCTTCCAACTGTTAGACAGGGCCAGTCTAATCAAAATTGTAACTAATATCTCATCAAATGCCATTGGAGAGGATGGTTTCTCTATGAGAGACCTAAAGTCATGTATCCCATTTTGTACGAATGCCTTGCTGAATATAATCAACACATGTATTTTGGGGGGATTATTTCCAGAAATATGGAAGAAAGCTATTGTTAAACCCTTACCAAAAATAGCAGAACCTAAAAAATTTACAGACTTGAGGCCTATTAGCATATTACCCGCTACATCCAAAATTTTAGAAAGGCATATTTATAATCAAATTAGGTTTTTTTGTGACACAAACGATATCATACCAGATAGTCAATCCGGTTTTAGAAAAAACTTTAGCACAAGTACATCATTAGTTGATATCTTGGATGATATCAGACATCATCAAGAACAAAAAAATAGTACGTGCATGGTTCTTCTCGACTTTAGTAAAGCGTTCGACACTCTGAATCATGAAATGTTACTAGCTAAGTTACATTACCAGGGGTTTTCGCAGAACTCCGTAAATCTAATAAAAACATACTTAAGCAACCGTTCAAACTGTGTTATGTTAGCAAATGATTCTGCTATTTACAAAACCGATTTTAAACCTATAAAAAGAGGAGTTCCTCAAGGTTCAATTTTATCTCCTTTGCTATTTTCAGTCTACATATCTGATATGGTCAAATCGGTAAAATTCGCAAAGATAAAACAATATGCAGATGACTCACAAATATATCTCCCTGTCAATAAAACCACAATCCATATTGCACAACAACAACTAAATTCAGATCTCCAAAGAATTGACACATTTGCAAAGCATCACAATCTTAAACTAAACCCCTCAAAATCGCAAGTAATGGTTATGAATAAAAACAGTACTGAAAGAGAACATTTTGAACAAAATTTAGTAATTTCTATTAACAATGACAGAATCCCCATAGTTCAGGAGACAAAAAATCTAGGCATTATATTTGATAGCTCGCTTGGCTTCGGCAGTCATATAAAAAACAGAACAAATTTAGCTTACATGCGACTAAAAAATATAAACAAATTAAAAAAACATTTATCAGCCAAACAAAAATATTATTTGTGTAATACCTTAATTTTATCACTTTTTGACTATGGAGATGTCGTCTATGGTGATTCGCTATCGTCGCGAACCGAAAAATGCATACAAAAAGTTCAAAATAGTTGCATTTGGAATTCCGTATCGAAACCATATCACTCCTTATCTGAATAACTACAACATATTAAACATGACGAATCGCAGAAAATATCACATGTATTCTTTTATCTATAGGGTTATAAAAACAGGTCAACCGCCCTATTTAAGAGAAAGATTTGTGCCTTTGCCTAGTGCCCAGAGAAGTAGAAATAATCTCAATTTTATCGTACCTAGGCATAGAACGCGTTCCTTCCGACAATCGTTTGCCTATGTGGCGGTTCACTTATGGAATAATTTACCAACTTCAGTTAAAAGCTCATCGTCAAAAACATTCTCAAAACTGACAAAAACGTTGTTACAGAATCACCAGCTACTTTAGCAGCGTTTGTGTGAGCAAAAATAACGTTTTTACATTCCTACTCGCTGACAAGTTGTATAGATTTGTTTTTCGCGTCCGTTGCCAGCTCCCGGGGGTTCTCTCTTCGTTTTTGCCTTTTTTGTGTTTCACCGCCTCTTCATTTGCCTCTTTATTGTATTTTTTATTTTGTTTAAGAACTTTTAGGGTATTCAGGGCTTTCTCGCATGGACTCTTTGTATTAAAGGGTCCAATGTATCGGTTTTATAATCGAGAGACTGTCCTTTTTCGTCATTACTCTATATGTAGAATTTCTTTTGTTTATGATGTTTATTCATGACGAAATAAATATTTTGAATTTGAATTTGAATTGAAATAAATTGTTGATTAGTTACAAACTGTCAAAATTAGCTTTGTGAGCATTATAATAAAAACGTGTTTGAAGATGAATATTTTTAAAAGAAGAAATGGTGAATATGGTGTTCGTCTTGGGCGAAGCCCAAATAAATAGTTTCCTGGCATCTCGCATTTATAAGCAACGGTACCTTAATATGCGACATCCAAGACCGAAAACATTTTCCACACTACGAGAACGTTTTGAATCAAGTGAAGCAGTGGAATATAGTAAAAAATGTATAAATAATCCAAGTGTCACCAATGAGGCGAATCAGTTGGAGGTTCTATTAAAGTTGCAGGAAAATCCCCACTTAAGTGCACGGCAAATTGGAGCAGAAACTGATATATGCAGAACTTCAGTCCAAAGGATTATTCACAAGCATAGGTACCATCCATATCACCTATGCTTGCATCAAGACCTTCGTCCTCAGGATTTCGCAGCTCGAATGGAGTTTAGTAGAATTATGTTAAATAAAGTGAGTGAAGACACTACTTTCCTGGATATGGTTCTTTTTAGCGATGAGGCAACTTTTAACATCATAGGTATTGTCAACAGGCATAACAAGCACTATTATGCGACGGAAAACCCTTACTGGGTTAGGCAAATAGATTTCCAAAATAAATGGAGCTTGAATGTTTGGGGAGGAGTTATTGGCAGACAAGTTATCGGGCCTTTCTTTGTCGACAACAGATTAACAGGTACAGAATACTTGAATTTTTTGATCGAGCATTTGCCTTTGCTTTTGGAGGATGTCAACCTGCAAACTTGGATGCATATGTACTTCCAACCTGCCGGCGCACCTGCGCATTATCATAATCGTGTGCGTAACTATTTGGACACCTGGAGTAGCAATTGTTGGATCGGTCGTAATGGGCCAATATCTTCGCCTCCTAGATCGCCGGAAAAATGTATACACTACGAGAACGTTTTGAATCAAGTGGAGCAGCGGAATATAGTAAAAAATGTATAAATAATCCAAGTTTCACCAATGAGGCGAATCAGCAGTTGCAGGAAAATCCCCATTTAACAACAAATTAACAGGTAGGTGGTAGATGGTCTCTGACTGTCGAACGCGGAGGTACCACCCGGCGGTTCTCGTAGGCGGAGCCAGAATGTGTGCATGTTGCATGCCCACGTGTTCCCTCGCCAGAGTCCGTGTGGCGTCCCCCCCTTTCCCATGTATCCCCCTATAGCCCCACGGTACCCAATGGGTGCTTAGGCCTTAGGCCTTCGTGGTAGCTGGAGTATAAAAAAAAGGTACAGAATACTTGAATTTTTTGATCGAGCATTTGATTTTGGTTTTGAAGGATGTCAACCTGTAAACTCGGATGCAAATGTACTTCCAACATGACGGCGCACCTGCGCATTATCATAATCGTGTGCGTAACTATTTGGACACCTGGAATGACAATCATTGGTTCGGTCGTGATGGGCCTATGTCTTGGCCTCCTAGATCACCAGATATGACACCGATGGACTTCTTTCTATGAGGCTACGTTAAGCAAGAGGTTTATAGATATCCACTATCTAACCCGGAAAATATGAAGGAAAGGATTAAGGATGCTTTTCTGAACATAAGGGAACACATGCTGAGGGATGTGCAACGGTCATTTTTCCAAAGACTACGGCTGTGTATTCAACATGGTGGAGATATTTTCTAGAGGGTTTTGTAGATTAGGTCTTGAGTAGTGATAGTTGTTTGTTTATGTTGTTGTTATAGTTGTTTTTCTGTATTATGCTTGAAGCTGATTTATACTGTTCTGATTGTTATTAGTTTTTACGTCAAATATGTACTCTTAGTGACAATATGAAACTAGCCCACTGTTTGTCTTTTGTTTTCATGGATGATGTGATTTTTTTCCTTAAATTTGATGTGTTGTTCAATTGAAAGCTTAATAACTCAAAATCTAGTCATTTTATCTGAATCAAACCTTATACAAAAAAAGCTTATAAAAAATTGAATCCAAACTTGCACAAATATACAGGGTGATGCATTTGAATTTTTTGTGAAAAAGTACAATTTGGGTTTTTAACCACCGTGTATGAGCAAAAATGAAAATTCGAAAAAGTAATAAATAAGATAAACGCTGAGGTGCTTAAGTTTTCTTTGATACAAAATTCAGCACTCCAAATTTCAAAACGGCGGATTGAGGGGTTGCCGAAGTGGACGGTTTTTCTGGACAAAACACCTTACATCTCAGTAGCTATTTACCAAAACCACATTGTATGTTATATCAATATTCTTGTTTTGAATTGGTTTATCCAAATATGCAATAAAATTTGAGGCATTCCATTTAAAAAATCACAACTTTGATATGTAGGTCAAAATTGGGACACTCTGTATAATTACCCATATTTTAGAAATGCGCCCACAAATGTCATGTATTTGTTTATGAGTAATATTCCGTCCACACGGAGAAGAAGAAGCTCCAACGGTTGCAGACAACCTGGTTGACAAATTTATTAGCCGATTTGGAGTCCCACTGGAGCTGCACTTTACCAGTTTAAGAACTTCGAGAGCGAGCTAGGCGTCAAGAAGACTAGAACTACAGCGCTACACTCCCAATCAGACGGGCTGATGGAAAGGATGAACCGGACAATTAGATAGTACCTGGCAAAAGTGGCCACCAGCGTGATTGGGACTGGTATCTCCCCATGTCCCAGATGGCGTATTGGGCTGCAGTTAACGGGTCAACGGGCCATATCCCAGCAAAAGTGTTGTTCGGGCATTAGCTCCTCCTACCTTGTGACCTAGAGTTTGGAAGTTCCGGATGTGGCAGTTGACGACTACGTATCCACCCTGGAGAAACGCATGGTCGAGGGCCATGAGGACGCATTCAAATCAAAATTGCTATTGATCGCATTAAGGACCGTTACGACGTCTTCGGCGAATACGGCTATCAACAGGGCGACCTGATGCGGCTGTGTGGCTGTATTACCACCCAAAGGAAGAAATGCCTTTCACCAAAGCTGTAACAGTCGTGGGAAGGTCCCTATGAGGTTTTGAAGAGGATCAGTGTAGTCATGTAGCGAATTGGATGCCAAGGGAAAGCTGAGAGTCGTTTACTACAACCGACTGATCCATTTTGCCATAAGTTATGAGGAAGCGAGCGTCCACCGCCTTCAAGCAGAAGATACTGAGCTCTCGTTGGAATAATTCCTCGGAGCTTATTCGGGAAGCGGCAAAGCTCGTTTTGGCGTGACCAGGGAAGTATAAGAGGATTTGCTGTCGCTTGGTAATACTCGCTGGCATGCTACGCAGCCGAGGACGTGAACTCCTCAGGACATGTAGCTTTCCTGTTCCAGAAAAAGCTTGGATGCCATTTGAGGTTCGAAGAGAGCAACAGCTGCAGGTTGGGAAGGTGCTGTGTACTCCGAGGATGGTCGCCGATTCGTCTAGGCACTAGTTTCCAGGGTTGCTCGACTTCAACTGCCGACCTGTTGTGCAAGTTGGTAAGTCCTGAGAGACATATGGCTATACCTGATGTCCTGGAGCGCCCGCAAGCTGGCAATATCGAAGCTGGAGTATGAGCGAGTTGGGCAGGAGTGGATGGCCTCAAGGAATATGCTGGAGGTTCTGTTTCAGCATACGGGTGTGGAAATCCTGATTTGCAGTGACGCCTTCCTGTGGAAAGGAGCCCAGGAGAAGAAGGTGCCATGACGCTTAAATAGAATATCCAGATGCACCAAGGGACCTACCTGCCGATATCGCCATGATCCAGGAAAGCGGTCTTGAGGAGGGAGCAGCCAGTCAGTTAGAGGACCGCCGAAAATGAGTCACCAGCAGCGCGAAACGCAATAGTCCAGTCGGCGGTGTTATACATTTGTAATAAATTAGTGCGAGTATAATAAATTAAACTTTAATTAGTAGAAATAGTGTTTTTGTTTTCGTCATTCAATGAATGACTAGGTGTAGAAAGTTACTGACACTACCTCCACACACCAGTGACCAGTGGCTTGATTCTAAATGAGTTTCGACCATTGAAATTGATTTAGATGGCGTCTTGTGAGGATATACTTGATTAGCTATGATAATTTTGACAGTGCCATGATAATTTGAATATAGAAGACCAATATAATCAGATTTCAAAATTATCATAGCGAATCAACTATATCGTCACACGGCGCTATCGAAATCAATTTCAACGGTCGAAACTCATTTAGAATCAAGCCCATGGTCTTGTTATTAAACCGGTCCCACACGATGTGGTGAATGCCTTACAACGTTGGACGCATGGCCATTCGCCACACCGTGTGGGAGAGCGCTGATGGATTACATGTATCCAACGTTCGCCACATGGCACGTTCGGGCTCTTGTCCGTAAATTTGCAACGTTGGAAGCATGGTTCGTTACGTTCCCACACGAGATGTCACGTGTTTAATGGTTTTAGGTTAGAACCAGTAGCGGCGAAAAAGATTATTTGTTTGCTGTAATTGTGGTGAAGTAGTGATATGTAGGAAGTATTTTGATTTGAATACTTACCTATTCATAATAATGTATTTTCCGTAACTAACTTTTGAGGAGAATCAATTAAATTAGTATAGGCTGCCATAATAACACTTTTTTCATATCGCTAATATTTTGTGCGTTTCGCAGGTGAGTTATGGCTGGGCTAAGGATATGTATTTTAGTAAATTATAAATTATCAAGTGCTTACAGTTGTTTCATTATAATGTCCTGTTGCAATGCAAGACTAGTTGAGAAATATATTGACTTGCATTTCATAACTAACGAAAACGATTAATAAATGATAACTTTGAAAGTACTATCAGGATTTCGATGAAATTTTGACCCTACGTTACTACTATGAAAATGACGAAAAAGCTCTGCAGTTTTTGAAAATCGGTGCAGTGGCGGCGGAGTTATCATCGAAAAACAAACAAAAAACGGTCAAACTTCGTTTTTAGACATATCTGAGGCTTCTGACAGACTTAAGTTTTGGTCGCTGAAGACATATCTGAAATTATTTTTCGGCGCTCGAAAAATTGTTTCATCGTTCATTTTGTACAATTTTTCCTTCAGTTGTAAAGCTTCAAGCGCGACACTGACACCGATAATCGACGTTGGCGCCACCATGCGTCGAACGTCCGAGACTAAAAAGTTCATCCCATGGTGTAGGAGACACACTTGCCAATTGTGGGGTGTTGAACGTTGTAAACAACGTTGTATACAACGTTGGAAGCATCGTGTGGGACCCGCATGATTGTGTAACATTTTCAAACGAATAATTGTCATCTTGAGTAAAAAAATTTACGGAACTTTTTTCAGATTGGCCTTGATGCATGGGAAAGCACTAGGAGATAGGTGGGATTGTGCAGCAAGAATAGGGAAAAAATTGGAGCCCAGATGTGATAGACCACAGGAGAACTGTCACCGATTTTTGGACCTTACTGGTAAGCATTTTTTATTTCCGTACATGGCACTCAGATGTGAAATGAACTATTGGCGATTGTAAACTATCTAGGCGCCACCTTGTGGCGTGTAGGCACTAGGAAGTTAAAAAACAAAAAAATGTATGCGTTTCGTATGGTACCTTGCATAACAAGTGAAAATGCCGGGAAATATCGCTGTGCGTTGGGATGGAAAGCGTAAAATAATTGCATCACCTTTACATGAGCAGGCATAAAGAACAAGCATTGAGAAAAATGATTAAATAATTAACGGCGGCAGTAAAAATCATATTGTTTTCACCGTTGGTGTTGGTAGTCTACATTTTTCTTTCAGTAACTATGGAAAGCCAGCTTCTAGCTTACTATTCTTGTTTGGATATAGTAAAATTTAACTGTGAACTTTAAATGACTGAAAATCTTGAAATATCTTTGATTTGTGGCGATATTTTGTGGCAGTTCAACATGGCCCACTTTATTGTTATTAGGGCTAATTTTTATCTACGCCCTTAAAACGTTTGTATGACTGTAAACTCCTATAAATATACAACACTAGCTGACCCGACAGACGTTGTGCTATCTTAGCTATGAACTGGACTGAATAGTGAATAATAAAAGCGTAAATATATGGAATATAGGTAATTGTATAGCGAAGTGTTTGTACCACCATGTGGCTAGCGAAATATGTTGGCAGCACTGTCTTTCCACCTTCCACCATCAACTTATCTTGAAAGTAGGCATAAAATTATGTGGTATGATTTTTGTTGCGCCAAATATCGTCATTTGAAAGCAATTATTGTATTACTGGATATGAGTTAAAAAATGTATAGAATCTTATATCTTCTTGGTAAATATCTTTGACTCGCAGCATTGCGAATTCTGCGACCTAGGTCGTTACGTCTAATTGGTGGCATTTTTAAAAGTCACAATTTTAATATAAGGTGTGATTGCGGTGAACTAACTTCCACCCTTGTTGGTTATTTTTGAACAAATACTTCCCAAAAAGAAAATATTTTTTCATCGATAAACACTGTTAAACGATAATATAAATTAGCGGCATGCGAGCTGTTCAAAATGATAGAGTAGTGAAAGTCAATTAAGCAAAAGAAACGTATTTTCATCCACCATTTTTATTTATAGAGTTAACTGACAAAGATAACAATTAGGCAACACTGCAGCTTCTTTTGAAAGGGCCATCACAAAGTACGGATGGTAAAGAAATTAAGTCAAAAAACGAAAGTACCGTGTTTTCATAAGCAATTTTCTCTCACATAGCTAACTGTTTGAATAAAGATGGCGGAGAGGAGTGCCTATCTCTTTTGCTACTTGAGATATTTCTTCTGCTGTGCGTGCTCCATGCTCAAATAATCATTAGGTTTTCGATGATATTCCAATTTTCTGCGCAATTTTCTTGATTTTTCTTTCCGTAAGAACCTTCTATACATTATTAGGATAGTTTAAAAAAAAGATGAGTGAAAACGGTAAAGGCGTTCAAGCTATGGCGTTATGGAGTGACCACGGGAAATAGGGATTCATTTATATATATACAGGGTGTAAAGTTAGTATGGATCAATGGAAGTCAGGTGCTAGAGGGCCTCAAAACCTATCGAATGAACCCCTATATGTGTGAAAAATCACAACTTTGATATGTAGGTCGAAATTGGGACACGTTGTATAATGACTAATAATTCAGAAATGTGCCTTCAAATACCATGTATAACATCCCATAAATAGATTTTCCCAAAATGTATTTGTTTATGAGTAATATTCCGACCACACATGGATGGGCCACCCTATATACGAGCCCCTTCCCACTTTCAGTTATTTTCAATAAAGCTATTTCAGTCAATTGTTAAGAAAATAACAAGAGATTCTTAATAAAGCTATTTCAATTACTTGTTACTCCCCTAACAAGTTATTTTCAATAAAGCTATTTCAATCAATTGTTAGCGAAATAACAAGAGATTCTTAATAAAGCTATTTCAATTACTTGTTACTCCCCTAACAAGTTATTTTCAATAAAGCTATTTCATTCAATTGTTAAGGAAATAACAAGAGATTCTTAATAAAGCTATTTCAATTACTTGTTACTCCCCTAACAAGTTATTTTGAATAAAGCTATTTCAATCAATATTGAAATCTTAGTTTTTTTCTTATCAAACACAAATAATAAAAATGTAGCGGGGTGTTATAGGTTTAAAATATTAACAATGAATATTTTGATAAAATATAGTAGAAAACACCAACTTTATCACTCCCTAATCAAATTTACAGCATAAAAATAAAACATGTTGCAATTACAGCATTTCAACATATTTTCATTTCAATGCAAAATAAGTCTATAACGCATAGGTGGCTGTGAAAATAAAAGCCATGACAATTGTTTTTATTAATCGCAGCTGTCAGAATACGTTTAAAATAGTTTTGGGTAAAGGTTTTCAAAATGGGTAGAGGAAAGGTTATTAGTGAGAAAATTCGGTTACTAATAATTAAATTTTTTAATTCTGGGAAATCAAACTCAGAAATTGCAACTTTGTTAGACTTATCGCGGTACAGTGTCAGAAATATTGTTAGAAGATATAACGTAACTGGTTCAGTTAATATTAAGCCACGATATGTGAAAAAAAGTAATATCACAAATGCCGACCGAAGAGTATTAAGAAGAATAATCGTGGAAAACAGGCGTGTCAATTATTTACAATTAAGTGCTCTGTGGAGTGACGCTGTTGGAAGGAGAATTTCGAGATCCGCAACTCATAGAGAGGCCCACAAACTGGGATTTAGCATTTGCAAGGTAAGTTTTCTTATAAAAAAAGTGAAGTAAAAACCCTAAAGTTGCACAACTTGTTTATTGGCCAAAGAAAAGCCACTATTAACTCCACTGCAAAAGAAAAATCGGCTTAGGCCCGTACCGTCAGTCGTCCCTACAACTGTAGGGCTCGTTTATGGCCTTCTTGATTTCGATAATATTACGTCTTCTTCATTAACGCACATGTATGTCCTTCTTTTGATTTCCGACATCTGACAGTTCTGGCTTGAGGTTGTTTTGACGTTCACGTCACATGACAGCAGAACCATAATTTGTAATTTTCTGGCAAATAATTAGGTATCGATCACTCAAAAATACCTCGCCACATTGAACAAATTCTACAACCTGTGGTATCTTCAAGAAATTGTAGAGTTAGGAAAATTAATGCACATGGATATATTATACTATAATATATTTGTGTGTATGGAAGTCCAGAAGCTTACAACCAAGATATTCTCTTGATGGAGGTTGGTAAGTTACAAAACAAATCGTTGCATATCCATATGATATACTTATCGCATTATTTTCAGGTGTGATTCATTATCACAGACTTTATGAGAAGTTGGTTCCTCCGTAAAATGCTATGTTTACTTTGGAAGGATAAGGAGGTGAATGATCTTTCTAACAAGGAATTTATGCATCCAGGCATAATTGAAGGAATCATACAGAAACAAAACGTGAATTTGATTTATGTGACCGATATGTGCTACACTGCAATTTGTTCATTAAAGCCTGGCATAAACCTGTATGATTATAGTCATAATGATAAGAATGAATACTTACGAACTTGAAGACAAGCTGTGCTAAGCAAGTATGTATAATGTGTAAAGGTTCTGAAATTGAGTCCATGGTAAATTGACAATTATGATTTCAGGATATTAAAAAGAGCATGGGCATGTAGGAGCACCAATTATGAGACATTACTGTTGAAAAATATCAAAAAATAATGTATAGCACGCCACCTATCTTATATCATGTGAAACCTGTCTTATATGTATTGCTACCTTGATCTCTAAAATAAACTTAGTCGACATCCAGCATTCAAACAATAGCGTTGATATTTCGCCCTATCCCGTAACAGGTTATGGGCCCTACCACGTGCGAGTGGGTCGAAAAATCGCAGAAGTTTGAAGTAAATACGTGAGTTACTAAAAATGTCGTCAGTTAATTATCTAGCGGGAGTGCCAAAGCTAATTGGCCGCGAGAATTACGATAATTGGGCGTTTGCAATTGAAAATGTGTTTGTATTGGATGGATACACGGATTGTCTGGTTCAAGGCAAAGAAATAGACAATGACAAAGTGTCGAAAGCTAAGGCGAAGCTTGTGTTATCAATTGATATTCAGAAGGATAAGACGGCGGCAGATTTGTGGGATACACTGAGAGAGCTGTACGGCGAAAAAGGTTTTACCAGGAAGATTGACCTTTTAAGATCACTCATCAGTCTCAGGTTAGTTAATTGTGAAAGCATGGAAAATTATGTTACTCAAATGATCGAAACAGCGCAGAAATTAAAGCGTAGTGGTCTCGATGTTAGCTCAGAATGGATTGGTTCACTTCTCTTGGCGGGATTGCCAGAAAGATTCACTCCAATGATAATGGCGATTGAACACAGCGGAATAGACATAAGGGCGGACGCCATTAAAGCCAAATTGATGAATATGCAGAAGGACAGTGGCGCGGTGGAGAAAACAGGCAGCGCTTTTGTCAGCAAAGGCAGTAGTGGCAGCAGTAAGTTTCGAAAAAATCACAAAGATGGTAGCAGCGGTAGCAGCATAGCTGGGAAGAAGGTCGGTAAAGAAGTCATCTGTTACGAGTGTAAATTACCTGGCCACTTCAAAAATAGGTGTCCTACTTTACGCAAGGAATTTGAAAATTTCAGGAAGTCGCAGAAAAAAGGTGAACAAAATAGAGCAGCGTTTAGTGCCATTTTCTTAACCGGAAATTTTAATAGATCGGAGTGGTACATTGATTCGGTTGCAAGTGCGCATTTCACATCACGGAACGATTGGTTGAATGACATTACTGATGATATTGAGTTCCATGAAATTTTAGTGGCAAACGGCGAAAAATTGAATATTCTGTGTGCTGGAAAAGTTGACTTGACAACGGTATATGATCAAAACAAATATGAAGTTGGAATAGAAAAGGTTTACTATGTCCCAAAGCTTCCCACCAATTTACTGTCGGTAAGCCAGTTAATCAAGCATAAAAATAAAGTATTTTTTGATGATGATGGTTGCCATATTACTAACAGATTTGGCACCTGTGTTGCGATTAGGTCATATCAATGATAGAGACTTGCTTGCTATGAAAAATGGAGTGGTGGAAGGACTAGATTTCAAGGGGAGTTCACAGGTCGATGAACTCTGTGAGGTGTGTTGTCAGGGTAAATAGTCGAGACTGCCCTTTAAAAACAAAGGTAACAGGGCGACAGAACTACACGAGATTGTGCATGGTGATTTATGCGGTCCTATGGAGGTTAAGTCAATAGGAGGATCTAGATATTTCTTGGCTCTTGAGGACGACTTAAGCAAAATGGTGTTTGTTTATTTTTTAAAAAACAAAAGTGAAACACTGGAGAAGTTTAAAGAGTTTAAGTTGTTTGTTGAAAATCAGAAAGGTGTCAAAATCAAGTGCTTTAGAACAGATAATGGAGGCGAATTCTGTAGTTCTAGCTTTGAAAAGTTCTTAGAGACAAATGGGATCGTTCATCAAAAGACCACCCCATATACACCACAGCAAAATGGCACGTCTGAGAGGATGAATAGAACACTTGTCGAGAAAGCAAGGTGCTTATTATTTGATGCTGGTCTCTCCAAGCAGTTTTGGGCAGAAGCGATAGGCACAGCAGTATATCTTAGGAACCGTTCTGTTGTTTCAGGGCTTGAAAATAAAACACCTTATGAAGCATTTTATTATAAGAAACCTAATGTTAGTCATCTCCGTATCTTTGGCACTGAAGTGATGGTTCACATACCCAAAGAAAAAAGGCAAAAATTTGACATGAAGTCTGAAAAAATGTTTTTAGTAGGCTATGGTCAAAATGTTAAGGGCTATAGGCTTTATGATCCTGTTAAGAAGGATGTTATCATTAGCCGGGATGTCATCATCAATGAAAAGCTGAAAACATATGACCTAATGTTAGTCACCTCCGTATCTTTGGCACTGAAGTGATGGTTCACATACCCAAAGAAAAAAGGCAAAAATTTGACATGAAGTCTGAAAAAACGTTTTTAGTAGGCTATGGTCAAAATGTTAAGGGCTATAGGCTTTATGATCCTGTTAAGAAGGATGTTATCATTAGCCGGGATGTCATCATCAATGAAAAGCTGAAAACACTGAAAACATATGATTTTTTACAGTTGCCAAATTCTGAAAAATTATCAGAAAAGAATTTAGCTCAAGTGGGGGAACAAAACAAAAGTTTATAAATTGAAGATCAACAAGATGTGTACTATGATGTGGCAGATGATCCGAATGACAGTGATTTTGTGCCTGATAGTGTTGAGGTTGTTGAATCAGTGGGTACAATAAAAAAATCTGAAAGACAGAGAAAGCCAAAACAATATGATGATTATGTAACATTTTCATGTCAAAGCGAGGTCAACTTGGATGACATACCAATGTCAGTGTCAGAAGCACTTTCAAGATCAGATTCAAGTAAATGGAAACAAGCCATGGAAGATGAGATGTCATCATTTAAAGAAAATAACGCATGGGACTTGGTTGAAACACCATGCAGTGGTACTATGGTAGAGTGCAAGTGGGTGTTTAAAAAGAAAATTGATCATGAAAATAAGATGTGTTATCGTGCGCGTCTTGTAGCAAAGGGTTATACGCAGCAAGAAGGTATAGATTACGATGAAACATTTTCTCCTGTAATCAAATACTCTAGTTTGCGTTTATTATTAGCTCTGTCAGTGAAATTAGATTTAGAGCTTACTCATTTAGATGTAAAGACAGCCTTTTTAAATGGCCAACTACAGGAAACAGTTTTTATGCAACAGCCAGAAGGCTTTGTCACTGAGGAAAACAAAAATAAAGTTTTTCATTTGAAAAGGCAATATATGGACTAAAGCAATCCTCTCGTGCTTGTTATCAAAAGGTAAACGAAATGTTGATTAGTCTTGCATTTAAGAAGTCTGATTATGAATCTTGTCTTTATTTTAAGAGGAAAGATACTAGTTTAATTATAATTGCACTGCATGTCGATGATTTTATAGTTTTAAGCAATGATAAATTAGAAACAGATGCTTTAATTAAGCAGCTTAACTCAAATTTTAAGATTAAAAACTTGGGGGACTTGAAATTATGTTTAGGTATGAGAATTCGTAGAGGTAAGGATCAGATTAGCTTAGATCAGTTGCTTAAAAAGTTTAACATGACAAATTGTAATGCAGTCAGTACGCCAATTGATAATTTTGATTTTTCAGAATGTTCTGTGGGAATCAATTTCCTGTATAAAAGTCCAGAAGCTTACAACCAAGCTGTTCTCTTGATGAAGGTTGGTAAGTTACAAAACAAATCATTGGATATTCATATTATGTATATACTTATTGCATTATTTTCAGGTGTAATTCATTCAAACAGACTTTACAAGAAGTTGGTTCCTCCATGGATAACAAACATACCCCGAATGCAATTGCATTGTTGATGTCAAGATGCCTGTTCGCAAATCATTACTGGACTCTATGTGAAGTGTCAAGCTACAAATATGTACAATGTGTGTATGTGAAGACCGTAATGACCATTTATCATTGTTATTTCAGGATGCTTGAAATGCCATATCCATGTAGGATTACCAAATATAAAGTATTACAGGGAGTAAACACAGTTGTAGCATGAATTTAAATCAGAAAAACTGCATGACATAAAATTCCACAATTAATTACAAATGGAAAAATACAAGAAAATTCTGACTCATCCAGGGAATCACTTTCCTGTTAAACAAAATTTCAAACACTTCAAAGGTCTAGATAAGCAGAAAAGACCCATTATTTTGAAAAGTGTACCTCAAAGTCAGGCTAGGTTAAGCCCCAATAAGTGAGATAATAAGGTAATTGCGTTTCAGGTAATTTGTCTTGTATTGTATCATATGCAACTTAACATAACTTATAAAGTTAAGTAAATTTGCTGATCATTACAGGTAGGTCTTACCTGGCTCTGAGATACAAAATTTGATTTGAATTTAAACTTCTAGGTATAAATTGTGGTTTTAAATTATTATTTATAATTGAGACTCCAGCTACTGAGGATACCAAAAAAATACATCAGCGGCAATAATAAGATTGATGCACTGAGCCTGTTGTACTTTTTAAATGTGTCGCACCATATATAAGTGTTGTAGCATATTGTATAAGGAAAAAAAGTAAGAAAACTTAAATTTTATTAAGAAATTCAAATGTCAATACTAAAAGTTTTTAATTGATTTGGAACCCTAACTTAAAAGGGAAAATCTATCAAAAGTATGGCGTGTGAAAGGAAAGCATTTTCGGGTTGAAAAAGAAATATCAAGAATTAAACTGGTTTGATATCTGAAACACTCATATGAAAAGCAGAGTTTGTTAGTTATGATAGAAACAGCAAAAAAAATCTGCTCAAAAGTGAGCATTTACCTCTTGTAATACTAGGAGCTGCAATTCAGTGTATTTCCTAATTGTACATGAGTGATTTTTTGGGTGAAAATCATAGGTCTGACTAAAAAAAATTCTTTTCAAAAATACTGTTTATTTATACATAGTGAATTGTGATACTAACGATATTACGATCATGCAAAGAAACAGTATTTTAATTTCATAAAATTTGCTCATAAATCACTGATGATTTTAAGAGCAATATTTATTTTAAGAGAAATCAGTTGCCTACTATCATTGTCTGCCAAAATAGGCAAGTGAAATTCGTACGAACGCCACTGGTGGGAATTGAAAGAATGTTGCATTAAAAATACCTCTTGATGTACATGTATGCCAAACTTTGATAAAGTATTTGAAGTGGTATTCCAGATCTTTACAAAAAATTTTATTAACTTTTGAACAGTTTACCACTCTGTTTCTCAAAGGTCAAGAGATTTAGGATATACGTCATATGAAATATTCTTAAAATGGACTCAAAGTTACCCCCTTAAACATAGATATTCAATTGGAAAACACCCTGTATATTTTATGTAAGTAAATTAAAAATGAATAAAGGTTATTGTGATACACTGTTGTAGTTTTTCATTTTTGATATATTGTTTTTTGGCTACATATTCATAATTCCTGTAATTAGTTGTACCTTTTGGATTGGTGATACTTACGTTTTGACATACTACGTATGAGTTGATTAACAATTTCATGTATTATACTTTTCAGATGGCAAGTATTTGTGGAATGTAAATAAAAGCATCATTGCTAAAATCAATATTTATTTAGAAATATAATAGGTTCTTTCAGAAATATATGGAAATACAGATTTCATCAATTTGTCATTCTTCTTTTCTCTTAAAACAAATGTTTCATCATGATGTTAACAATATTGTATGCTACTTTCAAAATTAGAAGCTCTACAAACAAAACACTATGTGGACAAACAATTTAAATATATAGACTCTTCTTTTTCCTCGTAACGTGCCTTACACTAGAATTATTCTGTCCTGCAACAGTATCTTGTAATCTCGGCTTCTCAGGATGGGATGTATCTTTGAGCAATGCAAGTAGATCTGAAAAAATACCATTAAAAGGGTGATTTCTTACATTTTACTCCTTAGCACCGATACAACCATAAGTGTTGAAATATGTATTTCATATAGTCTTTAGTTACACCACTGGAATTTTATTTTTGTCATTGTCATCATTTGCTACTGTGCTTCCATTGTGTGAAGTATTTAATTACTCAGGACAATTGTTGGCCAAAGGTGGTCAATAACAAAGAAAAAGGTAATGATTTTTTAGCAATACTCCAACTTTATCATTCAGTTGAATAGTTAAGAAATCTCAAACACATGGCCTTAGCTTTGTGAAAATCGTCGAATAAAAATGTCGATTACAATATTCAAGAATGCACTTTATCGAGTTCCGTAAGACATTTCAGCTATCCAACATGCAACATTAACCATTCGAGAACCAATTGCCTAAGCATAACAAAGTTCATCTTGAGCTCCATAACTTTAAAACTCATGATTATATATACAGGCTTATGCATTCCTTAAACTAACAAATTCTACTGTAAAAATATCGAACACAAAAGGCAAACACATATGTTTCAAAATGGTGTGGTTACTACAGGTGTGCTAGGATGCTTCCATGTGCCTGAATGTGTAAATTCCTTCTTATGAAGATGATTCAGCTCTCTATCGTTCTTAGTTTACGTCTGTTGGCAATATCAGGATTAACTTTTTTGCAATATATCAATCCCTCACATTATTTTTATCAATGTTTACACCTCGATCACAATATAGGTTGCTCTAGGTTGGCCTTGGTTAAGCTGTCAATTCTAAATATTCAACTGTTCTGTGTTTGAATCGATTCTACGCTTGGTTTTTGCCCTGAGGCTCACTGCATCATTTTTCTTATTTCCAATCACATTGTTGTATTGTTTATTGACGAATATTTTTCTTTTGTAGTCTGCATTATCAACAGGAACTAAAAACCACAATTTATACACAGAACATTCAAATATTTGAAATTGACAGTTTGAAGTTTTGATATGATACATTTTCATGACAGCTTCCCATTTAAAAAAAACTTTTTCTGTTTATATCAATATATATAATATATATATGCCCACAAGGCTAATATTGTAAAACAAGGCGAGCACCTGAAATATTAGTCCTATTCAGTGTTTGACATTCCTTAAGCAGGGAATTGATTCCCAGTTTTATTGTAATTAGTTGTGGAATTTTCTGCCATGATGGTATAAAGTAATGAAGAATTTAACTTCATGCTGCAACTCCATTTTCCCATTTACACCTTGTAATGTCTCATGTCAGTTTACCATGGACTCAATTTCAGAACCTTTACACATTATACATACTTGCTTAGCACAGCTTGTTTTCAAGTTCGTAAGTGTTCTTTCTTATCATTATGACTATGATCACATAGCATTTTAATGAGGAACCAACTTCTCATAAAGTCTGTGATAATGAATCACACCTGCGATAAGTATATAATATGGATATGCAATGTTTTGTTTTATAACTTACCAACCTCCATCAAGAGAATAGCTTGGTTGTAAGATTCTGGACTTTCATACACACAAATATACTATTATCATATAATATATCCATGTGCATTAATTTTCCTAACTCAACAATTTCTTGAAGATACCACAGGTTGTGGAAGTTGTTCAATGTAGCGAGGTATTTTTGAGTGATCGACATTATTTACAAGAAAATTATAAATTATGGTTCTGCCGTCGTGTGTCTTGAACGTCAAAACAACCTCAAGCCAGAACTGTCAGATGTCGGAAATCAAAAGGAGGACATACATGTACGTTAACGAAGAAAACGTAATATTATCGAAATCAAGAAGGCCACAAACGAGCCCTAAAATTGTAGGGACAACTGACGATACGAGCCTTAGATGGGCTAAAGAACATAGACAATGGACACCTCAACAATGGTGTGCAATACAATGGAGTGATGAGGCCCGATTCGAAGTTTGTGTTGGTGACAGTGGCAGTAGAGTGATTCGCAAAAGAGAATGAAGCATTTCATGTTGACTGTCTGAAGAGAAAAGTGAAATTTTCAGCATCCATTATGGTCTGGGGTAGTATGTCATCAAAAGGAGTAGGAAAACTTCATTTTATTGATGGAAATGTGGATACAAACAAATATTTGGCAATTTTAGAAGAATCGCTTTTACCAGTGATGGAATAATGTTTGACATCCGGCCAAGATTTTGTGTTTCAACAAGATGGTGTAGCGTGCCATACCTCAAAAAAGGCTATAAAATAGATGGAAGAAAATAATGTACCACTTTTGAAATGGGTTTCTAGTAGTCCAGATCTGTCACCTATTGAAACTTTGTGGCACGAGATGAAAAAGGTTCTACGACAACATCCTGCTCGTACAGTCACCGAACTGAGACAAAAGCTACAAGAAATATAGGATTGTTTTACACCAAATTTTTGCCAAAACTTGGTTAACACTATGCCCTAAAGAATTTCAGCAGTAATAAAAAATAAAGGTGATGTTACCCAATGGTAATCTTTCAATTTTTGCTTTGTTAACTCCGCGCATTTATTCGCACATTGTTTATTTGTTCAGATGTTCTATTAGTGTGATTTCAAATATGTATTTTTTACGACTAGAGTGTATCTAAAATGTTTTTGAGAAAATAAATTGTTTTAGAAGTAAATAGTTTCGTCATGTTTAGTTTATCAAGGCATATTTTGGTACAAATTTTGAAGTGGGCCAACTGAAGTGGGAAGGGGCTCGTATATATATATATATATGTTTTCTCCAAAATGAAAGATAGCGTTCCTATCCAACATCGTCTACTCCATCAATTGCAATAACTGCAATCTCACATACATAGGTCAAACCTCAAGATCCCTTAAAGGTAGAATAACCTCACATAAAAGTGATGCCAGACTGCATCCAGAAAGATGTGCTCTAGCTTCACACGTGAACTCCACAGGGCATCAAATGAGATACAAGGATATCAAGGTGCTGGACAGAGAAAATCATCTATCAAAACGCCTGGTTCTGGAAATGTCACATATCTTTATGACAGACAATTGCATGAACAAAAAAGCTGATGTCAATCAACTTAGCATCGTCTATGCATATTTGCTGAACTGCGAAAAATTGGAAAAGCATCACATCTCCCCCAACATCGATTTCTCCCAATAATTGCTCAATCTACATAAAATAATTCTTCACTATCTTAATAAAATCAAAATCAAAATTGCTCAAAATCTTTTGTCCTCAAGTGTGAATATTGCGTACAGATTTTTTAGTTGTTTGGTAGGATAATATCCAAATCACACTCCTTCCAAAGCAACTTCTATCAGGTTTTGAAAATATCTTTATACTTCATCATTCAATAATAGCGCAACTTCTTGCACTATATATTACAAAACGCCTTACTATTAGGCAACACACTTCACAGGACGACATAATGGGTGACCTTCCAATAATTTTCAATGTCACACTTCATACGCCGCTGTAGAATGTCAGACAGCCGGCACGTGTTGGATAATGTGGAGGTTATCAGTGGAAAAAAAGATGAAATCTCGGGGGAATTTTCAATAGTTGATAGTTTTAAAATCTCCAAATTTCTTCCAAAATCAATCAACGCCTAATTTTAAATAAAACCTTTCAAAATGATCTGCCATTTAATAATAAAATAATTCCGTCCTAATCGAACCTCATCAGTCCAGTTTTTTATTCGTCGACTATGTGTTTCCTTCACTGTTTTTTAAAAACAATTTCAGCAACAATCTCGCCGACTTAGTGAGTAAATATTTTTCTCCTAATTGTTATTTGTTGCTATTGTCAATAATTGTTTCCAGCTCCAGACGATGAAGACATAGATGTTCGAAAGCTTGAGAGTTTAGAGTGTACTTTTGCAATACTTTGCCTACTACCCAAATAAATTAAAGGATATCTTCTCCTAACAATTAAGGCAATTAACTATGAATACTATGTATATATATATATATATATAGGTGAAAAATTAAAGCTTCCGCTTTTTGTTGGGTACTTCGACAAGATTTAAGCAAAGAGGACTCTTTATACTTTTTAATTCTCTCTAGCTTTCAATGGACTTTGCCATCATCATCAGGAGCTGCAATTACAATGATAACAGTAGCAACAAAGGTGTAAAATGAATTTAAATTGACTCAACTTACAGTAGTATGTGAGAATGTTGCTAATTGTTGTTTACGCATATGATGAGGGAAACGTCCAGTAACATGGTGAGAGCTGAATAGGTTGCACAATAGTCAAAATTTATACAAAACATGACAAGAACACGTTAAAACAGATTAAAAATTATTTTAAAAATTAGAACATTACATCCCTCATCATATGCGTAAACAACAATTAGCAACATTCTCACATACTACTGTAAGTTGAGTCAATTTAAATTCATTTTACACCTTTGTTGCTACTGTTATCATTGTAATTGCAGCTCCTGATGATGATGGCAAAGTCCATTGAAAGCTAGAGAGAATTAAAAAGTATAAAGAGTCCTCTTTGCTTAAATCTTGTCGAAGTACCCAACAAAAAGCGGAAGCTTTAATTTTTCACCTAACTGGTCTAGACGACAATGACCACGTCTCAAAAAAAAAAATATATATATATATATATATATATATATATATATATATTCGCCCACCATACAGTGTGAGGACCCCTAATGTAAATTTACATATGAAGTGAGGACCGCGACAAAGTGAGGTCCGTATACGGATCTCACTTTCTCAGACCCTATGTATCGTGTTCCCAAATCCCTAATCATTAAGAAAACGTGAAAAACAGATGGTCCTCAGTTTGTTCCCAGCACGTTAAAATTTTTATATCGTACTTGGCGCACCCGGCGCTGCGCGCGTGGAATTATTTTCCGTACGAGTATATTTTGCAGTCAATAGAAAACCGTGCGACGCACCAAGTGAGGACCGCAAGCGAGGCAACAACGGCCGGACCTCGGAAGGTGGGTCATAAAAACTGGACATTCTAATCCACATTATATATATATATATATATTTCTTATAGGAGAATTATAATCAGCATCAGCCGACGATACACTGTGTCAGAACTACTTGAGCGGCGTCACGTAAGCCGCGATAAAGACGTCGGCGTGAACTGCAAGGTGTTTTTATGGTTTATGAAACGGGTCTCGTATTAGGAAAGCAGTGTCAAGTAGATAGCTTTTCGGTTTATAGGAGGTCGTGATTTTCATCTAACATTAAAAAAGATGCCCTCTTACGTGAGAAAGTCTTGAGACAGCTACTAATGTCCTTGCGCTTGGCAAGTAACACTTGCCAAAATTGGTACTACACAGATCTTGAGCGGAAAGTTCTTTTAAGAAGTCTAAGAAACGCATTTTATGCAAAAAAGTTTTGAGACTATCCTCAACGAACTTGCAGCTAGGTGGTACAACGTGTCCCATTTGGGTTATCAGAGAGGAGACCTTTTTGTGAGAAATGTGCTTTTATACTAAACTTAAATATGCAAGAGATAGTTGACAGATCCAATTTTTTAACTCTTCAAGGTCACTAAGCTGGGATAAACTAGGATCAACCTTTCCGGCAGTTCTCGAGTAGCTCACAGGACTCCGAACTGTGAACACCTTCTGAAGATGCTAACCGCTCGTGTTGGCGAAACGTCAAATAAAAATATTTTACGACGGCCTAACTACCCAAAAACCGACCAAATAACATCAGTTTTGGCATATCTTACCGTGCAGTTGAAATAACATTTCAAATCCTTTAAACTACATAATCAGTCACTGAGGTCACTCAATGTGCCCTCAGTTTAAATACAGGGCATTATTAAGCACCTGTTGGAGTATGGACAATCGAGGTCACGCGATCCAAATCGTCCAAATTCAAATGAATGACCGCCAAGTTGGATACTCAACATATCTACTTACTTTTTAAAGCTAGTTTTACTCATTTTAAGGCAGAGATATAAATATAATATAATTATTGAGGTGTACTAAGCATTTTAATCTTTGAGAATGTATTTAAATAACACTGCTTTACATGTAAAGTGGTCTGTCTTTGGTAGTGCTAAGACCAAGTTTGAACTGTTGAAAGTACAGCATTTACTAATCCAAAATAGAAATAAGTAATCCAAATCTTTCTAAGATTGTATCGCTGACTATAAGACAGTGTGCTATAATTGGTAACGTGTGTACTGATATGTGCTCTGAACATTAATCTGGAAGTTGATAAAATATATTTAGTACGTATGTAGTATTTGAAGAAAGAGATCTCGTGATTTGAGTCATAAGTCATATTTAGAAATGGCGACCGAATCGCAAAATACTTCATAGAGCTTATATCTGAATAGTTATTGGATTATTTGAAAGATGTATGACCTCAAAACACGTTTTATTTAGAAAAAATCGTGCAGAGTTAGCCCTATTTTATGTAGTTGATCTTGGCTGGTTGTTTAATCCCCATTTACCATCCCTTGTATTCGAATTCTATACTTCTATATAAGTTAATACTAACAAAAAATCAGCACATTCCAAATATATTTTGATCTTTTCTATACGAGGAGTTACTATCATCTGACCCTTTTTTGTACCAAGAAGTTTGTCTTTTTTTTCTACCACACTGGAATCACTTGTACTTTTTACAACTTGCGAATATGGTTTTTATACCTTGTATAATATGAAGTAGCACTAGTATATCGTGTGTGAAACACGATACCTTGTAATAGTATTAGTACAAGTTACAAGTACATAGACTTGTAATTATTACACCATACTTTTTATGGAATAGGACCGCAGTTACAAGTATAGAAAGTGCATTACTGTCAAAAAATGACAATTCCTAGAGACGTTGATTTGTAAAAGTGCTTTAAAGAAATTATGCATTTTAATCAGTTGATTCAGCGGGACATTAACGAAAGCATATGCATAGAAAATCTTAGAAAAATCAGACTGGCGGTCCGGTAACAGCTTTCCGAATAAAGACTTGTACTCCCTTACGTCCAATCATTGTATTTGATACTTTTGAAGAACATGCTTTGACGATTTTAATGAAAAGTGAGCTATCGAGATATCAGAATCCTCCCTTAAACGTGCTTCTATAATTCAAATAATGTAGGAACAAGGTCTATTCAAAAATGGAACGATTCAGTAGACCTAAAAAAAATTAAAAACAAGTTTGCAGAGAAAACATCTCAAGTTTCAATGTATGACAGAAATTAAGATATTAGAAATGAATCAACTATATTTTGATAAAACATTGAGAAATAACACTACGCTAATCGATTCAGATAAATGTATGTGTTTTGTTTCGGCCGAATTTGTGCAGTTATTCATATTCACCTTGATTGGTAAGTATGTTATCATCCGCTGCATTTGAATTCTATATTAAAATTGCTACTACAAAAAATCTGACACTTCACAAATCTTATTATGCCTGTTCGAACTATTACTTGACTTTTTTATGTACGCAATTGTACCAAACAACTTTCGCTTTTTGTACCAAACAAGAATCGCTCGTAGAAAGTGGATTGGACATAACAAGATAAATATTACCACTTCTCTCATGGAACATAAATATCTGACTTGTGAATAACGAATTGTAACTGAAGACTGCGTGGAAAGTGCAATACCCTTGAAAGGACGTTCAGATAGCTGTCTTCACTTCCTTCCAGATGAGAAACCTATGGTAATTGATATCCATTTGTAATACATCACAGTGATGCCACGCAACTTTGCTAGGCTACCATAACATTGTATTGGATTTCCCATTTTCTTTGATTGCACATAAACATTCAAAATTATCTCACAAATTGGTATCTCTCGAATATTAGACGAAAACCTTCATATCAAAAGTTGACAAAAGTAGTACCTATCTATCATGCACAGCACAAGTCTCAAAATATTCTCACTGGATCGTATTGGACAAATCTCTCACACTAAACTTTGCCTTTTGATAATCATCTACCTGAGGTAAAGAAAAGAGTTTATAGCTAATAGTGGAAACATTGTAAACCATAATTTCTAGGTTTTTTTATACGACAATAGCCCGATTGAGAAAGTGCTACTATCTAGATACAAAGTTAATACTTGCAGTCTCAAGACTTAGCTGTATTTCTCTGATCTTATATGAAAAATTTCTGTGCTACCTTCCAAGCAATTTCAGTTTCTAAGCCTTATCGCTAGAATCATTATTTTTCAGATCTTACATGAGAATTTCTTCCTCCAAACTTTGCTCAAATGAAAAAACTACAGTAACCCCACAGGTATACTGCCATGACTTGCAGTTTCAAAGCACATACATTAACCGTATTTCTGAGGCAAGATACTCAAACGATAAAAAACACGCATGAGGTCATTTCTCGGAATTACAAAGCTTCCCCACATTAAGCTGCTAATAATAAACCTGTAAGGCAGGCACGTACAGCCTTCCACTCATAGAGTCGACCACAGGTGCCCGCACGGGCCTACATGAGCACAAAACTCATAGTTCCAAAACTTTCTCACCACCTTACAATGAATTTGTATCTACCCAATTCAAAGCCAACTTTCGGATTGCCAAAAAACAAAATTTGCGTGTACTCTCAAAGTTAACAGTATGCGCTATCCGTTACTGAAAACCAAAAGCTGTTACTATAGGTATAGTGTAAAGCATCTCAATTAAGGTAATTCAATAACTTGAGGCTTTCATCTTACTGTGGTACCATTCAGCTTCCTACCGTTTCTGACATTCTTTCACCAAATAACGTCATTCCCTTAACGAGTCAATCTACTTGACGTCATTTATTGTTGCATGCTGGAGTGTGTCACCCTCCCGCATAGACTACATTTCGCAGGCGCTCGCGAAATGTATCTTAATCCACCAAATATAGTTATTCTCTGAATGAGTCAACCTACTTGACGTCATTTTAATACTGCACGACTCATCTCTTCTGCACGGACCACATTTCGCAGACGTTGATGAAATGCATCCTAAACCGCCCAATATCGTTATTCTCTGAATGAGTCAACCTGCTTGATGTCATTTTATTGTTGCACGATGAGGTGTTTTACTCTTCTGCATGGACCACATTTCGCAGACGCTGGCGAAAAATACCCCAGTCCCTAAGTTATTCCCTGAACAAGTCAACCTAGTTGACTTTATTTTAATACTGCATGTTGGGAAGTTTCACTACCCCGCATAGACCCCATTTCGCAGACGCTCGTGAAATGTATCCTAGTACGCCCAATATCGTTATTGTCTGAACGAGTCAACCTACTTGAAGTCATTTTAATGCTGCAGCACGAGGAGGTGTTTCACTCTTCTGCACGGACCACATTTCGCAGACGCTGACGAAATGTATCCTAATCCGCCCATTATGGTTATTCTCTGAATGGGTAAACCTTATGTCATTTTATTGTTGCACGATGAGGTGTTTCACTCCTCTGCATGGACCATATTTCGCACACACTGAAGAAATATATCCCAATCTCTGATTAGTTTATTCCTTGACCGAGTCAACCTACTTGACATTATTTTAATGCTGCATGGTGGGGTGTTCCACAGTCCTGCTAGGATCACACTTCGCAGACGCTCACTAAATGTAACCTAATCCAACTATTTACGTTATTCCTTAATTGAGTCAACCTACTTGACGTCATTTTAATGCTCTTTGGTAGGGTGTTTCACACTCTTGCATGGACCACATTTCGCAGACGCTAACGAAATGTATAGTAGTTCACCCAATATCGTGATTCCAGAACGAGTCAACCTATTTCTCGTTATTTTAATATTGCACGTTGGGAAGATTCACTCTCTTGCATGGAACACATTTTGCAGGCGCTCACGAAATGTATCCTACTTCGCACAATCACGTTATTCCTAGAATGAGTCAACCTACTTGACGTCAGTTTAATGCTGCTTAGTAGGGTGTTTTACACTCTTGCATGGACCACATTTCGCATACGCTGACAAAATGTATCCTAGTTAGCCCAATATCGTGATTCCAGAACGATTCAACCTGCTTGACGTTATTTTAATGTTGCATGTTGGGAATTATCAGGTAATTTTTAAAGCTACTGAAACGGTTAACAACTCGCTCTCTCTCTCTCTCTCTCTCTGTTTCTCTCTCTATTGCTGGCATCGCAGCTCGTATCAAATTAAGTGAACTTTGAGAAAAACCATTTGACATAGGCAACAATGTACGGTCCTGACTCTGTATGCGCTATGTGAGAATATATTCTGGAAGATCCTCACTTTGTTGTGTTTCAATATACGGAGCTCGTTAGGTTAGGAGCTCGGTGGGTCGTCACTTTGTATGGTATACAGTCGGTCCTCACTCTATATACAGTGTGGCCCATCCATGTGTGGATGGAATATTACTCATAAACAAATACATTTTGGGAAAATCTATTTATAGGATATTATACATGACATTTGAGGGCACATTTCTAAAATATTGGCGATTGTACAGGGCGTCCCAATTTCAACCTACATATCAAAGTTGTGATGTTTCAAATTTTATTGCATATTTGGATAAACCAACCCCTCAATTCGCCATTTTGAAATTTGGAGTACTGAATTTTGTATCAAAAAAAACTTACACACCTCAACTTTTATCTTATTTGTTACTTTTTCGAATTTTCTGTTTTGCTCATACAGGGTGGTCAAAAACGCGAATTGTAATTTTTCTCAAAAATTTTAAATGCATCACCCTGTATATTTTTGCAAGTTTGGATTAAATTTTTATAAGATTTTTTTTGTATAAGGTTTGATTCAGCAAAATCACTAGGTTTTATTAAGCTTTTAATAGAACAACATTCCAAAATTAAAGAAAAAAATCACATCATCCATGGAAACAAAAGACAAACAGTGGGCTAGTTCTATATTTCCACTAAGAGTACAGATTTGACGTAAAAACTAATAACAATCAGAACAGTATAAATCAGCTTCAAGCGTAATAGAGAAAAACAACTATAACCACAACATAAACAACTATCACTACTCAAGACCTAATCTACTAGAACTGCTCGAAAATATCTCCACCATGTTGAATACATACCCGTAGTCTTTGGATAAATGACCGTTGCACATCCCTCAGCATGTGTTCCCTTATGTTCAGAAAAGCACCCTCAATCCTTTCCTTCATATTTTTCGGGGTAGATTGTGGATTTCTATAAACCTCTTTCTTAACGTAGCCCCATAGAAAGAAGTCCATCGGTGTCATATCTGGTAATCTAGGAGGCCAAGGTATAACCCATCACGACCGATCCAACGCAGGTGCGCCGTCATGTTGGAAGTATATATGCATCCGAGTTTGTAGGTTGACATCCTCCAAAAGCAAAGGCAAATGCTCGATCAAAAAATTCAATTATTCTATACCTGTTAATCTGTTGTCGAAGAAGAAAGGCCCGATAACTTGTTTGCCAATAACTTCTCCCCAAACATTGAAGCTAAATTTATTTTTGAAATTCATTTGCCTAACCCAGTAAGGGTTTTCTGTCGCATAATAGTGCACGTTATACCTGTTGGCAACACCTATGCTGTTAAAAGTTGCCTCATCGCTAAAAAGAACCTTATCCATGAACGTAGTGTCTTCACTCACTAACTTATTTAGCATTATTCTACTAAACTCCATTCGAGCTGCGAAATCCTGAAGACGAAGGCCTTGATGCAAGCATAGGTACGAGTATATGGGTGGTACCTGTGCTTGTGAATAATCCTTTGGACAGAAGTTCTGCATATATCAGTTTCTGCTCCAATTTGCCGTGCACTTAAATGGGGATTTTCCCGCAACTTTAATAGAACCTCCATCTGATTCGCCTCATTGGTGACACCTGGATTATTTATACATTTTTTACTATATTCCACTGCTCCACTTGATTCAAAACGTTCTCGTAGTGCGGAAAATGTTTCCGGAATTGGATGTCGCATATTGGGGTACCGTTGCTTAAATGTAAATGCGAGATGCTAGGAAACTATTTCTTTGGGCTCGCCCAAATCGAACACCTTATTCACCATTTCTTCTTTAGAAAAAAATAATATTCCGTCCAAACATGGATGGGCCACAACTGTATACAGTGTGAGAACCGACAGTATACCATACAAAGTGAGGACCCATATACATATATATATCCTTTAATTTCTTTGGATAGAAGGCAATTTTTTTTTAGCTTTCGAAGAATTTTATCTTCATTGTCTGGAGCTGGAAACAATTATGAAAATAGCAACTAATAGCAATTAGGAGAATAATATTTACTTACTGAGTCGGCGAGATTGTTGCTGAAATTGTTTTTTAAACAACAGTGAAGGGAACACATAGTCGACGAGTTGCCTTCTACCCAAAGAAATTGAAGGATATCTTCTCCTAACAGTTAAGGCAATTAACTATGAATACTATATATATGTGTATATATACAGGGTGACTTCGAAGTTGAGTCATTTATTTTAACAGTGAGTAGATCTGATCAAAAGAAATGTTTTTTTCCTTTCCCATTCTTCTGGTAAAATTAAAGTAACAAAGTTATAGCCCTTTGGAAGTTTGAGTACCGCCCTGTCTCAATAATAATATTATGTGCTCGTGTTTGGCGACAACGGATATAATTCGCCTTATCGGTTCATCGCGTCGGAAACAAAAAAAGCGAAAGAATTTGGAACGATGTTTTTACAATTATTTCATTCAGTTGTATACAGTCAGTGTTAGTCGGTAGTGGATAGTGGTGTCTGTTGCGTGGCTCAAACGAAAGAAAAAATGGCACATGTTTATGCGGATCGGTTTCCCAATCGAGTGCAACCAACCCCTCGTGCCTTTGTTAATGTAGTACAACGGGTTCGTGAATCATTTGACTTAAGACCTCACATATGGACGGAATGCCGGTGCTCCAAGACCTCACGATCAAATACAGGTCCGCACTGAAATACTTGTCGGGAGGACACTTTATAAAACAAGGTAAAATTTTTTTTTAATTTTTTTTATTTTTACACACATATTTTGGTTTATCTTCCTTCTACAATCATTATCTGAAAATTAATGACGCAACTTCAAAGTCACCCTGTATGTATATAAAGAGAATATGAACATGCGGAGAAAGGTATATAACAACAAGTAGGATAATAATGGGCAAAATCCGCAAAAAGGAGGAAAGTGGATTCGAGCAGAAAATAGGATAGGTAACCCGAGCGATACGTATTTCTGCTGGTTGGCTTCATCAGGCCCGAAATGAATGCACATATGAAACTACAAAAGTAGATACACATGCCCACACATCCGGATACGGGTATAATCTGTTTTGATCGAGCATTTGCCTTTGCTTTTGGAGGATGTCAACCTGCAAACTCGGATGCATATGTACTTCCAACATGGAACCTAAGGGAACACATGCTGGGGGGTGTGCAACGGTCGTTTATCCAAAGACTACGGTTGTGTATTCAACATGGTGGAGATATTTTCAAGCAGTTTTTTTAGGTCAGGTCTTGAGTAGTAATAGTTGTTTGTTTATGCTGTTGTTATAGTTGCTTTTTTATGCTTGAAGCTGATTTATACTGTTCTGTTTGTTATTAGTTTTTACGTTAAATCTGTACTCTTAGTGGCAATATGGAACTAGCCCACTGTTTGTCTTTTGTTTCCATGGATGATGTGATTTTTTTCCTTAATTTTGGTGTATTGTTCTATTAAAAGCTTAATAACTCAAAATCTATTTATTTAGAAGTATCAAGTAGAATCAAACCTCATACAAAAAAAGCTTTTGAAAAATTGAATCCAAACTTGCACAAATATACAGGGTGATGCATTTCAAATTTTTGAGGAAAAGTACAATTCACGTTTTTGACCACCCTGTAAGAGCAAAAATGAAAATTCGAAAAAGTAACAAATAAGATAAAAACTGAGGTGCGTAAGTTTTTTTTGATACAAAATTCAGCTCTCGAAATTCCAAAATGGCGGATTGAGGGGTTGCCGAAGTGGACGGTTTTTCTGGGCGAAACACCTTACATCTCAGTAGCTAATTAGCAAAACAGTATGTTATATCAATCTTCTTCTTTTGAATTGGTTTATCCAAATATGCAATAAAATTTGAGGCATTCATTAAAAAAATAACAACTTTGATATGTAGGTCAAATTTGGGACATCCTGTATAATGGCCAATATTTTAGAAATGTGCCCTCAAATGTCATGTATAACATGCCATAAATAGACCTTCCCAAAATGTATTTGTTTATGTGTAATATTCCGTCCACACATGGATGAGCCACCCAGATATACAGGGCGGCGCATCGAAAACTAAACACGCATTTACTGGCAGCTCAGTTTTTTTTTTGAAAAACGCTCAGACCCGTCGATTTTGTTTTCAAGGGGGACACAAGTCTGGCAAAAAATCACGTTAGCACGTGCAGCCCCCTAAGCGGGGGTGACACCACCCCCAAAATCTTTAATGGAAAGGGGGGTCGAGTGATACCTTATTTTAAAAGTCTTTCAATTCCCTTTATAATGATACAAAAATTAATGTACTTCAGTAGTTTTGAAGATTTGTTGATTTAAAGCTTAAATAAAACTAATACGTCATCATTAGTGGAGATCAATACATTTGGCAGAAAAGTAATTTAAAAATGAAGAATGAACTGACCCGTTAGGCAAGTAAATGTTTTGATTTTGCTCAAAACGTTGCCCCACATTTTGCAATATTTGAGGAGTAATTTGAAGGCACTCATTCACAATTCTTTGTCGCAGGTCTTCTAATGATGTTGGCTGAGTAGCATAGATTTAGCTTTTTAAATGACCCCACATAAAGAAATCCAAAGGTGATAAATTTGGCGATCTTTGGGGCCATTCAATGGCACCTCTTCTACCAATCCATCGATCTGGAAACGTCTGATCTAAATATTGTCGAACACGTAATGCGTAATGTGGTGGGGCACTATCCTGTTGGAACAGGAATACATTTCATCGGTCAAATTTCCAGGTAAGAAAAAAGGACCAACTAAATGATCGCCAAAAATACCAGCCCAAACATTTAATTTTTGTGGCTGCGGACCAATATCGGCAGTTATGACGATTTACTACGCCATTTAAGAAAAAGGAACATTCGTCGGAAAAGCAAGTGTTGAATAGAAAATGTTCATCGTTTATAATTCGTTCACTCATATCTTCACAAAATTGTAATTGCCGATCAAAATCGTCTTCATTAAGTTCTTGTACCAGGTGAATTTTATACGGATGAAAACTATGGGCCTTTAGAATCCGTTGGACAGTACGTCGACTAACACCACACACAGTCTCCAATTTGCGGGTGCTTAACGTATGATCTACATAAACTTGCCCTAAAACCCCCACTTCTATTGCTTCGTTCCTTATGGGATTTTCAATGTTGCGTTTTTTATTGGTGACTGACCTAGTTTCCCGAAATTTAGCTACGAGTTCTAGAACAAGAACATATTTTCGATGCACGTTACTGTTGTCATGTCGCTCATTAAATATTTCTGCTGTTCTATTAGCGCACTGATTATTTCCGAAGAATATTTAGATAATTTCAACTCATTCTGCTGTGGAATATACCATGGTTAATTTATGTAATAAAGTGTTACAAGTTATTTTAGCAACAAAGTTTGGTCAAAGCAATCGCAAACTATGAACTAAATTCCTATTTAAAATAAGTACGAGATATTTCCTTATCTTTCTTCAAGAAACAACTTTTTTGCCACAAAAAAACGCTCCAATAGCTATTTTCAACAACAAAATGATAAACAAACCATGGGCGTAGTGAAGAAAAGCATTTACTTATTAAGTAAATTCTTTTAGTCAAATTTCTTCTGAAAGTAATACAAACTAATCTGATGTACCTATTAAAGTCTACTTTAAGCTTTAAATCAATAAATCTTCAAAACTGCTGAACTGAAGCTCATGTATTTTACATCATTATAAAGGGAATTGAAAGACCTTTAAAATAAGGTATCACTCGACCCCCCATTCCATTTAAGATTTTAGGGTTGGTGTCACCCCCGCCCAGGGGGCTGCACGTGTTAACGTGACTTTTTGCCAAACTTGTGTCCCCCTCGAAAACCAAATCGACGGGTCTGAGCGTTTTTCCAAAAAAAAAACTGAGCTGCCAGTAAATGCGTCTGTTTCGTTTTCGATGCGCCACCCTGTATATGGATGAGTCACCCTATATATATATAATAATATGTATTCGCCAAAATACAAAAAATGGGCAAATAAATATGAAAAACCACAGAAGGCATCACCTGTGTGTGGATTATATCTTAATAACTAACATTCAATCATATATATATGTTTCAAACAATTATTGTTAAATCTAAAAAGTATTAATGTAATTGGAATTTTGTAGTTTTATTTTTCTATATAATTATGTTTAGTCATTCGCTGCACAGTACAAACCCAGTCTTTCAATTTTCGTCTAAATTTTTTTCCAAAATTAAGTATTTTTGTTTCGTTTGGTACTACATTATATAATTTAGCTGCTAAGAATTTAAATGATTTTTTGGATAATATTTTGTGTGGTCTTTGGATATTAGATGAGCCTATTCGGAATCGTGTGTTATGCTCGTGTTTATAGGATTTTTTTTCATTACAATACTTATGGTATAAGGTGGTGGCATGTAAGAAATAAAGTTCTTGTATCAAGTATCCCTGTTTCCTGATATAAGTTGTTCCTCGGTATAATCTTGGCTTATGGAAAATGGCTTTCAAAACAGTTTTTATGCTATATTCAGGTCAGAAATATATGTCTTGCAGGCGGCACCCCTGGCTGTGATGCCATATATTATATGGGTTTCAACTAAGGCATGGTACAGGATTCGCAGATAACTTTCTGTGAGAATGTTAGCAAGCATTTTGAGTTTATAGGCAACATTTCTAATTTTTTTCATAACATATTTAATATGGTTATCCCACCTTAGATGTGAGTCCATAAATATTCCAAAATATTTCAAAGTGTTAACTCTATCCATTTTGGTCTTTTGGCCATGATAATTAATGGAAATTTGTTCGAAGGTAGGTAAAAATTTTGAATAGGATGTAAATGCAATAAATTTTGTTTTTTTGAAGTTAACTGTTAAAATTTTAGTATCAAACCAGTCAATGATCCTTATAAAATCCTTTTCAGCTATTTGCTTCAGTGTGCTCCAGTCATCAGCTTTATATAATATGAGGGTGTCGTCTGCAAAACATATAATCTTTCCAGAACTGCTAATTTTGAATAAGTCATTTAAGTAGAGACTTAGGCCCGTATCGTTAGTCGTCCCTACAATTGTAGGGCGCGTTTATGGCCTCCTTGATTGTCATACTCCTTTCTCTCCTTCAAACAATTCTAGATTACACTTGTCCCGTGTCAGCGTCAGCGCTATCCTATTGTGAAGATATGTCTTCTTTTTAAATTGTAGGAAATTTCAGGCTGATAAAACATGATATAACTCAAAAGCAAGCACAATTTGATGCAAATAGATGTTTGTGACATATCCTCAAAATAGAGCGCTGACACGGAGAAGTAGGAAACTATGATAATCAAGGAGGCCATAAAGGCGCCCTACAATTGTAGGGACGACTGACGAGACGGGCCTAAATAATAGTGGGCCTAGTACTGTTCCTTGAGGCACACCACACTTGATGTACATTTTTTTACTGTAAGTAGTAGTGATTTTGACAGTCTGTGCCCGACTTGAAAGGTAATTTTTTAAAAGGATTTGTGACGTTCCCCTAAATCCCAATCTTTCCATAACTTTCAGAAGCTCGACATGGTTAACCGTATCAGAGGCATTTTTTAGATCAACAAAGATACCAATAGTAGGTATCTTTTTGTTGACATTAGAGTTAATTTCATCCATTGCAGCCAAAATTGTATCTGTAGTAGATTTTCCTTTTCTAAATCCATATTGGTCAGAATGTATAATTTTGTTTTTGTAAAAAAATTGTAATATCCTTTCTTGGAGTAATTTTTCGAAAACTTTGGCTATATTCGATAGTACTAATATGGGTCTATAATTTGATGTTTCCATTCTGTCCCCGCTTTTATAAACAGGAGTAATAACAGTTGTTTTAAATGCATCAGGACAAATTCCAAATTGGAAACACCAATTAATGACGTAAGAAAGTGGCCCGGCTAAGTCGTTGGCTATTATTTTTAAATGCTCAGCTTTGATACCATCTACACCAGGACTTTTTTTGGTTTTAAGTGATAGGACAGCTTCTTGTACTTCAATCGGACTAACGCTTTCTAAAAAGAATGAATTGGGACGTTGGATGTTTGGGAACATGTCGTTCGAAACCTTTTTTTTAATACTGGATGCTAAATTTTCTCCAACATTAGTGAAAAAATTGGATATTTGTCGTTTATCTGTTAATACTGTTTCATCACGATTCTTAATTTCATCAATATTTGGCTTCTCTTGAACGTCTTTGTTAGTTAAGTGATCGACAACTGACCACAGTTTTCTTGGATCAGATTTGGCATCTTGTATTTTTTTTAGATAAAATTGGCGTTTTGCTTCTCTAACTAGATTGATAAAAATATTTTTATATTCATTATATTTACGTGAGGTATCTGCACATGGCGATGCTTTCATCATTTTGTATAGTTCCTCTTTTTTGTTGGCAAATTTTATCAAACCTTTAGTTATCCAGGGATTCCTGCTTCTGTCAAAATGTTTAATTTTAATTCTGTTAGTAATACATTCAATTAAATGTTTTATGCGTTCAATTAGTGTGTTTGCAGCATCATTAACATTTGTTGCACAGTACACTACTGTCCACGATTCTAATTTGATATTTGCAAGTAGTTTTTTATTATCGACAAAACACCTAAATTTTACTGTTTCATTATTGGAGGTGGATCTACTTTTATTTTTTTTCTGGTGATATAAGTATTACAGTGGGTAAATGATCGGTAATATGGTTTTCAACAATTAACGGTATGTACCGAAAGAAATTTGAAAAATTTTTGATGAAACAATGATCAATGCAAGAACCAGAACTATTATTGACTACTTTTGTTGGTAAATTTATATTTGATAAATGTATCCATTGCTCTGCATTACAGTGAGGTATTTGTTGACTAATTTGGTATCTTGCAGTATATTAATATTCATGTCTCCTATTGTGATGTGGTGTGGCATTTTTGTTATCTAACAAAAATTTTTCAAGATTTTCTACAAATGTATAAGGGTTTGATGATGGTGGTCGATAGACTTTTACACCTTTGTTATTAATTCTCAATATCAAATCCAACACTGTGATACCGTCATTAAATTTAACAAAATCACATCTGTAGTTGATATCATTTCTTACATATACTACCAACCCATCATTCTGATTGTAAGTACCATTATTGTAAAGCGTATCATAACCTTCCAAATAGAACAAAGATACATCATCAATTTTCCAAGTCTCTGTTAATATTATTATATCAAATTTGTGTTTAATTGTAGTCAGAAAGATATTAAAACAGTCAAAATTTTTTTTTAAGCTTCGTATATTCAGGTGATATAAACTAACATTGAAATTAGAATATTCTAACCATTTATTAAGAGCATTTGAGTCTTGAGCAATATTTGTATTGATATCATTAACCTGAAAATTATTAACTATCCATGTAAAATTTTGCAAACGATATGTAGCTCCAAAAACGTAAAAAGGACTAAACGCGCAAAACATTATTCTGGATGAAAACTGTTTTTGAAAATATAAATACGACGAGCATTTTTTGTCTGTGGGCGAGTGACCAACATCATTATTCTTATTATGCTTAACGTTATAGTTCATGCAGTTAGAACTTTTTAAAATGTTTACAGTTCAAATTTCACTTCTATGTGCTTGTCCACATTTAATGCACATTTCCGCGCCCCTACATTTTTTGTCTGTGTGACCAAACTTCAAGCATTTTCTACACTGCGATATCTGGTTATTGTCATAGACAAATAAGTTTTGCCAACCTAGTAGTATTCTTGATTTCTTGTTGATAAATATGTCTCTATATTGCTCTCCAGAAACTTAAGCGAATATAGTATAAGAATTTCGGAATGGTATGTGTCGTACAAAAGTGATTTCGATTTCGTTTCCATTAATGAATGTATTCTGGGATATGATTTCTTATTTTTGAGTTTCTGGTAATAACATTGCTCAACTTGAATTTCGACGCCGCCGTTTTTATTCAAGTTCTTCTAGTTGATCAGTTACAATAGCCAAAGTAGATACAACGGATTCCTTCTCTACTATGTTGGCCGAAATCAAGTCATATGCTCCCTGTAATCTACGGTTTTCATTTACCAATTGATATACTAAGTGACATATAAATCCGAACACCTAGTTTAAATGGTTTTATTTTAATAAAAGTTGGTGAATGTATTTATCTTACTGTAAATAACAAGTGAAAAAATTTTCAGCCTTATCAGTTGGACATTCCGGTTTTTATACTGCTTTTTTTTAATTCACTAACGCTCTAAAAATGAATATTTCAGCCACAGTAAAGAATCAACGTTGGCGGATTTTGGTTCTTGACATCCTTTACGATCGGTTACGATGCCTAGAGTACCGAGACCTATACGATTTCGTCAACTTAGTGAGTATAATAGGGGCCGTATAGTGGGACTTCGGGAAGCTGGACTTTCTTTTCGGGCAATTGCAGTTAGAGTGCAAAGAAGTGTAGACACTGTGGTTAGGTGTTGTCAGGCATGGCTTCGAGAAGGCCGTACGCAAAGAACAAGGGGCACTGGACGCCGCCGTAGAACAACAGACCGTGAAGATCGCCGCCTAAGATTATTGGCCTTAAGGGACCGTTTCTCCACTACCAGGTCCATTGAAAATGAATGGTTTGCAGAACACGGAAGACCTATTGGCATGCGAAGAGTTTACCGACGAATGAGAAGTTTTGGCTTGTTATCATACCGGCCACACTGGGTCCTCCCTTTAACTCGAGAACACCGACGTAATCGCCTTGAGTGGTGCAGACAACGGTCACTCTGGGATCAGGAATGGAACAGTATTGTCTTTAGTGACGAGTCTCGATTTTGTTTAGGCATGCACGATGGTCGTGCCAGGGTTAGAAGGCGACGTGGTGAAAGGAGGAATCCACAGTTTTTTTGTTGAAAGACATGTTCATCACACTGTTGGAGTTATGGTTTGGAGTGCTATAGCTTATGGTTCCAGGTCACCTTTAATCTTCATCAGAGGTAACATGAACGCGCAGCGTTATATCCACGAAGTTCCAGAACCCCATCTTTTACCCTATCTTGACACCCTGGCAGATCCAGCTTTCCAACAAGGTAATGCCCGACCACATGTTGCAAGAGTCACAATAGACTTCTTTCAACATAATGATGTCACATTGTTACCATGGCCACCAAGATCTCCCGACTCCCCAATTGAGCACGTGTGGGATATGATGGGTAGGAGATTGCTCAATTTGCTACGTCCTCCTCAGACTCTAGAAGCACTTCGAGAGGAGTTGGTGGTTGCCTGGAATGAGATACCACAGGAGGACATTGACCACCTGATCAGAAGCATGCCTAGGCGCGTTGGAGAATGCGTAGCACATCAGGATGCATCCACACATTATTAAAGGTCAAAGGGCTTTAAAGCAGTGCAATCATTTTGCAATTTTTATCATTTACTTATTATGCTTCATTAAGTACTTATAAAAAATTTTATTAAAATAAAACCATTTAAACCGGGTGTTCGGATTTATATGTCACTTAGTATATATAGGTATTTCCTTTTCTTCCAAAAGCTGTTTAAGATAATAATTCTCTTTGACAATAGTTTCTTTGGTACTCTTTTCACTTACGCTAATTTGAATATTTGGTTCTAGAGTTTCGTTTTCGCCTTCATTCTTCTTCTTTTTGGTCATATTGCATATGAACACTCCTTATATCATTTTCTCATAAAGTTCACTTTGACAGAATGAATTTGTCAACAATTGTCAATTTGGTATTACGGCCGCAAAATAGTGTTAGATGATGGAAGGATCTCACCAGTTAGCTCCACAAATCTGGCCTAAGATTACACAGCAGCAATTTTTGTCGACTGGGAAACTAATGAAATTGACAAAAAGTTCTAGAGCTAGTTAAAGGTAGATAGCTAGTAGTCTGTATGCAACACAATATTGCTCAAGACGCAAATGCTCTTAATATATATATATATATACAGGGTTATCCAAATTAAGTGTCCACCATTAGTAACTTTGTTATTAGTGAAAATACAAAGTTGTTTGAATTAGCAAACTAGTAGCATTTTTAACGCTGGTAAAAATGAGAAATAAAAAAAAACAATTGAGAGTCGTTATTTTGATTTTTTTCAGTATAATAACATTTTTTTAAATGGAAACCCCTGTATATTATATTTTTTTCTGTTAAAGCATCAAATTTTAAACAAAAAAGCTTACAATAACTTTTCTCCTAGGTTACAAATTGTTGAAGTTATGGCCTCCAATCTGAAACAATTAAATTGTATCGACAAACTTTATTTTCAACATCAACTTATAATCTTACAAAATACAATAACAATTTTTTTAAAGAAGATGCTCGAAAACACCACCTTGTTCTTCAATACATTTTTGGGCACGTTTTTCAACTGCTCGAACTGTCTTAAGTATGGTCCTACCATCTATCTGGGTTATCTTTTCCCTAACTGCAGTCTTTAACGCGTCAAGGTTATCGTACCTTCGCTTGTAAATTTGGTTCTTTAAGTAACCCCACAAGAAGTAATCAAGTGGGTTTAGATCTGGTGATCTGGGAGGCCACTGTATTGGGCCATTTGTTCCTATCCACTGATCATTAAAAGTAGTACTTAGAAAATGATAAGTACCTCTGGAGTTGTGGGCAGGTGCGCCATTTTGCTGAAAATGCAGATGATGTCTACTTATAAGATCCAATTTGTCTAAGAAATTAGTCAGAATTTCTGACATAAATTCCACATATCTTTCACCAGTTAGGGTTCCCTCATTAAAGAACGGGCCAACAATTTTTGAACCAATTATACCGCACCAAACGTTGAAACTGAAACGGACTTGATGGGCCTCTTGGATGTACTAACAAAAGATTTTCTCTTGACCAATAATGGTGGTTTTTTCTATTAAACATTCCAGAATTTGAAAAATTTGATTCATCTGTCCATAAAAGGTAACGAAAGTTATTTACATTTTGGCTGCCAAAAGCGTTTGAACTGGTCGGTACTTATACGGAATAAATTTGTATTTTTTTAAAATCCTTTGAACAGTACCATAACTGAAATTAGAGTCCTTGAGAATATCTGCTATTGAATTCTCACGATAAGCTTCAAAATATCCAATAACTGCAATTTACGTGGCCTCGCTTATTATGAATTCTTTTTTTGCCCTTGTTTTAGCAAAAACATTTTCGTTGCCCCTAAATTTTCGATAAAGTCTCAGAAAATATCGTTCATACGGTTGAATGCGAGCGGGATATAATTCACTGTAGTTATTCTCTTCCTCTCAAGGAGGATTTTCTGCACACTAAATAGCATTCTAACATATCACACTTTTCTTCATGGGAGAACATTTTTCTTTAAATTAATGACACAATAAAGCTTATAAACAAGTATTTACACTAATGTTTGACATTATTTGATTTTATCATTGTTTTCCAAAGCCTTCTAGTTGCGAGTATGTCCAGTTTAACAATTTGTCGCTTATCTTAATGCTGTCAAATCGCGAACGCCATGTTGTTTTCATAGGCGTCTTAATATTATAATACTGCAAATAATTAAAAATATTTATCGTTATTTTGACTTTATTTTTGACTTTAGCGGAAAAGTCATTATGAACTTTTTTGTTTAAAATTTGATGCTTTAACAGAAAAAAATATAATATACAGGGGTTTCCATTTAAAAAAATGTTATTTTACTGAAAAAAATCAAAATAACGACTCTCAATTGTTTTTTTTTATATCTCATTTTTACCAGCGTTAAAAATTCTACTAGTTTGCTAATTCAAACAACTTTGTATTTTCACTAATAACAAAGTTACTAATGGTGGACACTTAATTTGGATATCCCTATATATATATATAAATACAGGGTGTCCGCAAAGTTGGGGTTTTCCTTTACACGACGTGTAGATCTTGAAAACATAAGCAATTTTTCTTAGTACCATATACACCAATGTCTTAAGGGAACCGAGATAAAGGGCTCTGCAACATCAAAAATATCTGTATACCGTCCTGTAGCCGCCACATCCCCGAGTGGTACTAGGACACTAGCTCAACCCGACGACAGAACTGGGTAGGGGTCAATGTGTCAGGTCAGTATGCAACCTTCAACCGACGGTTACGGTCACGCGTGTAGAGGTAATCGCGTAGACGAGAATCCCTCAACAAGCATTAGAGACGTGGCTAGAGAAGTGCAAGTATCAAAAACTAAAGTGTGGCAAACACTGCGTGAAGAGGGGCTGTATCCGTTTCACGTCCAACGTGTACAAGCCCTTCAACCTGACGATTTTCCAGCAAGTGTGCGGTTTTGTGAGTGGTTGTTGCATCAACATGACAATAATCCGGACTTTTTGAAGTACATATTGGTGACAGACGAGTCTACGTTCACGCGTAATGGGGTGAATAACTTTCGCAACACTCATGTTTGGTCAGTAGAAAATCCGCACACTGTCCGTCGGGCACATTTTCAACAAACATTTTCGGTGAATGTTTGGGCTGGCATGGTGAACGGTATGCTCATTGGACCACGATTTATTCTCCCAAATCGATTGTTGGAGCGGTATGATTTCGGGCAGAGACGTACTTAGCCCTTCTCGTCAACTGGAGAGTGAGTACTTTTTCCTTTATTTTTTTTTTACTTGGTCGCCCTCGTTTTACTACACATTACCTTTGTTATTTCAAAGGCAGTTGTTTCTGAAAAGGAAAACCCCAACTTTGCGGACACCCTGTTTATATAGGGTGGTCTATCCATGTGTCATCTTAAACCACATTATAACCGCGGTACATAACACAGAAATTTTGGTTATTCGCTTGAATTTGATTAATATAATTTGTTCAACTGCCTTTGGTCTGTTGACAAGTTTTTATTTAACATATCTTGATAAATCACACCATCTGAAGTGATTTGGTAACATAGCACACATTTTTACAAATTTTTGTTCCATCCTTCGACACTGTCACCACCAGCCTTCTGTCATCTGTCAAATGTTTCATCCTACTTATGATCATGTGCCACACCATTTTGTGCAGCATCAGCTTGTTCCACGATGGAACATGTAATAATTTTAACTTTCGTTCAAAATATTTTTAATCCATTTTGATGTGTTCCTGACATTCAGCTGTGTGTATTTTATACTAATTTTAACGTATGTACCATGTATGCAGCTTTCACCAGGTTACTAAATGTTTCCCTCAACTTATCCGTTAATAACATTTAGCAACAATCTCACATACTACTGTAAGTAATTTAAAATCATTTTTGCACAATGGTTGCTATTTCTTCTTAATGTTATTGCAGCTCCTGATGATGATGGCAAAGTCCATTGAAAGCTAGAGACTAATAAAGTATAAAGAGTCCTCATTGCTTGAATTCTGTTGAAGTACCCAACTGAAGGCGGAAGGTTTATTTTTGACCTATACAGGGTGTTTCAGTTTATTGTTGCATAACTTTAAGATTCGATAGAACTTTTAACATTAATGCATAAAGTCTATATAAACATGGGTCGAAAAATGCGTGGCTTCCGAAATACAGGGTGTTTAAATTTACTTTCTAAAATAGTTTTTTTTAAATATTTCGAACAATGTTTGATGTATAACAGTGAAAATTGGTATACAAGGATTTTTTGGTACGACAAAACGAACCATAGTTTTACTGTAGCTGCTAGAGGGCGCTCTCTACTGTACCTGTAGTGTATTAAAATGACCGAAAAATGTTTCTTAGCGCAATTTTTTGCTTTTTGAATAAAAAAACTGATTTTTCGCACTTTCCAACATAAAAAAGCTCTCTTGTGAATTTTCGTTATAGTTAGCCGTTTTTGAGATATTTCGATTTTTAAGGTTCGATGCATTTTTAATTAGTTATGATAAAATAACGTTAAAAAGTAAGTATCTCGATAATTTTTAGAAGTAGGCTGTGCCTGCAAATATTTTTGAAATTGAAAGCAGAATAAGGTTAAACGTCAATTAGTTGACAGTTAGTTTTGTTGTCTGTCGAAACCTGAAACGTTTTTTTGCAATTGTGAATGCACGAAATATAGTTTCTTTTGCCTGTTTTTTTTGTAAGTTTTATAATAATGCCATTTTTATTCACCAATCAAGAGTTAGCTGATATTCATTTTGTGTATGGCTTTGTAAATGGAAACGCAGCAGAAGCAACCAGAGAATACGCACGAAGATTTCTAAACAGACGACATCCAACTCGCTCAGTATTTGTAAGATGCATCGCCAAATAATTGAAAATGGTTTTGGAAATCTCCAAAGGGATCAATACATAAATGTTCGTCAGCGCAGATTTACCCGTATGATTCTGCGTGAGCTTGATAGAGATCCGACCACAAGTGTTAGGAGAGTTTCTGGTGCCTTGGAAATTTCAGCAAGCCATGTTCACCGTGTTCTTAGAAATGACCATAGACGTCCTTACCATTTGCAACATGTGCAAGGACTACAGCCAGGGGACGGAGAACTAAGAATCACATGTTGTCAGTGGATTCTTGATAGAACTGATAATAATAGGGAATCTTTAAGTAACGTTTTATGGACCGATGAGTCATGCTTCACTAGACGTGGAGTGGTAAATTTTCATAATCAACATATTTGGTCGCATGAAAATCCGCATGCAAATTTTCAGCATGAATTTAGTGTGAACGTGTGTGGATTGGTATCTACCGTAATCGACTATTTGGACCCTACCTTTTGCCTGCAAGGTTAAATGCTGCGACCTTCTTGGAATTTTTAAAGGCTGAATATGCAAATATGTGGGATGATGTTATGTTAGATTTAAGAAGATTGGCCTGGTTCCAGCTTGATGTTTGTCCAGCTCATTATTCGAGAATAGTTAGAAACTGGCTGGACGAAAAGGATCGGCCGTGGAGGACCAGTCGCCTGGCCTCCACGATCCCCTGACCTAAATCCATTAGATTTCTTTGTGTGGGGATTTCCAAAAGAAAAAGTGTACCAGACTCCCGTAAACCACAAGAGATATGCTAATAGACAGAATGAGGAATGCATGTGATGAAATAAGGCCTTATTTGAATAATGCTATACCACGTTCGATCATTCGTAGATGTGAATTGTGTATTGAATAATTGGGTTTACATTTCGAGCATACATGCTTTAGATTTTGTATGTTTGTCCTAACTATCCAATAGCATTTTAGTTGTAAATAATAAATTTAATTTGTTAAAAATAAACAAATTAGTATTCTGTTTTTTTGCGTTTATTTGGAGTTAGGAATTATTGCTGTGTTTAAAAACATAGTCTAAACGATCATCTTAATTACTAATGCCCAAATCGAAAATGTAAAAAAAAATATTATTTTCCAATAAATAATTAAAAATGCATCGAACCTTAAGAATAGAAATATCTCAAAAACGGCTAACTATAACGAAAACTCATAGGAGTACTTTTTTTGTTGAAAAGTGCGAAGAATCAGTTTTTTTATTCAAAAAGCAAAAAATTGCACTAAGAAAAATTTTTCGGTCATTTTAATACACTACAGGAACAGTAGAGAGCGCCCTCTAGCGGCTACAGTAAAACTATGCCCATGGTTCATTTTGTCGTACCAAAAAAACCTTGTATACCTATTTTCACTGTTATACATCAAATATTGTTCGAAATATTTAAAAAAAACTATTTTAAATAGTAAATTTAAACACCCTGTATTTCGGAAGCCACGCATTTTTCGACCCATGTTTATATAGACTTTATGCATTAATTTTAAAAGTTCTATCGAATCTTAAAGTTATTCAACAATAAACTGAAACACCCTGTATATATTGATTATATATTTGATAACACCCTGTATATATTGATTATATATATATATATATATGAGCCACTTACCACTTCAGTTGGCCCACTTCGAGATTTGTACCAAAATATGCCTTTATAAACTAAACATGATGAAACTATTTACTTCTAAAACAATTTATTTTCTCAAAAACATTTTAGATACACTCTAGTAGTAAAAAATACATATTTGAAATCACTTAGACCTATATCTAATAGAATAGCTGAACAAATAAACAATGTGCGAATACATGCGCGAAGTTAACAAAGCAACAATTGAAAGATTACCATTGGGTAACATCACCTTTATTTTTTGGGGCATAGTGTTAACCAAGTTTTGGCAAAAATTTGGTGTAAAACAATCCCATATTTCTTGAAGCTTTTGTCTCAGTTCGGTGATTGTACGAGCAGGATATTGTCGTAGAACCTTTTTCATCTCGTGCCACAAAGTTTCAATAGGTGACAGATCTGGACTGCTAGAAACCCATTTCAAAAGTGGTACATTATTTTCTTCCATCCATTTTATAGCATTTTTTGAGGTATGGCACGCTGCACCATCTTGCTGAAACACAAAATCTTGGCCGGATGTCAAACATTCTTCCATCACTGGTAAAAGCGATTCTTCTGAAATTGCCAAATATTTGTTTGTATCCACATTTCCATCAATAAAATGAAGTTTTCCTACTCCTTTTGATGACATACTGCCCCAGACCATAATGGAAATTTCACTTTTCTCTTCAGACAGTCAACATGGAATGCTTCATTTTTTTTGCGAATAACTCTACTGCGACTTTCACCAACACAAACTTCGAATCGGCCTTCAACACTTCATTGTATTGCACACCATTGTTGAGGTGTCCATTGTCTATGTTCTTTAGCCCATCTAAGCCGATTTTTCTTTTGCAGTGGAGTTAATAGTGTCTTTTCTTTGGCCTATTAGCAAGTTGTGCAACTTTAGGGTTTTTACTTCACTTTTTTTTATAAGAAAACTTACCTTGCAAGTGCTAAATCCCAGTTTGTGGGCCTCTCTATGAGTTGTGGACCTCGAAATTCTCCTTCCAACAGCGTCACTCCACAGAGCACTTAATTGTAAATAATTGGCACGCCCGTTTTTCACGATTAATGCTCTTCGGTTGGCATTTGTGATATTACTTTTTTTCACATATCGTGGCTTAATATTAACTGAACCAGTTACGTTATATCTTCTAACAATATTTCTCACACTGTACCGCGATAAGTCTAACAAAGTTGCAATTTCTGAATTTGATTTCCCAGAATTAAAAAATTTCTTTATCAGTAACCGAATTTTCTCACTAATAACCTTTCCTCTACCCATTTTGAAAACCTTAACTACCGAAAACTATTTTAAACGTATTCTGACAGCTGTGATTAATAAAAACAATTGTCATAGCTTTTATTTTTCACAGCCACCTATGCGTTATACACTGATTTTGCATTGAAATGAAAATAGGTTGATATGCTGTAATTGCAAAATGTGTTATTTTTATGCTGCAAATTTGATTAGGGAGTGATAAAGTTGGTGTTTTCTGATATACTATATATTATCCAAATATTCATTTTTAATATTTTAAACCTATAACACCCTTGCTACATTTTTATTATTTGTGTTTGATAAGAAAAAGATTTCAATAGTTGGGCCAACTGAAGTGAGAAGGGGCTCGTATATATGAGCAGTAGTCATCTATATATATACAGGGTGACTTTGAAGTTGAGTCATTAATTTTCAGATAATGATTGTAGAAGGAAGATAAACCAGAATATGTGTGTAAAAATAAAAAAAATTAAAAAAAAAGTTTACCTTGTTTTATAAAGTATCCTCCCGACAAGTATTTCAGTGCGGACCTGTATTTGATCGTGAGGTCCCCTGTGAGGTCTTAAGTCACCTGATTCACGAGCCCGTTGTACTACATTAACAAAGGCACGAGGGGTTGGTTGCACTCGATTGGGAAACCGATCCGCATAAACATGTGCCATTTTTTATTTCGTTTGAGCCACGCAACAGAAACTATTCACACGCTAACCGACAGATACTGACTGTATGTATAACTGAACTGAATAAAACACTTAATTGCAAAAACGTCGTTCCAAATTCTTTCGCTTTTTTGTTTCCGATGCGATGAACCGGTAAGGCGGATTATATCCGTTGTTGCCAAACACGAGTACATGATATTATTATTGAGACAGGGCGGTACTCAAACTTCCAAAGGGCTATAACTTTGTTACTTTAATTTTACCAGAAAAATGGTAAAGGAAAAAAACATTTCTTTTGATCAGATCTACTCACTGTTAAAATAAATGACTCAACTTCGAAGTCACCCTGTATATATATATATATATATATGTATATTTAATGCTTTGTTCCCTCCATGTGATAAGTAAGGCGGACCGACCTCCGTAGTATACATGCTTTATAGCCCAATAATATTCGCATATATAGTATGAGTCAACCATATTGACACAGATTTTCAATAGAGGGGTAAGAGTTTTGAAAAAAAAAATTAGTACCTGAAGTATATACGGTGTCCCCTCCAAACTATATATGTTTTAATGAGAAAATTCAAACCTTGACCCCTCCAGGAATGTTGTCAGATCTCCGGAGGGCGGTTAGTCCATTATTATTTGAATATACCCGATAAATGTAAGCGTTCTGAATTTTGGATTATATTTGATAATACGGAAACAACTAAATTGAGCGAGAAAGTTTTTTATTCACAACTAAATTCTTAAAACTAGGGGAATTCAGTACAAAATAATAAATTTACTTCAAATTTAGTCTTATGAAGTGCTGAATCTTGGATTTTATGACTGCAACACTCCTTGTATTATTCGTTGATTTTCCAAATTCTTTTATCTCGGAACTACATGGGTAAGTGCCTTTTGATATGAAGCTTTTGAAATGTTCCTTCAGTGATTTTATTTCTTCAGTGGTCCAACCTAAGTAAATAAAATATATTGTAAATAGTAAGTAATGGTACATCAGGGAATTTCTATTAAATTAATTTGGCAAATGACAGATATATAAATACCTCTTTTTTTATTAGTGTCCGGTTTCCTTTTCTTGTTGCTTTCATCATTTCCAGTAAAATCTAAAAAAGTGATGGGGGCTTAAGTCTATAGTTATTATTTTATAGAGTGTTTCAATTAGGTACATAGTGAAAAAAGAAAATATGTAACAGAATTAAAATATGTTCAAAGATGATATTGCCAAATAATCAGGAATAATTATTTGAAAGTATTAAGCAACGATCCCTCGAACAGATAATTATTTTTAAAACCTTTCTACTAATTTATAATTAACTCACTATTTTTTTTTGACCCATCACACTCCATCGAAGAAGTTTCATCTTGGTTTGTATCAATAGGGCTTTGTTTATCTACAACAAACATGAGAATATTGTTTCAAGTATAAAATAAAGTTACTTAGGTCTGAAATTTAATATCCAAATTTTATTAGAATTTTTAGGCAGAATACTTGTTGAACATTCTGCATTTTAGATACGTATATTACCTTTATCATTATCGTCTACATATTCATCAATATTAACTTGAATTTCTGACAAAGATTTGCCTTCGAACTCCGATGGATTTCCTTTTTCAATCATAGAAAGCAGTTTCACTACTCTGGCTGTCTGATATATATATCAATTGGTAATCTAAAATAATAAAACACAGTGATATTTTATTTAACAAAATCATATACCTGAGTTGTATATGAAGTAAATTAAAGCAAATTGTGTTAAAAATATCTGTTATGACTGTATCACAATTTGGTATGGATTGTCTAGTTGAATAAAAAATTATTGTATAAAACAGGTGTTTATGATAGAATCTAACTTACTCATAAAACTCCTCATGGGTCTTTTCGGTATGACCCATGAATTTGGAAAACTGCTTACGATCGTTTTGTGACATGCTAAGAACTTGCATTGCTGTTGCTATATGTTTGCGCAACCTATTGCTAGTTATAGCTGTCCCATTTTCTAATTTCATTTTATTCGTTAGATTTCTGAATGCAACATCCCCTTGAGCCCACTTGAGTTTACTATTAGGTAATGCGAAAATATATTGGTTATCCGGAGGAATATATTTATCTCTATTTTCAATCAGTATTGTGATAAAGTGGTGTAGCAATGGAGGAACTAATATGACAACGGCACGTGATCCTTTTCCACCATTTACGACTCTTCTGTAGTGTTTTGTTAAGATTTTTTCATGTTCCGATAATGCATTCTCGAAGTCTTGAAAATCTGTTTTTCTTTCGGAACAATAGTCATTCACTTTAAGATACTGAACATCACCAATTCTGCGTCTACTGAAAAGGATTAACAGAGCCAGATCACATTGAGCCAATAACTTGTATGTCTCATTGGAGTCTATTTTATCAAGAAACTTTTTCTCACAGTCTTTCGCATATTTCAGTGTTTCTTCCCTAAAGACTTTTACGTCTTTAATCAGTGGTATTAAAAGTGGTTTTTGCCAACGTTTTTCATTCAGGTCTTTATTGGCCACTGAAGAAATTTCAGTGTTCCATCTGTCTTCAACTAATTTTTTAAAATATTTGACTTTCCGACGCCATTCTATTGAGTCATTTACTGATTTGCATTGAAATCCCTTACTGCCTTTCAAAATTAAATGAATTAATTCATCAGATATAATCTTTAGAGCAGTACCTAGATGCATTGCAAGGCTGGGAGCTTCATAACTTTTTCTGATCGGATCAAAGCCTGTAAGTTCTCTCGTAGCAGAAAGAACTTGATCAAAGTTTTCTGGATCGAGAAGATCTTTGAATGCGACATTATTGTCATTTACACGAGCTCTATATATAATCAATAATCGAGCAAGTTCTCTTATCTTATTACTACATCTATACTCCTTCCGTTCCCGTTTTTGAGATTTCAAATAAGATTCTCCATAATGTGCTATCAGTAGGTCTTTTTACGCAACAAATGAAATCTCATCGCCCCTCATCATATTAAAAACCTGAAAACAGATAATAATAGATAATTTGAATATGTAATGGCAATTGACTAGTAAAAAAAGTCTAGTTAGCTGTAAAAAATTGAATACCATACATTAATAATTAAGAGAGAGCAATCCTAGTTATAATTTAGATTTTTTGTTTATTGTTAGCTGGCAAATTTGGTTCTATTACAAGAAGGCATATAAAATATCAATACCTGTTCTTTCAAGTTCAGCTTGGAAATTACATCAGTCGGATCTAGAGCACATGCAACCGTTGTTTGTGAAAGAGCTACATGATTAACTTTGAATTTTGTGTTCTCAGCTGATCTAATTTTTGCGGAACAGGTTTTAGCATGACGAATTAAGAAACTTCTCGCATATACAGCTTTACAGTAGACACAAGGATAATAAGTAATATTTGTGCCTTCAGAAAGTTGTTTCTTCGGACGAATGATTCCTTTCAGGTAAAGCTCAAAATTCTGTTCATTTCTTAACACACTTAGTGCCTGCTTTCTTTCTTTGCATTTTGCTGGAAACTCCAATGCTTTTTTTACATCTGTTTCGTGCTTATGATGTCTTATCAAATGCCTCACAAAATTTCTTGAGGTAACATCTTCGTCACAAAATTTGCAACTGACCTTTTTGTTTCTATAGTTTTCACTTTTCTGAAAATTAATAAGGATCAATTCAAGTTGAGACTATATTTTTACATATTATAATAAAAGACAAGCAACATTTAGATTGACAAAATCACTTTATTTTGATCCCAACTATCCACCTAACTATTATCTATGTATTGTTATTAAAGACACTGAACAATATTGCCGACACTGTATAAATAAATATACTTGGAAAATCAAAAATGGTTTACCTGTTCTTTTAATTTCTCAGCAACTGTTGTAACTAAGTTTTTTTGTGTAATATCTATGTTATTTAATTGTCTTACTTCTTCTTGTAGCTCATTTTCCTCAGAGCTTTCATAACTATCAGTATCGATTGATTGCACAATATCATCAATGTCAAAATCTTCATCATTGCTGTCTTTGCTGTTTCTAGTACATTGACTGTTTTCACTTTCGGACCAATTATTAGTGTTAAAATCCTTATCCCTACTGTAATCACTGCTGAAATTTTCATTCCCGCCATCATCAACGCAGTTAATATCTGATGTTTCTAAGTTCAGAACGTTGTTGAGATTACCAAATTCATCGTTATCATCTGATTTTATTGAAGCAAAATGCCTTTTTGGTCTATTTTGCTTTAAGTCTTCGTTATCATTCAATGAAGCCTTCGAGTGGGTGTATTTTCCACCACAATTATCTAATTGCTCTGGTAAAGGACATTTTTCTTTATATCTGTTAGATTCAGTGACATAAAAGCTGTCAGTAGCACAACAAATAATTGGTTGTATTTCTATTTCATTAGATATTTCAGAGATTTGGCCATAAATTCCCAAATTCTTGGTTTGATCTATTTTATCGTTAGTTTTTGATGTTCCATTTGACCTTACAGTTTGTTCTAAATTAGAAAGAGGGTACCATATTCCTCCATCCGAATCTATATCAAAATCGGGTTCAGGGTGGGACTAAAAGAAACAAAATTATTTTTTTCGGTTCTCTCAAACACACGCAAAACATTTTCACAAGAAAGTATGTACTTTCTTTTTTTATGGTCATTTTTTTCTAAACTCCTTGACAAAAGGATACCTAATTCAAGAATTCAGTTACCTTGCACAAAAAGTTGTTTTCGCAGCGCAACGCAACTCAACAAAACTTATTAAAACAGTTAGAGTTATTTGCAATTGCTCTATAAAGCAAGATAATGTGGGCTATAAAAAACTTTAGTGAAGTCACACAAATATTTGGAAAATAAATGATTAGGTAAAGCCTCATTTTTTATATTTTTTTAAGTTACCTCTAAACACAAAAGAAAATCTCCAAATTCTTATGAGTGCATAAACAAAACCTGAACTCACACTTGGTATCTAATCGTTCCCATTTTGGATTATTTTTCATGATAATATGATCAACTAATTTCATATGATACATATGTTTACTTATTACCTCTGGTGCGAAGGCGATGGTTTCCGAAGACGCTGAATCAGAGAGAAAACTACAGTTACTGCAGCAATCTAAATCCGGGCAACATGCTTTTTTCTTCTGGTTACTTGTGGCTATAGAATTATGCTGTCCATCTAATTCTATTAAAGATTTTCCATTTTTGTTGATGCATTCCAAGTCGGTTTGATTTATCTGTTTATGTTCCCGATCTTGTTCTAACATAATTTTATCTATTGGTCCACAAAGAATACAACATATTAATAAAAATATTGCAAATAGTAAACATTTCTACATTAAACATTGTACATCGCTCTTATTTCATAGAATATGAAAAAGTACAAATATTAATTTGATAATTTCCTGGCTAATCTTGCAACAATAATGAGTACCTACTTATCTTATAGGCTTGTACTATTTATAGTTAGTAAAATTTTCCGATACGATTTTTTGTATGCTGATTTACATATATCATGTTCATTTATAAATTAATGCATACCTATTTCACGTACTTATTTATCGGGAATTATGAACTTACCTTTCTGTTTAGCCATCTTCAACATTAATAAACTCCTAGCACTCATTATAAATTCTAAATTCAAAAACGAAACAGATTAACCCACAACGTGATACAAAATCCAGAACTAAACATAACCACAAAATACGAATTACCGCTCTTTTCCTTTACGCTGTTGCCAAGAGTGAATCCCGAAATAACGGAAAAAGGAGGGAACAGAGTAATAGATTTAATCCTATATAAACCGGAGGGAACTATGTGTGGCAAGTTTTTGTAATATAAACGACCCCAGCGCCGGTGGTGAACTGCCGAAGCCATCGAGTCAAAACGTGTGCATATATGGTTCAGACGACCTCCACCTGTTTTTTTGTGTAGTGATAGGAAACGACTCCTAGAGGCTAATGGCAAAAGGAATTAAGCGATACGTAGTACCCTCCGAAATTGGAGGGAAGTAGGTTATATATGAGGGAACTGCGATTGGTATATACACTTTTTGGAGGGAATAAAGAACACATTATACGTATATATATATATATATATATATATATATACACAGGGTTACAGGAAAAGTCGTGCTAGATCCGTTAAGGGCGTGTAGTACCCATCATTTCTGACTTATTTCATTATGAAACACCCTACCCTAAACTTAACCCTTTTCGAGATATTCAACTTTTAATGTTTTTATTGAAAATTGCCGATTTTTAGGCTACTAAATGTATTTATTTTTATTTTGTGTGTGTTATTATTACTATTATTGCATTTTAACATGTGTAATAAGATGCTTTAGGACGTCAATCATTAAAATAGTCCATAAGTTAATTGAATAGGCTGTAGTAGATAAGTGAATGTTAAGAAATTGAAAAAAATATCAGAAAGTTTATTTTTCTCTAAGGGATATCTAAAAAAAATATTATGGCAATTGTTCGGCAGATGTGTTTTAAAATATCTATGTTTTATCAGCTATCTAACGAGGTATAACAATCTAGGATTTTATTTAAATGCATTGAAAAAACTTAGTTTCATAGGCGACAGTGGAGAAGAAAATTGATACTTAGCCCTAAAAAGTAAAATAAAACAATAGGTAAGCATGAAATATCATTTATTAAATCAGGTTTTCACACAACTTTTTCTTACTCTACAGTTCATGTTCAACATGGCTGCCTCTGTTTCTAATACATTGTCGCATCCTTCTACGGAGACCAGTCTTTACAACTGCAGTGGTCAACGTTGTCCTTAGTTGATTTGCTGCATCGACAATCCTTTCTCTTAATTCTTCCACAGACGAAACTGGATTTGGCTCGCTGTAGACAAGACTTTTCATGCACCCCCACACATGAAAATCCATGGGGGTTAGGTCCGGACTTCTTGCTGGCCATGGCAACGGCCCACCTCGTCCTATCCATTTGTTTGGATAATTTGTGTCCAGCCAGTCTCTGACACTTCTCCTGAAATGGGCAGGGCAGCCATCATGTTGGAACCACATGTCCCTTCTCAAGTTGAGTGGCAGATCATCCAGCAAATCTCTGAAGTCTCCTCTCAAGAAGTTTTCGTAATTTTCCCCATTTAGATTGTCCGGGAGAAAGTAAGGTCCAATCAAATGGTTGGAGATAATGCCCATCCACACATTCACGCTGAATCTTCGTTGGGACCTCGCCACTCTTTTCTTATTGGGATTCCTTAGTACTTTTGGGGCCCAGTAATGGGCGTTGTGATAGTTAGTTATGCCATCGTTATCAAATTTGGATTCATCTGTCCATAAGATATTTCTTAGAAAATCTGGGTCTTCTACGTCAGCATTTAGCATAAATCTGCTGAAGTCCAACCTTCTCGCGGGGTCTCCTTCTTCAATAGTGTGTACCGGCGTGTAATGGTACGGGTATAGGCCAGCAGTATGCACTGTAAACCACACTCTCCATTGCGAAAGTCCCAGATCACGGGCAACACGATTAGTGGAAATGGTCGGATCCGCTCGAAAGCGTTGCACTATCTCATTGTCCTGCAGTTCTTCGTTGTCATAAATTTGTGGTCTTCCCAGGTCTGTATTTCGTCTCAAAACAGAGCCAGTTTCTCGAAGTCTTAGATAAACTCTGTTAAAAACGGCCACATCCGGCACTCGACGACCGGGGAAGCGAGTTCTGTATTCGTTGCGAGCTTGCGCAGATACACAATCGCAGTATCCGTAACAAATAAGCATATCAGCATATTCCTCAGGTGTGTAGGACGTCATCTTCAACACTTCCGTATCACAAGTACAAATCAGAGTCCAGTGAACAAGCACAGTATTCACAAATCAGAAGAAATAGTCCAGAATCGTAGCCAAGTCGAGAAAAGAGCAAAACGATATCACATCTACTATGTACGAAGCACAAAAGCAGACTGACAACCAAAACAACATCCCGTGATTTCCAGCCCTAACCGGTTATTATAATATGTTTTCTTTCATTCGCACCCACATTAAATCGTCATGTCTCGCTCGCACGGTGCGTCTAAACTTGAAGGAGAATAGGCGTGGGAACTGCTACTGGAGCGTCCCAACTACTTTTTTTCTACGAAATGTAATACAAATCCTAGATTGTTATACCTCGTTAGATAGCTGATAAAACATAGATATTTTAAAACACATCTGCCGAACAATTGCCATAATATTTTTTTTAGATATCCCTTCGAGAAAAATAAACTTTCTGATATTTTTTTCAATTTCTTAACATTCACTTATCTACTACGGCCTATTCAATTAACTTATGGACTATTTTAATGATTGACGTCCTAAAGCATCTTATTACACATGTTAAAATGCAATAATAGTAATAATAACACACACAAAATAAAAATAAATACATTTAGTAGCCTAAAAATCGGCAATTTTCAATAAAAACATTAAAAGTTGAATATCTCGAAAAGGGTTAAGTTTAGGGTAGGGTGTTTCATAATGAAATAAGTCAGAAATGATGGGTACTACACGCCCTTAACGGATCTAGCACGACTTTTCCTGTAACCCTGTATATATATATATATATATATATGTAATTTCGGAAAGGTTTTCAATAATTAATTAATCATCAATTCTTCTAAATCCGTTAGAGGCTTTTTGAAATATTGTGTACAAAAGATTTGCCGACTTCCCAATAAAATATAAAGGATACTTTCTCCTACGAGTTAAAAGGCAATTTAACTATGTACACTATATATATACAGGGTGACTGAAGTTGAGTCATTAATTTTCAGATAATGATTGTAGAAGGAAGATAAACCAAAATATGTGTGTAAAAATAAAAAAAATGATACCTTGTTTTATAAAATATCCTCCCGACAAGTATTTCAGTGCGGACCTGTATTTGATCGTGCGGTCTTGGAGCACCGGCATGACCTCCCCTGTGAGGTCTTAAGTCACCTGATTCACGAGCCCTTTGTACTACATTAACAAAGGCACGAGGGGTTGGTTGCACTCGATTGGGAAACCGATTCGTATAAATCGGTAATGCTGGGGCAGCATTTTGTAAAGACTCCCCCCCCCGTAAATAAGAATCATGTCCACAAGTTCACCATTTTCGTAAACATGTGCCATTTTTTATTTCGTTGGAGCCACGCAACAAACACCACTATTCACTCACGCGTTACCGACTGACACATTGACTGAATACGACTGAATAAAATAAATGAATAAAACATCGTGATAAGCATTTCAAATTCTTTCGCTTTTTTGTTTCCGATGCGATGAACCGATAAGGCGGATTATATCCGTTGTTGCCAAACACGAGCACATAATATTATTATTGAGACAGGGCGATACTCAAACTTCTAAAGGGCTATAACTTTGTTACTTTAATTTTACCACAAAAATATTGAAGGAAAAAAACATTTCTTTTGATCAGACCTACTCACTGTTAAAATAAATGACTCAACTTCGAAGTCACCCTGTATATATATATATATATATATATATATATATATATATATTATTTGATTACAGGACCCTTACAGATAGGTGGCGTACCTGTAGGTTACTCCGGGGAAGGTCAAATAGAAGCCCGAAATTTTGATGGCTGCATATCTGATGTGAAAATAGACAATCGCCCACTGAACTTAGCCTCCTACGTAACTGACAATGGAACTGCTCCCGGTTGTACACAGAAGAGACCCAGATGCACAACTAAACCCTGTCGTAATGGCGGAGTGTGTATTGATGGATGGAATGCTTTCAGGTAATCAGATATCGACAAGGCAAAATATGCCGGAAAAAAATTCGCAACTCGACTTCTTTCACATTCACGTTTGGTGGATTCCCCTTTACATAAATCAATGGTTTGCCGGTTGATTTGTTTTAACATTTTTCAAACAAATTTTAAAAAATGTCATTTTCACTCCGACGAAGGGGCCTAGGTTTTTTGAGTTAGTCTGAACAAAAAAGGTCATTAGTAACTCATCTCTAAAGATGACTGTTTTCGAGTTGCAAGACACTTGAAATCTGAAAACTGGACACTTTTACAACAATAATACAAAAAGTATCATATGTCATTAACACCTAAATCAATGCTGAATAATGCATAACCAACTTCACCAAAAGAAATATCAAAATTAGCACACATAACTCTAACAGATGACCACAGTAGTAAGTTTATTTCTGGACGCTCTCAAAAGAATACTACATCCAGACATGAGTTGGGCGTAGGAACAAAGAGATTAATTTGAGATAGGAATGTAGATGAATCAATCCCGCCATTAGGGAGTTTCTAGAGACACATTACAGATGCATGCTTACGTGGAGATACTAATTAGTGAGTTTCAAATCTACTTAAAAGCATGTGAGAATCACAACCACGCTCAGGGTAAACAGAGTCAGACTTAAAAGCCATATACTTCAAATCTTTCTAGAATATAGTCTATGCCATTAATGTAACATTGGTCATAGAGACTCCACACGACAGCTGCATATCCAATTTAGAACAAACAAAAGCAAAGTATAGTATTTTGAGCGAAGAGATTAATGTTGTTCAAAGGGTAATGGTATAAAATGTTCTGTTTCGGAATATACGTAATAACTTTGTATTTGCCGACATTAAGAGCCATACTATTACTTTCACACCATTCATCAATAGCAACTAGTTGAATTTGTAGCCATGTACAGTCTTCTAAATTGTTAATTCCTGCAAAAATTTTCGGGTCGTTCGCAAATACTAACCTCCCACACCTTAAGATGTCACACAAGCAATTTTTCATTAGAGCCTTCGTGGTACCCCTGAAATAGGAATAAAGCAATTTGATTGATGTACATTATAAGTAACACTGAGTTTTCTATCAGTTAAGAAGGAACACAGAAGATAAAGTGATTTCTCAATAGAACACAAAGCATTCGTCCACTTGCATTACCACTTGACCCAAAATACTGCTGACGTTACGGTTCAAGAGCGAATACTTACAGATTCGGTTATGTGGAGGTAAATAATTTGTTGCCCTTTTTTCATCATTTTTTGTTTTTGAGTTTCTGCGAAGTGCGCGATGTAAATCGGTTTTTATGCGCAATGGGTCAGCCGCCCAAATTCACCAACAGTTATGCTTAGTTTATGGACCAACTGTTATGGGTGCAGGTAAAGTTAGACAATGGTGTCGAGATTTTTAAAAGTGTCAAATCTGCCACCTATGTGCATGATGAAGAACGCAGAGGAATGGCCGTTGTCCAGACAGAACTCGTTCAACAAGAGGACCAAATACTAGGAGCAGATCTGCGATTGTCCATATTCAAGACTGTCGTAGAAATGCTCTGGTATCACAAATTGTGTACTGCTCGTCGCACCAAATTACTGCAAGCAATTCACAACTGATGGGATCAACATTCAGCCCGGGCATTATTGCCCTGCATTCACTGACACGCAAATGACTACTGAATCAAAACACGATTTCGGAAAGAATCAAGTAATGGCGTGAAACCGCCAATAATTAGATATACGCAAAGATCTCTTACTTTATGAACATTCCTCTTTTTTAAATGTCGTTTATTGTTATCATTTACCTAAGGAGTGGAAGCTACTTGTCTGTGGAGGACAATTACCATTTTTTAATAAGGATTGTTACATTTTATTTTCAACACGAGCTTCTTTAAGCTGTTCGTTTAATTTAGAATCACTCTGTGTGACTTGTTTTTTTCAGATGTCAATGTACGTCAGGTTGGGGTGGCAGAGATTGCACAGACTCAATTAGTGCACCTTGGAGATTCGAGGGGAATGGTCGTCTCACCTTCAATCCACTTCTGAGGCCCATTCAGCTGCCCTGGATCAATGCGCTTTCGATTAGAACATTGCAACCCGATGCTTTTCTCATGTCTATACAGGTAAGTTGTATAACTTAAATTAATTTGTCGGGTTGAGAAAGTGACGAAAATGAGCCAATGCCATGCCAGTTGCATAACGATCAAATCGTTTTGAGAATTTTGTGAAAATAACTAATAAAAAGCTGGTCAACAAGCTGCAAAACAATATACTTCTAAACACCAAAAAAGTAAGATCTGACACCAATGATTTGGCGGAAGTTGACAAGAAATTACTATGACTTCTGAACTACAAAATAACCTGAAAATAATATGAGTTAGCAAAAAAATCAAAAAGTGGGATTAGGGGGTATTGAGGTTAGAAAAAATTTGAGTTTCAAATTGACAACTCTCTGTTGCTACTACATTAAATCGTGTATTCTCCCGCATCGGGCCCTAAAAGTGAATCAGTTAAGGGACAACTTACATGTTTTTTTTTGCTTTTTACGCACAAAAAGTATGATATACAGCTTTATGAAAACAAATGTACGTAAAACCTGTAAGTTGCCCCCTAGCTGTGTAGCTAAAAATAAACTGGACGAGGTTAGGATATATTTCTGGTTTACTTAACGATATATAGTTACAAATATGTATCCAGGGCGTTAAGTGGGCGATTATAACATTAGGTCCCAAGGCGTGTACCGCCGCAGCGCTAACACTCCAAGAAACAAACGGTTATTACGTTAGAGATACGTACGTACGTTTATCTTTGTCTGAATAAAACCAAACATATAGACTGAAAACCAAATACTACTGACGTCGTAATGTGTACGAGAGAGAAGCGCAAGAAGAGAGCAATACGGGTGTTAAAAGATATAGTAGCACCTCGTTGTCTAGCAACCCTAGAACGAGGTCACGGATTCCATCGGCCCACTCTTTCTAACACATATTGCACGCGTCTCGCGCTTCTCTCTCGTACACATTACGTCAGCTAAATTTGAACCTCACCGTATGGTAGCTGTCAAATAGTATCAAAAATAAAATAAATTAACTGTGCTATTGTAGTTTGTATTGTAGTTTCACCGTCGTCTAGCAACGAACAAATATGGACAGTTCTCGTGGTCGCCATATTTTGTTCAACTTATGTTAATTCATTGATAAGGTATAGTAGACTTTTCGCTTGGTGGTAGATAAAGTCGTTTTATGATTATAAAAGGAAGCACATAGGGTCGACACATCGACTACTAAACACAGCTAGACCTGCAACTCATTCATTAATTGTCAATAAAATGGGTGAATACATGAAGTTGTGGCGAGGGGCACAGTGACGTAAGGGGATCCCGAAAATTGTTGACCGAAAAGCTGCTACTTGCAGAGATTTGGTAACATTGCTGTGATTGTTTTCACCATAGGCGTACCACAAAGATTTGTGTCGCAGACATTTATGATGAAAGTCATAGTATTGGCATCGAATTGTTGTACAAGAAAATTAAAGCAGCAAATATAATTTTCTCGACGAGTAATTAAAACTATATTTATGATGGATTATATAGCAAAACTATATAATAGATAGGGAGTATAACGTTTAAAATGCGTTATATTTATACTTTGAAAAAGTAGTGTAGCAATCAAAATGCAAGTAAGAAATATTTACCCAGCATACATCATGGATTGAATGACTGAATAAGGAAAATGCGATTAAGCATTGGTTATAGAAGTTGCATTAATATTGATAAACGTAGTCGAGGGGAAGTTCTGGGAAATGCAAATACTTTAAAAACCATGTACATATTGGACTGTAAACAGGATGCTGTAAAAATAGTCTGTATAACGTTGTGCAGGAAAAACAAAGATGAGGAAAATATAAAAATGTATTTGTATGGATATAGATGTCATCAATTTTATACATAATAATTTAGTTACAAAATATGTTATATAGATATAAGGCAAATAAATAATGAATACAAGTGAACATGAACCTACAAAAGCGGTCGAATATTTCGGTTAAGTAGATATGAATACATATTAGGGAGATAGGAATGTATATCTAATCGATACAAATTGAAATCGCATTAAATATTTGGAAAATATTTCTCTGGGTATATACAAAAGCCATATTTTTTAATAAATTTAATCACGTAAACACAGAATTAAATGTAATGTTGTTTCATCACAGATATTGTTTTCAACATGTTCTACAAGCTTGAAAACTTCAGAATAAGAATTTTTATCTTGAAGTTTTCGTATGAGCATCAAATGTTTTTAAAAACTAGCCTTTTTCTGGCTGAGCTATTGTCATCGCGTATAGTTTGGCTGCAACTGAATTCTGCTGATGTAATTCCTACATAATTTTCCTTCTCTGACGTTCATCGGTTGAAAGAGAACTGAAAAACAACCAATCATTAGGTGATCCCACTCATAATGAATTAAATATGGAGATTTTCTCATATTTCAGTTTTTCATAGTGAAAAAATTGAAATATATTGATATGACAATGTTTTATGAAAGAAAGGTTGCCACCAAGGAAATATTTTTAGAAACTGTGTAGATATTATCATTTAAATATGTTGTCTGTGAAACAAAGGGTTATGTTTAATGTGTATATGTTTATTTTCAAAGTTAAACATAATTTGTTACCTAACTATTTATGTGATAGATTGAAAGTCTTTAGCTATATACAAGCCCGTTCCCACTTCAGTTGGCCCAACTATTAAAATCTTTGTCTTTTTCTTATCAAACACAAATAATAAAAATGTAGCAGGGTGTTATAGGTTTAAAATATTAAAAATGAATATTTGGATAATATATATCAGGAAACACCAACTTTATCACTCCCTAATCAAATTTGCAGCATAAAAATAACACATGTTGCAATTACAGCATATCAACTTATTTTCATTTCAATGCAAAATCAGTGTAAAATCAGTGTATAACGCATAGGTGGCTGTGAAAAATAAAAGCTATGACAATTGTTTTTATTAATTACAGCTGTCAGAATACGTTTAAAATAGTTTTCGGTAGTTAAGATTTTCAAAATGGGTAGAGGAAAGGTTATTAGTGAGAAAATTCGGTTACTGATAAAGAAATTTTTCAATTCTGGGAAATCAAATTCAGAAATTGCAACTTTGTTAGACTTATCGCGGTACAGTGTGAGAAATATTGTTAGAAGATATAACGTAACTGGTTCAGTTAATATTAAGCCACGATATGTGAAAAAAAGTAATATTACAAATGCCAACCGAAGAGCATTAATCGTGAAAAACGGGCGTGCCAATTATTTACAATTAAGTGCTCTGTGGAGTGACGCTGTTGGAAGGAGAATTTCGAGGTCCACAACTGATAGAGAGGCCCACAAACTGGGATTTAGCACTTGCAAGGTAAGTTTTCTTATAGCATAAAAATAACACATGTGGCAATTACAGCATATCAACCTATTTTCATTTCAATGCAAAATAAGTCTATAACGCATAGATGGATGTGAAAAATAAAAGCCATGATAATTGTTTTTATTAATCACAGCTGTCAGAATACGTTTAAAATAGTTTTGGGTAGTTAAGGTTTTCAAAATGGGTAGAGGAAAGGTTATTAGTCAGAAAATTCGGTTACTGATAATAAAATTTTTTAATTCTGTGAAATCAGACTCAGAATTTGCAACTTTGTTAGACTTATCGCGAATATTGTTAGAAGATATAACGGTTCAGTTAATATTAAGCCACAATATGTGAAAAAAAGTAATATCACAAATGCCGACCGAAGAGCATTAAGAAGAATAATCGTGAAAAACAGGCGGGCCAATTATTTACAATTAAGTGCTCTGTGGAGTGACGCTGTTCGAAGGAGAATTTCGAGGTCCACGACTCATAGAGTGGCCCACAAACTGGGATTTAGCACTTGCAAGGTAAGTTTTCTTATACAAAAAAGTGAAGTAAAAACCCTAAAGTTGCACAACTTGTTTATAGGCCAAAGAAAAGCCACTATTAACTCCACTGCAAAAAAAAAATCGGCTTAGATGGGCTAAAGAACATAGACACCTCAACAATGGTGTGCAATACAATGGAGTGATGAGGCCCGATTCGAAGTTTGTGTTGGTGACAGTCGCAGTAGAGTTATTCGCAAAAAAATGGAGCATTCCGTGTCGACTGTCTGAAAAGAAAAGTGAAATTTCCAGCATCCACTATGGTCTGGGGCAGTATGTCATCAAAAGGAGTAGGAAAACTTGATTTTATTGATGGAAATGTGGATACAAACAAATATTTGGCAATTTTATAAGAATCGCTTTTACCAGTGGTGGAAGAATGTTTGACATCCGGCCAAGATTTTCTGTTTCAGCAAGATGGTGCAGCGTGCCATCCCTCAAAAAAGGCTATAAAATGGATGGAAGAAAATAATGTACCACTTTTGAAATAGGTATCTAGCAGTCCAGATCTGTCACCTATTGAAACTTTGTGGCACGTGATGAAAAAGGTTCTACGACAACATCCTGCTCGTACAATCACCGAACTGAGACAAAAGCTTCAAGAAATATGGGATTGTTTTACACCAAATTTTTGCCAAAACTTGGTTAACTCTATGCCACAAAGAATTTCAGCCGTAATAAAAAATAAAGGTGATGTTATCCATTGGTAATCTTTCAATTGTTGCTTTGTTAACTTCGCGCATTTATTCGCACATTGTTTATTTGTTCAGATGTTCTATTAGTTATACTATAAGTCTAAGTGATTTCAAATATGGATTTTCTCCGACTAGAGTGTATCTAAAATGTTTTTGAGAAAATAAATCGTTTTAGAAGTAAATAGTTTCGTCATGTTTAGTTTATAAAGCCATATTTTGGTACAAATCTTGAAGTGAGCCAACTGAAGTGGGAAGGGGCTAATACATGGTTATCATACGATTGTTGTTAGAACGGTGCAATTCGACCCAAATACTAAACTCGGTTTTATATAAAGGATTATCTGAATTTAACAAGTTACCTGTGATAATAAAAAACTGTAATAACCTAAACCGGTTCAAACGGCTCCTAAGAAAATTTGTTTTAGATAAGTGTTAGTAATTAGTTGTATTCTGTTTATTTTAATTTTGCACATTTTAGCCCGGTTTTACTTACTTTATTTATACAATTTTATTTATACCTGTTTTGTTTTTTACATTTCACTACGTTAAGTTTTATCTCTGTCTAGTTTTTAATTTAATATTATCAGTACCCCTTATATTTGTATTTGTTTTTGTATTATTTTTAAATTAGGGTTTGTAGATTTATTTTCGATTCTTTATTTTGTTTTTTATATCTTCCATAACAAATGGCTATATTGATGGTGTTGTTCATCGTATTTTAAACCATTTCCCAACATCGAACAATCTTTGTTTCTTGACGTTTCACAGGCTCCTGATCATTTTTAGAAAAATTTTTGTATGTTTAAACAATTGGTGGTTAGGGGTTGCAGGAGGTCTGGGAGGGTATATCTGAATTTTTGACGTAGGTATAGGCCTCCAACCCCAGTAATTCTACGCATCTATTAAGCATAAATTTCACTCATCATAAATGTCCCCGTACACTTACCCTTAAAATTTAGAAATATTTCGCAACTGTCGAGTGTCAGTGCGTGCGACATAGTCCCGCGATGGACGCGCGTCTTACGTCACCGTCGACAATCGCTTTCGCACTGCGGTGGGCTGTGTGCACTGTGCATGGTGAAGGCCAATATCATCATTCACACGGGGGAGGAAGTACCTTTACAAACTAATGACAGCATAGCGTGGGAAGTACAGAGTCAACTTACGTGATGCCATTTTTTTATTTTCTCATTCTATAGAGATCTCTTTGTACAATAGGTTGGCCAGAACAGCACAGCAGTCCTTTCAATTTCGGAAGGTCATCTACAGTACACATACGACGGGGAATCCCATGTACTAGCATCATCTACACCACTGAACGACGGAGAGTGGCACCGATTGGAAGCTACATGGCTAGGAGCTGAGATCAAGCTATCTGTGGATTACGGGGACGGAGGTGCTGATACTGTACCTTTCCACGAGAAAATACAAGGCATGTATATTGGAAAGATAGTTATTGGTGCTCCGGATCAACCGCAATACGAGCTTAATCCTTATGAAGGTAAGAAACATCAATTATACTGCCCTTCAGTCGAAAATCTCGTAAATCCACGTAACTAGGTTTACTGCTTTATTTGCATATTCGAAGGTAACTCGTTGAGATCTATTGTAAATTGTAAATGTGAGTATTTCTGAAGACATTGAGAGCTTGTTTTTAGTAAACAAACTTACTAAGAATACACGTTCTTTCAGACACCTCATTCTTTTGGATATCTGGATAATTGCAATCATGGGTACACTCACAAAACCTAGTATGTTGAGTTACTCGGAATTTCGCTTAAACATTACGAGCAAAAAAATAACAAATAGATATTTTGATGCAAATCATGCCTACTCAATATATTTTTAAAATAACTAGTCTTAACCCAGATATTACTGAAACTTTTTTTTCCCAATATTTGCCGCTTTCTTAGTGAGAGTACAGTAAATTAACTCCATTTCAACAACCTAAACTGGTTTATGAACTTTTTTATCCCTAACTAAGAGTTACGAGGTGTTCTTTAAAAAGGACGGTAGTAAAATGACCTGCTGATAGCACAAATTTTATGTCAAGTACACATATTGTAGGATATAAAACAAATAACTATTCGGTGTGATATTGTTCGAAACACGTTTTAGGATGTAGTGCAACACTACATTTTCTGCAGCGAAACTGAACTTTCTTATGGCATTCGCCACAACGTTGCTGGTTCTCTTGATAAACTACAAGGTGATTGAGCCCATCATATCTAGAATAAGCATTTTCTTTCGTGTTTCGCTTACATGGACCCCTCTTAACATTTCTCTGATTAGTTTCCAGAATGTTCCCAGCCAGACCTCTCCTAAATTCAAGTTGATCCATTTTACCTCCTTGTAACCGATGAAGCTGCCAAGGATTATGAATAGCCATATCTACGCACTGAGCAAATAAAGGGAAGTACCACTTCTTTCCTCTTATGGAAATTCTATACAGACTAACATTTTGGTCTCCTCTGTCCACACCACTCATATAGTTATTGTAGGTTTTTATAATGTTCGGCTGCCTAATATGTATATGCTTCACTGGAGTGAAATTAGAAGCAACTGTCACCACGTTGTTGTCATTCCATCGGCATACAACTATTCCTGTATCCTTGTCTAATTGATATTCGTTTGATCCTCTTTCTGTTTTCTTCATCAGGGATGACTTCATCAGTGGGCAGTTTAAAGAGCGATTTTCACGAATAGTCCCAGTGGCACAAAAGCCTCTTGGTTTCAGATCAGCCAATAAACGAAGTGAAGTGAAGAAGTTATCAACGTACAAGTGGAACAGTATATCGCTCCACTTGCCTCTTAGGATATCTGTACACTTGAGCCTAATCCATAAATATTCTTATAATTATTGTTGTCTGGTGCCTCTGACAATGCACCCTGATAAGGAGAAAACCAAATCACATAGCCCAGTCGAAGAGCTCCTACCCAGTGTTTATACCCCCACCTTATAGGTTTTCCTCTTATGAACTGCTTAGAGCCATGTTTGCCAAAATAGGGAACCATGGCTTCATCGATGCTATGCTGTTGTTCCAAAGGAGCAAACTCTAAGAACTTCGTATTCAATAAACTAAACAGTGGACGAAGTTTTGCATACCTGTCCGATTTATCCAGATCAGTATTGTTGCAGAAATGGAGGACTCATAATTTGTGAGAATCTGTCCCTTGACATAGCTTTAGTTACCATATCGTTGTGAGTATCACTCCTATTTTCCCAAAACATAAATCTCCTAGGATGAACCACATACCCACTCAATGTCAGGACACCTAAAAATCACTTCATTTCTCTCGAGGATACTTCAATATCCAAATTTCTTTGTAGTGCATATCTATTGGTGTATTCAACTATCATGTCTATAACTTCGGCATCAAAAAAAACATTCAAATAACTGCATGGGCGACAATTCTTGCATGGGACCAGCAGGTTTATTCCATTCAATGGCGGAAGGGGGAGGGATATCTTCATTAGTCCATGATAGTGTCTTGAGCTTTTTTATCGGACGAGGGCATGTACCTTCTAGATTGGATGCTGATGCTTTGGGATAAAGTTGTGATAGAGGTATATCATCTTCAGAGTCATACAACTGCTCATAGTCTTCCTGTATCGATGATATTACGCTAGGCGGCCTATTTTGAGTACTCATGGCGTCTCCGATTATTTCCACATCATTTCTCAGTTGACTTCCTAGAAGATTATTCAGTGTGGTAAACTCTTCATCTCCCGAATCATAATCTGTGACGTCATCATTTGCGTTCTCTGGTGGAAAAAGTACTACGCCATCAGGAATTCTATCGGGATCTTCTAATTCTTCTAGAAGTTCATGTAACTTCGAGGGTCTTCTAAAATCAGAGAAAATATTTTTTAGGTACATATATGTTACTACCGTCCTTTAAAAAGGACGACAACTTTGAGCAGCTGTAAAAACTAGATCATAACCTCAAAACAACTGATATAGGATAATGTAAACTTTTCTGTATGACTAATATCTGAAAACCATAAATAGTACAGATATTCATAAGTACAATTGTAACAAAAACTTACCTCCACTCATACATGATCACTATTTGTAGAAGCTCACTGTACAAATGTCGATATATGGCTCAAGCGATACGCATGCGACTAAAGTGTAGTAATTGGTGGTAGTTCTAATGTTCTTTCACAGAGCATGGTGGCGACACCTTCTGTAAAATTACTGGAACTCCTTACAGAATCCTTGAATCGCAATGCCTTTATAAAGGACGGTAGTAGTATCTGGGTTAATGTGCTTCAATTTGCACATCTTAATAATATACATTTATCAACTAAATACCCATAGAATTCAAATCACAGAGAAGCAGTAGAAACTTTTTTGATAGGATGAAAAAGACAAAACTATACATAATTTCTATTAAGAAAAATATCTCATAGAAAGCAGCAATACATAATAAAATTTAATTTTTACAGAATTGTTGTTTTTAGGGAATTATTACTTCATGACTCGCTGTTTTTTCGTTTCTTATAGACTATTTTTGCGGACGTTTTTTTTAGAAAGGAGCGTTGGCATTCTGTTACCCAGATTAAGTGCAACAAGAGATTTACCATTGAATAGGTCACTCCAAATCGAAATTCACATTGTGGTGAAAAGTCCTCTTTGAAATATATGTTGTAGGAGGTTTTTAGCCTGATATCGTGCATCTATTAGACCAGGTCCTTAGAGAAAATGAGTAGCAGAACATGAGTTTAGAATTTTGTTATAGCATATTACAAGAAAATACCCGAGATTAATAATCCGGATTTTTTTCCTACAGAATGTTTTCGAAGAATAATTTGAGGGCAGATTAATTTTTAAAAAATTGCATATAAGGACTGATTAAAAAATATCTAGTGTTCAAAATACAGTGTGTCCAAAAGTTTATCTAGATATTGTTTTCAGCAAATGTCTATAAAACTATAGGGATTATCGGTTTGTTCGTACAGTAGTCGGTGACTTGTCGGTGACAGCGTCTGGGAGCCGGCCTTGTAAATTCGGTCTATATAGTGTAGTAGAGTGAACGGAATTTGTGTGGTGGGATATTGGACACGATCACTGACAAGTTGGCGACAGCTGTACGAACAGGGTTTATGTAAATTTTCCAAGTATCCAACTGGTCTTTGAATTTGAGACACAATGTAAAATAGACTTCCCATTGCACATTTACATATCTATGTAACTTTTCGCCAAAACTAGTAAATTGTTTAACGGAAAACTGTATTAGAGGTTGCTGTTTAAAAAATAGGCACTTGCACATAATAAAGTACAAGAGACAAAATATGTATTATGACGCCCTCATAACTGGCACATTGAATGGCGAAAAGATATCCTCTCAAAATTAGATAAATCAGAGTTACACCATTATGTATCACAGCTTGCGAAGCTGCGAGTGCGGTTGCATCCACGTGCGTGAGCGCATGTGGCGCTATCTAGAAAGAAAAGTTTTGCTAGAAATGCTGGAGTGCATCGGAAACCGTTCGATTCACCAAATAAATATCCGACCAGATAGCGGAGGCAGTCAGTCACATTTGAGACAGTCAAACAACGCGGAATGCCGTAGTCCAGCCAGTCAACATGGTTATAAATTCTCATAAATTAGTACAAGTGCTATAAATTAGGGTAAAAAATTAGGCTTTGGACAGTAAAAATGGTGTTTTTGTTACAGTATTTTGTTTGGTTTGATGTAATGACAAAAGCTTTTCCGCCAGTGACGCTTATTTTGAGTCAGTATTCTTTGTTTTCGTGCTTAAAATCGAGTGACAGAAGATTAATAGATATACTTCATAGGTTGCATAGAAGACGTTCGAGTAGGCGGTAGCAGCGCTGCAGCAAGTCTGTCACGACCGACATCCAGGGAGTTTGTCACAGACGGCTGCCCCACTGTCGACTCGAACGAAGAGTGTCCCGCCGAAGGAGGTTGTCCGCCGCCACCTGCAGCAGTATGCCAACCAAAATGGGGCGGCAGAGCGAGATGCGATTGTACTGCCGGTCGTGCTGGCCCATTGTGTCAGCCGGTGTGCGAGTTGGAGCTCTGCGACAACGGTGGCAGGTGTGTCGAGGATCAGCTGGAGCAAAAGGGGTGAGTACAATTTTATTATTATCAGGATATTTTCCACAGAAAACATTTGACCAAATGCTATTTTTATATTAGGTACTCTAAAGTATAATAAATCACCTAGTTAAAACTCAGGTAGTAGCGGTGGCGTAGTGGTAGATGGTCTTTTACTGTCAAACGTGAAGGTACCACCCAGCTGATCTCTAAGACGGGGCCAGAATGCGTGCTTGTTGCATGCGCACGTGATCCCTCGCTAGAGTCCGTTTGACGACTCCTCTTCCCCTGTATCTCCCTATAGCCCCACGGTACCCACAGGTGCTTAGGCCTTAGGCCTTCGTGGTAGCTCCAGTATATATAAAAAAGCCGATAAAGATATTAGGTTTACTGAAAAATGATGTCCGTTGCGATATCAATAATTTTCGATAAGTGCGCGCATCTTTTTTGTCAGATATCTGACTCACTGTTTCTACCACACGCTGTATACAGATTCAGCTTGCAGATAAACTATAACGAAAACGATTCGGGTAAGATTTAAAAACACGCGATACGACCTCTCATTTGTCTATAGGGTATTGAGATTGTAAAACAATCTACATGAGGAGGCTTTTCCCAGTTCTACTAATCTTAGGCAGTTCAAAAATCGGATTGACAAAGTTTCTTGAAGCTCCTCATAGTAGCCGCGGTATCCTGGAATTTAGGCTTTGCATGCGCGGCTGCTTTGGTGCAAAAAATGTGTGTAGCAACTGAGGTCCATTCACGCCAATCATTACATAGAAGCTTCAGCAGACTGGGTTGAGACTTTTCACACAAACTTGGCACCATGCACAGTAGCACACCATGAAACAACAAAAAATTTAGCAATCACGTGTTTACAAAGCCCTTCCTGATGTGGTGTGACGAAAGCCCTGAAAAACCTGGAATCAAATAGTACAACCCCTCCTGATAAAGACAATGTGCACTACTCTATTCTTGATCAACTCTCTATCCGACAAATACCATTTCTGATATTTCTGAACAGTAAATCAATTGTCTTTTAGATACCGGTGCGACTGCAATTCTACCGAGTATACTGGTAAACACTGCGATCAACCTGGCTCTCAACCATGTCCAGCAGGCTGGTGGGGAGAACCGGTATGCGGCCCCTGCAAGTGCGACATATTCGCCGGATATAACCCGGACTGTGACAAAAAGACTGGGAAGTGCAGATGCCGAGAGAACCATTACCGACCCTTCATAAGTGACACCCACAGTGGTTCCGGTTTACAGGAATTGTGCCTGCCGTGTGACTGTTACCACGTTGGGTCACGAGACTCACAGTGTGACCACGAAACTGGACAGTGCCGGTGCCGGGAGGGAGTTATTGGACTCAAATGCGACTCCTGTCCTAATTCATATGCAGAAGTGACACTAAATGGATGTAAAGGTGAGAATCATATTATGAGATTATTTAAATTGAATATTATTTATTAGTAATAGTGGTAGCTGTATAGTAGACGACAACGCTGTTAGATTCTTTAGATTGTTTGCCGATAGTCATAAAACCATAAAACCGAGAACCGGAGGCATGAGGACAGAGACGGATCTGAAAATATTCAAACATTTTCTCTTGCAAGTCTGGATGAGATGAGAGATGACTGAATCAAGTTGTTGAAGTGACGTTGATCGTTATAGGTTTAAAATCTCTGAAATGTCCGCAGGAAACAGCCACCAATTCTCGATGTACCATCTCGGCTGTGGGAATTTCATTACGTTTATAATGATCATACACTATGTTCCTTATATTGGCAGTTGTTGCTGCACTTAAAGGTATAGATGTCCCTTTGTCAATCCTCCTTTTTCTTGGTTTGACACCGTTACGAATAATTTACAAATTGTAGGATATGCAACGTTAGTTAGTTAGCTGTTTTTTTAAGAACACTACTATTGCCGCTATCACTCATTTCAGGTCACAGTCCATTATAAACATTAATGCAAATCTATTGAGCATCAACAGACAGGCACATTCTTTTAGAGATACGATAGTATTCCTGACTATCATTGCTGCCCTCGTAACTACTGAAGTATCATGCGCACTGCCAGTGCCATGTCCGAAAAGTCTTTGCTGCAAGATATGTTTCCATAGCGCCTTTGACCGTATAATTTTCGATGCCCGTGGGCCGCTGACCTAACTGAGTAGATCGTTCTTAATGGCGGACAAAATTCGTATGGCACATAATCATTATTCAAGGCGTCGTCCGTCAACCTTGATTATCTGTATAGAACTGAAAATATATTCCCGAGTATCGCTCTGATGCATCGCGCTGATTCACCTGCTTGCGGGGCTCAGAAGAGGATGGAGGAGTTCAGATCTTCATAGCGCAGTCGCATTATGTGAACTTGTTGGTATGACAGTATCGAAACAATGCGATTTTTTAGATTCGCTACATTTAAACCAATTGTAGCGAACTATCAGGGATTTTTAGGTTGTTGCACATTGCTCAAATGTATAATTTATACAGATGAACCAGATTCCATTATTATTTATACCGTTTGCTCGACTGAAGTAAATACTCAAGAAGATTTACTTCAAAGAATCCATCAGGCTGCAAATGAAATAAGAAGAAAAAGGTTTTTCACTTTTCGGGCTACGCAATCATTAGTTCGTCGAGCGAGACTCTGTATCCAACAAAATGGGAATTTATTTGAACACTTATTGTAAAGTTAGTTTTAAGTAAATCCAACTGTATGTCTTCTTTTTTAAACAAATTTCAATTTCTTTCGTAGAAAAAATTTATTTCTTTTGTTTTTGCCTATGTTGCAATAGAAATATGTATTTATGTAATATTTACCAATTATTAAAATAGTTTTTTCGTTGCCATTTCTAATTATTCAACAATTCATTTAAATTCGCAGTACATTTCCTATCATGTGACAAATTTTTTAGTTTGATTTGATTCAAAAATGGCACAATTTATCGATATAAATTTTGAAATTCTAAAATTGAATTTCAAAAATAGAATCACAAAAATTTTGGGGCTAAAATAACCTGAGTCCGTCCCTGTTACATACGCTTCCAAACAAAACTGTCTAAAATTGTTAATATTTTTAAATCCAGCATAAAAAACTAGGCTAAAATACCAAACTTTATGTCTTTATCTCAACACGAAATATTAAGGAAAAACCATCTTCAGGGGAGCCCCTTTAAAAGACCGTAGCGCCCTTAGGGGACGTTTGTCGACCTATGTTTATATAAACTTTTCTTCCTATTTTAAGCTTTAGAAACCGCTGGTAGAATATTGCACACTTTTTTCGGGACACCCTGTGTACGTATATCTTGAAAACATAAGCAATTTTTCTTAGTACCATATACACCAATGTCTTAAGGAAACCCAGATAAAGGGCTCTGCAACATAAAAAATATCTGAATACCGTCCTGTAGCCGCGACCCGGGACATCACAGATTGGTACAAGGTCTCAACCCGACGGCAGAACTGGGTCGGGGTCAGTGTGTCAGGTCAGTATGCAACCTTCAACCGATGGTTACGGTCACGCATGTAGAGGTAATCGCGTAGACGAGAATGTCTAGAGACGTGACTAGAGAAGTGCAAGTATCAAAAACTAAAGTATGGCAAACGCTGCGTGAAGAGGGGCTATCCGTTTCACGTCCAACGTGTACAAGCCCTTCAACCTGACGATTTTCCAGCAAGAGTGCGGTTTTGTGAGTGGTTGTTGCATCAACATGACAATAATCCGGACTTTTTGAAGTGCATATTGGTGACAGACGAATCTACGATCACGCGTAATGGGGTGAATAACTTTCGCAACACTCATGTTTGGTCAGTAGAAAATCCGCACGCAATTACGCAACATTTTGCCTTCCTTGTTAAAAGATGTGCCATTAAGTGTACGACAATCAATGTGGTTTCTGCGTCTGCTCGGTAGCGCTTCAGCTGATTTCATTTTCTGTTGGAGCGGTATGATTTCGGGCAGAGACGTACTTAGCTCTTCTCGACAACTGGAGAGTGAGTATTTTTTCCTTTATTTTTTTTTTACTTAGTCGCCCTCGTTTCACTACACATTACCGTTGTTATTTCAAGGGTAGTTGTTTCTGAAAAGGAAAACCCCAACTTTGCGGACACCCTGTATATATACAGGGTGGCCCATCCATGTGTGGACGGAATATTACTCATAAACAAATACATTTTGGGAAAACCTATTTATGGCATGTTATACATAACATTTGTGGGCACATTTCTAAAATATTGGCAATTATACAGGGTGTCCCAATTTTGACCTACATATCAAAGTTGTGATTTTTTAAATGGAATGCCTCAAATTTTACTGCGAATTTGGATAAACCAATTCAAAAAAAGAAGATTGATATAACATACTATGGGGTTTTGGTAATTAGCTATTGAGATGTAAGGTGGTTTGCCCAGAAAAACCGTCCACTTCGACAACCCCTCAATCCGCCATTTTGAAATTTGGAGTGCTGGATTTTGTATCAAAAAAAACTTACGCACCTCTGCTTTTATCTTATTTGTTACTTTTTTGAATATTAATTTTTGCTCATACAGGTCAAAAACGCAAATTGTAGTTTTTCTCAAAAATTTCAAATGCATCACTCTGTATATTTGTGCAAGTTGGGATTCAATTTTTTATAAGTTTTTTTCGATTCTGGGCACAAGGTATTTACGGCTGTTTTTTCGGTTATTAGCACGTGTTTTATGGAACGGCTTCATTCCCTAAAATATCGCATCATCCTTGGAAACAAATAAATTGTTGATAAGTTACAAACTGTCAAAATTAGCTTTGTGAGCATTATAATAAAAACGTGTTTGGAAATGAATTTTTCTAAAGAAGAAGTCCACAACAAGAACTAACCTACACATGTAGTATAAAATGGCTAGAAGACCTCGAATTTTCAAGGAGACACTAACCACAACCACGCGGCCAGTTATAGCCACTTGCTGTGGTACTTAAAGCCCAAAGGATCTACAAAGAGAAAATTATCATGCGGAGAAAGGTATATAACAAAAAGTAGAAAAACAATGGGCAAAATCCGCGAGAAGGAAGAAAGTGGATTCGAGCATAAAATAGGATAGGTAACCCAAGCCATACGTATTTCTGCTGGTTGGCTTCATTAGGCCCGAAATGAATACACATATGAAACTAAAAAAGGAAATACACATGCCCACACATCCGGATACGGGTGTAACCTGAGAAAACGAAGATCGAGAGGGAAAAATCGACACACGAAGTCCACAACAAGAGCTAACCTACACATTGTAGTGTAAAATGGATAGAAGACCTCGAATGTTCAAGGAGACATCTAACCACAACCACGCGGCCGGTTATAGCCACTTGCTGTGGTACTTCAAACCCAAAGGATCTACAAAGAGAGAAAATGATCATGCGGAGAAAGGTATATAACAAAAAGTAGGAAAATAATGGGCAAAATCCGCAAAAAGGAGGAAAGTGGATTCGAGCAGATAATAGGATAGGTAAGCGGAGTGATACATATTTCTGCTGGTTGGCTTCATCAGGCCCGAAATCAATGCACATATGAAACGTTTTGAGCGATTCTTGTGACTATGAATTTAGGTCAGTCCAATGTGTTACATTCTTGAGCCATGAACATTGCTTCCTGCCCGGAACGCTTCTTCCTCCTTCATAACAGAGTGGCCCATCTATTTGGGGTGGATAATTGCTTCTAAACAAAAACTTTACGAATAAAACTAGTTATACATATGTATGTTTCACCTAATATCGACCCTTCATAATCATAGATACATTTGAATGAATATCAACGATTTTTCCTATCTTATCCCTTTTTAAGTCCTGATTTTTTGCATTTTGACCATGCTTCTAGAGTGATACTTATTTAATTAAATTTTCATAATTATTTTTTATATTTGACATCGTGAATTTTCTTCAACATGCCTTCAAACCTGTTCTATTAGGTTGGTAACAGACTGACACATACCACGCATTGTCCAGTCACTTATCTGTCAACTGTCAGCTAGTGTCAATCTCATGCTTAATATTTTCTTATCAATTGATTTATGATATGCAATCAATATTAATATCTATCAAAAATAAAAAAATATCAGGCATATTTTACTTGGTGCTCTTAAAACGCTCACAGAACTTATATTTCTCTCAACCCAGGATTTTTGAAAACATCAATTAGTTATTCCTGTTTCTAAAGGGTGTCCAATGGTCCAATCCATTTACCGAAAATTATGATCTTGTGAGTTTAATTACTGTTGAAGCAAAAATTATAGAAAAAATAGTCCAAATTAAATTAAGAAACTTTCTAAAAACGACAACCAATTTGGATTTCAAAAACAAAACAAAAAAATACCATAGATGTTATTTTCACGTTACTCCAACAGATATACTCAAATTTATCGATAAATAAATTTCAATAGCTCTTTTTTGTTACTTTTCCAAAGCTTTTGACGGTGTAAATCATGATACTATTAAAAAAAATCGAACAAATATGGTTGTACTGAAAATTCATTCAATTGGTTTGAAACATATTCAAATAATCGATCTCAAATTGTAGAATTATCAAGACATTATATTTCAAATAAATATAAACACAGAGGGACCTCAAGGATCAGTATTGGGTCCGACCCTATGCTTAGCCTATATCAACTATTTATTAAACATAAATGGTAAATTCGTAGTTTTTGCTGACGATACAACACTTTGGTAAGGCAAAGATATAAATGAAATTGATACAAACATTGTTGGTGGATCTACATTCAATCAAACAATGGTGTGACAATAATTATGACTTCCAATGTTGATAAGACAAAATTTATGACATTTAAATGCTCCTTTGATTTCATAAATTTAAATAATGAATTAATACACAAAACGGACACCGTCAAATTTTTGGGACTGACAATTAATAATAATATGTAATAATAATTTATTCGGTATCCACTATTACAGCTGCATGAGCATGTAACAACAAAATACTCAATAAATAAAGTACCCACAGAAAGGATCATACATTCCTTGTGCGTGGGTAGTAATTGCTAATCAATTACTAAGGACTACATAACATATATAGAAGATAATATTGTACATTAACTGAAATTAATAAAATATTAATAGACAAATAAAAGTATGCTAAGTAAGGAAAATCTAAGTTTTAATTATTATCAGTGACACGATACACATACACAAGAAAAAAATCCATTTGTAGGCACGATACAGTGATGATATGATATTGTGGGCTGGTAACTACATTTTCGATGCATCTTATCTATTTCACATCATCGATTTTATTATTGTGTCTCAATCAAGGATTGGATTTCTATTATTTTAGATAGCTGTTCTTTATTGTTCTTCTTTTTTTCTGGTGGCAGAAAATTATACGATATTGGAGCTAAGAATGCGTATAATCTTTGTAAAGTTTTTTCTGGTAATGGTACTCGTAAGTTGTCTTTGTTTCTTGTGCCGTAATTATATTTCGTAGTGCCGTTCTCAAATTACAATAATTACACTTGTAGTTGCAATTTTTTCTGAGCTCTGAAGCACGAATTTTAAAGCAAATTCTCTCCGCCACTGGGTCTCCGATTTCCTGCCGTCCGAACACTCGTCACTATTCATTACAATTTTTCATGTGCTCTGTGAGGACGGATTTTTCCTTTGCACGTAAAAGTGGTGAATAACGTCGGAAAATCGTAAATCTAAGAAGAGAAAGATACAAGAATTATTGCAGGATCTTTTGGAAAACTCAAGTAAGTGGATAGTGTTTTTTAATAATCTCTTTGTTTTGTAGATCCTTTGTTCGCTACATTTGGAAGTAACGAACTGCTGCAAATATACAATATTTGCATGAAATCAATTTGTCCACTGGTATTTTGTTTCCTTAATATTCCCACTGGAATATACATATATATTTTATACAGTTCCACCCGAGCATTTCTGAAAAAGTGATGCCGGTGTTATCGCTTGTTGATAAACATCTCGCCTCATCTTACGTTTTTTGTTACTCAGCAAACGTGACGATAACTTCCTACGAATTTATTAGTCCATAGGCGTCTCGGAGATTTCTGACGGGCCCCAACCTAGTGACGACGAGGACCCCGAAATGACCTGTCCCATTGCCGACCTTTCAACAGCGAATCGGGTGCAACCTCCTAATGGTTTATTGGCCCTGCTAGAAAAGAAAACATCGGACAATTTAGGGCCAGAGGTGCATTCCGATATTTTAGACTTGCTATCAGTTTTGTTGTCAAAGGGCTTGGATGCAGATGGACGAAAAACTACCCTGGAACAATATCCTATTTTAAAAAGGTTGTGAGGCTCTGAAACCACCAGAGATAAATCCTGAAATTAAATCTTGTTTAACACAGGCAGTATTGAGGCACGATATGTGTCTATCAAAACTTCAGGGTCAATTAGCAGCAGCTATAAGTGCCTTAGCTGTTCCTTAAATACCATTTATGGAGAACTTAAGAAATCCGACACGTCACCATCTACTCACGAGGAGTTGGAAAAATTCGGGGATCCAATGAAGCTTTCTATTCTCTCTCAAAGCATAGACGCTATTTAATTGTTCCATGTTTAGATGACTCCGTTAAGGATATATTGGAGACTTGCCCCATAGATTCTTTCCTTTTTGGACAGAATTTCACAGAAAAACTAAAATGCTCTTCTGAAGCAAAGAAGTTTGGCGCGTCTATTAAAAAGAAACCTAAGATTCTACGTACAGTGACCACAGCTTCCACTTCGTCTCGTTTCCTTTCATCATCCAGACAGATTGCTGGATCTTCACGACGAGGTTCACAGTTTTTTCACTATCGCCAAGGTTCGTTTAAACCTCGATACAAAAGGGAGGAGGAGGGGAAACACAACTAACTCAAAAGAATTGGAAGACAGTTTATCTAATTTCTATAGGAGCAACCTCCGCTACAGACCCACAAGTTAATCAGTTTATTGCCCCATATTTTCTCGTACCTAAACCAGTCGGCAGTTCTATGATTTATCTTAAATTTAAAAAAATTGAATACCTTCTTGAAGGTCTCCCATTTCAAGATGGAGGATTATAGGACAGTATTACACTTAATTTATAAAGATTGTTTTTTTCACCACGATAGACCCCAAGGACGCATATTTTTGGTCTCGGTACTGCTTCCTACATTTTCACAAAAATGTTTAAACCAGTCTTACGATACCTTCGAAGCCATTGTATGCGTCGTTTATCTTCATGATATAATTATCATTAGTAAGTCACAACAAGCAGCAATCACTGATTCTCAGTTTACTAAAAAGATCCTAGTTTCTCTAGGATTTATTATAATTATGAAAAAGAGTTGTTTTACTCCAATGAAGAATTGCAAGTACTTAGGTTTTTTATACGACTCTGGAGAATTATTATTATCCTTACCACAACAAAAGGTGTCTCTCTTGTTAAAACTTCTTTCTCATACAGTAAACAAAACTGCAATTTCTGTACAAAAATTGGCAGAAGTCATAGGAAAATTGGTAGCAGCATGCCCAGCCAGCGTGTTCCTATGGCTGGGTCCATTTAAAGATGACGAGAAAAATTTATCACCTTACTCCGTAATAACCAAAATTATAAAACTTAATTAACAGTCTCAAATTATATGAAAATTGATTTAGAATGGTGGATGCAATCTCTTTCACTTAATAAAGGAACGCCATTACCAAGTAAAAATTACGATTTAGAATTTTTTTCCGACGCCTCCCCAACTGGTGGGAAGCGTTTTGCAGTCGTCACACTACTAATGGATTCTGGAATTCTTTTGAAGCCTCACACCGTATTAACTATATATTTAGAATTGGTAGCTGCACTAAATGCGGTAAAATAATTTACCCAAAACCTGTCTAATTGTTACATACTTCTTCGTGTTGACTATACAACAGCTGTATCCTGCATTAACCGCATGGGCAGTGTAACATACAGTAAATTGAACAGTATTGTCAGAGTGTTGTGGACAGGGTGTGAAGCTCGAAAAATTTTCATTTTTGCTTCCTATATAAATACTAAACAGAATATTTTTGCGAATAGGGCATCTCGGTTACAGAATATCGAGACAGAATATACATTAAATTATGAGGCTTTCTCCACCATCTGTTCTAGGTTCGGAATACCAGACATAGACCTCTTTGCAACAAAATTAAATACTAAATGTGAGCGCTGCATTTCATGGAAACCTGATCCAGATTCCTTAACAGTGGATGCGTTTACTTTTTCATGCTTTTCCACCTTTTTTGCTTACTTACTAAATGTTTACAAAAAAAAAATAATTGACGAGAAAGCACAAGGAAATTTAGTAGTTCCTCGATGGGATACTCAACCGTGGTACGCTTTATATCAAAGGTTATTGATAACTAAGCCTCTAGTTTTTCAACCGAATGAAACTTTATTATTAGAGATTTTTTCGCGAGATCCCGTAGTGAACCGGAGCGGGAACAGATGGAATTTCCCCTTCCTCTCGAAGTTTTGACAGTTTCAAGTTCAAGAGTGGTTAGACGGCGCATGTTGCGCAAAAAGTTTGCTTTAAGCTCCTTGATAAACTTAGGTGCCTTGTTTGAATCTGAAATAAAAAGACCGATCGTTTTTTTGTGCAATGTACATATATGTCAATAAAATCAATCATTTTATATGACAAGTGCGGTTCATATATCTTCGATTACCTTCTCCCTCGTCATTTAAAGTCAGGTGGACGTGTTCCTCCATTTATGATTTAATAATTTAACTCAATTTTCGGCACTGCGGAGACAAATTTTCAATTGAGATGCCTGTTTTTTAAATGAAATTGACATAAGACCTGTCACCTGCTAGTACCTCACAGACGTTAGACGGGTACCCGTACCACGTGATTTTTTGACATTCGGGCGACGTCACATCCGTCTTCCCCTATTCCCAATACAAAAGCTACTACCGTAAGTGGTGGGGTTTTTGCATGTCACAATCAAAATCGCCTTATACGTATCCGTTAGATACGCTGATTTTATTTTTAACAGAACAATATAATGCAGGAGCGTCATACTCTACTCTAAATTCTAATGCTCAATATTCTGCCTTATCCTTTGTTTTTTCGATGGAAGATAAAGATAAGAATTTTTTCAGACGGTTTTTGAAAGGAATATATAAACAGAAACCTCCGCAACCTAAATACCAGATAACATGGGACCCTTCCTTAGTTCTGGACTATTTAGCAAAAATGTACCCTCTACCTGAGGTACCGCTGCCCCAATTGACCTGTAAGCTAGTAACATTACTAGCTCTAGTAACTGGTCATAGAATACATGCATTGACTAAAATTAGGACTAGAAATATTACTCGTTTTAGCAATAGACTAGAAATTAAGATACCAGATTTAATAAAGACATCCAGTCGTTCTACTTGTCAACCCTTGTTAGTTGTTCCATACTTTACTGACCACCCTCCGCTATGTTTAGCCACAGTAATTAGTGATTATATACAAAGAACCCAGACCCATAGGTCTGAGGAAACCGATCAAGAAAACATTAGCGGAAAGTGGAGTGGATATAAATTATTTTTCCAATCACAGTACGCGACACGCTGCGACTTCGGCAGCCTACAGGGCTAGAATTTCAATAGAAGTCATTAGGAAGGCTGCTGGATGGACCCAAAAAAGTAACACATTTAACACTTTCTATAATCGCCCTTTAAGTTGTGACAGTACATCATTTGCTAGAAGTGTACTTAGTAGAGGTGTAAAGTAGGACTTTATTTGTTCTATATATGTTATTATTACATATTATATTACATCTATATGTATATATTATTTTTCTTTACCTTTAATAAAACAGACTACTCTAGATCTTTATTTTTCTAGTTTTTTGTTTATGTGATGTTATGCCAAAACACCTGCATTCTGGCATCTAGATCTTATTTCTCTTTAAACATCTACAAGTGTAATTATTGTAATTTGAGAACGGCAATACGAAATATAATTTAGAGATCAATTGACTTACCTTAAGGAAAATTGATCGGAATTATATGAGTATTGCCGTTCGAAGAATTACAATCCCACCCTTTCCCTTTCCGTAGCAGATCTAGATGTTGTCTAGTGACGAGTGTTCGGACGGCAGGAAATCGGAGACCCAGTGGCGGAGAGAATTTGCTTTAAAATTCGTGCTTCAGAGCTCAGAAAAAATTGTAACTACAAGTGTAATTATTGTAATTCTTCGAACGGCAATACTCATATAATTCCGATCAATTGATCTCTAAATTATAAGTGGTGTAATCTACTTCGACCTTGTTTTTGTGTTGTTCTGTGACGATCTGGAAGAAGCATGCATGTCGAATGTCAAGTATTTTAGTTTTAAGATAGATCATATCGCCAGGGTAAATCATTGGTCGATTTTATATATTGTCTTGAGTATCAGTTTCTGGATTTTCTCCAGCTGATCTACGAGGTTTGTCCGGAAAATACGTATGAAAAATTCGGGGCGTCGTGGAGGGGTGGCCCGGTGGTTCCCTCTCTCTATGCAATCCCCTCTATGCTCAGTTTGAGCCGGAGCGCTCTTCGAGTAAGTAGGATTTACGTGTGCTTGTTGAAAGTAAGTAACCCTTTTTTTACCTGCCGCCGGCATGGAGCTCTCTCTGATCGAGGAAAAGCTCATCAACATCAAGTTTCTTGCAAAACTAGGTAAGAGTGGGCGTAAGAGTTTTGAGTGTTGTTAACAAGTTTACGGAGACAATTATCTGAAGGAACCAACGGTCAACAAGTGGTTGAATAGGTTTCGGGAAGGCAAAGAAGATGTGAAAGATGACCAATGCTCAGGACGCCCCTCCACATCGAGCGGAAATGTTGAACGAATTCGAGGCTGTGTTTTTAAAAACCGTCGATTGACACTTAGAATATCTGAGGAACTGTCAATCTCCAAAACAATCGTCCCCGAAATTCTGACAGAAAAACTTTAAGTCGTTCCGAAGCTCTTGACTCCAGAACAAGAAGCAAGGAGGGTTGCTTGTTATGGGGATTGGTTGGATGCTGAGGAAAGGGGGGACTTTCTCAACCGGGTGATCACTGGATACGAGTCTTAGTTCTACGAATTCTATGTGAAGCTGGAATCTCAAAGCATAGAGTGGAAGCAAGCAGGAGAACCGAGAACAAAAAATTCGAAAAAATCAAGGTCCAATGTGAAAACAATGTTGATTGTGTTCTTTGATTCTCGGGGCATTGTTCATTAGGAATTTGTCCCTCCTGGCCAGACAGTCAACGGAAATTTCTACATTGAAGTTTTTCGTTGTCTCAGAGCTCCTGTGGCCCGAGTTCTACCGGATTTGGCACAAGGGTGCAGGTGGATCCTTCATCACGACAACGCGCCTGCTCACACGTCTCTCGTTGTGCGTGAGTCTTTGGCCCGAAGCTCAATCACCGTGACAGAACACCCGCCTTATTTACCCGATTTAGCCCCTTTCGACTTCTTTCTGTTCCCAAAATGTAAAATGGTGCGTCTAGGGCGGCCCTTGGAGGATGTGGAAGCCATCAAGGCAGAAACGACACGGCAAATGAAGAGCCTCACAATTGAAGACTTTCAGCGATCGTATCACCAGTGGAAACGGCGTTGTCAGAAGTGCATCTGGTCTCAGGGGGAGCATTTTGAAGGAGACTATATTGAAATAAAGTTATTTTTCCACTTTTATACGAATTTTCCAGACAAACCTCGTATATGAGTCTTGTTAGCAGATCCCGAAACTGTTATAATTAATGCGACTTTCGATTAATGCGTAATATATTATTCTAAGTTGCTGTAGCTTAAGGTGTGAGTGTCTCAACGAAGTTGGCTGTTCGTAGACCGGCACGTGTTTGGGACAGGATGAAAACATCATAAAATATATTTTTCAGTAGTTACTCGTTAGTAAGCGAGATCTGAACCAATGTACGATATTACTAAAATCGTGCTCACATATTACCTTTAAGTCTTCCCAATTGTTTGCTTTATAAATGACGACAGTGTCACCCGCAAAACTTATTTCGCCATCTGTTGTTAGGCTATACAGGTCGTTAACATAGATATTAAATAACATCGATCCCAAAACCGTGCCCCGAGGAATACTACAATTCAGTATATGTGAACTGCTATAACATTCAAGTATATTAGTGCATTGTTCCCTGTCCTGTAAATAACTGTTAAAGAATTTTGGGAGCTACTTCCCTTATCCCTATATGCCACATGGCATCAAATAATCTTGAACGGTCCACGGTGTTGAATGCTTTTTTAAGGTCTACAAATATCCCAAGACATCGCGTGCTTGTAAGCATTTTTATAGCTTTTTTGTGTTGACACGTTTTCTCTAAATTCATAATCCTGATTACATATTTTCATTGTATTTCTCTCTTTTTTTTATATTGAATCAGCTGCGCAGGCAGAAGTCTAAATGCCAGGACGACGCGGCTGCTATGAGGATCCCAAAGAAATTTTGTTGTTCCAATTTTTGAACTGCCCAAGGTTAATAGAACTGGGAAAAGCTTCCTCTTGTAGATTGGGGTCCCCTGTGGATTGCTGGTGCCGGAAACCATACTGCCTGTCGCTACTCAAGCCATGACATTCGAGAAAGTCCAGAAGCTCGCGATTTATCCACCTCTCCATCACGTCCATGGTGGAGTTGAAAGTAAAGATATTGGCAAGCACTTCCGCCTTGGCTACCTTTAAGTCGGTTACAATCGTTCCATCCTGACACATAAGTGGTGGAAGGCTATCTGCTCTGTGCCTAACTTTTATATAGTTCTGGTCTTTGGCATTACGAAGTGCTTCGCTATATTTGTTTCTGGACTCGACGTCGGCTTGTCTGTTCACTACAGTGGAGTCTTGTAAGAAGGTTATGTATGCCTTAATCTTCTGCTGGCGAGCAGTGTCACTCGATTTGTTGAACCAGCCGTTAGACCCTGACTTAGACACTTTCAGTATACGAGGGATGTATATCAACGTGCATAATTTTGGTTATCGCATCCGCGTCAGCGAAACAAACATCTCTCCAAGGAAAGGTGGAGAAGACGTGTCTGAGACGGCATGTCCGGAATGCCAAATTATGCGGCCTGGGCGGGTTTCTGCTGTCACAGCGGATTCTGACCGAAACCTAACATCCACAGCACCGGGGTGTGTGTTACCCAGAGGAGACAGGACAACAGTGCTGTAAGGAACAGGATGCGTGGTCAGAAAGAGAGAGCAGGCTACTGGCATGTGACGAGACGCGGGGGAAAAAACTAGGGCCCGTGACCAGCTGGATCAGCCCTTGAGTAAGAGCGAACGCTTCAATTGCACGACCTGCTGTATTGGTCTTGTTTGAGCCCAACCGAAGCTCATATAGGCATTGAAATCGTCGAGGAGAACTACCTCTGAAGCGGGGTGATTGATGTTCAAGAAGTCGATCTGGACAGCGAGGTATTCAAGTTGAGGCGAAGCCACAGAATTTCCTTCCGGTCTGATTCAAAAGAAATGTCTCTGGAGCAGGAAAGACTTCTGTGGACAAACGCCACAACTCCGCCGTTCTTTCTCAGATCAGAGTGCACCTCGTAATTTGAGAATCGGTACAGACTCTGAGATTTTTGTCTCCGCCGAGCAAAGCATGCCGGGCCGATTGTATTGCAAGTAGTGATGAACAGCATAAATGTTGCTGTTAATCCCGCAGATTTTTGTGAAATAAATTTTATCTTCGATGTTGTTCCCTCGAGTTCACCCACCACCCGGACATTCTGAGGGTGGAGGGAGTTAACATCCGGAATTCTTAGTACTCGAGGGATCCATCATCATTCATTTCTTTGTTGGGGAAGATGACCGACTGCGTAGCTTAGGCCCGTATCGTCAGTCGTCCCTAGAATTGTATGGCCTCCTTGATTGTCATACACCTTTCTCTCCTTCAAAAATTTCTAGATTACACTTGTCCCGTGTTAGCGTCAGCGTTCTCCTATTGTGAAGATATGTTTTCTTTTTAATTTGTAGGAAATTTCAGGCTGATAAAACATGATATAACTCAAAAGCAAGCACAATGTGATGCAAATAGATGTTTGTGACATAACCTCAAAATAGAGTTCTGACACGGAGAAGTAGAAAACTATGACAATCAAGGAGGCCATAAAGGCGCACTACAATTGTAGGGACGACTGACGATACGGGCCTTAGGTGAGGAAACATGCGGATATTTATAAGACACCCTGGGAAAAGTTAGCGGGTGGTACCGCCTCGGCCGAAAAATCGTTGTCTAACACCTTCTTTTTGCATGCTAATAATGTTAAATAGACCTAAAGTGGCCCGTTGGCAGACTTTCCGCCACCCGGCAATCGGTACTGAGGTATTCTTTAACGCATGTACAATCACTTGAACGGGAAGAAGTTGTATACTGAATACAACAACTTCCGGAACAAGCATTTGCCACGGCCTCGCTCAGTATTCTGACTTTTATGGCTTTTCGACCATTTGAGATAAGTTAACTCGATACTTGAAGACCACATTTTCACCTCCTGTTTTATGTATATGGGTATGACAACTGCCGTTTCTTTGGCTTTCGGAAAGTATCCAGTGTTAAAAATCCAGTTTATGAAGAAACATAGACGGCTGACTATTTCTTCTGTCATAAAAGTATTATCTAAACAACTTCATTATTGGACACGTAATATATAGAGTTGATTGTGTTTTTTTAGGAAAACTGTCAGTTGGGCTAGTCGTTGTTTTTATCTTTTCAGACAGGCTTTGCCCGATATTTCACGGAAAATTTGTCCTTTTTCGTCTTTTATTTGGTTTAACTTTACTGTTTTTGAAGGATTCATTTTGTTTTGACTGTTTTTATTTCAGTTTGAAACTACTCCTTTTTTGCTTTTTGCACATCCATGCTGAACTTATTCTTTATTTTTTTGTACTCGTCTTTTTTCTCTTCTGTAGGACTGACTTGCATTTGCCTATAAAGACTACTTTCTTCTGTTCGCATTTAATAGCTTTTGTATCATCCATGGATTACCCTTTTTATTGGTGTTTTTTATTTTTACCTTATTTGTGCTAGATTTGCTAATGTGTATGATTATATTTTTTAATTCGGTAACAGCTTCATCCAAGTTATTTGCCGAGATACACCCACCCACTACTCTCTCGATACGCAGTTTATTTCTATCGAGAGGTTATATTATTCGTGTTGCGTTTTTCTGTTTTCTTTCCAAACTTTGCTATACGTATAGTGGTAGAGTAATGATCTGTCAGGTATAGCAGTATTAATTTAATTGGCTCATTCCAAAAATCTATTTCCAAATCTAAGATGTTGAGTTCATGTACAACAGAAATCTTGTGAGATATTGGATTTATAGATTCCTTAACATCCACTACAACACCTTCGCTTTGGTTTTAGTTCCCATTATTATAAAACCTGGTGTACCCATGTATTTGAAATAAAGCTATATCACTGATTTTCGATGTTTCTGTTAGAACAATGATGTCGAACTCTATGTGGATAATATCCAGTAGAACCATGAGCTGATCAAAATTTTTGTTAATACTGCACATGCTTGTATGTATATTTTGTTTGGTCCATTTTCCAGTTAGATTGACCTGTGAAATCTTGAACTGTTGGTGTGTATATTTCTGTTACTTGGTATTCCTTGATATATTTAAATATCTCGACACTGTTGCGTAATTAGTAAAATAAGGGGTCTCAAAAAAATTAAATTAGTTTAGTAACTATTGAGCAATCTGGCCAAGCATAGCGTAGCAGTGGGATTGATTACACGAACAAGAAAAACTTATGTAAAGAGACTCATTAAAATGTACGATTTATAAACATACAATAAAATACATAAAATAGAAGTGAAATGAATAAATGTATCACATTAATTTCTTAAAATTCAGAAATGCACCTATCTATCCTAAAAACTAAGTCACAAAGTGAGAGAAAAGAAATAATGGTAGCAAAACTAGGAAGAAGAATCGCAATATGTGTATACATACAAACAAGTCCGAGTTGACTATTTGCTTGAACATTCATCATATCTTAGATTTTACTAATCATGCAGACAAATTAATTACTCAACTAGTAAAGATTTCCTTCATTATAAGAACAATTACTTACAATTTATAGGGAAAAAGCACAACCTTAAGCAGTTTCTTTGCCTTTGGTGTGCCTGTTCCCAGAATTGTACAAAAAAGTGCTTACTCTACAAAGACGAACTATTATATATATAACTAGAACCAATCCTAGATCTACATGCAAAAATTTATTTGTGAATCTTTAAATGATTTCTGTCGCATCATTGTTCATTTTAGAAACAGTAACTCTTATTTTTAATAATGAATATAAATTTGAAACATAAATATAAGTTAAAATATTAGACGAAAACAAGATGTATCTCCCTGATGTTAGCAAAGGAATTAACAATTTAAAGTTCTACGTTCTAACTGCTACAATTCACCTACTTAAGATCCACTTCTATAATTATTATAGTTTAAAGTTAGCTTTGTCATCATGAATGATTGTATTCATCAGACAATAAAGTATATCTATCTATCTATTGTAAGGATTTCTAATATTTCATAGTTCATATATTGGTTTTATTTTGCCATCTTGCTCACTTTATATACGATACTTCCTGTTACCCCGCACCTCTTCTTAATACGCCCAAAATCGGTTTGTTATGAAGTAGTGAAAATAAATGTGATTTTAGTGGTGTATGACGGCTGCCCTCGCAGTGCCGCCTTCGGCATTTGGTGGCCCCGTACGGCGTTCGACTCGGAAGCAACCGAGGAGTGTCCTAAAGGTGCCCACGGTAAGGCATCCAGACGGTGCGATGACAAACTGGGCGGTTGGCAACAGCCGGATCTTTTCAATTGTACTTCGGAGAAGTTCATGGAGCTGAGAGAGCAACTCGGCAACATCAAACGCGGTCAGCTGCAGGTGACCACTTTTGTGGCGGTCAAGTTGGCGTCGGATTTGAAGAAGGCGGCGACCGATCCTAAGCTCGCCGGTCGTCTATATGGCGCCGATGTACTTGTCACGTTCGAGTTGCTGAGGTTAGTTGTATTTAATAATAATAATAGTAAATCGTCTTTATTTAAGGTGCGAAGTTTAGCATAATGCTACTCTGCCACTTAACTTATTTAGTTTAATAAAAGAGAGAGATGGTCATAAGGAGACAAAATTAGTGCATTCAGCTAACATAAAGCGGTCCAGCGGTGTAGCTTAATAGCTTTAGCCATGAGATAGATTTGTCATTTTGCCAGCAGTTTGCACTTGACTGCCGGATTTGATAGTTTATTGGGTAGATGTTTCGAATTACCAAAGCTATTCATGGCTTTTACTATTCAGCATAAAAGCGCTGCACCGTCGGTCCGCTTTACGTTCGCTGAATGCAATGAATGATGTTTAACCATGTTAACCCTTAACCGGAAAGGTGCCGTCTGTGAGACTGCGGCGTTTCTATACCTGAGCGTATCTTTTTTTATTGCACCTCTAACAGACGTAAAAACCCATCTAATCCATAAGCTATTAGTGACCATCGCCCACCCCCATTCACACGAGTCTAGCCAAAACGTGCCTTAAAATATGGACCAATTTTAGTTTGTTGCAGTCTGTCAGACGGCACGTTTCCGTTCCCGTTTGCTATTTGTGTTGCATAGGTGCGTTTGCGAGTATGGCGGGACCTTCTAAACGAGTACGATACGATGATCCGGAGTTCGAAGAAACCGTTCTAAAATGGTTTGAGGATGAAGGAAGTGACTTTAGTGATATAGACAGAGCCTCAGAAGACGAATACATGGAATCAGATCATACAAGTGATAGTGAGTTATCAGAAGACGGAGCCGAAGGAAATGAAGAGGATTTACCAGCTCAGAATTATTTCTATGGAAAAAATCGTCATAGGTGGAATATTTCGGAAGTTGTACCATCATCACGTACAAGGAAGCACAATATAGTCATTAAAGTACCAACTCTAAGAGGAAAAGCTCATGAATATGGAGAAGAAGCAGCTCCGTTGACGGTTTGGCAGCTTTTGTTCACTGACGACATGTTGGTACATATCGTTAAGTGGACCAATCACAAGCTCAAAGAAATGCGAAATAGATACAAACATCAAACCAGCAACCTAAACGACACTGATTTAGTCGAAATAAAGGCACTATTGGGTCTCTTAGTATATACATCGGTGTTCAACAGCAACCACGAGAACATTGAAACACTTTTTGCCACCGATGGCTCTGGAAGAGATATATTCAGAGCTGTCATGAACATAAAACGATTTGGTATTCTCCTGTCAGCCTTAAGGTTTGATAACCCAGATGACAGGAATGAAAGAAAGAAGCTAGATCCAGTAGCACCAATATCTTTCATTTTTAATAGTTCTATAAAGAACTGTCAAGATGTGTACGGAGTTGGCCAGTCTGTCACTGTCGATGAAATGCTCGTGAGTTTCAGAGGAAGATGTCGATTTAAAATGTATATGCCTGCGAAACCTTGCAAATATGGCATAAAAATTATGGCATTGACGGATGCAAGGAATATCTACCTCTATAACGCATATATATATACTGCGGTAAAGATTCCAATAGTTTCGAACTTCCTGAGGAACACAAGCGGTATTCCAAACCCACACAATCAGTTCTACGTCTCGCGAAGCCTCTGTTTGGAACTAATCGCAACATTACAGCGGACAACTGGTTTACGTCAATAGAATTAATGGATGTCCTATTGAAGAACAAACTGACCTATGTGGGTACAATGAAGAAAAATAAAAGAGAAATTCCTCCGGCATTTTTACCCAACAAATCAAGAGAAGTCGGATCAACAATGTACGGATTTCGAGAAGATTCCACTATTGTGTTTCATGTAAGCAAAAAAAATAAAGCCACAATACTCATATCTTCTATGCACCACAGAAAATATTGTGATCCGGAAACACAGAAACCGGAAATAATAGCCTATTACAATGCTAATAAAGGTGGAGTTGATTCTCTTGATGAAAAATGTTCGAAGAGTACCTCAAGTCGCCGTTCGCGTAGGTGGCCACTGGTTATTTTCTACCGACTATTGGATATATCGGTAGTGAACTCGTATATTTTACACCAGTGCTATAAGAAAAATGAATTGCAGATTGCAGAAGGAAAAATCGGTATTTGCTAAGATGTTGGCCGCTAACCTGGTCCGTGAGCATATGGAAAAGCGACTAGAGAGTCCCCGTTTACCTCGGGATTTGCGACTTACGATAAATCGCATCCTTGGCAAATGTGAACATCCAGCAACAGAAGCTGAAAATTTGGTTTTGGAAAAAAGGAAAGCCTGCTTTTTATGTCACCGAACGACCCATCGGATGACCAAATTTTTGTGTGTACAATGTAGGAAGCCTGTATGTCTTCAATGCTCCAAACCCAAATGTATTAGCTGCATAAATATAGGCAATGTTTGAGACTTGCAGTGAATTTTGATTGTGTTCTTTTTGTATTTATTGACTATAATATACTTTCCTTGTTCATTACTTAACTAGAAAATAGAAAAATATTGAGACTTTTCCATAGTTTTAATTTAGTTTCTGAATGTTGCAACAACAGCGTTATTTTTGTATGGTTTTAGCATAGTTAATAAAAATGTTTCTTTTATGTTCTTGTATCATTTTGAAATGAGCATTTTACGTATTAAACACATAAAATAAACATCCAGTATCAGTTTCAGCGAAGTTATTGCTTGCTTTTCGCCTTACTCTAATTTTTTGAACATCTTGAAGTTCGCAGTCTGAGAGACGGCATGTTTCCTTTTGTGTTCCAAAAATTCACATTTCCTGTTAAGGGTTAACCGTGTTGAACAACATGCCAAGATCCTATAAGCATACGACCTGAAATACTCCATTATCAAAATACAGGTCGTTGAAGATGTCTAAGTACTTGATGAGACTCTTTAAGGACGAAACATGAATATTATTCTACTAAACGCTATGGTGAGGTGGGATAGCTACATACAATTATTATGTCAAACTTTATTAGCTTCAGTATATTCTCAAACTAGAATGGACGTTTTTTCATATGGATGTCTCTAATATCCTTTTTGAAAGAAAGTGTTTGACACCAAATTTCCTAATATAGACAACTTATATCAAATTGAATATTTTATTTGAAAAGAGAATAGGTTTTTCATTAGCGTAGAAAATATTTTTCTTTTCGGTTCTATATGGGTCGCACTAATGTAGTCAGAGCTGTAAAATTGAACGTAAACACTTATGTGGAGCTGGTTGCAATGCTGATGGTCATTGCGGTGCGTCACCTGAATAGAGCTATCGAATTTCCTCCCCTGCGCCTGTTCAGTATCAAAACGCAGCAAGTAGAAGTTAAACATGGGAGCTTGCAACAGATCCATTAACAAACACTAGGATCAAATATGTCAGTGCTGTCCTCTTTTTACAACAATTTTATAGTTATAATTTATAGTCTGTCCTGTCTCATGAGCGTGTGATGCCAAAAAGTTTAGTTTAGTATAATTTTTATGTAATGTGATTCCACCTTTTATTGATGTAGAACATTTGATCAATACATACTAAATCACAATCATTGCAAAGGATACTGTAAACAACATCGGCTAAACTTAGTAACGGTCTTTTGTCATTCATCTTAGAGAAAACACTATTAATTGTTAATTCAGATACACGCTACTTTACAGTTTAACTGTCTACAAATTTTGATAAGTTTCGGAGTGAGATCATTAATATATGCCAATACTCCAAAACTTGTTGTTGTTAAGAAGAATCAACATTTTGATGAACATCTGGAGGGATAATGTTGTATGAGTTCTGTTCATTATTGTCATTGTTAATATTATCAGAATTGCGAATAAGATTCCCAGTTAACTTCAGTACTAAAAGGCATTCTGTCCTAGGGTAACCAGTATTTATGAATAATTTGGTATATTTAATACTTGAAAGGAGATATTAGCTGTGGATATATGTTCATCTACTTCACCAAGTTGGTCTCAATACTAAGGTTATGGTACGACTTAAAATTCAGAAATCTGCCAGAGGCCAGGTTTTCTGTTCCAGCAGGTATCCCTAGCTTAAAAAATAATATTAACTTTCACCTCCTATTCCAACCTCTTCAAGATCTAATCTGTATTGTCTTTTTTCCGGAAGATTCGTCGGAATGTAACTGAAGCATCGTTCCTATGTGTATTGGGGTATGCCAGCCGCATACTGGGTTTGACCCCGGGGTATTACGTATCATGAAAAATGGACATTAGGTCGTTTTTTTTACATTAAATAGTTTTTTTTGTGACATTATGTATGTTATTCTACAGAATTTCAACACGTTTTTTCATATGGATTTCTCTGATATCCTTTTTGAAATTCGCTTTCCGTATATTTAATGAAAATACGATGAATTCGTAGCATCTTTAGATTTGTCACTAGGAATGTATGTAATACGTTAAACTTCCACTAGTTGCGTTTTACTACTGAGCCACGCGGAGGGAGGAAATTCGTTGGTTCTATTCAAGTGACGCACCACATTCACCATTAACATTGTGACTGAGCTCAAGTGTCAATAGTCAAACTTTTCGTTAGTAAATGCATATTTTACTTTTGTATGATTTTTTGACGCTTTTATTGAATAATAAAGAAAAATATAAAGGCTTTTTCTATGACGCGAAGTGTATAAAAATAAATCTGAGTCTTTTTAAATAGGAATCTTGTGGACTATGAACGATCTCGACGCGGCCTTGATCTATCTCATAGCCAAGATAAAGACTACGTAGGTGACGCGGTGCAGTCTACTTCTGTGGTGTTGCACGAAATGTACGCTGGGCATTGGATCCGGGTCAGAGAACTAACAGGTGAAGGGCCTGAAGATTTAGTGGCAGATATATATCGCTATCTGCAGGTATTGGCTGAAAGTCAAAGGGATACTTACACCACTCCCTTTGAGATCGTAGCGCCAGATATGGGTATGTGAACGTTCCTTTCTGTATGTATGCAACTTTGTTGAAAATAACCTAAATATATGAAAAGTACAAGAGGAAAAAAAGTCAAAAGTACAAGTGCAAATTGTTCTATAAAATGGGAGTCTCAAATTCGTGAAAGATCTGTGCGGTTCATGAAAAATTTTCAGAATATTTGAGTAACAATTCAAACCTGATTCAAATCTAATCAACATCTAAGTAAAATTCCTTCCAAGGAACACTATTTCTAAAGCTCTCGTAAAAATTGGCCTAGTAGTATTCAAGATTTCCTGGAGTATTTTGGAACATGATAACTGGACGTTTTTGACCTACCATCATATGAGGTTTTTTATTAAAATCAAATAACACCCAGAATATTTTCAGTGATTTCGGAAACATTTTGCTCAAGTTCGTAAGCGGCGTGAAAACCGATTGAATAATAAAATTCACTCGAAAAAATACGGATTATTAATCCGTGGTATATTCCCATGTAACATGTTTTGATAAAAATCTATATATTATGCTCTGTATACTCAACGTCTCTAAACACCTATTCCCTGAAATCGTTATCATCTGCATCATATATTTCAAAACGGAAAGCTAATTAGTACTTTCCATCTTATTTTTTTCCGATTGAAACGACCTATCCAACAGTATATCACTTACTGTTGGTGTCGATATGAAATACTCATGCTCCTTTGATATTGTAAAGTGAACATATAATGCCCGGTTGCACCGCCATGCTATGTCGACCTGAAACTAAGCTGATCCTGAATTTGATGTTTTTGTTGCATCAAACCCACCTGAATTTTAACTAGAGCTTGAATAAACATATAAGTACAAAGTATCCTTCTGTTTAAGGTGGAATATTTTGAGTTCTGATAACATGACATTTGCCGAGAAAGATATTCTGTTCTTATTCAGGCTAATTGACGACAGGGTGACATTCCCTCATAATTTATAAGGATATATCATGTATTTATAATAATGGTCACTACCATCAAATACATCAACTTTGCTTACTTGCTTATTGAATTGCAGTGCGAAAACTGTGACAAATTGTGATAGATTTTTCATTTTTATACACATACATCCAAGTCAACCATCAATTAATAGTTGCAGACGTAATTCCCCTAAAATGTAATAATCCTACAGATTCACTGTTGCCAGATGTAGCTTTATCTTAGCAATGTTCTTACAAAATCGAAGTGGTGCAACTGAAACCTAATTTGTGCTCGACCTTAACATACGGATCACGTTCACTAAGCGGTAGATTTGAGAAAGGTGGTACAATCGAGCATTAGATTCCAAAATTAATTTATACCATTTTTGTCTTCTTTCGTATTTAGTGCTGGGTCTGGACATAGTGACCCCTGAATCAGTATACGGTTGGGAGCCAGCGCATCTACCGCCATTGTACCCCGGCCATAGTTATTCTACTGAGAGCGTGATCCTACCAGATACTTCTCTCTTCTTGGAACATAACTCAAACGAAAGCCCCACCATTTCGCAGCATTCATCTGAGAATCCTTCCATCGTATTTCCGAAGTATAACAACTATCTGTTAAACGCCAGCAAGTTCGATCAGCATACTAAGATAGTGGTACCGCTATCGTTGCTAGGTGAGTAACTACATTGAGAAGAAATATTATTCAGGACCGATTATATTATTGAATTGCGGATTTAATGAATGTCGGCGCAAAACCGACCAATCAGAAAGCGTTTTTGAAGTAATGGAGTTCTGAATGTAGTCGATTTTTACCAAAAATCTTTCTAAAACTAGCGGAACATTTATACAACGTATAAGAAGAGCATCTAAACACAAAAAATAACATTTTTTTAAATCTGTCAGAAGTAATATATCACTACGGCCAATAAAAAAATCCTCAACCATTGCTCGGACCATGAATTAAATAAATGAATGTCCAGTTTTGAAATAACCTAACCGATATGTATTGTATTTAGGGATAAAAGGGCTGGATATAGGAGAAGTGTCGACAATACGGAACTCGTTTCCTGAAGAGGGCGCTGTATTCAGCTATGCCGAATATCGTCGGGCGGGAGCACTATTTCCTGCTTCATATGATGACTCTGTAGCCAGAAGATGGGGTGTCGATGTTACTGTTGCTTCCCCATTGCTTTCAGTCACCATTCTTGTGCCCAGGTAGGAGCAATATCATTTTATTGTCAGGGAGACGTGGGTTGTGAAACTTTGGTGTTTTTTGGGCCAAAACTTTTAGCCATCTGCGACGAATGAAATCTATATTAATAGTTTGCTCAATGGCAAGTAGACCGTATCTGCTATAGGACCAGAATCGGCGGCATCTACCGGCCACAGTAGTTATCTGGCTGACAGTGCGAACTTGGATACAGTTCCAACAGTCAGCTTGCTGTTTTCACTTTCGCAGTGGTCGATTTAGGTAAAAGATGACACTTTGTGCACTGTGTGTAAAAATTATAGGTATTTAAAAAAAACAGAAATTTCACACCATACGGCAGTCTGTTAACTCCTGTTGATACAAATACTAACTTTTTTGAATTTCATTTTTACAGTGTAATGATGAATAGTGCATCTTAAACTGGTGGTCTCAACTTTACTGCCAACTTTTCTAGTTCAGAGGAAATTGACACTTTTTTCCAATCAAGTATTCCAAATTAGAACTTCGCTCAGCTTTAACTGACTGTACTGGAAAAAAATTACTACGAGAGTTTGGCAAGTAACTTTAAAAGATGGCTCATTTAATAAAGATTCTAAAATGGTATAACACTTGGAAGATTATTCGTTGAATTATGCACAATTTTTATTTAAAGATAAACACAGTTTTAAACCTGTCTTTAATTACATGAGTTAAATAAAGATTAGAACATTTTAGTTTCCCGAGGCGTATGTTACTAAGCGTGAAAGAGTCAGAAACATTATTTTCAGATAGTCCAAGGTCATCACCAAATTGCATTGACTTTCTTAACTAGAAATGTTTCAAATCTTTAAATAAGAATTCTATAATTTGCCTTAATTAAACAGCAATCATTAAAACGAACAGGGATACTTAAAGTTAACTGTTTGCACAACAGTGGGCGTCAAAGAACTGCTGATGATGATTTACATTTACAGCAAATGCTCAAATTGTTTTCCTTCAGCCGCAATACACGCTCGACATCTTCTTCAAAAGATCGGTTTATTAAACGAGCGAATCTACGGTTATTAACAAATTCAACTGCTACTGTTAATCTTTGCCGTAGCTTAGTTACATTTTCAATACGCATGAAATACACTTTTTCTTTTACAGTTCCCGAGTAAAAAAATCTAAAGGATTCAAATCAGGTCACCGGGCCACGGTATTGTACCAGACCGCCCTATCCATCTTCCTGGAAAGCTTTAATCGAGATACTCTCCTCGTGCATAATGGGCTTGGCAGCGATCATGCTGCAACCACAAGTCACTGTAAATACTGACTGGCACGTCTTCTAATAAATTTTGTAAATGATTTTGCAAAAAATCTAAATAAACTTCAGCAGTCAAAGTCTCTGGGATTGTTTTACCATTTAAAATTCGTGTCCAATGGTTTATCTTGGAGCAATTTTGTGATTTATCTTCTCTCAGCAAATGTGGGTTTGCTAAGTGCCACTCGTGTAAGTTATGCAGGTTCATGTACCCATCTTTCTTAAATGTGGTCTCATCCGACCATAAAACTTTTTTTAAAGAACTGTGGACCTTCATTGTGTCTTTCTAACATTATGTGGCAACAAGCAACTTGGGGCTCATAATCCCAGGACAGAAGAGCTTGTACTTTTGGGCACACCTGTTCTTAATTCTATTGCACGCACTGAAGTACTCGGGTCTTCTTCGACAGCTCTTAGCACAACGTCCTTTTAAGAAAGGGAAGATCTTCCCTCACCGTATGATTGGTCCAAATGCAAAAGTAGTAAAAGTAGGAAATTAACACGAACGAATAGGGAAAGATACACAGTAAACGAAGGAGCGTTACGTACGGATCGGTATCAAAGTGTGCAATAGCAATTAACATAGCGTGACTATCTGCCTCGTTCACACTACGTGAAATGGCTCTCTTCATTTCAATCAAACTAGAATAAAAGCCTTGGGGAGAAAGAATGATTATAATATTTATTTTAACTCATTTGAGTAAAAACTGGTTTAAAACTGGGTTTTTCTTTAAATAAAAATTGTGCATAACTTGACGAATACTCTTCTAAGTGTTATACCATTTTGGAATACTTATTAAATGCGCCAAGATTACTTGCCAAACTCTCGTAGTACATTTTTTCCAGTACAGTCAGTTACAGCTGAGGAAAGTTTTAATTTGGAATACTTGGTGGAAAAAAGTGGCAATTTCCTCTGAACTAGAAAAGTTGGCAGTAAAGTTGAGACATCAGTTTAAAGATACACTATTCATCATTACACTCTGAAAATAAAATCCAGCATATTTGTATTAACAGGAGTTAACAGACTGCCGTAGGGTGTGAAATTTCTAGTTTTTCTTTAAATACCTATAATTTTTAACAAACATACCTAAGATTATTTAAATATTTTTCTGATAACTATTATGACTTTGCCTATCACCCGGTTTCGGCTTGACGTTGACTTCTGGGACACCTTGTATACCATGCTGGAGGGTTGACATAGAGCACGATACAGCCGTCTGTGGTCGGACGAACGAAAACTATATTACTAACAAAAAACGCGGCTTTACGAGGGTATCGCGAATATATTTTTTTAAATATATGAAAAATGAATGTAGTTTTTTGTTTCCACACCTTCAATTCAATACTGCCATAAATGCAACTTTTACAGATCTTAAGTTATGGTCTATTTCACCTTCAAAAGCATCAAATGAGATAAAAACGTACTTCATAAATGTATAAAAAACACTTTTATTACATAGGGTAGCAACAGTAATCGCTTGACAGCATTAAAAAGATCCTTTATCTCAAATATCATATATTTGCAGTTATAGCAGTATTGAATTGGAGGTGCGATATATAGAATATGAATGTAGGTTTCTACAAATAATTTATACGACAAATGCTTTTCAGGATTTTTTTATTTTCATATACATTACATTTACATTGGTTTCTTGAGATGGTTTCTACAGTTCAACATATAGGAGTTCTATAACTTCTATACGTTGTAAGGTTTTTACTCTCGACCATGCAACATAAGTTAAACCAACACAAGTTTATTTTTCTCGTATGCCTAATATTAATCCTTAAACTTATAAATGGTGATTTCAAAAGCCAATTGTAATAGAACGGATTATAGTTATGATTTTACAGAATTTGATTATGAGTGATATTGGAATACAGCCGCTATTGTCATATGAATGAGAAGTATTCATAATAATTTTCACGCGAGAGATCACGTTTCACCACTCGAGCTCAGCTCTGACTTTCGGTTGCGGTTTAATTCCCGCTCTTTACGGCCAGCTCACGTACGTCTACGAGTCATTTTGAAACAGTAACATTGAAAATATTTGACTTTCTGACATTAAAAGTTATGCTATATTATTTGGATAGCATTTCCATGTTTCTATTGCAAGTACTTAAATAACTATATGGTACTACGTTTGATAAATGCTCTAAGCCTTAAAATTTTACTCGCCCATCCACGATGGATCCTATTCATCATAAAACATAAACAAAGAAAGAACGACAACGTAACAATTTCATACTAACAGTTGTGTGTATGTGTGTGTGTGCGCGCGCGCGCGCGCAGAGAATGGCAACGGAACCTGGTGTCCATTTGGCACAAAATGATATAGACCATAGACCTCATTAGGAGTTACTTTCGAAATAAATTTGAAAAATATGTACCATATATATCAACTTCATATATTGAGCTTTATCATTTTTAAAAATTTTATTATCAAAATATAGATCGATTTGTCGAAAGATGCTAAGATGGTGGTAATATTTAAGGTAACTGCAATCCGTGCTGCAACATTTGCTGAATAAATTGATCGGAAGTATTAGAATGCAATTTACATGCACAAATATACGGTTTAGATCCGCTTCAGAGTCACCATCACAACTACAAAGTGGAGAATCTGTCACACCTATTCTATGGAGGTGAGCAGGGAAACAGCCATGATTTAGCTTTAGTCTAGTTATGGTGGACGAACACTTCCTATTTGAATAAAATTTGTCTATGTGAGGGACATGTCTTGGAAGAATAGGGTGCAGAAGTGTGTAATGGTTGTGAGATTCCGACACAAAGTCGGACCAGATCGAGTTCCATCTCTTTTTGACGTTCCCTTTAATTCCTATGTATGAATCAGAGTAAACTAGAGGAACTGGAGGAACATTCGTGATAGTATTCATCTTTTGCAGCCTTGTCTACTTTTTCATTGACTCTGACGCCGGCATGCCCTTTAACCCATACAAAGTTTATATGTGTTCTTTTGGTATTGCAAGTTACAAGCAAATTCCTAATGTTACATACCAAGGCATTATTATATGACTTGATAGGGTTACTTCTAATTGTCTCTAAGTCTGACCTAGAATCTGTGACAATCGCAGCATGCGAGATATCTTGCTCCAAGCACCATGTTAACGTTTGACGGATAGCAAAAGCTTCCGCAGTAAATATCGAAAAAAAAAATCGGAGATATGAAAGCTGTTACAATTATTTATGAGTGGAATGTAGAAAGCACAGCCAGTGCCCATCTCACTTACAGAGCCATCGGTAAACATGTTATTCCGACAATTAAGATCTGTCAATAAGGTTGATAGGACGGTCCTATTACAGTTAGGGTTTTCTGTATGTCTGCATTACGATACTTGTTTCGTTTAAAAATACTTCATATGTACAATTATATAAAGGATATGTATCTAATTCTAGAGATTACTGGTAACAACGAAAGCCTCAGCCAGCATAGGTGAACATTTCTTGGCCCAGAAGTTATTAGTATAGTCTTCTGTTGTTAATTCTGATATTTTGTCCAACAGAAATTTGTTACATGACCTGTACTTTACAACCATTCTCTCTGCAAAGTACCGCCGTCTTAGAGTGAGCGGAGGTTCCTTTGCTTCAGCTAAAACAGCTGGACACGGTGGCGATCTCATGATTCCCATGCAAATTCTCAAGGCTTCCAGCTGTACTCTATCAAGTTTTTGTAAATGGGACTTAGTTGCTGAACCATATAGCACACATCCATAGTCCAACAAAGAGCATACATATAATTGGTAAAAACTTAGTACTATTTTCGGATCCGAACCCCATTTTTTCTTCGTGGTGCACTTCAGTATGTTGATCCCTCTCTCGGCTTTGGATTTTACGCAATGAATATGCTTGCTCCATAAAAGTTTGCAATCCAGTACTATTTGTATTTGTAATCCTGCACTACGGGAATGACAACGTCACCAACTTTGAGCTGACTAGGAAGCACGATCTTGTGCCTGGTAAAACACATTATCGCGGACTTATCAATGGGCAGCTGGTGGTTCACCCTTAGCAACCAATCAATCGCTTTTTCTAGGAATTGAAGACAATAATGGTATGAATGGTATGCTACATATATACATATATCATCCGCGTATTTTATGACTTGCACCTCCTTGTCGAACATGGCATGGAAGCCAGATGTGTAAAAATTGAATAATATAGGACTGAGTATTGAACCTTGCGGTAAACCGTGGTAAACCATCCTAGGACCATGTAATTCATTTCTGTGATCTCTTATGTAAATAGTTTTGTCCTTGAATAGCTCTATTATACTGGCTGAAGAATTGCCGTTTTGTATCAATTTTTTCATAAGAACTATTAAATCTACAGAATCATATGCACCCTTGAAATCCAAGAACCAGCATAGCAGGTAATGGTTTCTAGAGAAACAAGGTGCACGTCTAGAACTAACTGGGTCACGGCATCCAAAGTTCCACGACCTCTTCCAAAACCGTACTGTGAGATCGGTAACAGCTTTTTGCTTTCGAGAATTCTAGCCTAAGCTTGATCATGCCCTTAAAAGTTTTGACTATTCAGGATACAAGTGAGATGGGTCTGTACGAGTCAATGTATCCTGGCTCTTTAACCAACTTTACTATCAGACAAACGATTATAGTTTTAAATTGTTCTAGAAATAAGTGTTTTGTCCACCACTCGTTGAAAAGATGGAGTAGAAATTTAACAGAATCTGGCAAGTTATGCAGAATGTCATGAGTAAACCTGTCTATTCCAGCGGAATTATTTCTGCAATCCTTAAGGCACGTTTCCAGTTCTCTAAAAGTGAATGGTTTGTCCATAAGAGACTTTTGATGTTGACTAAAGTTATTAGGATTTGCTAACGGTGCTGCTGAAACTGAAGAGGTGCAAAATCGTCGAAAAGCTTTTCAACTAAATCCTTGGTGATTGGAGCTTTATTGATAATTGAATTTCTATCAACTGACTTACAAAACGCCATATTTCGCTAACAAGGCTTCTTCGATTTAGTTTGCCTAGAAAAGACACCCAGCTTGACCTTTGTTTCTGCTTGAACAGCTTTTTAACTTGAGCTGTGGTTTTTTTATATGCTATATAATCTTCAAAATTTGCCTGTATCTTGTAGTTGCCAAGAGCCTTCTTTCTAGCCTCAAATATTTCTGTACAATCCCTGTCCCACCGAACTGGTTGAGAGGGAGCAAAAGTGAAAGGTTTTTCCAGAGGCTTGCTGTTGTCAGCAGCGTGTGAAGTTATTTAGACTAGGGTGCGAAACTTTCCGTATTGGGCATGTCGTCCAAACTGGATGAGTCGTTTATCTTCGAGTCTATTAAGTTTCGAAAAACTTTCCAATCTGCGTGTTTTTCGTTCCACCTAGTACGAGTATAGGGCGTATATTCAACCGACTGGCCTGTAGATGACCGTACGGAGATATGAATTGGAAAATCATCCGATCCCATCGTGCCGGGTAAAACATCCCAAGTCATGATATCTGCTGTTTTTGGTGATACTAACGTTAAGTCGACCGCAGAAAACTGATTCGTATATTGTGGGCTAACTATTCGAGTAGGTCGACCGTCATTAAGGATTACTAGGGTACAATTTTCTATGGCGTCCTCCAAGATCTTACCCTGAGCATCATCTTTTCTATAACCCCAAAGGCCATGATCTGAATTAAAATCCCCACAATAGATTGTGGGATCACTAAATTGATTAAACAGATTCCACCAATCTCTTTGCGATGCACGAACTCCTGGCGGCTTATATATAAAGACTAAATTGAATTCCCCGTCATGCACGGTAATCGCACAAGCCTCTATAGAACGATTCAAATTATTTGAGATAGTAATTACTACTAAAATTAATGTTCTGCTTAATAAATATGCCCACACTGCCAGAAGGGGCGGCTCTACATTTCTTAACAAAATTGTACGCTTTTAAAGCCAAGTTCTCAGTTTCTTTTAGCCATAGCTCTGATATTAATATAAAGTCTACGTGATTCTTGCACATTAAATTTTGTAAACTAGCTTTATTGGCACATATTGAAGAGCATTCCATTGTAAAATGTTTATATATTTGTTCATCTCCCTTGAAGGGACTGTTGGACCAATATTCATCAATAGCTAGCAGAGTCATCACTCAATATGGAAATATCAATTAACTCCGTATCTATTTTAGGACTGACTGAATCTATCTGTCTCAAGAATAGAGTTTAAACGTTCCCTAATATTTTTTGAGAAATTGTGGATGGGGAGCTTAATAAACTGGTTATACGAGTAGATATTTGGAGTATTATATTTTCTTTGTGTTGTTGGATCTCCTCTCGATAAGGGTTCGGAATAAAAGGTTGTGATTTGGTTACTCTTTTTGAGTAAAAACTAATGTCGGATGTAGGCTGCGAAGCTGATGTTTTTCTTCTTTTTGGCGTTGGGAATTTGGACGGGTTGTTGTTTCGGGAGATTGGCTTTCTGATAGGATTGGTTACTGCTGAATACGACGCGGTTGGCAATTCTGGAAAGTTGTCAATGGTGTTCAGAACTGAAAATGTATTATTCGTCTTGATGTTCATATAAGGCAGGTTGTTTGCTATATTGTCTGCTTCTTTAAATGATTTATTTTAGAGTCATGATTCTTTTTATATTGTACTGTTTTTTGTACATGGGACATTTTTTGGAAATAGAATTGTGCTCATCACTTTTACAATATACGCAAAAGGTTATTGCACAACGAACGTCACTTGCGTGTTCCTCAGAACACCTTTGACATCTTTCTTTGCCTTTACACTGAAAGGCCGTATGCCTATACTTCATACAACATTTAAAACATTGTACTAAAGGGTGAATGTATGGTTCTACTTTGAATCTAACGAGATTGATAACTACTTCCCTAGGTATTTCATTGCCCAAGAAAGTCACCACAATCATCTGTCTATTTATCAATTCCTGCTGATTAGTTTCTGCGTACAGGGCTTTCATTTTTAGTCTTTTAACTGCAACGACTGTTCTACTTGATATGATTTTCTCCTTCAGATATTCCTCAGAGAAACATGGGTCGACCATACGAATAACGTCTTTTTTACTAGTAAATAAATGAAGGATGTATTAGCTATGGTGTGTGTTTGAAAAACTACCTTTACTCTTTTTAGACCTATGGATTGTATATCTAGAATGTCGTTACTAAACTCTCTATTTTTCTGCAAAAAATGGCCTACTTTTACCGGGAATAGTCTACCTAAATGTTCACTTTTATGCTCCATGTACACATAATAAGGACTTTTATCAGTTGATAAATATCTGTTGCAAAGATCATACCTGAAATCGTTTCCATCTGATTTATTGGGTGTATTGTTGGTAGCTGAGCCTGTATTTTGGGGCGGCCCAGAACCGCCCGATTCTGGGCCGCCCCGAAAAAGAAAACACCCCCGCTTATCAGTAACACTCGTAAATCGACCCATCGTCTTGAGCATACGAAACGTAATGCATACTAACAGTTAACAGTTCGATCTGTGCTGACAGCCATGAAAGGTTGAGACACTAAGGTTGATACCATGGGCAGTCAACTCATATGGGAGAATGGAAAACAGTATGGTGTTACCGGACCACAACCTGACAGCACTGTGGCATCCAAAAAAATGGCGGCTTTGACAAGTATATCGGTTTATGTCCTTTTTAGTGAACCTAGAAGGTAGGTTCTTCATAACAACAAATTTTATTACAGTCATTCTCATTTAAACTACATTTTTTGTTGAGTTGATGAACTTTACAATCTGGAGTATAACACCTAACATGTTGGTGAAATTGCATAAGCGAACAACTCAGTTTCTTCTAGGTGATTGTAATCAACGAACGGAGCATCCTGAACGGTTGAAAAAGGGTTTAGTGATAGAGAAGCTCTATATTGGATGTATTTGTTAGAACATTACGACTACTGAGGATGTCTACTTGATTCAACAGTCACATAATGTGAAGCGCTATGAAACATTCAAGAAGCAGAGTTGAAGGCACTTCATTCCACTTCCAACCCATGGTGATTAAAGATAGATAGAATATAGATTAATTGCTACTGTTTTTTATCCAGAGCATATATTTCGTGCTTTATGGCGTAGCTAATGTGTTTCACAATTGTGGCTAATGTAAGTTTATGTCAAATTGAGTGATTTGTAGAGCTTCTCCGTTAATATTGGTATTGTGTAGTTGATATGAGAAACTCACGACAATTTCCGTAGTTTTGCAGTTTGAATATTTTCTTCAACATAAACGGTTTTTTATATACAGGGTTATCCAAATTAAGTGTCCACCATTAGTAACTTTGTTATTAGTGAAAATACAAAGTTGTTTGAATTAGCAAACTAGTAGCATTTTTAACGCTGGTAAAAATGAGAAATAAAAAAAAACAATTGAGAGTCGTTATTTTGATTTTTTTCAGTAAAATAACATTTTTTTAAATGGAAACCCCTGTATATTATATTTTTTTCTGTTAAAGCATCAAATTTTAAACAAAAAAGCTTTCAATAACTTTTCTCCTAGGTTACAAATTGTTGAAGTTATGGCCTCCAATCTGAAACAATTAAATTGTATCGACAAACTTTATTTTCAACATCAACTTATAATCTTACAAAATACAATAACAATTTTTTTTAAAGAAGATGCTCGAAAACACCACCTTGTTCTTCAATACATTTTTGGGCACGTTTTTCAACTGCTCGAACTGTCTTAAGTATGGTCCTACCATCTATCTGGGTTATCTTTTCCCTAACTGCAGTCTTTAACGCGTTTGACATTATTTGATTTTATCATTGTTTTCCAAAGCCTTCTAGTTGCGAGTATGTCCAGTTTAACAATTTGTCGCTTATCTTAATGCTGTCAAATCGCGAACGTCATGTTGTTTTCATAGCCGTCTTAATATTATAATACTGCAAATAATTAAAAATATTTATCATTATTTTGACTTTATTTTTGACTTTAGCGGAAAAGTCATTATGAACTTTTTTGTTTAAAATTTGATGCTTTAACAGAAAAAAATATAATATACAGGGGTTTCCATTTAAAAAAATGTTATTTTACTGAAAAAAATCAAAATAACGACTCTCAATTGTTTTTTTTTATTTCTCATTTTTACCAGCGTTAAAAATGCTACTAGTTTGTTAATTCAAACAACTTTGTATTTTCACTAATAACAAAGTTACTAATGGTGGACACTTAATTTGTATACAGGGTGTTCCATAATTATTGCGTCAAAATGATAGGGGTTGTAGAGGGCATAAAAATATGCAATTTTGCCTTATAAACCCCTGTTCGTAAATATGCCGTTTGAGCACTACAGTTAATTTTACCTTAAGAGCTCATAGGAGAAACAAAAAATTCACCAGCTGCAAAATGTTCGTCTAGCACATTTCATGGTCTCACCGGTTTGTAAAAAAAGCCTGCTGTGTTTACATTTTTGTTATCGTACACCCGTACCACCTTTTAAAAGTCCAAGCCATGGGTCCAGCAGACTATCTGCCGCGTCGACGTTTTTGCCGTTGGTGGCTGCAGCAGGAGTTGAGGCAACCAAACTTTGGTCGCTACGTTTTGTTCACTGACGAGTCCTGTTTTACAAAGGACGGTTATTTTAATAGCCATAACAGTCACATTTGGGATGAAGAAAACCCTCATGCCATAGCCATCCATAGAGACCAACATCAGTTTTCAATTAACATCTGGTGCGGCATTGTGGACGAGCATATCATCGGGCCATATCTGCTTCCACCACGTTTGGATGGGCATGCTTATGGTCGATCCTTACAGCATGTACTACCGGAACTATTACAAAATGTGCCACTGAATATAAGAGCCAACATGTGGTTTCAACACCATGGCGGTCCAGCCCACTTTTCTTTACAAGTGCGGCAGTATTTGGACGACAAATTTCCAAATAGGTGGATAGGCCGAGGTGGCCCTGTGCCTTGGCCTGCGTGGTCACTTGACCTGACCTCACTGGATTATTTTATCTGGAGCTATCTGAAAGCTTTAGTGTACGAAACTCCTGTTCCCAACCAACAAGAGCTACTGGGAAGAGTGATGGCCGCATCCGCACATGTTCAGGACATACCGGGGGTATGCCACAGAGTTCGCCGATCATTGAACAATCGTGCACAGCTGTGTATTGAGCAAGTTGGAGGACACTTTGAGCAATTACTGTAGGTAAGCTGTTTCAAGAAACTGATCTTTTTTTTTTGCTGCAGCCCAAACGGCATATTTCCGAACAGGGGTTTATAAGGAAAAATTGTTCATTTTGATGCCCTCTACAACCCCTATCATTTTGTCGCAATAATTATGGAACACCATGTATATAAAGAAAAAAGGATCATGCTTAAAAAAATAATGGGCCAATTCCGCAAAAAGGGGGAAAGTGAATTCGAGCAGATAATATGATAGTGGGATGGGCTGTCGATTATACCAGTCGACAGCGGCTGGGTTGTGGATGAGTAAATAATGGTAGATTCGAGAGTACACGGTTTATTGAAATCTCACAAAAAACAGCAAACTTGAAGAAGAAAAGAAATATATATAAGAAAAACTTGAAAAGAAACATGAGTCTCGACCCTACTCCGCCGTATTTCCAGGGTCGACTGCCGCCCAAATCCTAATATAGTTGCCAAGTGTCCTTGCACATTCACCTTATCGTTGCACAAATCACTGATTCACCACATTAGGTAACACGAGCGATACGTATGTCTGCTTCTTGGCTTCATCAGGCCCGAAATGAATGCACATATGCAACTACAAAAGTAGATACACATGCCCATACATCCGGATACTGTGGGCATATAATAACCTCAAAATGTGATTTTGAGAAGTTTTAAACAGTCACAATCCGTCTGCATTGTATCATTAAAACATAGGCATGTTTTGTATCGTCTTTCAACGTAAACCCAGTTTTTGGTCACCTTGTCGTGTGCTTTCTTTTACATATATGTATATATAAAAAAAACTTACACACCTCGGCTTTTATATTTTTTGTTACTTTTTCGAATAACAATCAGAACAGTATAAATCAGCTTCAAGCATAATAGAGAAAAACAACTATAACAACAGTATACGAGAAGACAACTATCACTACTCAAGACCTAATCTACAAAAACTGCTCGCAAATATCTCCACCATGTTGAATACACAGCAGTAGTCTTTGGATAAATGACCGTTGCACATCCCTCAGCATGTGTTCCCTTATGTTCAGAAAAGCATCCTTAATCCTTTCCTTCATATTTTCCGGGGTAGATGGTGGATATCTATAAACCTCTTGCTTAACGTAGCCCCATAGAAAGAAGTCCATCGGTGTCATATCTGGTGATCTAGGAGGCCAAGATATACGCCCATCACCACCGATCCAACGAATCTTACTCCAGGTGTCCAAATAGTTACGCACACGATTATGATGATGCGCAGGTGCGCCGTCATGTTGGAAGCAGGTTGACATCCTAAAAAGCAAAGGCAAATGCTCGATCAAAAAATTCAAGTATTCTGTACCTGTTAATCTGTTGTCGAAAAAGGAAGGCCCGATAACTTATCTGCCAATAACTCCACCCCAAACATGCAAGCTCCATTTGCCTAACCCAGTAAGGGTTTTCCGTCACATAATAGTGCATGTTATGCCTGTTGAGAACACATATGCTGTTAAAAGTTGCCTCATCGCTAAAAAGATCCTTATCCAGGAAAGTAGTGTCTTCATTCACTTTATTTAGCATCATTCTACTAAACTCCATTCGAGCTGCGAAATCCTGAAAACGAAGACCTTGATGCAAGCATAGGTGATACGGATGGTACCTATGCTTGTGAATAATGCTTTGGACAGAAGTTCTGCATATATCAGTTTCTGCTCCAATTTGCCGTGCACTTAAATGGGGATTTTCCTGCAACTTTAATAGAACCTCCAACTGATTCGCCTCTTTGGTGACACTTGGACTATTTATACATTGTTTACTATATTCCACTGCTCCACTTGATTCAAAACGTTCTCGTAGTGTGGAAAATGTTTCCGGCCTTGGATGTCGCATAAGGGTACCGTTGCTTATAAATGCGAGATGCTAGGAAACTATTTTTTTGGACTTCGCCCAAAACGAAGGCCATATTCACCACTTCTTTAGAAAAATTCATTTTCAAACACGTTTTTATTATAATACTCACAAACAATTTATTTGTTTCCAAGGATGATGCGATATTTTAGGGAATTAAGCCGTTCCATAAAAGTCATGCTAATAACCGAAAAAAATTGCCGTAAAAACCCTTGTGTCTAGTATAAAAAAGCATATAAAAAATTGTATAAAAACTTGCACAAATATATAGGGTGATGCATTTGAAATTTTTAAGAAAAACTACAATTTGCATTTAAAATTCGAAAAAGTAACAAATAAGATAAAAGCTGAGGTGTGTAAGTTTTTTTTTGTTACAAAATTCAGCAACTCCAAATTTTTCTAGACAAAACACCTTATATCTTGGTAGCTAATTACCAAAACCCCATAGTATGTTTTATCAATCTTCTTCTTTTGAATTGGTTTATCCAAATATGCAATAAAATGTAAGACATTCCATTTAAAAAATCACAACTTTGATATGTAGGTTAAAATTGGGACACCCTGTATAATTGCCAATATTCCAGAAATGTGCCCTCAAATGTCATGTGTAACATCCCAAAATGTATTTGTTTATGAGTAATATTCCGTCCACACATGGATGGGCCACCCTGTATATAGGGTGTAAAGTTAGTAGTGGATTAACGGAAGTCAGGTGATAGAGGGCCTCAAAATCTATCGAATGAACCCCTGTATGTTTTGTTCGAAATTTTATAGTTCAGGAGATATTTGTAAGTTTGTGAAATTTCGAAAAAACAGGGATAATGAACTTTCAATCGCAATTACAACTAAACCATTAGGTTTAGGGCTGTGTTTTTTTCTGAGTGAGCTAAACGGTTAGTTGTAGCAATGTTTATGTTACTTAATAGAGAAAAAAATCTTGAATTCATTTTTTTGTGAAAAACCTCTTCCATCCCTCAACTTTGGAGGGCGGTAAAAAAATTGAGGTTCTTTCTCATTATTCATTTTATTGTAAAAACTATTCCAATCCATATAGAATAAACACTGAAAATTTCTGCTTGCTATGATGAGTGTATCATATCAAATTCACATAGAATCCTTACAGAACCTATTGTGTTTAGTCGCTCTTTATGGCGATTTACCGACAAATGTGGAAGATAATTTAATTTAACTACATAACTATTACAGAACATGTTCCAATTGGCCTCCATTATTTTCTATGTACAAGCGACATGTTCTAATAAAATTTTCCTTTAGTCTTTGAAATGAATTTGCGTTTTCCATAATTTTTATTTTTGCTTCATCAATTTTCTGGCGCAGTTGGTTGACATTTACTGTCTAAGTAATGCCGTACATCCCGTGCAAAGTGGCATGGGGCACTGTCGCATTGAAAATGCATGCGGCTTCGAACGTCCAAAGGTCCATCCTCTAGCTAGTTCATCCAAACTGCTTTATAGAAAAGCAAGATATGACTGACCATTCAACCTGGTGGGCAATTCATATGGTCAAATTAATTTTTTGTTGTGTACTCCAGGCCATAAAGTAACGCCAAAATGACGTTGAAAGCTGTGTTGGCATATAGCGTGTGGATTTTCCACGCTTCATGAATGGAAATTGTACATGTTGAATATTCCATTTCGGTTGAAGTTGGATCATCTGTACATAAGGTGCTGTCGAAAAAAGTTTCATCCTCTTCGCACTTTCTCAACAAATTCTCACAAAATTCAACCCGTTGTGCATAGTCGCTTGGGATCAGCTCTTGTACTTTTTGTACATGGTAAGGATGCATGTTCTCCGAGCATAGTATAGTGTGCACTGAAGTATGCGATATGTTTCTGCTTCGGGCAAAGGCTCTGGTGCTTATAGAGGTATCTCTCTCGGCTGTGTAGTATGCGGTCCTCCATATACGCATTATGGACGCGTAGAAAAACGCGGTAATCGGGATATTCCACCGGTTGCGGTCCACCTCCTCTAACCACATACTCCCGATACATGCGAGCAGCTGCTCGAGCATTTCCCAGGGCAGCACCATAATAGTAATGCATTTCTGTATAATCTCGTGGAGAATATGACATGAGTTTACTCAGATGCCAAACGTTCGATACAAATTCCTCGCTGGACCATTACCTGACTTAGTAATTTCGGTCGCACCGAAGATTGAACGCTCCCGCACCTGAAATGCCGAGTTGAATGAGCAAGCTCATTAAGCTGATTTGGCTATTTGCGTAAAAAATCTACCATTTTGATTTTACAAAATGTTGATACACACAGTATCACTAGCACTACTAGGACGAATCTAACAGTACCTCATAATATGCCAAAATCCTTCAAGTCGTTTGTACTGTAGCTCGTAAAATAGAATTTTTTGTTTACATGATGTATAGATACCCACCTGCGTCAAACATACAGATTTTTTAAGGCGAGGCACGTATCGTAGCCAGCTGATATTTCCAGAGCTTATTCTCCATGGATTAAAATAGTTTCTACAATAAAATGAATAATGAAATACAACCTCAATTTTGTTTATCGCTCTCCAAAGTTGAGGGATGGAAGAGATTTTACACAAAAAAATGAGTTTAAGATTTATTTGCGTTGATTTCTAATTAGCCCTGTTGAAAAGTGACATAACCATTGCTAAAACTACACACCAAACAGGTGATATAGGGCCTCAAAAGCTATCGAATGAACTCCTATATGCGAACTCGTTTTGTAGTTGTACGTGTTGTCTAAACGTCATGAGGCTTCAGTTATCAATGTTTGGCTCTGATGTGATGTAAAATCTGCTTCAAAGATGGCATTTCTGGAGGTCTAAGATGTAAGCTGTATACTATAGCTAGAAGGAAACGGCAATGGATAGGTGCATCGTGAGAATATGTATGCTAATAATATGTGTTGATGATAATTCCATTGGATTCTTGTCTCAAATACACTTACTTGAGATTCAAAGCTAGAAATTAGTTGCGCATCCACTTCTTCTTATTCATTCTGGAAATTACGTACGCAAATTTGCTGGATTTCAAAAATGAGAGAGATAAGAAAAGAAAATCCCTGGTTGGTGAAGGAACAGGTAAAAAAATATGTTACAGATAGGAATATTCATGAAAGTGAAAAGGGTTTTTACATTATTTTTGATTTCCAGTCATTCAAATTTTATAAAAATGTATTTTGCGATATCAATTGTAAATACAAATCACCGCCTAGATATTAGGCATTGCGAAAATGTGTGATGTGTCATTCCTAATTTTTCTGTGATGTGGTTTAATTGCACACAATGTAATGCTCCTCAAAGTTTTTGAAAAAAAAAAACGAAAAAAATCGTCATTTATAACTTTGAACATAACCTGTCTTTAGAAAGGTCAACATATAAATAACCCGTCGGGCACAGCTAATAGATATACTTCATTGGCAGCATATTCAGTAATAATTTTCTCACAGCAAATATTACCTATTTTATACACATAGACCAATACACATAAACATCCAGATGCGATATTGCTATTCAATCAACTTTCTTTCTTTCGCATCTTCTCTACAGACTACTTGGCTTCACAAAACATATACTTGCTCTCTGCTACGTGTAGTTGATTCATTCCTCCATAGATGGACGCTCACAGCGATCATAGCGAGCAAACGTGCAATGAACTATTTGCACCCTAAAAACTAGCTAGTCTGCAAGATGACATTTTATTGTTTTTTTGACATTTTATAAGTTTTTTACATAATAGCCGTGCGAAATGGGTACTAGGTATCTTGAAAAGTGACATTATGTCGTTTTCGTTGACATTATATTGTTTTTTGTGACATTATGTAGCTTTTTCTACTAGCTGATGGACACTTGTTGTGAACTCGTTTTGTAGTTGTACGAGTTGCCTAAACGTCATGATGCTTCAGTTATGATGTGATGCAAAAGCTGCTTCAGAGATGGTATTACTGGAGGTCTAAGCTGTAAGTTGTATACTATAGCAAGAAGGAAACGGCAGTGCATAGTGAGGATTTGTGTGTTAATAATATGTGTTGATGATAATTGCATTGGTTTCTTGTCTCAAATACACTTACTTGAGATTCAAAGCTAGAAATTAGTTGCCCATCCACTTTTTCTTATTCATTCTGGAAATTACTTATTCCAATTTGCTCATTTTCAAAAATAAAAGTGATAAGAAAAAAACCCTTGGTTGGTGAAGGAACAGATGAGAAAATATGCTACAGATAGGAATATTTATGAACGTGAAAAGGTGATTACATCATTTTTTGTTTCCAGTCATTTAAATTTTATAGAAATTTATTTTGCGATGTCAATAGAAAATACAAATCATAGCCTAGACGTGAGGCATTGCGAAAATGTTTGATGTGTAATGCGTCATTCCTAATTTTTCTGTGATGTGGCTTAATTGCACAAAACGCGGGCGCAGTGGCGATTTCCTGTAGTGCTTCTCCAAGTTTTTGAAAACAAAAAAACGGGAAAAATCGTAATTTACAACTTTGAACATAACCTGTCTTTTAAGAAAGGTCAACATATAAATAACCCGTCGGGCACAGCTAATAGATATACTTCATTGGCAGCATATTCAGTAATAATTTTCTCACATAGCAAATATTACTGATCTTATACACATGTAGACCAATACACATACACATCCAGATGCGATCTTGATATTCAACCAACTTTCTTTCTTTCGCATCTTCTCTACAGACTACTCGGCTTCACAAAACATATACTTGCTCTCTGCAACCAACAATGCATGTAGTTGATTCATTCCTCCATAGATGGACGCTCACAGCGATCATAGCACTCAAACGTGGAACTATTTGCATCCTATAAAACTACCAAGATGACGTTTTTTTTACATAATAGCCGTGCGTATCTACTATGGGGCCAGAATCGGTGGCCCGCAGCGGCCACAATGGTGACCAGGCTGGCATAAAGTTCCAATGGTCAGCGTCGTGTTTTCACTTTCGCAGTGATCTATTCTGGTACAGCAGTTTGTGATGTTTTAGTTTGACGTGTAACTGGTTCGTAGAATTACCGGGGTCGGAGCGTATACATATACATCAAAAAATTTAGATTTACCCTTCCCACACCTCTCAACCCTCATTTTTAACCCGTAAGAAATTTTTCTGAAAATAATCGGGAGCCACTGAAATGGCAAAAAAACGCAAGTTAAACGTTTTTTTTTTCCTGACTGACTGAAATGAGTGACACGATTTTTCGTGATGTATATCTCATATAGCATCTAAAAAACAATCTCATTTTTTAACTTTTTTTGCGATTACAATAATTCCTCGCCAGTGGTGGAAGACAACATCCACACTTTTTTAGCCCTAACCGTCTGGATTAAGTTATAGGTCAACCTATTTATTACCTATTTTGCCTGGATTGTGCTGATCCCGCATTTCCGCGAGTCGTGTTTTATATTTATTCACTTTGATATGCTTAACAATAAATATCAAATTAACAATACACCGAAAATTGACTATTATTATTTTTACAGATACCGGACTGATAGCAATCTTATGCCCTCAACTCAAAATCCCAACGAGGCGGAGTCGAAGAGCTACAAGGAAAATTTGAGCACAACTTATCGAAGAATGAGGCGCGAACGACCTGTTGCGTACGATAACCTCTTGGGCGTTTCTCTCGCTGCTCCCGTTCGACTACAGCTCTGGTTGGACTATAACAGGACAATGATTAATGAAAGGTCAAATCCTCAGTGTGTACATTGGACTACGGTTAGGGGGTGAGTGTGAAAGTTGGTTAAGATCGCGTGGTTTGCTAACATAAAAAGTTAGCAAAGCAACCAGTAAAAAATCTGTTCCACGTAGGTTGACTCTAATTCTTCCACTCGTTAGAATAGCGAAAATTTTGAAATTAATTTAACATCTGAAACTTGTCCTGTGGTTTTCTCACCGATACTTTTGTTTTCTGGCCACCAAATGAAACCACATATATAGGGTGAGTTCTTACTAAGGTTTCGGCCACCTCGCTGGCCTTTCTTGGGATCTGCACTTTGAAAAACGCAATCAAGGAGGCGAAAACCTTAGTAAAAACTCAAGCTGACATATGCTTTCATTTAACCACAAAAAATTATGGAGAATTATGTCAGAAATATGCATATCGGCACGGGTATTACGTATCTTGAAAAGTGCCATTTAGTAGTTTTTTAGACATTTCATAGGTTTTTGTGACACACCGTACCTTTTTCTACAATATGTTAACTTAGCACAAGCTGTTGTACACTTGTTGTGAACTTGTTTTGTAGCTGTACGAGTTGCTTAAACGTCAGCGAACAGCGATCATAGCGTGAAATAATCTATTTACACACCAGAAACTACCTAGTCTGCAAGATGACATTTCATCGTTTTTTCTTACGTTTTTTAGATTCTTTACATAATACCCCTTAGTTAATTTCAAGTTGCTGGTTGAAGATGGAACAGCTTGTGATATTCCAGCTGTGCATGTTTAACCTATAGTGACAAATGAATATAATGGTTTTGACATTCTCACCATTATAAGTTTTTCTTTAGTTTTTGTTTCTGTCGCGTCTGGGAGCGGCTATATATTTCAATACGTTAAGTTGCTTGAGACATCGCCATGGCGTCCCGGTGATTGGTGTCCTTTTTATTCATGTGCAGTAGATTGGTCATCTGATGTATAACATTTTTGATGGCAGATGGGGCGAATGGTCTCGTGTCGGTTGTCGAACAGAACTCGATGATAATTGGTTTGACAGAAGCGATTATTCGCCTATCACTGTTAACTGCACGTGCCACTACCTTGGAACTTTCGCTATATTGGTGGACATCGTCGATTTGGAGGTGAGTTGTAAAATAATATTTGGTACATATTTTTGAAAGCATTTTGTAACAAATGTATGAACATTGTATGTAAAAAACGCAAAGCTAGTGCAAATATTCCATGTGGATGCAACAGTTGTTCAGCTACCAAGTAGATTCTATACAGGGTGTCTCGCTATAGATTTGACCCCCTCAAACTTTTTTGAATGACCGTTTGGTAAAAAATATTTCGTACAAAAGTTAAGAGTGTAATAAGTTTTATGTGCAATATTTTTTTTATACAGGGTGATTGGAAATTCGACCTATTCCCTGAAAGTGGTGATTTTAGAGGTTATTTGCGTTAAATTAATCCCCATCAACTGGGGGTCGGAAATGAGCGGTTTCCGAGATATCGGCATTTCAAGATTTTTTAAGAATTTTCTACTTACTGATCAATACAATTTTTTTTAAATCTACTCATTTCTTGGAACTGAATTGATGGTTTTCTGAGAGCTGTGAAACTAGCAAATAATTGAGATAAAAATGCTATACCAAAAGTTTGAAACTGTTAGAAATAAAAGACTGTTAATGAAGAGATTTTCATTTTTGTTTGTTATTTCCGAAAATCAACATAAGTTATTTGAAATAAAATGTATGACAGTCGTCGTACAAATTACAAAAATAATTGCAGAATTTCATGAGCTTTCAAAGACAGTTCAAATTTAACTTTTTCAGACATATCCTAAAAAAACCGTACAAAGAGTAATGTAGGTACAAATAAATTTTTAAATTAAATGAGCTCGGTAAAGTTTGAAATCTAATTAATTAAAGAAAAATAGGTACTGTATAGAGAATTAATAAAACAAACACAACGTTGGTACTTAAAAACTATAAATCTTGTTCAAATTGCCTGCCATTGTTACCTATGCAAGCACGTAGCCTACGACGTAGGTCACTGTCACTTTTGTTGAAAGAGTGCGTTTCATCTCATCGGTGGCTGCCAAAATCCTCTGCCTCAAATTTTCGATATCTGCAGCGGATGGATTGTACATTAATTGTTTCATGTGACCCCAAATGTAAAACTCGCAAGACCTCAAGTCCGGACTTCTCGCCGGCCACGGCGTTGGGCCTCCTCGACCGATCCATCTCTGCGGATACTTTTCATCCAGCCATTATCGTACTCTTCGAGAATAATGGGCTGGGCAGCCATCATGCTGGTATATCATATTGATTCTCATAGCTAGCCGAACATCTTCTAGTAATGCATCTACTTAATTTCCTAAAAGGTTTTCATAAGTGCTGCCATTTAAATTGTCGGACAAAAAAAGGTAAAATCAATTTATTATGTATAATTCCCATCCAAACCTTTAACGAGCATCTTCTCTGGTGCTTGCCTTTCTTGAATTATTTTGGATTTTGCGCTTAGGGGCCCAATAGTGGGAATTGAAGTAATTTGTAATACCATCACGATCGAATTTCGATTCATCAGTGCTAATGAAATTTTTGAGGTAGTCTGGGTTTTCAATTTCGGCATGAATTAAGAATCAACAAAAGTCAATCCTTGATGCAGGGTTGCCCTCCTCCATAGCGTGCACTGTAGTGTAATGGTATGAATAAAGTTGCGCTGTATGAGCAATAAACCAGGATTTCCAATGGGATATGCCAAGTTGCCGTACCACTTGTCTAGTTCATACAGTGGGGTCTGCTCCTAAAGTCTAAAATTTCTTCTTCAGCATTATGCATAACAGGCCTGCCAGCGTATATTTGTCGTCGATGAACCGAGCCAGATTCTCTAATGCGACGGTAGGTAGTATCAAATATGCTTATCTCAGGTAAACGCAGGTAGGGAAAGGCCTTTGGTAATCCCTTCGTGCTGCAGCAGAGTCACCATTACAAAACCCGTAACCATACATAATGTCGGCGTATTCTTCATTTTCGTAAGCAGCCATTACACATACAGACAATTTGCAGGAATGTTAAGATCACAACACGATACAACACGTCTGAATTCCAAAGATAGTTGGTACTAAGCGATAAACAAACTGTCGGTCATGACGCATCACGAACCTCATTGGACACTCCGATGGGCACACCCGAATACTTACGGAGTTAAACGAGTCAGTTTGACACGTAGAAATACGATGCATTTTATTCCGAGAAGGCTGTATTGTGAAAATTGGATTTACGAAATCTACTACCTCTAATCGATAACTTCTGTTTTTTTTTCAAATGCTTTAAATAGTTGATAAGATTTGTATGGTTTAGGAAAGCTCATGAAATTCTGCAATTATTTTAGTAATAGGTCGAATTTCCAATCACCCTGTATACAAGGTATCTCAGAAAAGTGCTTTCGAATAAAGTTTTATTTTTTCAAACAGAACACACTGTATAATCTTAGTGGATAGAATAAAAAATACATGTAATTGAAATAGCAGGATCTTTAAGAATGGAGAACAGAGAACACATTTATAAACCTACTGAAAATAATATATCAAATTATCAATCAGGTTCTCACAAAAATTGTAGCACTACAACACCACTTTTACATCTAGTAGATGAAGTCATCAGAGCACGTGATAGAATATTAGCTTCGCCAATAATATCATTGGACTACTCAAAAGCGATTAATTATATGGACTATGAATTCTTACATGCTAAGTTAAAATATCACCGCTTTAACGACTACTCAGAGCGGGACACTCCGTTCATAGTATATGGTGATCCTTGTGAATCGTTAAATATATGAACGATTAAAAGAGTACTTCATACAAGATTATCTATTTTGGTCTTAATTATTTCTTCAGACCTCATTCTGCTTGTGAGAATAAAACTAAGGCGCTACATAGAAAGTATTTTCAGTTGTCAGTTGACTTCAGGCAAATGAAGAATATTTGGTTAGGACTGGCAGGCATCAGCTAATTTTCACCAAATTTCATTATTAGTATTCGTTCTCGCTTTACATGTGTCGTTAAATCTATTTTTTGTTTGTTTTGTACTTCATTCATGCACTGAGCGATGCTGGTTATAGGTGTTCCCTCTAGCTTCTGCATATATCGACACGAATGTCCTCTTCTTGTCGCAGTTGGAATGAATAATTTCTCACCTTTTCACGTTTGGATCGCTAAAAAACTCCCGAAACTCACCAAACCTACAACTCCGCATTCCTAATAACTGATCACTTTCAAACTTCAATAAATAATTCTGGGTATTGCATTGTATATGCCACTTAGTATATTAACTAGCCAGTGGCGGCTCGTGGTATTTGAGTTTGGGGGGCGCAAAATCTAATTCAAAAAATTTTACATGCAATTTTGCAATATTTTATTGACATAAAACGCTTCAAATCAACTGTTAGTCGTTTATAGCTAGCGTCATAAATATACATAATACTGAAATGGCAAAATAAAAAATATTATGCTTGTAAAATGCATGCAATGCATTAAAATATCTTACCTTAAAAAAACAGCAAAGATGAAAGAAATGATAATACATGCACATAACACAAAATAAGCTTCTGTTTATAATACAGTAAATTTAAAGACAATCATTGTTTAAAAACAAAATCGGCTCTACGATCTTTTAGAGATATACATTTTTCCATAACTTTTTCATCAAAACTATCTATTTCTGTTTATTGACAACATAGCTAGAGCATTTAGTCGATTATTTCGCATACTGTTTCTTAAAAATGTCTTTATGCGTTTAAGAGTTGAAAAACAACGTTCTGATTCTGCTGTGGTCACTGGGGTTGTCACAATGATTTTTAACAATTTTATAACTTCCACAAATTAATGTATCGCAAAGATTGTTTGTAACAAGAAAAGACAATAAATTCATAGCACCAACGATTTCCTTTAAGTCTTCCCTGGAGTATATAACTTCTAATTCCGTTTTCAGTCTGGCTTTACACAACATTGGATAAAAAGTAGCTACGGCATCCAAAATACCAGAAGGGAAATTTCGGGAATATTTCAAATATGCCTCTGCCTGTAAATGACCTCGAAAGGAAAATCTATCTTTTACTTGCATTGTTATTATGTCGCACACTTCTTTGGCAATGACCCCTCGTATACTGTCGTCAGTTCTTCTTCTTTTATTAGATTCAAACTTTGTTTCGGTATATTTTTTAATATCATCAATTTGACCTCTTATATTGTCGATACTCTTTTCAAAAATTACTAAGTCCTTTTGTAATTGAACACTATCTTGATTTCTTGACTGCAGCTGGTTATAAAGGATGTCAACATGCGGAAATATTTTATGGAATACTGTCAACCAAAACAAGAATTCTTGATCTTCTAACGCTCTTCTCAAACTTGAAGCTTCATTTAAAGTAACACCTCTATTACATCTCTCTTCTATTTCTTCAAACACCTCTATGAGCTTCTCACGATGTTCATAGACAAAGTTAACTGTACGAATGTTATAGTTCCATCTAATAGCAGCTACTCTGGGGATTTTCTTATTTATAATTTCTTCTAAAACATCACATCGATGGGTAGAGTTCGAAAAAAAAGCTGGTATGGCCGACAAATTATTAAAAAACACACGTACTTTTGAATTTTGTGATGCACTTTTTTGCATAATAAGGTTTAGCTGATGGGCATAACATTGTATGAAATGTGCATTAGGATATTTTTCTTTAATGTGAACTTGAACACCACCGACAGAACCACCATTCGCACCATCATATGTTTGTGCTATCAACTTTTCAGGACTTTGTAAAAGAAACTGATCAATTTCATTTTCTATGCAAGTTTTTAAACCTGCTGATGTCTTATCTTTAACTCTCAAAAAACTCCAAAAAAGTTCTTGTATGCCGCCTTCGTGGAAATATCTGAATATTAAAACCATTTGGCACTGATTTGATATGTCGGTCGTTTCATCGCATTGAATTGACAGGAAATTTGCGTTTTTAATTTGCTGCAAAATTTTTTCTCTACAAACTTGTAGCATGCTATCTAATATGTCATTTTGAATGCTTTTAGAAGTTCCCTTGAATACCGTGGCATTTTGTAAATGATTTTTAAGGGCCTCATCTAACTCAGCAGTAAAATCAACTAATTCTCTAAATATTCCTCGATTCAAAGACTCTTCAGTCTCATTGTGACCTCTAAGTGCCAATTCAAAGGCACTGCAAAATTTGACACAGCTTATAATCCGTTTCAAAATGTGCCGATTTTTTCTCACTTTTTCATTATGTTCAACTATACTTTGTCTATAAGCAGAACTTATTTGTGATGCTATATTTGTCTTACCAAGAACTGCAAGCGCCGTGCACGAATTAATGTGTCCTCGGGAAGCTTCATGCTTTCTAATCTTTTCAGGAAGATGATGCAGGTCTTTGATTCCCGTCCTTGACCAACTAGAGTCCATACCTGACGCGGCATTATAAAATAATAAACAGGGGAAACAGTACAATAAATTTGTCTCCTCACATCCACATATCCAATTATTTTTTTATATGTATCTTTAGAAAAATGACGGGTAAAACTTTTTTTTTCTGCCTTCCGTTCACTCACTTGCGTTAACTTTAAATCCGGCAAAGGTCTGCCCAATTTCTTAATTTCTAATTTATTCTGAAGGGACAGACGCGTAAAATCATTTTTTAAAATGTTACTGACACTATTCATTGTCATTTGCTACTTTATTCTGCAATAAAACAAAACCCGACACTAAAAATGCAGCGCGTAATCAATATTCAATAGTAAACAACAAATGGAGCTAGCTATGCGAGACGCAGCGAGGCCGCAAAAATAATGCGCCCTAGCATAGCTATTAATACTGTACCTCGACTCTAAGTGCTCTAACCGAGTCGTATCGAAAGCGCTCGAAAACACCGACGTGCGGCCGCGCGGTTCGATGCGGCCCGTATAGTCCGGGCAAATAAGGATAAAATCGACTGATTTCTTACAAAATAATTAGGGTGACGTTTAATATATAATATGTTCAATAAAATGTTAGCTAATTAGAAAAAAAAATAAAAATGGTTTTATTCAATGCTTTTTTAACGGCATTTTATCTGGGGGGGGGGGGTACAGTATATTGCAAAATTGTATAGGTGACTCTATCCGCCACATAGTTTTCACTTGTAACATATCTCACATAGAGAGAAAAACAGTACACCGGCAAAATCAAATATCAAACAAACAATTACTTACTAGTAATAATGGTTGATAGCAGATTGATGCAGCGCTGGTTTTAATACTTTAATCAAGAAGTTCTATGAACTATAGTAATGTATAATTTAGTAAGAATTATTATTCTCCACTCTCCGCTAATATAATTAGAAGATTTATAGAATCAGAATTTGTTTATATTCCAGATTCAGTTTAACAGCCGTCTAGGTGTAGGTAGAGCGGATAGTTACCCATCCTCCCCTTGGCTACGCACATAGAATGTCGCGACATTCAGTGACATGTTTACAGCCTGTGCAAATGTGTTTGCATCCAGTGAGATAGTGATATTTAGACATTTGTTATCTAAGATTCGATATTACAACAGTAGTATTACCATTTGGATAAGGCTTGTATGTTGTCGGTACAGTCCAAGTGGCATCACTAGCACTGCATGTGTGCATGCTCTCCGACAAGTTTCTTTTCTGAAAAACAAAATGCAGGGTAGATGGCACTAACATTTAGACTAAATCCTTTATCATCTCATAAATGAACTTACATTTGTTTATCTTTGTTTTAGTATGTCCCAGAGCCTTCTCTATTAGAGGATGTATCCAGTTACAGCTGTTTTGCGATATCACTACCTTTGTTATTTGGTACTTACTTAACTCTGGCTCTTATTCGAGGACTACAAACGAACTCGAATACTATACGAAAGCATTTAGTGCTCTGCGTTTTTCTTGCAGAGTTGCTATATTTCTTAGCTTTAAAAGCTAGGAGGCCTATGGTGGCAAATGAGGTAGGTACTCATTATTATCTACACAATTGGCATTTATTAACCTTGTTAACTCGAATGCAAGTCCGATGGTCGCGACCAATTCGCTAATAATTTCAAATTAATAAAAAAATTCTGTAATCATATACAGGGTGTCCGCAAAGTTGGGGTTTTCCTTTTCAGAAACAACTACCCTTGAAATAACAAAGGTAATGTGTAGTGAAACGAGGGCGACCAAGTAAAAAAAATAAAGGAAAAAGTACTCACTCTTCAGTTGACGAGAAGGGCTAAGTACGTCTATGCCCGAAATCATACCGCTCCAACAGAAAATGAAATCAGCTGATGCGCTACCGAGCAGACGCAGAAAGCACATTGATTGTCTTACACTTAATGGCACATCTTCTAACAAGGAAGGCAAAATGTTGCGTAAAAAGTCCAGGTATTGCATCCCGTCCAATCGATTTGGGAGAATAAATGGTCCAATGAGCATACCGTTCACCATGCCAGCCCAAACATTCACCGAAAATGTTTGTTGAAAATGTGCCCGACGGACAGCGTGCGGATTTTCTACTGACCAAACATGAGTGTTGCGAAAGTTATTCACCCCATTACGCGTGAACGTAGATTCGTCTGTCACCAATATGCACTTCAAACAGTCCGGAATATTGTCATGTTGATGCAACAACCACTCACAAAACCGCACTCTTGCTGGAAAATCGTCAGGTTGAAGGGCTTGTACACGTTGGACGTGAAACGGGTACAGCCCCTCTTCACGCAGCGTTTGCCACACTTTAGTTTTTGATACTTGCACTTCTCTAGCCACGTCTCTAGTGCTTGTTGAGGGATTCTTGTCTACGCGATTACCTCGCGTGACCGTAGCCGTCGGTTGAAGGTTGCATACTGACCTGACACACTGACCCCGACCCCCGACCCAGTTCTGTCGTTGAGCCAGTGACATTGTACCACTCCGTGATGTCGCGGCTACAGGATGGTATTCAGATATTTTTGATGTTGCAGAGCTCTTTATCTCGGTTAACTTAAGACATTGGTGTAAAAGGTACTAAGAAAAGTTGCTTATGTTTTCAAGATCTACACGTCGTGTAAAGGAAAACCCCAACTTTGCGGACACCCTGTATATATACATATATATACATTGGATCGTAGTTCTGTTTCCTTTCCAGACAGAGTCGTTTTCCAAATCTATATTATGTTTGGTAGTGAATCATTTTAATTAACACATAGTTTATCATTTTTCAGTTTTACTGTAAGGTTTGTGCAATCAGCTTGCATTACCTTTGGTTGGCAGCATTCAGCTGGATGTTAGTGGATGCTATCCATTTATATCGAATGTTGACAGAGATGAGAGACATCAACCATGGACCGATGAGATTTTATTACAGCATAGGCTATGCCCTACCATCGCTTATTGTGGGACTGTCTGTTGGTGTTAGAGCTCATCAGTATGGCAACTATTATTTGTAAGCAGTCAGATTAGACATTATTATGAATAAAATTTGTTGATGAAAATAATATCAATTTTAGCTGCTGGGTTTCATTGTATGAGAGCGTTGTATGGAGTTTAGTAGGACCAATTTGTATCTTAGTTGGTATCAACTTCATCGTGTTGATTTCCTCCATACGAGCTGCCTTTACATTGCAAGATCATGTACTCGGATTCGGTAATTTAAGGTAATTTTGCTTTGTTTCCTGATTACATTTCTTAGTGGATTATGATGTTCAATTTCCTTAGTCACATTTCAATTTAAGGTCTATTGGGTGATCCATTTCTACTCAAATTCTTTGTTTTTTTAAATATACCCGAGGTTATAAGATATAAAAAAATCGTATTAGTTTTTCTTTAAAATACGCTGAGGTTAGTAAATTCAAGGAATGTTCTACGAACAACTGACAACTTGGAAAAATGCAGATTATCTATTTTTCACAATATTCATCACGTCAAAACATGACAACAAATAACAGCTGATTGTCTAATGACATTTGAAATACTGCTGGCATACAATTCTGACATCTGACCAGAATAGCTGTCTTTGAGTGCTCAGCCCCATTCTAAGGATTGTTAACAGATCTGTATACCTAACAAAAACATGAAAAATGCAAAGTTTTGGGAGAGAAACTAGATTTTTTGACGGATTCTCTAAAAGTGTTAACTGAAACTTCGAATTTTATCTCCTTTAACTTTGAATCTGAAAGTTCTTAGGAAAGATCTTTACTTTCGCGTTATAATTAGTAATTGCACTTGCGCTTCCTACTCAATGCTTTTATAAATTCATAAAGAATTACATTCGGCACAAGTTAGTCCTTAGAAAAAAGGTGGCTACCAATATGTATAACAAAGAAATTGGATAGATCATGTCCGTAGAACAGGCTTATAGAATTATTCCATAGTACCCACTGATTTGACAACATTGCCACCCAGCAACGGGGTTGCTTGCATACATGAATCACGAATACATGCATCATCATTCACAGTTATGATTCGAAGCAAAGACACGTACCCTCGTTGAGTTGCCCGGCGTATATCGAAAACATATCTCTATCATTCAAGTTTTAAGGGCAAATGTCAGAGGAAATCTGTGATGTGTGAAATATGTCTAATAGATGCGTAGAATTAACGGGGTTGGAAAAGTATAAATTGCTGTGAACCAAAAATTGACATACACCCAACTCTATCCAAGATATAATTTTCAACAAAAATTGGATCACCCTTTATAATTGTATTTTAGAGATGTACATTCAGATACTGTGTATAATATTCCATACATTTCTAAAATATATTTGGTTGGGAGTGATACTTCGGCCTGACATGGATGATGGGCCCTGTACTTTCACTCTAGAAATATTGCTATTACGGTTCTTTGAACCGCCCTGTGTATCCAGCAATGTGGAAAATTAATATTCATCTTACTTCCTAGAACTCTGCTGTGGGTGTCAGTGGTATCTCTGCCCCTATTGGGCGCGACTTGGACTCTAGCACTGTTGGACGCTTCGGAACGTCACCCCCTCCTAACGCCAATGTTGTCTGTCGCTGTATTGGTGCACGCCGGATTCTCATTGGCCGGGTATTGTTTCGCCAATAATCGGGTGAGACAAAATTTATTTAGATCAATCATGAGGTGCATAGGAAAGAAGGCTCCCTTACTCGACACTGGATCCGCAATTGGCGCTCCGAGTACCAGCAGTCAAAACGTCAGTCACGCCACGCCGCATTCGGTAAGGGCTAATTGTAATACTTTTTTTCACTTTTGAATAGAAAAATTACTATTATTGACCTAAATGACCAATTGAGAAATAGCGTTTCTCTTCTTAGGTAAATAAAGATCAAGATCAAAAAAAAATCTAGGTAAATAAAAATACAAAGAAAGATCGATAGTTTTTCGGAAACTTAGATGAAAAGCAAATAACAATGAGCAGAAATAGAAGGATTGGTAATCAGACCGGCGTACGTTTCTGCTTATTGGCTCCATCAGGCCCAAGCGGATGTGCATCGAAAACACCGTTGTGAAAACATATGCCCATCACATCTGTATACGGGTGTAACCTGAAGGAAAACGAGGATGGAAAGGGAAATACAACCAGAGGCCACCAACAAGAGCCAGCAGGCACGTCACTTCGGTCGGAGGACCCTTACAAGGCATCAACTAATGCCGCCACGGAGGTCAGCTATAGCTACCTGCGGTGGTACTTCAGCCAATAAGCGAGTATGGGGTAAACTGCGGATTTTCAATGTGCCAGATACGTCACCCTCGTCCATCGTTCCGAAAACGCCAAATGCATGCGACCGAATACATCTAAACATAGAAATCACGAATTTGAGCCTTCCTGATATAAACACCCTGTATCGCTCTCTCCGTCCTCTAGAGTTAATGGGGACCGCTTCTCAAGTGAGGCTTTGATGAGTACTTGTTACGGTGAAAAAAATATTTGGTCGATTTTCGGCTCTCAACCACCCCACCATGTACTATAAGTTTTTTCTTTCCAGGTTTTTTCTCATGGTTTTCAAATACGCAGCTGTTATACTTAGCTAGATTAAAGCGAAATTGTTGTGTCTTATATTCTTCTCTCACAAGAGGTGATTAATGAACAATGCAGATGCAGCATTAGTGGTGGAAGATGGCAAAAGAGTCAAGAGGTGTGATGCGTCAACAGTTTTGAGAGGGATTTTGCGTTCTAGAAGTCCATTGGCATTTTCAGGGCGTTACGAGAGGGTACATCCGAAACTACATACAACCTCATGCTCGCTCGTCGGAATTCATTCGATAGTGCCCATAAAAAACAACCGTGAGGGACGGGTCTAACCTAATATTGCTCATTTTTAACACCCCATGCAGTATTAGCTTAATTATGATATTTATTACAATTATAATATTTTTAAACGCCTGATTCTTCAACTGACATCGATAAATTAGGCTATTTTCTAGAATAGCAGTCTTGTTTCAGTACATTTTTATCAGTAATAATACTCGATGTAATATATTCTCCCCTTTCAATTCTAGCTGTTGCCGGTATTATTAGACATCTTGATTCAAGATGTATCTTTTGCATTGCAAAGCAGATTAATCTTTTACGGCTGTACTTAAGATCTTCATTATTTTAGCGTTCTGCACTGGCCTATCATTCAAGTTTGGACACGAATAGGCGAACTTTAGGAATTTCTACGTCTAGCACTACTTCCAGATCGACTACTAAAACTAGCTCGAGTCCATACAGGTACGATTAAAACTCCATTATATTTCAGCTGCAGCTACAGCTGTTAAACTGATTCCTATATGTTGATCCCAGATTTCGTGGTAAATACTGTGGCGATGCAAGATCATATCTATCAGAGCCGAGCTGTTTTTTTTAAGCAATAAACCATAACATTCAGCGTAGATAATGTTTAAAGAGAAAAAAGACGTGTAACCACGTGTTACCATTAGGCGATAGATAAGCGTGGTTTGACAGATAGATAATTTCTTTTTTATTTTCATCACGTTTATGAGAAAGTTTACCGCGTAGGGGAGAGCGGGGCAAAGTGGGGTATCTAATGGTTTTTAGTTTCTAAAATGTCAAATTTTTAACAAAAACTTACATAAAAAGCATGAGTTGTTAGTCTTACATGTTGTCTATTGAAAACAAAAAAATATATTTACTTTGCATTATCCAATAACCTGTGATAAAAATATTTCCGCCATTTATCATTTGCCCCACTATGCCCCATTATACGGGGTAAAGTGGGGTATCTATTGGGGCAAAGTGGGGTTCTGTTAATTAAATGATAAAACAATAAAATAGTTTTATTTAAATGATGAAAAAATAAAATATTTAGAAAATATTTTTATTGAAGAACACAAAAATCTAAAGAACATAAAAGAAATAAAAAAAATTGATAACACTAAAATTAATTAATTTAATTTTAAGCACAAATAGCACAAAGGTGTGAGGCCTCATCGTCTTCATTGTCGTCACCAGCACACGAGCAATGCGCCCAACCACTGCACTGTCTGCATCGAATCCACCCTTCATTGGACTGAGACCATAAATACCCACAATATAAACATTGCGCATCTTCATCTTCGTTAGAAGATTGTTCTTTTTGTTTTAAGACTGATTTACCTTTTTTAATTTTCTTATTCTTAGTTTCTTGCAAATCTAAGTTTTTCTTAATTTTTTTTGTGCATGTTTTTTTTTCTTTTGCTTCTTCTTGGGCAACCAATTCATTTTTGTACGGCGATTCTGTAATAATTGCGGTCTTTCCTCTTCTCTTTGTAACTCGTTGTGTTTTTCGAGCTTCTTTAGGTAAAGGCATTATAATGTCCGGTGACAGTACAAATGCAGATCTCTTTTGCTTAATATTATATGAGCATCCAGGTTGAGGTTCTGTTTGAATAACTGGTATCTCATCCTGATCTAGATCTGATTTAAATTCAGGTTCTTTGCTCTTCTCTATATGTTTCAGGAGTTATATCCTCATTAATTTTCTCAGTGATTGGACGATTAGTTGATTGTATTATTGAAGTGGGATCTTCTTGAATATCAGTCGTGTCAGAAGGTGCAAAATCTGCATCTGTGAAGATACGTGGTTCAAGAGGCCATATGCCCGTAGCTCTAAAAGAATTTATAGCCGTTGTCATAGTAGCAGCCGCCACAAATGCATTACCAAGCAATCGTGCAGTCTGGAATTGAGTAAAAACTCGACCTGGATGTAATCGTAACCATTTTTTAATTTCATTGCTGTAGTAGGTGCTTAGAGGTTTCATAAACCCGACGTCCAGAGGCTGAAGTCGATGCATGCAGTGAGGTGGAAAGCAAAGGAGAACAACACCATTTTCGCGAGCCAGATCTATAAGTTCAATACTTTTGACGTGAGTTGCATGTCCATCAAGTAATAAGAGCACTGGGTTTTCTTTTGTGGCATGCGACCATTCAATAAATCTTTTTAGCCACAAGATAAACAGGTCGCTTTGTATCCATCCAGATTCGTGGCATTCTCCCCAAGATCCTGCTGGCGCTCCATCTAGTAATTCAGGCTTCATCCTTTTACGCGGAAATATAAACATTAGAGGCATATAACTCCCTACAGCACTGAAACAGACAATCGTTGTCATCAGTTTGCCTCTTTCTGCAGATGTCAAGGTTCCGACTTGGCGTTTACCAGTGGAAGCCAAAATTTTGGAATGACTTTTCGGGACAGTTGAAACGCCAGTTTCGTCAACGTTGTAAGTGCGCTGCGGTGTAATCTTATATTTGTCAATAGCTTCTTCCAGCAATTTAAAAAAATTGTCAACCGCAACCCTGTTAAAGCCCATAGCCCTAGCTGCTGATGTTGCTTCCGGCTTTCTATAAGTTATATCCTTGTGCCTGTTTAAAAAACCTTTTAGCCAATCTGTCCCCGCCATTTGATTATATTTGTTAAAATTGTGGGCAATATTATTTTTTTCAGCTAACTGGAAAGCTAGTGATCTAAATGCTTCCATTAATTTTATGTAGGATACTAACTCAGCCTCTTGTTCTTCGTTAAAAACAGTTGCGTAACGGCCCAATTTCTTTACAATTGAGGTTTCATCGGGATTACCTCTGTATTTTAACACATACCGCTCAAGTGTCGTTTGCGGCACATTGTATGATGTCTGAGCTGCTTTTTTATATCCCATTTCCCCCGAAATATAACTATAGACGGCTTTTTTCATGGATTCTGAAGACCAAGAATGCTGCTCTGTTTTTCTTCTGTATGTCCGAACCATTGTGCTAAAATAACAAAAATTAATTTTACCAAAAATAATAGTACCTTATAGGTCGAGAGCCCGTGGGCCCCAGACCTTAGTCATTTTATAAAAGCTGAAAAAATGTGAAAAACTAATTTTGTAAAGATGGGGCATAGTGGGGTATCAAATCAATGTTCCCCACTTTGCCCCCAACAGACCACCTCGCTTTGCCCCAAATGACGTAATCAAATAAACATGGCTGCAACTCTTACCTCTGTTCTGATCCGGTCTTATTATTCGCATAAAATTTAATGCCAAAGAACACCTTAATCTGATAAAAACACGCGGTTACTGTAGCACAAACAGTTTGTGTTTATTCTTAAGACACAATTTTTATAAATAAATAGGAAAAGTACGTATTTATTTGTTTTGAACTGTAAAAAAAATTCCAGCGATCTATCACGTTCACTGCATGTGGTAATAGACTGATGCGTGCCAGCTGGTCAAAGCATCACTACGGCAGCACTCTGCGGATATTATTTGAACCTCTAGTTGCCACACCCCACTTTGCCCCAGTACCCCACTTTGCCCCGCCCTCCCCTACCTACCATTCTTATGGGAAAAGTGATTTCAGAGGATTTGTTCCAATGTTTGTGGTTATGTCCTTGAAGTAATGCTGTTCAAATGTTCTCATTGCACCAACTCGAGTTACAGCGATTTAAAGGGCCCAGAAAGCTTAAGGCTTAGAAGTTAGTTATTTACACCTTGTACAGCAGGACCAAAAAAATCGATCGTCTTTTAATTAATCGCTTAGCTTGGAGGCTTACCTCATAAATGGCTGAAACTGTGTAAATTGTTACTTTCATTTTGTCTCTTAGTACCCTTTAAGTCGGAGAAATATTCCCAACGAGAGGGTATTTTTTGAAAAATCCTATTATACCACAATGACAATGTGATAAAATTTTTTTATCATTTCTTTCGAAGTAAGTGTCTGATTGACTTATACTACTACCTTTGGAATAAAAAATCAATCCATCTAGAAAGAGTGGGTTTTTCATATTAAGATCACTAAGCAGGATAAAATCTGTTTTTGATTTCTCATCCGCATTAGAGTATGGTGCCCATTGAAAGTAAACTGTTTTTATTTTTTTCACATCAACATTGACACTTTTCTCCTTTACAAGATGGCATAAGTAGAATTTCAATATTTCTTGTCCTCCAGCATCAACTTTATTGTTTATTATGAACGCCGTTTTAGATTTTTGCACAGATGGATGGAGTTTTTAATTCTGATTCCAAAAATGTATAATATGACATACATTGACGTTGGCAAGTCTTAGTTATTTCAAAAAAGCAAGATTTCCTAGATAGGCCTTGAAATTATCTGATAATCATTTATTTCGCATAGGTTTAACCCAAAATTGCTTTTATTATTTCCTGACTTTATTTGAGATGAGATTCCAAAATAAATTGCATGTCAACATTTCCACTTTTTCTCCTCTAGAAGATACCATATTTAAAACCTCTTGTCCTGCTGCATTAACTTTAGTTTTCCTTATGGACGCCAGATTGGATTTTTGCGCAGATGAAGAGCTTTCACTTCTGATTTCAAATATGAATATGTCATTCATTGACATTGTCAAACCTTAGTTATCCTGAAAACAGAAGTTCCTATGTAGGCCTTGGAATTATTAAATTTCATCTGTTTCATATACCAGACCAGACCTCAAATGGAACATAGCTTGGAAAACTGAAGCAAAGGAATAAATCGAGCAGTGAACAATGTACAGAGAAGAGTCAGGCTTTGCCTACAAAATAACATAAAATATTTTGAACATAAGCTATGATTCTCTGCTTATTTATAATTATTATTGTTATTATATATTATTATAATTTTCATTCAACTACAAATTCATGGCCATCTAAGAAAATACATCACTGAATTTGGGAATGAAAAGTCAATTTAAATGTTCAAAATTCTAATATAGCGTTCATATGAAAAAACAAAGTTGGTGATGGAAGTCAAAAGAAGAAATGTCGAATTGAAAATTTGACTACCCCATCTTATAAGTAACATTGATAAGATGAAATTTATTTTGAAATCTCATCTCAAATAAAGTCAGGAAAACATAAAAGTGACTGGGATAAACCTGGTATGCGAAACAAATGACTGTCTGATAATTTCAACGCCTACCTAGGACATTCTATTTCTTTGAATTAACTAAGGTTTGGCAATGTCAATGTATGACGTATTATACATTTTTGGAGTCACAATTAAAAACTCTATTCATCTCTGCAAATATCCAATATGGCGTCCATAAGAAAAAATTAAGTTGACGCTGGAGGACAAGAGACCAAACGTCATATTGAAATTCTGATTACGCCATTTTGTAGAGTGGAAAAGTAGCATTGTTAATGTGCAATTTATTTTGTTATCCCACTACAAATAAATCCAGAAAAAAATGAAACGATTGTTCATTATCTAAATAAGATATGGCATTTTGTGCTGCCTTATTTCGATAGACATTACAAGCTGGATAGAGGAAGTTGCTCAGCTTTCGTTCGTTGTCCTACCTGAGACAATACCGAGGAGTTGCCAAATAGTACGAAATAGCTGTCCATGGTTGGCTGTTTGTGGTCGGATGAACAATTTATGTTCAAATTACTCAAAATCGGAAAATTTGCATTCAAATTCTGTAAAGTGCATGTGAAAGATACTTATATTACGCACCGTTTCCTCTTTTAACCTAGCTCTAACCATCTTTGAAATACCGTTCCTATTCTTGGGCACATGAACTATTGGCTTCTTGCAAATATCTCTGCCGTAGCCAGTGAACATTAAGCAATGCATTTTTAACATAGCTAGTATGTTTGATTATCTCAATTTCCATATAACGTCTATATAACTCTTCTCGCATGATGAAAATGGTAAATTTTAGTCAAAAACATCAAAAATGCGTTTTAGCAAAAGTTATCTTCGACCACCCAGTCTTTCCTTAGTTTCACCTACTCCTTTCTAATGATAATTTCCTAACCGCACCTGCCAACGCGTATGTTGGCAGAAGGTAGAATCATATCCAGCCTGGCGCACCTTTTCATATCATCTGCCAAAAACCTAACTCTCCTCTTTTTCATATTTTCCCACATATCATGACATACAGTGTGTCCCAGATTCGCTTCTCTATACATGGATCTCGGCTCCTGTTATACCTACCTACAGCAAAGGTTACATGGGGCAAAATTTAGAAGAAAGTGCTTTCTATAGCCGGCTTCAGATTTACGATCGGTCAATTCGTTTTGAAAATATCAGCGAAAAAACGAACATGGCGGAATTTGTTTTTTCCCAGTAAACCCAAAACTGTTATTTTGACAGTTGTCAAAATGTGACATTATTCGGGCATTTTTTAAGATAAATAAGATAGCATGTATGACGTGTCTCAATCGTCTTTTGTTTTCCAGCAACCCGCCTCAAATTTCTTTTTCTTATGGCCACCATATTGGATTTTTTGATTTTTGAAAAGATTTTAAAATTTCCAGTCTAGTGATGTCTGACAAGTGCATAAAAGATTGGAGTATCACCGAAATCTAATCACACGTAATGTTATGTATTAGTTTTTTTTAATAGATATAGAAATAGAATAGAAAATAACATTAATAAGTTAGGCATAAAAACACATAAATGCCTTGAATTTTCAATAGCATATTAACGTTAAATATGTTAATATCTACTTCTCAACAAGTCAAATGTTTTAGGACAACTATGAGTGTGTTAAAAAAACAAATCGTCATAAATTTATTTTACACTTGATCAAACACATATTTCTCAAAATTGTTATGTAATGTAAAATCTAATTATGTAAGTGGGTATTAATTTACAGATTTGCAAAATAACGTCCATTTACATCCAGACATTTTTGACAATTGGTGACTGTTTTCCGTACAACTTTAGCTAGTGTATTTCTGTTAATGTTTCTGTGCTCAAAATTCTTTGTCTCAGGTTTCTATAGACGCGTAAAGCCGGCACAACCTGGTTTCACAAAAGGTCTACGTACCTCTGCCTGTTTAGGCTGTAGTCAAACAAAAAAGGTCCGATTTCCTGAAATGATTAATACCTAATTTCAAATAGGTGCCCAATTAAAAAATGTAAGTTAGATTAAATTACCAATGACCTCACATCAAACATTAGTTCCAAATCTGGTCTGTAGACGTCTCTCTGCCACTTCGTGAGGGTTTTCCTGTAGTATAAGATCATACTGTATAATATATTGTTTTTAGAAACTTGTTAGGTATTGCAAATAATATAATTCACCGGAAATGCTGCGCTAGGCAGAGGAATGACCGAGGTACCTTGCAGTGCCTATCAGTATACATGTTTAGGCAGAATAAAATATCATCCTGAAATCAAGTTGTGTTACTAAGGGCACACAAGCCCAAAATAGATAAATCTATTACATGGCGATTCTGCCAGTGGCCTTTACTAGAAACTGGGCAGAGCAAGGAGGAAAAAGAAGAAAAACTTCATTGATATCAACTGCTAGCTCACCCTGAAGAGGATATCAAGAAAGATCCTCGCAGAAAGTTCAAGGTATTTCCTCAGAAGTTGATACATTTACTATGGATATACCCTTGAATGAATGAATGAATCTTGAAATTAGAGGCATTCCGGCCACCAAAAGGAGCCAGTGCATAGGCCGCTTAAGCGGGCCCTTATGCACCTCTACAATCCTTAGATCACAAGCCTCGTCCTTTTAGCGAAGTTGAGAATCGCCTTGAGTCCAAGCTCCTTGACGTCCTGAGGGTCCAAAGTAATGGACCCCAGTATAGTCTGCCTATAGTAGCTCGGAGCTTCACAGCGACATAAAACGTGCGCCGAGGTCTCTTCCTCTACTCCGCAGCGTTCACACAAGGGATCCTCAGCCACCCCCATCACGTGCAAGTGACGCCTTAACGTGTTATGGCCAGACAACAGTCCCACCAGCAACCTTAGGTTGGCTCTATCCAGAGATAGGCAGAAGCGTCCATCCTTAGCACCGGGCCCTTCAATGAGCTCTCCTGCCTGGCGGAGATGTCTGGAGATACTTCTCCATTTCTGAGAGTGTTGTCTTGCAACCCACGTCTCCATTTTCCTCGTAGCTTTATGCGCGGTCACTCCTAGAGCTGGCTCAGGACCAACGAGCTTGCTGGCTGATCCTATCTTCGCTAGAGTGTCCGCCGTCTCATTGCCCCTCATCCCAGCGTGCCCCGGTAACCATATTAACGATACCGGATGCCTCGCTGCGAGGCAATCCAGAGCCTCACTGCATTGCAATAAAAGACTCGAAGTAATCTTACAGGCACTTAGTGCTTTCATTGCAGCCTGGCTGTCGGATAAGATTGTTATTCTTCTCCTAGGCCCACCCTCCTCCAGAATGTGAGATACACAAGCCAGAATCGCAAAGATTTCCGCCTGGAAAATGGTGGTGTATCCACCGAGAGGCAGAGATAGCCTAGTTCTAGGCCAGAGACCCCAGCACCTGAGCCCTCTTCGGTGACCGAGCCGTCCGTGTACCAGACCTGCCCGCTCACTCCGAAGAGTCCCCGGCTACCGGCATCCCACTCCTCCCTCGTTGGATACTCCACAATAAACTTGCGGTTGAAGCGATATTTAGGGGTAATACGATCACCCCTGCTTAGAAGGAGGGGGTCATCCCTTTGTAATTCGACTAAGATGCCCAGCTGCCCTGACTCCACAGTCGATGAGCGACTACTCTCGCTTCACCGCGGATCCCCGGATCCAACGGTGGGAGATCCAACAGAGCTTCCATTGCACCCAATGGCGTTGTTCGCACTGCGCTTGTAATACTAATACAGGCCAAACGCTGAATTTTATTGAGTTTGGCCTTAGTTGTCTCAGTTCTAATGCAAGGCCACCAGACCAGAGAGCCATACAAGAGAGATGGACGTACTATCGTCGTGTAGAGCCAGTATACATACCACTTTGGGCTTAAGCCCCCACCGTACCCCGATAACACGTCTACAAGCCCACATCGAATTGCGAGCCTTGCTAACCTTGTATTCCACATGCTCTCTCCAGTTCAGTGTGCAATCCAGGATAATTCCCAGATATTTCACTGACTAGGACAAAACTAATCTGGTTCCAAAGAAGGTCGGCATGACCAGCCCGTCAAGCCTTCTTCTCCTAGTGAATAGGATCAGCTCGGTCTTTTCAGCATTAACAGAAAGATCGACTTCCCTACACCACGATTCCACGGAGCGCATACAGCCCTGCATAATTTCCGAGACTGTTCTACAAAAACACCCCTAACTACTATGCTTACGTCTTCAGCATAGGCTTGCGCGTAGACACCCATACTGCTGAGCCTAACGAGGAGTTTGTTCACCACGATACACCACAGTAGGGGTGACAGAACTTCGCCCTGAGGGCAGCCTCTAGCTACACTCACGCTGCAGCTTACGTCATTTTGCATAGCTGTTGTTACCCGACCCTCCAGAGTAGATAGGACCCAATCTATTAGGATTGATCAAACCCCGTGTCTAACCAAGGCATGTCTGATAGAGTCGGTTGTGGTGCAATTAAATGCACCTCCAATGTCCAAGAAGGCCACGAGTGCCACTTCTCGCTGATCTAGTCTTCTCCAGCCTACCGACCAGATTGTGTAAGGCCAGGTCAGTCGATTTTCCAGCTTGGTATGCAAATTGATTTGCATGAATGACACACCTTTCCAGCGGGCCATCCCTTAAGTATCTATCAACTATCCTTTCCAGTGTCTTAAGCACAAAAGTTGAAAATCCTTCGGGCCAGTATATCTAGCTCTGCCCGGTTTAGGAATGAATACCACTTTAGCCTGCCGCCAGCTTCTAGGTGTGAAGCCCGTGGCCACACATGCTCGAAACACATTCAGCAGGACTTTTGTATGGAGCAAACGAATCTACTGCCCATACCGTCCTTTCAAAGATGACAATCTCCCTAGCCGTGCGCCAGTCCTCCCCTGAGGGCCTGCGCAACTGCATGCACTCTGTGATTCATCGCGCTACTGTGGAACCGGGAAAGTGCGTATCCATCATAAGCCTCAGAGCACCTTCCTCAGAAGTAGTATTCCCCCCGAGGGATCATGCAGAGATCCCAATCTTGCTTTAATGTCTTTGCATAGGACCCTGTGTATCCTCGCAGTAGCAGGAATGTCGTTTATGGACTGACAGAAGTACCTCCAGAATTCTCTGAAGGCTTTTCTAAGCTCCTTTTTGTACTCCTGCAATGCCTTTTTGTAATCTTCCCATAGAGGAGAAGTTCTCCTGTGCTTAACTCTGCTAGGAAGTTTGTGCACCGCTCGTTTTCTATCCTCTAATTCTTTGGTCCAGAAGGTTGCCTTGCCCTTACCTTGGACTTTGCGTAACAGGCAGTTTTCCTCATATGCAGCCGTCAAGTCCCTGCTCAGAGACTCGACAGCTGCTTCTATGTCAGAGCCCCTGCAAAGCCTGTATGGGACCACTCCAAGCTTACTGTCAATGTCTGCCCTAAAGGACCCCCATCTAGTATGCCTGGGATTACGAGCATATTTATCCGGAATCTCTCCATCAGTCTTAAACAGTATATACCTGTGATCCGATAGAGAGGGTGTTAGAGACTCTTTCCAGTCCCTGATGTCCTGAGCTAAGTTAAGCGTGCTCAGTGTTACGTCGATAACCTCTTCTCTTACACTATTGCGGAAAGTGGGCATGTTACCGACATTCACAACCTCAAGGTTCGATGCCCCTAGAAACTCCATCAGGTCCTCGCCCCGCCTGTTGGTGTTCGAGCTGCCCCACATAACGTGATGGGCATTGCTGTCGCATCCAATCACGAGGTCGAGTCCAGAATCCCTACAGAATTCGACAAGGTCCCCCATTTCCTTGGACGGAGGAGGCTCTCTTGAATCGTAAGGAAGGTAAGCCGAACATACCACCAAGTCCCTGTCACTGCCTTCCTTCTTATATGTAATCCTGACTGCAACTAAGTCTCTGAATGTAAATTCTTTAAGTTGCCATGAGTTAACGGAAGTCATTACGCAAGCTCTGGGCTTAGTGTCCGGAGTATCGATAAAAAGCGTATAGCCCGGTATACTAAGCCCGTTTACTGAACCGCTTCTCAGCCAGGGTTCCTGGATGAGAGCCACGTCATGTCGGCCTCGAGTGATCTCCTGAAATTAAGACGTACCGCCGTCGCCGCCGCAGTCTTCACTGTCACAGCCGCCTTCATCTCCGCTTCCACGGAGGAGTTCTCGGACTCGGTTCAGGATTCCGTCCTCGTCCGAGTCGCTATCATTGCCCTCTGGGGCCAGATCCATCGCAGCGTCCGCCGCGATGTTTTCTGCGGATATCCCGCTTGGACCCGCCGCATACACGTCCGTAACCTCCGGCGGTTCCAGCGAGAGCTGACCCGGCCGACCCATCTCCTGTGAAGGAGCCTGGTCTACCGCCACAGCTCCCGTCGGTCTGAGCTGGTCCGACTCCTGGTTTGGAGCCAGGCCAGTTCCAGAAGGTGTCGCCCCACTGCTTTTCTTCTTGCTCAGGAGTGTAAACACCCCCGAACTTCACAGCCTGTTGCCGTTACCTTCAATGACCTTCCAGCTTATGGAATCAACTGAGAGGACAAGTCGGTCACCTTTGTGTTCTTCCTTCCTCTCAAGTAGCCTCCACGCGCTGGGAAAAGTCCAGGATTGTGCCTCCTGAGTCTCCTCATGTTGACCTCGTTTGCCAGGTTGGGATCCGGGAACCAGGCACATCGCGCGGTGGCATCATGGAAGAGAGCTCTGCGGAGCAAAGCCCGTTGGTATAGCGGTAGAAAAGAGCTAGATCGCCGATGGCCCGCCGGTGCGAAAGAGTCCCGAGACTGTCTGTTAGAGAAGAGTCATCGATCAGTCGGACCGCCCTCCTCTGGACAGCATCGAGCATGGAAAATGTAGTCGGGGCGGCAGCACCCCAAACGTGTAAGCAATACTCGAAGCTAGGCCTTATCTGGGCCTTGTATAGAATGGGAAGATCGTGCGAAGAAAAGTACTTCTTAGCCCTAAACAAATAGCCTAGCTTTTTCTCAGCAGTTGCAGCTATTGACGACACGTGTTTGTGCCAGATCAGATCCTCGGTGATCTGGGCTCCGACCAGCCGAAATGGATGTCTCTTTGACAGAACTCGGCCATCCATCGAAGCCGGATGATCGCTAGGACGATTTTTGGTTCGTCAAAGTACAGTACTGTGTTTTGGAAGCATTGAACTGTACAAGATTGTTGCGTCCCCAAGCAGTGATAGCCTCCAGGTCTTTTGTCAGAGAGGGAGTCCTCGCTAGTCTTCTTTTTTCCAGCTCAGTGGCAGAGATCGGCTTGTCACTCTGAATTCCTGCATGTAGAGTGCTGTCATCAGCGAAGCTGTGGATTGGTTTGATCGTGCAGGAAAGGAGGTCGTTGATATGTAAGAGAAACAGTATTGGAGCCAAGACCGATCCCTGGGGAACACCCGGGTTACGACGGATATCTTGCGGCCAGAGATAAAGTCAGCCACCCATCTGCAAAGCTTTTCTGGGAGGCCATAGGATGGAAGTTTGCTTAAGAGGGCAACGTGCCACAGCTGATCGAACGCTTTCGTGATGTCAACAGCAACGACATGACCCTCACCATAAGACTGGATGAGTTTACTCCAGAATTGCGTGACGTAAGCTAGGAGGTCCCCTGTGGATCGTTGGTGCCGGAAACCATACTGCCTGTCACTAATCAAGCTGTGACGTTCGAGGTAGTGCAGAAGCTCGCGATTTATGCACATTTATAACAGAAAGCAGAGCTATAGGCCTGTAGTTGTAAGGGTCGGTCTTAAATCCTTTTTTGGGATGGGTTGGACATGAGCAAATTTCCAGTTTTCTGGGAAGGTGCCGGATTCATAAGATATCTGGAAGAGACACGAAAGAACTGGACCAAGCTCCGCTGCACACCTCTTCAGTACAATGGTAGGAATCACTTCCGGGCCAGAAGCTTTGTTGATGTCGAGCGTCAAGAGCACTCGCCTTGCGATCTTATACCTGATTGTTACCTCCCGCATAGTGTAGGGAACTCTTTGAATTGACGGCACATGGGCGTTGGGGGGGACGTCCATGGTGGAGTTGGCAGCAAAGATCTTGGCTAGCACTTCCGCCTTGGCCTTTGAGTCAAATTCAATAGTTCCATCCTGACACGTAAATGGTGGAAGGCTACTGTGTGAGAAGTTCTTGTTAATCTGCTTCGCCAGCGTCCAGAAAGACCGACTACCATTGCGCTGCGACATTACCCTGTGCCTAACTTTTATATCGTGCTGGTTTTTGACATTGCGAACCGCTTCGTTACATTTGTTTCTGGATTCGACGTCGCATTGTCTGTTTTTTACAGTGGGGTTATGTAAGAAGTTTCTGTGTGCCTTGATCTGCTGGCGAGCAGTGTCACACGATTTGTTAAACCAGCCGTACGACCCTGGTTTAGGCACTTTCACTGAGTGAGGGATGTATTCCTCCATTCCGACGTGTATAATTTCTGTTATCGAAGAACAGACAGCCGATGCAACCGCGTCAGTGAAACAGACATCTCTCCAAGGAAAGTTAGAGAAGAAGACTCTGAGCCCCTCCCAGTCGGCATGTCCGTAATGCCAAGTTTTGCGGCCTGTACGAGTTTCTGCTGCCACAGCAAGTTGTGACCGAAACCTAACCTCCACAACACCGTGGTCTGAGTTACCCAGGGGGAACAGGACAGCAGTGCTGTAAGGGACAGGATGCGTGGTCAGAAAGAGATCCAGCAGGCTACTGGCGTGTGACGAGATGCGGGGGAAAAAAGTAGGGCTTGTCACTAGCTGGGTCAGCCCTTGAGTAAGAGCGAATGCTTCGACTGCACGACCTGCTGCATCGGTCTTGTTTGAGCCCAACCAAAGCTCATTATGGGCATTGAAATCACCGACAAGAACTATCTCTGAAGCGGGGTATTTAATGTTCAGGAAGTCGATCTGAAGGTTTATTGATAATAAATAACACCTAGCCAAATCGAGATTCACCCCATTCCCTCAGCCCCCCTACCCCCAAAAATTATTCGAAAAACGATTAGGGAGCCCTAAAATATTCAGAAATAGTTTTAACGATTTTTAGTTTTGTCGTTGTTTAATACTAGCTCCGCCGCCCGTAACCCCCGCCACCAAAATTCACAGCCCTAAAATTTTCTTGGAGGAATGTCTGAGACATCCGGAAACGAGGTTTGACCATTTTTTCTTCGTTTGTTGACCACTCTGCTGTTACTCCACCGATTTCCGAGAATAGTCAAGGCTTTTTGTGCATGGCATAACAGCAACCTGAAGCAGATTTTTTTATGATTACAATAATTCCTGTCAATAGGCGCAGTAAGTAAAGGCATTATCTGTCTTAAATCGCAAAACAAAAATAATATCTTTCATTTTATTCCATAGAATATTGGATTTGAGCATTATATTCGAACAAATATCATCGCTTCATTACGGCACTCCCGCTCACGGCCGCTAGTGTGTAATACTTGACGGCAAACTGGGCCGTAGCAGACATAGGAAGCTGAAAAGCGAATCCTCTTGCAAAACAATTCTAATAAATGCCTAAGACAGTGATGCCAATATTAAGGAGGACCTAAAAGCGATGATCTAGATACTGAATACCCGATTGGTACTCAACAACTAGAATTGCATGTACTCTAGTTTCCATTTCACATAAAATATATAATAATATACCACCTGTATGTCTGGAAATTGTATTTGCTCTTACAATTTGATAGCCTTCAATTCCAATTTCTTCGTCGTCAATATCCTCTGTGAGATGTGTTACAGTTAAACAGAGCATCACCGGCTTCACTGACATCAAGTTATGTAAAAACACATCTTTTTTAGATAGAAATCCTTGAATATTTATATGGTATAATTTTCAAAATTCTCTTGTAGAAAAGTTGATATATAGGGTGTTTCACAACTTATTAAAGTTTAGCCACATATGCACTGTTACGAAAGATGAATTAAAAAAAAAGGAATAAAATCCTCACAGAAATTAAGTTATAAACCTGAGTTTCAATAATAAATTAAAAAATAAATATCTGTATTTTGTGTTCATAGTCGTGATATTAGAACACTCATTAACAATTTATTGTAGCAAATGTTGTACCAAACAACTGACGAAGAAAACAAGATACCATGAATTTTTTGTTTTTTCATTCTGATAAGAACGTGTAAATAAGGTTTAATCTGTATCGAGGATGATCTGAATAAAGAACGGTCGATTTTTGTGGAGTGAAATAAGGAAGTATTTAGCGAGTTTGTGTTTTCAGTTATATATTAATAAAAATAGCACATGTGTACACTAATGAGGAGTTAGTGGACATTGTTCTAGCGTACGGAGAAGCAGGGCAAAGTTCGCGACCGGCTTCTCGTTTTGTATGCACACCAATTTCACAAAACATTTAATTTAGTTCAATTATTTTACGTGCACGTGCTAGTGGAGATTTGCGCCCCAGACGTGGAGTGGATGGGGGTTGGGTTCGCCCACACGCGTTTTAAATGCCGAAATTTTGGATATTGTGGAACAAAATCCGGGAATAAGCACAAGGCAGTTAGCTCAACAGGTCCCAGAAGTGTCACAAGCAACAGCGTGGCGCATATTACATATTATTTTATTATCTCGATTTGCGACGGACTTTTATTACATTTTTTTGAGAAATCAACATCTTTCGTAACAGTGCATATGAGGTTAAAATTTGTCGGATAAGTTTTGAAACACCCTTAGGTCATAGTCACTGTAATGTCAGTGTCTGTCGTCAGTCTGGCAGGTCTGGTGGCCCATTACCAGACAAGTTGTAGGGGAAAGGGGAGAGGAAAGAAAGAAAGGAAGTAGGAGCGAGAAGAGAATGAATTGTTTTATGTAAATATTTGAGGTGTGATAGATCTAAGTACTGCTACATTGTACTATATAAATTTTTGACTGGTCCTGAACGGAATTTTGGGTCTCTGGTTTTCAAAAACTATAATTTTAAAGGTCTAAACATGAATTTAATTTTGTTCACAGTGCGAGTCGCGGCCTGGAATGTTTGCGTATCTCCTCGACTGTGTGATCCACTGCTTCACGCAACAAAAGGCTGCTGTGCGATTCCGCTTGCCATACCTATGATGTAATCCCTAAGGTAGGGGATGTCAAGATCTCTATGGATGGTATCGTTTGATACATACCATGGGGCATTAGTTATTGTTCTGAGAGTTCTACTCTGCAGAACTTGTAGTTTACGCATATGTGACTTAGCTAAAAAGAACCAAGCCGCACATACGTAGGTTATTGCAGGTCTGATGATGGTTTTGTATATCCGAATCTTATTGACCAAACTCAATTTTGATGTTCTACATAAAAGAGGATACAATTGCCGAAATGTAATTTGGAATTTAATTTTCAGTTGTTCAATGTGTGACTGCCAAGTCATACCCTTGTCGAGTGTAAGACCAAAGTATTTGGCTTTGTTAGCCCATGGTATCGAAACATCATTCACAGTAATCTCTGACGGGGCACCACGGCGCTTTTTTGTAAAATATATAGCCTGTGTCTTTGAAAAATTAATTTTGATTAGCCACCGATTCGCCCACTCTAAAACCTCGTCCACCGCTTCTTGCAGCCTGTCATGGACTATGTCACTAGAACATGACCGGGCTACTATGCGGTGTCGTCGGCATAATTGTAGACTTCACAGTCGCTGGGATGAGGGACGTCGTGAATGAAAATGGGAGTATAAGAGTGGTCCTAAGACCGATCCCTGCGGAACTCCGGCCCGAATGCGCCGTGTTGTAGAAAATGCATGGTTAATTTTGATTCTGAATTTCCTTCCTTCTAGGAATGATTTGAGTAGTTTTAATAGCCAAAAAGGGAAACCGTTTTGAATAAGTTTATAGAGGAGACCTGCGTGCCACACCTTGTCAAACGCTTTCGCGACATCCAGAAAAAGGATTCTTGTGGTCTTAACGTGGGTGAATCCGCTGGTTATACGCTTCACCAGCCTGATTGCCTGTAGCTCCGTACTATGCTCGGACCGATAACCGAATTGAACGTCAGGAATTACTTGGAGACCTGAAAATTCTCACGGTGACCATAAATCACCTTTTCGGCGAGCTTAGAAGGAGCGGACAGCAGGCTAATGGGTCAATAATCCTGCGGAAATATTGAACCTACCTTCTTTGGGATCATGATGATATCAGCGACCTTCCATGCATCTGGAAAGTATTGGAGCCTAAGCATTGCGTTGATTATTGTTACCTTTGACGACAGCAGTTTAAGCGCCTTGTTGGTAATATGATCCTCTCCAGGTACCTTGCGCACCTTCAAATCTTTTGTATGACCTTGAAGCTCTGCTGGTGTGCAATACGGAATCACTGGTGATGACTCTGTCGGTGTGCTATGCAGAGCTTGTGTTGAAGAATCTTCCGAAGCAGCAAAATACCTCCTAACTGATCTTATAATGTCTCGTTCCTCGTCGAGGTCGTTATCGAGATCGTAATTTGGCGAGAACTGTTTTTCCATGACATCAGCAAAAACTCTCGCTTTATCCTCTGTCCTGAAGACTACGCCTTCAGGGCCTTAGATATGCGGAAGTTGTTCCCGTTTGCCATGCAACTTCGCTACTTTCCAAAGAGGAGTAGCGTTGTCAAGCATTCCTCCAAGAAAATCGTTCCATTGCTCGTTTCGGAATTCGTGAAGTACGTTTTTAACTTAATAGTAATAATAATAAATTGCTTTTATTGCTCATGTAAGTACAGAAAAAGAAAAAATACATAAATCTGATGCAGTGAGCAAACGGCAAGGTTCGCTTGATTGACAACCATTAGTTGTCAATCCGCGCTCTTCCACCTAACCAAAAAAGTAGTATATCAGTAATAATAACAGCAAGAGAAAAGTTAAACGTCAACACAGATACATATAGACATATTATGTTTTAAAACTATATATTATATTATACATCCATAGATGACATAATAACTGTTGCAGGCAGCTTGGTAAAACCTATAATATAAAACGAGTTGATGCTTGAATGAGATTGCTAGAAGTTGTAGCTAATATCTAATGAAGGTAAAATGTCAAAGATCAAACGGAAAAGACATTCAGAAGCATAATTGGCAAATCAGCGTGCAGTGTTAAATTTAAGTCATCTCAAGTCTCAAAATAGTCTTCACTTTTCGCTTAAATCTCAAAATTGATAGGCAGCGAGTTGTAAACCTTAACTATGTCATATGAAAAAGAGCACTTATAATTTGAAGTTTTGAATTTAGGTAGTGAGAGATGATGTTTAAACCTCGTGTTACGACTATGCACTTCTGTACGGGTCTTGATCTTCTTGTAAAGATATGATGGTGATTCAGTATTATTATTGAGAATCTTGTGGTATAGTACGGATCGATGAATTAACCTTCTTTTCTCTATATTGAGCCAACCTAAGTTCTTTAAGAGAAGAGATGTCGGCTGCCGCCTTCTAATACCACTAACAAACCTGACACAAGAATTTTGAATACGTTGAAGCTGCGCCTTATCTCGATGTAGCAAATGACAGGCCGTACGCGCAGCCTGCATAGCTGAGGCGAGACAGAACTAGAGACTCGCACAATATTATTTTGGTTGTCTTGGTTATTATGCTTCTGCTATTGTATAGCAATTTCAAAGATGAAAATGCCATAAGAACCCCTAAATTTTTAGCGGATTTGTAAAAGTTATTTTGTCTTGTCCGAAATAAATGTCTAAATTATTGGAGTATAGTTCACGATTCTTTTTTTTACCAAATAGTAGAGCCTTAGATTTAGTGGCGTTGACGGAGAGACAATATTTTTTTGTTAGCTGATGAAGAACCTGAAGGTCCTCATTTATGTTAATTAAAGTTCGGTTTATATCTGATTCATTAAAAGCAATATATAGTTGAGTGTCATCGGCGTAATAGTGATATGAGACGTGTTTAAAACTTTTGTGCAGCTGAGAGGTATACAAAGTGTACAAGAGTGGACCTAAAAGAGATCCTTGAGATACACCTCGACAAACGTTAGACAATTCGGATGTTTCACTAAAGCATTTGACAACTTGTGCCCGATCTTTGAGGTAATTTCTTAATAAATGAACCGCACTTTTAGAAAAACCCAAGTAGTGAAGAACAGCAATCAGTAGATCATGGTTTAGCTTGTCAAAAACTTTCGAAAAATCTAATAAGATTAAGATGCATAGGTTGCCGTCAACAAAGTATTTGCGGATATCATCTGTTACTTTGAGCAAGGCCGTTGTGCAGCTGTGACCTGATCTGAACCCTGATTGATTTTCTGGAAGATGTCATTTTTAGCAACAAAGTCCCTCATTCTAGCATCCAAAATCATTTCGAAGACCTTTGATGGAGTACATAGGATGCTGATGGGTCGAAGGTCCCCCACATCTTCAGGGTTGCTCTTTTTTGGTATGGGAATTACTTGTGCAAGCTTTCAAGTTTTGGGTTTTATATTGAATTTTAGACAATAATTAAAATATGCGTGAGATATGATAAAATTATAGGACAGCTGTACAGCAGCATGCTGATACTTATACCATCGGCACCAATGGCTGTTGATTTCACTGAGAGCAATTTTTGATATACTTCATTGTCATTCGTGTACGAAAACTCAAATGCTTCATGAGGGAGTTGCGTGTCGGTGACGAATCGAGGACTGTACTGATCAGGTTCATTATTATCACCCGAGACGGATTGCATGAAGAAGTTATTGATTTGGTTTGCAGTTAATAGGTGTTGAGGTAGTAGTTTCTGTTTTTAACTATATTCAATTTTCTGAGTTCTTTCCACAAGCGGTTTTTATTTAATGCAACTTGTTGTTCAAATTAAACTTGCTTTTCTTTATTAATCGCGTGGTTAATTTCGTTCTTTAGTGTATTATAGCCTAACCAATCATTGTGATTCTATGTACGATGATACTTTCTTAGTGTCTTATCTCTTAGTTTCATCATTTGTTTCAAATTATAGGTAAGCCAAGGTACCTTTTTCTAGATATGCGGACTGTTCTGATAGGAGCATGGAAATCGAAAATATTTAACAGTAGTTCATTCAGATAATTCACTTTCATATCTATATCCTTAAGCAGATATATTGGACTCGAGTCAACATTATTCAGGTGATTAGTAAAAAGCTCATAATTAAAATGTGTAAAGAAAAGGTACAAAAGTCTTCTTTGAAAGTGTAACCTCACATGAAACTAAGGCATGATCAGATAACATAGAGCAGTCTAATGCATCGGAAGCCGAGATGTTTAATTCATCTGTGCAGATAATAACATCTAGCAACTTTGAGGACTTAGGTGTACATCTAGTGGGTTGTTCAACTATCTGCTTCAAATTCAAGACGTCTACCAGGTTTAGTAGCTGTCTACTAGAGAAATTGTCATCCAAAAGGTCGATGTTTAGGTTTCCATAAGATATAATCATGATTAGGAGCAAGTTTGGACAACGTTATTTCCAAATTATCTATAAATTGGTTCACGGGGTAATGTGGGGGTCGGTATAAAGATCATACAGCAAAAATTTTCTGGTTAAAGCTTACGGTGATCCATAGTTGCTCGGTATCATGATACTCAATATTATTTATAACTTTGCTTTTAAGGTTATTTTTGGCATATAAAGCTATACCTCCACATCTTCTATGGTGACGATCAGCTCTATACAGTGTATATACCCTTCGAAACTGATGATATCATCAGGAATGTTGTTATTTAACCAGGTTTCCGATAGTGTTTTGATATCATACTTGTTTAAAAATGCATCTTTAAAATAAGCGTATTTGGCTGTGAGGGACCTGATGTTTAGATGACAAAAGATGAGAGACATTACGTTGAACAATCTCAAAATAACATAATACAGGTATAATGTACTAAAAATAGTTAAAAAGTAATATGGCGTACAAGGAAATAACACCAAAAACACTCGATTCGATTTCATCCATACGCTCTCAGTTTTGTTTGGAGTCTTTATTTTTGCTCGATGTAGGATTACTGTTGATCCTAGGTCTTAACTGCCTCGCGACTGGCTCTGTACTTTGAGTTATCTTCCTTTTGCTTGTATTCTTAACTATTTTTGTTATGAAGACATCCTGTTCCTCCTTACCTTTAGCTTGATCTTCGGCAACTTCATGTGGTGTATTAACAATTGCACCAGCTTTCTGACCTACAGTGAACCCTTCTTGAAGGCCTGTTTCAATTTATTCTTCCTCCTCTGAACTTTCTTCACCAGCAATCAGTTTCTGGGGTTGTAAATTCTGTACCATTCACGACTAGCTTTCTGTTTTTTATAAATGCATTTTGATTTTGTTTCCTTGCTCTCTTAAGTTGCAAATTTTTTTGTTCCTTTTGCTCTTCAAGAGTGAGTTCAACACCAATAGCGATGTTTGTACCTTTTAATTTTTTGCAGTTCCTAAGGATTTCTTTTTTCTTCATGTATGACACAAGCTTCAGGATTATAGGTTTGTTACTGGATTGCTTCCCTATGGTATAAACATCGTTGATATCGCAGGGAACCAACGATAGCTCGAGTAGGCTGTTGATTTTGCCAATAACAAAGCTAATCAAGTTACAATCACTTGGAGCATTCAAACCAAAGTCTACCAAGTTGTTATTTTTAAGCTCTTTTTGCAATTTTTCATACTGAATTATCAGTTCATTATACATCTCTTCAATTTCAGAAATTTTCTGATTAAGTTTATCATTTAGTTGTACTGAAAGTGAGTCAGTCTCAGGAAAAGTGGGCAATATTCTACCAGCGGTTTCTAGAGCTTAAAATAGGAAGAAAAGTTTATATGAACATAGGTCGACAAACGTCCCCTAAGGGCGCTACCTTCTTTTAAAGGGGCTCCCCTGAACATGGTTTGTCCTTAATATTTCCGAAACGTGTTGAGATAGACATAAAATTTGGTATTCTAGCCTAGTTTTTTATGCTGGATTTAAAAATATTAACAATTTTAGACAGTTTTGTTTGGAAGAGTATGTAACAGGGACGGACTCAGGTTATTTTAGCCCCAAAATTTTTGTGTGATTCTATTTTTGAAATTCAATTTTAGAATTTAAAAATTTAGGGTTTTCTACATAAAAAAGGTACTCTTATCGAATGTCGATAAATTGTGCCACTTTTGAATAAAATCAAACTAAAAAACTTGTCACATGATAGGAAATGTACTGCGAATTTAAATGAGTTTAATAATTAGCCATGGCAACGAAAAAACTAATTTAATAATTGGTATATATTAAATAAATAAATTTTATGTCTTTATCTCAACACGTTCGGAAATATTAAGGAAAAACCATCTGCAGGGGAGCCCCTTTAAAAAACCGTAGCGCCCTTAGGGGACGTTTGTCGACCTATGTTTATATAAACTTTTCTTCCTATTTTAAGCTCTAGAAACCGCTGGTAGAATATTGCACACTTCTTTCGGGACACCATGTATATGTATTCTTTGATTTCAGTAGACTGTTTTGCATTTGCTTCTTCGATTACCCTTCTACTGCTCTCTTCCGTAATTTGCATCAGCCTTTCCAAAAACTCTTCATTGTTCATTTTTTGGAAGTCTAGTTAAAGCGCTCGGATGTCTGTGGTTAAACGCAAATTCACGTTTTACTTAGTGTAGTGTTTACGTTTTGTTGTATATGTGCTGGACGTATGGCAGTAATTGTAACTATATTATTGATGGAGTTTTTGGCTTACCCTCAGAGTATCACCTCACTTATCGAAAAAACATTTAGCAGAACAAATTTCAAAATAAACTGTTGCGTTGTTCTGGCAGTGTACGAAATTTATAAGAAGAATGGGGAACGCTTATACTTTTACGAGGACGAGGACAAATACTTCGTGAACAAGATTCGTAGCTATACGAATGTCATTAGGATGACAAGACCTTTTTGCATGCTTGATTGCAGCTCTTTTGTCAGAAATTTTCTGACGCATGTCCACAGGGAGGAAAGGTCTGCCAGGCCGCTGCACAATACTGCTGCCTTATGTAGTTTTGTTGGACAGATCTGGCCCACTCTGCTTGAGCGGCATCTATATCATTTTCGTCAACTATAATCGGGTTATTAGGAAACTCGGCCAAGAGCGATTTGTACAGTTCCCAATCGACGGGTTTACTAGTGCAGGCTTCCCTGTCCAAGGTATTCTCAGTGCCCACCTCAAGAATAACGGGAAGGTGATCGCTTGAGATATCATACATAATTCTAGAAGAAACACAGAAACCGCAGTTTCTGGATATCGCGAAGTCTATAACATCTGGCGCATCCATTTCGCATCACATAGTTATACAGGCGAACACCGCTAGCAGTGTTGAGCCTGGAATGCCAGGCACGGTGCTTGCAGTTGAAATCCCCTGCCACAATCAAGGGATCCTAGCAATCCAAGAGGATTTCCTGGTCCGTTTCTTGAAGCCTCGCATACACCATTATGATTTTCAATGGGATGGCTCCCTTCATATTGAACACCACAGAGGCAGCTTCAATGCATTTCAGCATTGGTGCCTCTGTAGTAATCAATACCATGCCTAACAAGCACGGCCAAGCCGCCACGTCTCTCATTCAACCTGTCAGCACGAATAACATCATAATTCGCGAAGACGAAGCGATCTCCGGGTTTTAAAAAGGTTTCCTGCAGCAATACCACATCTATAGACTCGTCCAAAAGGGCCTGGTGAAATTCTTGTTTCTTACCGACGACTCTCAACCCACAACAGTTCCAGAACATAATTTTGAGAACAGCAGGCTGTCTATTATACTTAGCCATCTATAGGCTGCGGAAAGATCGCTTGCAACGCCTGTGTTGCGCTTATCAGAGGAGTAATATTTTGTTGGGGTGACATGAGCGCGGGCGCTAGGTCTACTTGTTGAGAGTTCAAAGCAGGAGCTGCGGCAGAAGTGGTAGGAGCTGAAGGCTTGGCTGTCATTTTAGCATAACCTGCACATTGGACTGTTGGCAGGATGCTCGTCCCCGCAGTTTGCGCATTTGCGTACCTCCTGTCTTGTTTGGGGGCACAAATGTGTTAAGTGGTTCTGTGCACATTTTACACATTTGGGTGGCGCTGTACAGTAAGATTGGGCGTACCCATACCTCTGGCAGCGGTGACACTGGCCAATCAGTTTATCATTCTTTTGAACCTCAACCTTAATTGAGAGGCCTAATAGTTCTTTTTCATTGAATAATTCATGTGATTTTTCGATTTTAGGCAGTATCACCACTACCGCAGTGACATGGGAGTGCCCGCACTGCGTTTTAATCTGATCAGATGGAGAGGGGTATATCCTTTCTGGTCCAGCTTAGGATAGCATGTATGTTTCTTTCCGATGGCAGAGGATAGGTATGATGGGCAATATTTTGCTCTTTGAAATGCCGAATTATCTTTCTGTAATCGTCCTTGGTTTTGGGGACGATTCTAGTCCCCGGGTCAATCGCTACCGTGCGATCTATCTTAATCTCTAGACGAATAAATTGATAATTGACGATTCTCCACTTTTCTGGCTCACTCGGCACGACCGGAGTGATGCGCCTTGGTTGAAGCTGCTGTGCTGGCAGAACCAGAAGGTGCAGCGGTAGGATAGGTCTGTAGATGTAAAGTAGTTGTGTGCGATGTATCAATGAGTGGATGAGTATTAATTTGTGAAAAATGTGTTACTGGACAGAGCAGATTGAGCTGGTAAAGAATGGAAGTCTTCTGTCGCATGTCTAGCCGTTGTTCATCTTTTTCTTTGTCTGGCTGGCGTAAACCCGTCGCACCGTACGCTGTCATCAGAAAGAGCGTCGTTGTCAATTGGATCCTGATTTTCAGGTCTACGTTGATTGAGGCTCTTGAAGATCCGCCTGGTCTGCAATCTGCTGGGAATGCTGCCGTATCTGGTGGGCCTGCTTTTCAATGATAGTCGTCAGCCTCTCGATGGTAGAGTTGCCGCTGTAATCTGACATAGCTAAGTTTTCATCTTGTTTTCCAATTTTGGGTGCAGTTCTGGTAGAGTCTGGATTGCTGGTGGAGGACCCATCATCCTCCGACCCTTCCGGGTCCACGTCCATTTTTTCTCTCGCCTTTTATTCGCCAAAAAGGAAAAAAAATTGACGGAAGGAAATTTTTGACGTTTTCAATCAAAATCCTGTACAGGGCGATCGAGAATATACACCTAGATATGGCTTCATTAGACCTACATGCGGAATCGAAATTGCTACCTACGATGACGATGGGAAGACCCATAGAAACAATAAAATTATCAAAGGGAATCAGTAATTTGTTGTTATAAATTATGCACTACTAGAAACGGATTTAAAAACTATATCAATATTTAGACAAACGTCGTGATACAAAACGATTTTCGAGTTCATTCAGAGACGGTCGCGAAGCAATTTGAAACCCTAGATCAAGTAGACAGAATGCTAATGCCACAAAGGAAAATGTGGGTCACGTTAAAAATGCTGATGTTCCAAGTTTTTCCGATAATTTTGGACTTGTTAGTAGCAGTGAAAATTTTTAATTTTTACATGTTCACGTATCGGACAAAATCGTAACGAGGATTCTACGAATGTAGGGTCTGATCAACCTAATATAGTAGAAATTCTCAAAACAAAACTTCATTACAGTCGGGAGATTTATATTACGTACCTTCGCATGATACTCTGTATGTGAATCAAAATCCTCGATCGACATTGGCGAAAGACGAAATGTTGAGAGACTTGATTGACATCTGTAGTAAAGCCAATATTGCCGAATTGGTGATTTTGAAAAATGAAAATAATGCTAGCATAATGAAATAATTATTAAAGGAAATAAAAAATTGTGATAATTGGGCCGGTCCCCGTATATGTGTAGTAAAAGGTGCGAGAAAAATTATCGACAATGATGAAAAAAGAATAATTTTAAATGACTTCCATTTACTTCAGACTGGTGCGAAAGGGTCCCGAGACTGTCTGTTAGAGAAGAGTCATCGATCAATCGGATAGCCCTCCACTGGTCAGCATCGAGCATAAATAATGTAGTCGGGGCGGCACCACCCCAAACGTGTGAGCAATAGGCCTTATATGGGCCTTGTATAGAGTGAGAAGGTCATGCGGAGAGCAATCGTCTTACGGTCTTATGCCTAAATATTACCTCCCGCAAAATGCAGGGAATCCTTTGAATTGACGGCACTTGGGCGTTGGGGGGGGGGTCCATGGAGGAGTTGGCAGCAAAGATCTTGGCAAGCACTTCCGCCTTGAGCTTTTGAGACGAATACAATCGTTCCATCCTGACACGTATGGTAAATGGTGGAAGGCTACTATGTGAGAAGTTATTTTCAATCTGCTTGGCCAGCGTCCAGAAAGACCGACTGCCATTGCGCTGGGACATTACCCTGTGCCTAACTTTTATATCGTGCTGGTTTTTGGCATTGCGAACCGCTCCGTTATATTTGTTTCTGGACTCGACGCCGGCTTGTCTGTTCTCTACAGTGGGGTTTTGTCAGAAGGTTCTGTTTGACTTGATCTTATGCTGGCGAGCAGTGTCATACGATTTATTAAACCAGCCGTTGGACCCTGATTTAGTCACTTTCACTGTATGAGGGATGTATTCCTTCATTCCGACGTGGATAATTACGGTTATCAAAGAACAGACAGCCGATGCAACCGCGTCAGTGAAACAGACATCTCTCCAAGGAAAGGAAGGGAAGAAGTCTCTGAGCCTCTCCCAGTCGGTATGTCCTTAATGCCAAACTTTGCGACCTGTGCGAGTTTCTGCTGCCACAGCGGGTTCTGACCGAAACCTAACCTCCACACCACCGTGGTCTGACTTACCCAGGGAGGACAGGACTGTAGTGCTATAAGGGACAGAAAGAGATCCAACAGGCTACTAAGTAGGGCTCGTCACTAGCTGGGTCAGCCCTTGAGTAAGAGCGAACGCTTCAACTGCACGACCTGCTGCATCGGTCTTGTTTGAGCCCAACCAAAGCTGATTATGGGGATTGAAATCACCGAGGAGAACAAGCCTCTGAATCGGGGTGATTGATGTTCAGAAAGTCGATATTGACGGCGGGATCTTCAAGTAGGACATCCCAGTTATGGTCCGAGGGAGAGCGATAAAGGCAGCAAATAAATTTGGGTGATGTTTTGGAGTTCAGCGAAGCCACAGAATGTCTTTCCGGTCTGATTCCAAAGAACCATCTCTGGAGCAGGAAAGACTGCTGCAGACAAAAGCCACAACTCCCCTGCCCTTTCTCAGATTGGAGTGTACCTGGTAATTTGGAAAGCTAAGATGGTTAATCGGTGCAGACTCTGAGATTTTTTTCTCCGCCAAGAAAAGCATGGCGGGACGATTGGATTGCTCTGTTCCATGATGCCGCCACGCGATGCGCCTGCTAGACAGATCCGCCTGACTTTGGCCTCCCATCCTAACCGTGTCAAACTTCGTACATCCAGAACTGGTCGATACGACCGCTCCTTTATCCCGGTGTCGAGATTGAGGAATAATCTAAAAGAGAAAGCTTTTCTTAGTTCTACTAATCTCAGGCAGTTCAAAAATCGGATTCACAAAGTTTCTTCCGGATCCTCATAGCAGCCACGGTGTCCCGACATTTAGACTTCTGCCTGCGCAGCTGTTTCAGTATAAAAAAAATCGGGGGAGGTGTATTATGATAAGATCATACTGTATAGTATATTGTTATTAGAAACTTGTTAGATATTGCAAGTAATATGGTATAATTCACGGGAAATGCTGCGCTAGGCAGATGAATGACCGAGACACCTTGCAGTACCGATCACTTTAGACAGTAAAGTTAATCATCCTGAAATCAAGTTGTGTTACTAAAAGCGCAAAAGCCCTAAATAGATGAATCTATTACATTCCACAGCCCAATGATGAATGTTGTGCTTATCAAAAACTCCACAATTCCTAAACCTACTCTCATCGGACCACAATACATTATTCGGGATTTTCATTCATTAGTATACCACTCACAGAAGCGCATTCGCCTTGGAAAATCTGTTTCCGTAAGTCCTTGAACTATTATAATTTTGTATGGATGGTACGTATTCTTATTTAACACTTTCTGTACTGTTGATTTTGACACACCAATTTCTCGTTCTATAGTTCTTACTGATGCACTAGGGATTTCGTTGACAGCTTGTAAAATGTTTCTGTCGCGATTTTCATTTTCAATATTGTATCCGCTTCGAGGTTATCCGAAGGCCCCATTGTTTATTAAATTAACTACTATTTTTTTAAATTGGATTTTATGAGGCTGCCGTCGTTCAGGGTACATCTCAAAGTACCTTGCTGAGGTAATGTCGGGGTTTTTGTGTGACTGCAAGTACAGCGCTAACATGTCAAACTTTTCTTCATTTGAGTAGGGAATTCCGGATATTTTCAACATATTTGACAATTTTTTTGTCGGATTTATGATTTTAATGAGATAAAACGTACCTACTACTATGTACAATTGTAGAATGCTGTTACAGCCTCCTTGATTGTCATAGTCTTTTATCTCCTCCAACAATTTCTAAATTGCACCTGTTCCGTGTCAGCGTCAGCGCTCTCCTATTGTGAAGTTATGTTTTCTTTTTGAATTGTAGGAAATTTCAGGCTGATAAAACATGATATAAATCAAAAGCATGACCCATTTGATGCAATTAGATATTTGTGACATAACCTCAAAATAGAGCGCTGACACGGAAAAGTAGAAAACTATTAAAATCAAGGAGGCCATAAAGGCGTCCTACAATAATTGTAGGAACCACTGACGATACGGCCCCGTATTAATTTTATTTTCTGACAAATAAATCATGGCCGCCTTAGAAAACTGCACGTGTTTTACATCATTAGGCTGTCCGAATGTCACATTTTGACAGCTTTCAAATTAACCGTTTCTGATTTACTGGCAAAAAACAAAATTCGACATTTTCTGTTTTTCGACAATATTTCCAAAACCAATTGACCGATCGTAAATCTGAAGCCGGCTATCGAATGCACTAAGTTTCCTCTAAAACTTTCCCCATTTAACCTTTGCTTTGGTATAACAGGAGCCGAAATCCCTGTATAGAGAAGCGAATTTGGACACACTGTATATTAGTAATTTGCTATCCTTCGGAAGTCTTGGGCCTGTATCGTCAGTCGTCCCTACAATTGTAGGGCGCGTTTATGGCCTCCTTGATTGTCATACTCTTTTCTCTCCTTAAAAAAATTCTAGATTACACTCGTCCCGTGTCAGCGTCAGCGCTCTCCTATTGTTAAGATATGTTTTCCTTTTAAATTGTAGGAAATTTCAGGCTGATAAAACATGATAAAACTCAAAAGCAAGCACAATTTGATGCAAATAGATGTTTGTGACATAACCTCAAAATAGAGCGCTGACCCGGAAAGTAGAAAACTATGACAATCAAGGAGGTCATAAACGCGCCCTACAATTGTAGGGACGACTGACGATACGGGCCTTAGGTACCACATGATACGCCTCTGAAGCTTAACCGTTCAGCGCCCGGCGTAGCTTGTAACCTTATTTTTTATGTTTATTTCAATTTTATGGATACAACGAATTTTTACAAGGGTAAGAATTATTTCAACGAATTTAGAAATCGATAATCTTAGACGGCTACATCACAAAGACTCGCCTTCATAGGAATTATACTAGGAAAAAATGAACCTGATCTATATGACCTGCCAGCCAGGTCGTGGTATTTTAGTTTTGATTGGCCCATATCAACTTACTTACCATTATCAGGAGCGATGCACATCTACGTCACACCTCCACCTCAACGTCGAACTACAATTCTGCAAGCGACGTCCCAACGTACTTACGAACCGGCGCTCTCCCGCCTACGTTGCATCATCATCGATCGAAAGACGGTCATGCCAATCCAGGAGCCAATCACAGTTGCGACTCGGAGGATAGCGACGGTTCGGAGGCACGCAGCTTGGACTTGGCCAGCAGCCATAGTAGCGATGAGGATGACACTAGTAACGGGGCGCAGCATCACGGAAGCAGGCGTTCCAGGCAACCGGGTGGATCTAGGAAGAGTAGACATGGTGAGTGACGGTAGCGCGTATATAGTTACTCAGATACTAGTAGAGCACCGTTAGACGTCAAAGCACGAAAACCTCAGAACCAAGAATTGCGTTTAATAGCATTTACAGCAGAATTTTCTCAAATTTTAAATGATAAACAAACATTAAAATAACATGTATAACGCTATTTAAGGCGCTGCCATAAAACCTTCTTAAGTTGAGGAAGAGAAGACATAAAGATGTCACAAGTACTGCATATTCCGTTGAAGTTCATGCATATGACTCTTACAAGAAATTTTAAAGCTAAGTTGGTATTTGCCCGGATGCAAAAAAGAAAGTATTGTTTCTAGAACATGTCCTTGGAACTAAACATTGAAGCTGGCATAACAGGTCTGAAGAATCAGCAATACCATTTTAAAGTTTATATAAGAAGACAAGGGAGTTGTGTTTTCTTCTCTTACCCGATTCCCAATTGTTATGTTGATGTCATGTTATAGAGAAAAAATGGTTTCGAAAATTAGACTTCAACACCCTCCATCTCATTAATGATCGATATTTTACTAAGGCATATTTGGTTCAATAACATTATTGTCACGAATTTAATTTAGGATTTATTTCGCATTCATTGCGGATCACCTTGATTGTGGATGTCATGGTCGAGATTACGTCCAACATCACTAAATGTTCGTACATGCTTCTAGAATAGGTTAGGTTACTGTCAAACCTAAGAAGGAGGCTGTTCGAATATTTAATTTGATGTTTTGTTTTCAACTTGATTAGAATTATTTATTTCAATTTTGGTGCGACTTGTGTTTTATTTTAGAATTATCTTTGATTTCCACCAAAGGTGATTAAATCAACTCATCCTGAGTCATTGTTACATTTTGCGACAGCGAGCGGTCGGAAAATGTAACAAATACCATCACACAATGCAAATTATCACTGTTTGCGTGTACGCAGATGAAACCCATTTCGAAGAAGGGCGACACTCCCTAATGAGTGCTAAATGGGTACTGACCAAAATTGTTCATCTATGAACATGGAGGTGGAAACCTTGCAGCACTGGAATGTACGAGATGCGGTGTTGCCAAGCGAACCAATGATGCAATGTTGCAGAATATGGCGATCCTGACCTTTTATTTAGACCTAAACATATTCGACACAATTCAAAAATGTATACGCTCAAAATAAAACTATTAGTTGGGCGTAAAGAATAAACTAACGCATATTTTCAACATGCATCTTAATTCAAGGAATTGGTGTAACATATTGGCAACGCGACAGATTGCCACGTTAAACCGGTCCCACACGATGTGGCGAATACCTTACAACGTTCGACACATGGCCATTCGCCACATCGTTTGGGAGAGAGAGAGACGGATTACATGTGTCCAACGTTCGCCACATGGCACGTTTGGGCTCTTGTCGATAAATTTGACCCGCGTTAAAGGACGATGGAAGCATGGTTCGTTACACTCTCACACGAGATGTCATGTGATTGATGGTTTTAGGTTAGAACCAATAGCGGCGACAAACATTATTTACTTGTTTGCTGTGATTGTGGTGAAGTAGTGCTATGTGGGTAGTATTTTGATTTGAATACCTACCTATTCATAATAATGTATGTTCCGTAACTAACTTTTGAGGAGAATGAATTAAATTAGTATATATACAAAGCATAACCGGCCATAACAACACTTTTTTCATATTGATAATATTTTGTACGTTTCGCAGGTGAGTTATGGCTGGCATAAGGATATGTATTTTAACAAAATTATAAATTATCAAGTGTTTACAGTTGTTTCATTATAATGTCCTGTTGCAATGCAAAACTAGTTGAGAAATATATTGACTTGCATTTCATAACTAACGAAAACGACTAATAGGTGATAACTTTGACAGTACTATCAGGATTTTGATGAAATTTTGACCCTACGTTACTACTATGAAAATGACGAAAAAGCTCTGCAGTTTTTGAAAATCGGTACAGTGGCAGCGGAGTTATCGTCGAAAAACAAACAAAAAACGGTCAAACTTCGTTTTTCAGATCTGAAATTATTTTTCGGCGCTCGAAAAAATTGTTTCATCGTTCATTTTGTATAATTTTTCCTTCGGTTCTAAAGGTTCAAGCGCGACACTGACACCGCTAGTAGACGTTGGCGCCACCGTGCGGCGAACATCCGAGACTAAAAAGTTCATCCCATCGTGTAGGAGAGACACTTGCCAATTGTGGGGTGTCGAACGTTGTAAACAATGTATGTTGTACACAACGTTGTGTACAACGTTGGAAGCATCGAGTGCGACCCGCATTAGCGTAGTTAAGGTTCGCGGCGATGAGCTTCGTTATACAGCCGGCTTTCTATCATATGTGTCTATACACACTTCTTTCCCATACACATTGAACTCAAACCATCAAACAAATTTGATTCTCAGTGTATAAAAATCTGAGCGAGGATCTTTTATCATGTATTGTAATAATAATAATCAATGAAATTTTGCAGATTCTGAGGGACGACAACATGGCAATAGAAACGGATCATCAGTTCCGCCAACAGGTTCTGCTGGTTATCTTCCGAACATTACAGAACACGTGGCATCTCGATGTGGTACACCTCCTTGCCTGAACGTGGTTACCAACTCAAAACTGTTTCCCACTGTTCAGCCTGTTTCATGTTGTGGATCCAGATGGTCCAGCCAACTGCCTGAATCGTACCTTTCTAGTGCTAACGGTATGAATTATATCATCTAGACACACTGAATTATGATTACTATATAAAACGATAAAGGGAACCATGACTCCTTCATGATAAGGTGAAATTAAGGCATTTTTAGTTTTATTTCAGATATGGCGTAAATGTATCTCTTTCGTTATTTTACATGGAATGTCATACATATACGTATACTTTATCACATTTTCGGACTGTGCCATGGATTTTAATACAAGTGATCCTTTAGGTTTGAAGTATTTCATTTATGACTACAACATTAACGACTGGTACTTGGAGAAAGTCCTTAGTTGCACGAGCAATATTAGTAGGTATGAATTTCATAATTGAAATAATATGGAGCTCGAAGCTACCTAATCTTGAAAGTATAATTTCACACATATTATATATTTCTTTCTTAGCGACTCAGTATTGTGTTGTAATCTTTCAAACACTAATGTTATTTTATTAATGACTATCCCAGAAATTTCCTCCTACTTTTGACATTAATTGACAGTCAATTGACTGACTGATGGAAGGCAGGTTCGTGTCGGTCATCGTCCTGCTGAGGCTTTTATTGAGATGTATCGGACCTTCATTTGGTTTCTAAATTTTAGAATATTGGACCCAAATCACCAGTTTGTGGAGTAGTACCCTTTTTCGTACCTACCTTACCTTTATTTGTTTTGGTTACTATTTGGTGCTACTCTACGTCCATTTTTATGGGATTTTGACCTCTTCAGTGGTAAGTTCTTTTTTATACCATCTGACCACGCGTATTAATGCATGTCCGAAAATACTTTGAGGCCTGTGCATAATAGATAGGAACTCCTTTTGTCGACTTTTGATATAAGGTGATTTCCTTCTAAATTTCGAGAGATACCGATTTGCAAGAGACTTTAGAACGTTTATGTGCACAAAAAAATTGAAAAATCCGATATGATGTTATGGTAGCCAGGCAAAGTTTCAGTTCCCAATATATCCATTTGAAAATGCAAATATGTATAGCATCTCTGTGATATATTATAATTGTATATCAATTACCTAAAGGTTTATTATTTTGAGGGGAATAAAGACCGCAATCTGAAGGTCCTTCGAAGGGTATTGCACGTTCTGCACAGTCTCCAGTTACAAAACTTTATTCACAAGTCAGATATTTATGTTTCATAAGAATAGAAGTAGTAAGATTTATCTTGTTATATCAAATCCACTTTTTACGAGTGGGTCTTGTTTGGTATAAAAAAGTATCAGTAGTTGTTTGATACTATTGCGTACAGAAAGAAGTTAAGTAATAGTACAAACAGGTATTAAGGGCAAATAAGATTTGCAAATTTCCAGCCTTTATGTAGTAGCAATTTTAATATAAAATTCAAATGCAGTGAATGTTATCATATAGAGTGAACCTACCAATCAAGGAGAATATGAATAACTGCACAAATTCAGGAGAGGCAATACAGATACATTTATCTGATTCGATTAGCGTAGTACAATTTCTCACAATGTTTCATTAAAATACAGTTGATTCATTTTTAATATCTTAATTCCTGCCACACATCGAAACATGAGATGTTCTCTCTGAAAACTTGTTTTTAATTTTTTCATTCTACTTAATCGTTCCACTTTTGAATGAAGCTTGATCCTACATTATTTGAACTATGGAAGCATTTTTTATGGAGGATTCTGATATCTCGATAGGTCACTTTTCAGGGCATGTTCTTCAAAGGTACCATATACAATGATTGGTCGATAAGGGAGTATAAGTATTTCTGGAGTACTGTCACGTGTCTTTCTTCGAAAAGCTCTTACCAGATAGTCAGTCTCATTTTTATAAGAATTTCGTTAATATCTCGCTGAATCAACTGATTAAAATGCCCGATTTCTTTAAAGCGCCTTTACAAGTCAAAATCTCTACGAATTGTCATTTTTTGACAATATTGCACTTTAATACTTTAACTGCTTGTTACTGAGGCCCTATTCCATAAAAAGTATGGTGTAATAATTACAAGTCAATTTACTTGTAACTTGTACTAATACGAGATATTGTATCCCACACACGGTATACCATATTCAGGGTGGCCCATCCATGTGTGGGCGGAATATTACTCATAAACAAAACATTTTGGGAAAATCTATTTATGGCATGTTATACATGGCATTTGAGGGTGCATTTCTAAAATATAAGCAATTATACAGGGTGTCCCAATTTTGACGTACATATCAAAGTTGTGATTTTTTAAATGAGGTGCTGCATCATTTGAAGGAAAATCCAATTTTATATCGCATGATCGGTACTATTAAATAATATACGCGTTTGGGTGTGTGGCAACATTATTGGAAAAAGCAGTAGAGAAATAGGGTCACAAATAACGCTTTTCAAATTCTACAGACATGCAAATAACTGGGAAATCACACAATCACATCTTGCGTTTTTTTTTAGTAGAACTGTTATCAAGAGGTCACGTGTCCAAGTGGTCCCTGGCTTCAAAAATTGAAGTTACGCTGTTGAATTGAAATGATTTGGACGCCATTTCAATGAGACGTGTGGACGAAACAGAAAAGCAAAACATATCTTGGCACATATCGGGAGTTTACAACTAACAATTGTCGATGAAATTTAGTTCCCAAGTTCTCACTCCTCAAAACAAATAAGGAGTGGTCATTTCCCGTGAGTGATCAAGGAAAACGTTTCCGTAGAAGTTGCATATCGCTACCATTCCATTTATGCCCTTTTCACAAATATCACGAGCTCGCAAACAACTTTTGAGCGGAGCTGCACCCTCAGTACGTGAGAGTTCCAATGAAATTGTGGACAGGTTAGTAGAGTTCGTGTAGGTCCTCTGTCACAATTCTAACCGCCGGAGGCAACAAAGAAAAATGCATGGGATACAGTGTTCATTGTTATCAAACGCTGTTAAGCCTACAACCGTAACAGTATCGCACATTCCATTTGCAATAACAAAGTTATTTTAGGTTCAGCCTTAACAAAAAACTCTTTATGGCAAACAAATTTTTGCTTAAATGACACATGATTTTATATAGACTCATAGAATTACGGTTAGATATCTGACTGTCTACATTAGACGAGTAATAAATACCTGTTCGATTTTGTTTTCAATATATTACTTTTCCAAATGTAACAAAGCTTTATTTAAAGTACCAGCAAAAATCATGATTTTATAACATAATTATTTTTTAAAAAATTTTCATCAAATATACCGATATTCTTGTTACACAAGTGGTTTGTTCGTATCGCCTTTTTGCTGACAATCAGCAAACTGATAGTCGGCGACAAGTCATGACCTAGTTTGAGCAGTTAGCTGTCACTGACACGTCGCTGACTGTATTAATTGCGTACATAAGAACGTTACGAGTTGGCTGAGGGAGGTCGTACATAAACATCTGACTGTTTGGTGACTGTCAAATCAGTCAGCAGATAATTTTCCAGTAAATTGCCAGAGCTCGAAATCAAGTACAATAATTATTCGAATGTAATTATTTTTAGAATGAAGTAGACAATTTTGAAAAAGTTGGGGGTTCATTTGCTGTAAACCAGAATGATCTAGGATTTTTCGTCCAACTGTCCAAATGTGCCCGATTTTCATTTAGAGAGGAAAACAAGGACAACTTCTAGAAAAAATAACAGCACCCAAAAATGTCAAGTAGATTTACTCAGTAATTACCATTCAATTCTCATATATAAGGTATAAACATAAATTCGAAGAACTATGATTCCACACATCGAATGACAAGTTGAAGAAGTAAATACATAGTAAGAATTCTGAATAAACGTCTGCAGTGATTATGCATGAGAAATGTACAAAGTATTGTGAATGACTTTTAATAAATCTCGGTTAGTAGGGTTTTTGTTCCCTGTTCCTTTGTCGCCCAACCGCGAAGTGTATGCATAAACAGTATTTATATATTCTACATATGTAAGTCCAACCCAAAGCTGATGAAAAAAATAAACAAAATAACGAATTCTGGAGATTTTATGATACAGCTTTTTCTCACTGAGAGGGAGTGCTGGGGTGAAAATAATATTTTCCCTATACAGGGTATTTTAAATTTGACCCTCACCATTGGGATCTCGGAAACTTCAAGGGATACGAAGTTACTTAAATAGGGGAAAAGTTGCGTATTCAGATAAAGCAAATCAGCAAAATGTCGCTAAGAAAGATTTGAAATTGAAAGTACTTCCGGAAAAAGACGTAAAAGACGAAATTTCCCAAAATGGTTATAATTTTCTCCTGACTTGATTTGTAGTGGGATTTCAAAATAACTTGCACATGTACTCTGCATCGAATTTTTATTCTGATTTAAAAAATGTATGTCATACATTGACATTGCAAAACCTTAGTTATTCCAGAAGTTCCTAAGTAGGCCTTGAAATTATTAGATTTCATTTGTTTGCATAGCAACAGAGTTTGGAAGACTGTGAATATCTCCGCTTATTTATGGTTATTATTATTATTACCATCAATAAAATTTTGATTTCGTATTCAGGTTTCACCAAATCTTTTTATTTCCTTTTAATTTTCATCCAACAACAAATTTATGGTCAACTAACAATCACCGAATTTAGGGCTTAAAAAGTCCATTTAAATGTACAAAATACCAATATACATATGTTAGTGTCCGTATGAAAAAACAAATTTGATGATGGAAGTCGAAAGAAGAAATGTCGAATTGAAAATTTGACTACGCCTTCTTGCGACGAGAATTAGTAACAATGACAATATGCAATTTATTTTGAAATCCCATCTCGAATAGAGTTGGGAAAAAATAGAGCGGTTTTGGGATAAATCTGGTGATCGAAACAATTTCAAGGCCTACCTAAGATATTCTGTTTTTCTTAAAGTAATCAAGGTTTGACAACTTCAATGTATGACGTATTATGCATTTTTTGAATCAAAATTCAAAACTCTATTCGTCTGTGCAAAAATGCATTATAGCGTCCTTAAGAAATAATAAAGTTGATGCTGGAGGACAAGAGACGAACCGTCATATAGAAATTCTGATTATTCCTTCTTGTAGAGGAGAAAACGTGGCACTGTTAATGTGCAATTTATTTTAAAATCCCAATATAAATAAAGTCAGGAAAAAATCAGAACAATTTTGGGAAAATTCAGTTTTTCCGTTACTCTAGGGAAGTACTTTGAATTTCGAAACCTTCTAAGTATCGTATCCCTTACAGTTTCCAAGATCACAATGACGAGGGCCAAATTAGAAACACCCTGTATATGCAGACTCTTACTAGAAGAAAGAAATGAAAATACTACGAGGATTTAATAACGTCTTTGAATGATACACGGTGTTTATACACTAAAAAGCTAAAACGGCTGAACATAACTACAATTCTCAAGATCTGTTTACATAGCTATAAGTTTCACAGAGTTCTCAACATGGAGAAAAAGAAGTGAGACTTCGAAAATACATAGAAGTAAGACTTAAATAGCGTAATTACGCATTTTGCAACTGTAACAAAAATTTTCAAAAGATTAGTGATCACAAAAATCGTATTAATTATGGTTCTTGAAAGTTATGTCCTCTATTGTTCGGATTGTTCATACTGTATTCATAATCTTCATTTTGCCATTACCGGGACAATAAACAAAATATTGAGCACAAAGCACTTTGGCGCTGGCTGATATTTAAAATGGAATTTCATTAAAGTTTCTTCTGCCACTTGCTTACCTGAAAATGTTACAAAAACTTGTTTCTGTTGAATTGTGGCCCTGTTTTCTCTACAAAATTAAGGTTTTTGGGTTTCATTTTTTTTACACCGAAGTAGCCGCGCAGGTGAACCCTACATGGCAAGGCTTCGCGGCTGCTTTCAGGAGCTTAAAGAAACTTTGTTATTCCCATTTTTGAACTGCCTAAAGTTAGTAGGATCAGGAAAATCCCCTCATGTAGATTATTACACGATCTCGACACCTTCGGGACAAAGGAGCGGTCTTATCGGCCAGTTCTGGATGTACGAAGTTCGACCCGCTTACGATGGGAGGCCGAAGTCAGGTAGGCACATCGCGGGGTGACACCATGGAAGAGAGCTCTGAGGAGCAAAGCCCGTTGGAGTAGCTAGATTGCCAACGTCCCGTCGGTGCGAAGGTGTGACCAGATCGTCCATTAGAAAAGAGTAATCGATCATTAAATGCCTTTTGCGAAGCAGTTTTAATCCTCAAGACAGTTTCGACACACTGTGATACATGTCACTGTCACTGGTTGACTGGTGTCCTCTGATCTGTCAGAAGGTTCTGTACGAACAGCGGATTAGCTGTCGGCAAACAGTAAGAAACTGTACGAACAGGTAACATCTCTCTGATTCTGATTTTGACAATCACCGACAAGTTACCGACTACTGTACGAACAAACCAAAGATGTGTAACTTCTTCAGAAAACGTCCACCTACGGGTTTTTTAGCCGTGACCTGCCTGTAGTAGTTCAGTTAATTCCTATGCTCAATATACGCTTGTGTATCGTTTTGTTCGTTGCAGAAATGGGCCGTTGGTCAGTGGAGACCGGGTCAGACAATGAAATTTGTACAGATCAAGTGATTTCGAAGGATGCTTCTCCTAATCCGTTGCCCCACCCAGACCAACAACAGCAGAGGATGCAATCAGGGGTCTTGGGAGCTCAAGGGCAGTACATGGTGCAGACTGGGACGGCACAGTATGGTACGGAAGTCAACGTCGCTATAGCGCAGCTCTACGCAGCAGGGAAGTACCGCTATAGCGATGAGCAACTCGATGACAAACATCACGATCTTGTGAGTGGCGGAAACGACAAATACCTTTTTCCCTATACTGGTGAGTACAATTAAAATTGAATCTTCATTGCTGCACAACAGATGAAAATTATTGCGTGACTCGTTTGGCAAAAACTTGTTATATCATATGTAACCTGTGGAATATCCTTTGTTTCTCTGTTTCATCTGTCACCTTATCCAGTGCTATACTACACTTTTGCTAGAGCAATTTGAATTTGATGCCACGATTTGAAATTGAAATGGCAATAGTCTCGATCATGTCTAAGCCGATGGTCCGAGAAAATAAAAAGAGCAAGAAACTTTATGCCCAAGTATGTCTGTAACCTTGACTACAACTGTCAAGGTAATTTGAGTATCAAATTAATTTTTAACAGGTCACATATATTTTCAATTTCAGAAATGCAAATTGCAGACAATTTTAACTTCAAGGGTATCCTAGCCAATGAACCTGGTCAATTACCTTCATGGTCGTTTTAAAATCAGATCAATGTTCAAGTCACTTTTTTCCAGGATGTAAAAAAAAGAAACATTTAAATTAATTGTGACATTAAAATGCCGATGAAAAAAGTTCATTACCAAAGTAACTGTTGCATTACTTTGAATATTGCATTTCTTTCTCCTAATCTAATCTAATGCGAAGCGGATCCGTGTGGTGTTTACTGAATAATTACATGATCAAACGAACTTACCTGTAAGTGATGTTCGATCCTAATTATGTGCAGGTCTCGTCGAAGTAAATACTACCCGTAGTAGCCTCGTATCTCACAAAACCCACGAGCTCAAAGCGCGCACGCAGCGAAGGAAAGCGGCTCACCGCGCCTCCTACCTTCCTTCTTTCTGACCGCCTATAAACTCTCATTTTTTCAAAGCCAAGTTGTTGCAACAATTGGGTGATATATAAGGAACGAGGGAGCTATTTACTTCGACGAGGCCTTCACATAATTAGGATCGAATATCGCTTACAAGTAAGTTCGTTTGATCATGCAAATAGGTTCCGGTCTCGTCTCGTAAATACTACTCGTAGCGTTCAAAGCGAGTTGCAACAACATACTACTAACGCTCTGCAATACTAAACGATAGGTTGTACACAACTACACACATTGTACGCAATGTATGTGTCAACTAAATGTACATTTCCATTGTAATAACTCAAGTTAGGGCTTTTAACAACTGGTAATACGACGTACATAGGTTCAAAAATGACCATTCGTTACATGGTAACAAACAAATAACGTAATAACATAGGTATGTTTAAGGTGTGGAGACTTAATTCACCTCAAATGCCGCTTGAGCAAAGCTATTGTTTGGCATAACAGATTTGTGAGGTGTCTCAGAAAACGCGCCCCAGCCCACCGCGAGTCTGAGCCTGCTATGATTTAGCTGGCGCAGAGGTAGACGCGTTTCATGGGCTGTGGACTGTCAATTGTGACACACCTCGACCACTCTCTGCTGAAACAGACTCTATCCATCCGAGAACAAAGACACTATGATAAAGTTAATTTATTGTTACAAACATTGGTAAATATGCACAGATATTGGGGCGTAAAATACGGTAAAACTAAAAGTAGTCGCCACATGAGTGGTCCCGAGGCTTTCAAAAACTGAGAAATCACAATTTCAATATTATTCAACCCGATGCGGATGCTGTCTGTTTCAATTAGTTTGCACACTCTGACCTGAGGTCAGGGCTAGCAGTGGTGCTGATTTCCTCATCCGAATATTTACAGAGGTCACCAGCAACTCCTTTGGTTGGTTGAGAACAACCACAGTTTCAATATTTCGGTTGAGGTGGCCTCAGCATGTAAATGCCCTTCAAAAACCATCTTATGACTGCATCGTTAGTATCATTTTGGGTAAAAGACTGATAGCTCAGACAATAATATCTTAATCTCTTATCACACTGTAAGGGACACCGATAACATGAACCAAAATCAGGACGGTGACAGGTGTAGCTCCCACTCCGTTTCCACGTCCCACTGACGCAAAAGTATCAGTATTACAACTAGATTTTATATTTGACGCGAGGTCAGTAAGATTTCTCTCTTTACACAACTGCCATAGCTCTCCCGCAACCTAGTCCAGACGTGGAAACTAGAAGCTCTCCATTCTATTGATGTAGGGTATATTTGTCGCATTGTCAATGGGGTATAATTTTCGTCAGCCCAGAAGTTCTAGATGTATAGCAGACGAGATCTTCTTCTCGGGTGACCAAAAACTATGAGTCTTTTGTCCTGACCAGCGAATGTCCCAGCCCAAGAAATTATGCAACTAAAAATTGGATAATTCAATACCTCTGACCGCATCTGCGAGGTAGACTAACATAACATAGTGGCATAGTAGCGTTAAAATTCCCTTGAGAGTATAGTCGGCTGTTTTTTTTTAAATTTTGGCGTAACATGAACAACATATCATTTAGGAATTAAATTTGAAAATAATAAAAGCCAAGAACGTTTGCCAGGCTTCCTTCGTGATTCCAAAACCTACGTGGGAGACATTCGTAATAACAAAAAGTGTCTCCGAATTGGCTAATGTTCTCGGTAAATTCATCATAGTAGCTACAAAGGTACAAATTCTCCAAGCTGGCAATTTGACCATAAAAACATTAGATTGTTTTTTTTGTCGTTGTGAAGGCTAATCATGGTTATCGATCCCTAAACCTAACTATAAAAATGCTAATTAAAACGTTTACCCGATAACTCAAATGAAAGCTACAGCTAAAGAACAAATAATTTTCACCTGACTATAGATATTATTCCAAACGAAACGTCGTTCAGCTCAAATCGTATAAGCAATGGAAGTACGACATAAACCCTTGACAACACCTACCCTCTTTGTATAACCCATAAAATATTATTCAAATATTATTTGCATTTCCATCAAGGTATGGGAAGAATGTCTTGCGGACGATATGAAAGCTACTGGCAAAGAAGAGAAGTCAGTTGCAATTGAGAAACGTCATTTTATGCCAGATGGCGCTCCATGTATCACTGTTATCGCTGATGGTGGATGAAGTAAGAGGCTCTATGGTCATGGGGTATAATGCGTCTTCGAGAGTAGCCAGTTTTTTTTTACATAAAGTAGTAATCAAGTCCTGGGACCCTGACTATGTTTACTAGAAAACAAAGTCAGCGCACAGGATTGGTTTACTACCTTATGTGATAACTAATTATATATTGAAGAGCAAGAAAAAAAAAATGGTCTCCGCTTGATCGATCGGTTCTTCAACCACATTTTCTAGTCGAAAATATTTTACTATCAATATACAGCTTACGTTTTAAAACTGTGCTAACAGTCCAGCATTCCGGAAGGTATTGAAGACTCGTAGCTGCTGAGCATGATATAACGAATCGAGTAATACAATTTCTGTACAAAAAATTGCACATTCAACACATGGGCCATTAGGACACTAGATCTAAGGTTTAAAACTCAGTTTTGTATTCTCACCAGGACTCATTAAGTTCATATGGGTGAAATACGTCCTCTACGAGAGGCCAACACACCAACGCTTTGTGGAGGAGCATGAGGCTAGAGTATCTCTATCCTATATGGCAGGGTACATGAGGCTACTGCAAGAAGGAGGTATGAAGAACAGATGGGATTATCCGTTGAGCAGTGCGGACTTTTTGTATGTCAAAAATATCCTTTTTTGTAGCTTCTCTAGATGGTCTCGTGGGCACAGAAGACCTTATAGAAATAAAATGTTTGCCTTCTGTAATGCTACTCTGCCGAAAATAATCAGGTTTCGTTGAAAAGAAATCATAATTATTATTTTATACTCTCCGAAGTTTTTGGGACGTTGAACAGGTTTTACATCGATTGTATTTTGCCGGATATCTTCGATGACAGAATACCAAGAGGAATGCGTGTACGGGAGCGCACAAATGAAATCATGTTGGCTTAGCCGAACACGAAGTTCACACCAGACTTCGACTCATTCATAAGTTAACATATCAGGTTCAGAAACGCCAAACTAACATTGAAATTTCTCGACTACTCATAAAGGAAGGTAATTAAAGCAAAAAAGAGTTAATCAAGATTTGGTGCTTATCTCAATAATACCTGACGTCCTTGTATGTCTTTCTTTCTGGTGAATAATTTTACTTTGGACTTCCATCTCGTCTTTCACCACATGACAACAGCTGATAAACTGTCAAATTAGATTCATGTATTCGCTTCCGCATCTTTTGTTCGTTACTGTTGAGCGTCATGTCCGTATACGTTACAGACATAAGCGGTTAGTTTCTATTAGTAGGGCCTGAACATGAAACGAGTGACGTGTGAGAACTTGACAAATATCGCCCTATTTCTATCTGGCTCCACGTCTTATTTCGAAATCAATGGCTTGATTAGCGACAATTAGTTTGGATCCAGAAAAGGCAAATGTAAAACTTCATTTTAGTACAACTTGTGCAGTATGTATTTCAACAATATTGAGTTTGCAATGGTCCTGCCTCTATCCTAAAATTTTTGATTCTTTTATATAGAAATATATTGTCCGTGCATCAATTTCACTACCTTGCATTTTGTCTTGCTAACTTGGCCATTTAAAAAATAAAGTAGAAGGGTTGTTCCTTGAACAACAAAGGTATAACAAACGTTTTAAAAACAAATCATACACGACCGATACAGTTCCAACAGTAGCGAACAGAATGAATATGTTGAAACGTGGTATCACGGCGAAGAGATACGCATAGTTGCCTCGGATTACGGCCAATCATCCACCGCGGTGGGCGTGACCAGCGGAAGGCGGGTTTCTCTCAAAACTTACACCAAATAGCACCGGTAGCTCGAAAACCGTCTGAGCAAAATAGTTGCTTTTTTCAGAAATGGTTTGTACTGCTCCTTTTCTAGGTCTTGAGTGAGTTTCTTTTTGAAAACTCAGTTTGCATTTTCGGAAAAAGTTTTTTTTTTTAAAAAGTCAAGAAAAAAGTAATATCTCAATATAAATATATATAAATGTGGAATATTGTCATACAATTTTAGAGCTTTTTTTTATAACGAAGCAGCCGCGCAGGCAGAAGCCTAAATGCCGGAACACCGCGGCTGCTATGATGATCCCAAAGAAATTTTATTAATACGATTTTTGTACTGCCTAAGGTTAATAGAACTGGGAAAAGCTTCCTCTTGTAGATTGTTCCACAATCTCGACACCCTCGGAACAAATTAGCGGTCGAATCGGCCGGTTCTGGATGTACGAAGTTCGACACTGTTAGGATGGGACGCCAAAGTTAGGCGGGTCTGTCTGACGGGCACATCGCGCGACGGCATGATGGAAGAGAGCTCTGAGGAGCAAAGCCCGTTGGTGTAACGGTAGAAAAGAGCCAGATCGCCGACAGCCCGCCGGTGCGAAAGAGTCCCGAGACTGTCTGTTAGAGAAGAGTCATCGATCAGTTGGACCGCCCTCCTCTGGACAGCATCGAGCATGGATAATGTAGTCGGGGCGGCAGCACCCCAAACGTGCGAGCAATACTCGAGGCTAGGCCTTATCTGGGCCTTGTATAGAATGAGAAGGTCATGCGGAGAAAAGTACTTCTTAGCCCTAAACAAATAGCCTAGCTTTTTTCCAGCAGCTGCAGCTATTGACGAGATGTGTTTCTTGCCAGATCAGGTCCTCGGTGATCTGGACTCCGACCAGCCGAAATGGCTCTTTGGCAGAACTCGACCATCCGTCGAAACCGGGTGAGCGCAAGGACGCTTTTTGTTCGTCAAAGTACAGTCGTTTTGGAAGCATTGAACTGTACAAGATTGTTGCGTCCCCAAGCAGTGATAGCCTCCAGGTCTCTTGTCAGAGAGGAAATCATCGCTAGTCTTCTTTTTTCCAACTCAGCGGCAGAGATCGGCTTGTCACTCTGAATTCCTGCATGTAGAGTGCTGTCATCAGCGAAGCTGTGGATTGGGTTGATCGTGCAGGAAAGGAGGTCGTTGATATGTAAGAGAAACAGTGTCGGAGCCAAGACCGATCCCTGGGGAACACCCGCGTTGACGTTGTGGGATGAAGAGGAGAACCGGTCAATTACGACGGATATCTTGCGGCCAGAGATAAAGTCAGCCACCCATCTGCAAAGCTTTTCTGGGAGGCCATGGGATGGAAGTTTGCTTAAGAGGGCAGCGTGCCACAGCTGATCGAACGCTTTCGTGATGTCAAGACCAACGACATGACCCTCACCATAAGACTGGATGAGTTTACTCCACAATTGAGTGACGTAATCTAGGAGGTCCTCTGTTGATCGTTGGTGCCGGAAGCCATACTGCCTGTCGCTAATCAATATTGCCGTGACGTTCGAGGTAGTCCAGAAGCTCGCGATTTATGCACCTCTCCATCACCTTACTTAAAACAGAGCTACACTGAACGAATTCACAAACAACTATTGCAGAAAAAATGGCCAAAAAATACATTTTATTGACGAAAAAAATTATTAATATTGCTTATCAATCATCTACAGCATGAAGGTATCAAGAAAATAATTAAAAATACTCCTTCAAACAGGTTGTTGAATAAAATGGACCTGCGACCTTAAGTTTGAGTCCTAAGTACCGATATAACCATAAGTGTTGAAATATGTATTTCATATAACATTTTTGCTAGATCACAATTTTATTTTTGTGATTGTCATCATTTGCCACTGTGCTGTGATGTCAAGTATTCAATCTCAAACCCATGGCATCAGCATTGTGAGATTTTGTCAAATAGAAATGTCGATTACGATATTCAAAAAGGCACTTCATCGAGTTTCGTGTAACATTTTAGCTATCTCACATGCAACATTAACCATTAGACATTCGAGAACCCCCCCTGCTCAGGTCTAGCAGAGCTCCTCTTGAACTCGTTAGCTTGTAACTTTTATGATTATACAGGCTTATGCCTACCTTTAATTTACAAATTGCAGTGTAACACATGTCAGTCACAAAAAGCAAATTGACTTTTTATTTCTGTAAGGTTGGCTCCTTCAAATATGATTTCAGGTGCTTGGATGCATGAATCCATTCTTGGGAAAATCATTCGCCTCTTTATACTTCCAAAATAGATTACTGAGTTTTTTATGCAATATCACGATAGTTTATATCTGCAAAAAAATGCATAGATTCAAGAAACATTAAAAATCTTACACCTTGGTGTGGGCTGCATTCTTATATAAATATTTTTATGGTCTCAAATGTTTAGGTTCCCACTAATATCAAAAAAATAACAGATAGCGCAGGGCACGTTTAAACTCAATTTCAGAGCATTTACACATTATACATACTTTTAGCCTGACACTATGCAATCCAAAGTGCAACAATGATTGTGAACAGGCATCTCCGACATCAACAGTGCAGTTGCACTTGGGATACAATGTTTCTCCAAATCTCATAAAGTCTGTGAGAATGGACCACACCTGAAAAAAAATACAAGTACTCGTTTATACATAATATGGATATGCAATGATTTGTTTTGTAACTTACCTACCTTTATCAATGGAACAGCTTGGTTGTAGGTTGTTGTCAACATTATTTGCAAGAAAATAATAAATTATGCTTCTTGCTTCGATTCATGTGTCTAAAATTTCTTAAACGTCAAAACAACATCATAACCTCTAGCCAGAACAGTCAGCATGCCGGAAATCTAAAGCAGGACATACAAGTACCTTAACGAAGAAGACATGATATTATCAGAATCAAGGAGACCATAAAGGCGCCTTACAATTATTGTAGGAACGACTGACGATAGGGACCTTAGCCATCACAAGCTAAGTACAAGTGACCATCACAAGCAACAGAATGCAGTGTTGAGTGGTTATCCCAAACGTCTTGATTCGTCCTTGGTGTGGAGCTAACTATCACAAGCCAGGTCCAAATTGCTACCACAAGCAACCGAGTCCAGTGTTTCAGCGTTATTCCAAACGTCCTTGTTCGTCCTTGGTATGGAGTTGGCTATCACAAGCTAAGTCAAGGTTGCTATCCCAAGCAACAGTGTCAGAACGTCATCCCAAACGTCGTGTCAGGCACAGTCTGAAACGCCGGTGAGACATCCATACTAACTTTCAACTAACTTGCACCTAAAACAGATCGGTTAGTCGACAATTACCTGATGGTGACGCCCCTTCAGAAAAAGAGGCCTGCTCGCTACTTTCTAATTCTGCTCCGCGACGAAAGGTCCAGTCTAATATGTTCAGCGATTCCTCGACACTGCTGAAAACGTAAAAATCGGTGTGCGATCCCGTTTGACCTATTAAGCGTTTGGCACGAGAACAAGGAATGAGAGTTTCTAGGCGGCCAGAGAGGAGGAAGGTAGGGGGGTGAGCTGCTTTCCTTCGCTGCATGCGCGCTTTGGACTCGTGGGTTTTGGTGAGATACGAGTAGTATTTACGAGACGAGACCGGAACATAATGAATATTGCGGATACGATACTATAAATAAAATCTATCGATTGATTTTTTCTTTTAATGCTGCTTTACACAGAGATCTTTCCAGGTTTGTATGTCAGGTTTTTCTACATTTTCATCATAATTTTGAATTGGTTTGGAGAGTACTAAACAAGGTTTTCTGTTGAAGTATGACTCATGTTGTTCGATAGCTTCAGTTATTAGAATTAAATCATTAAAATTTACTGAAAAAGGCGAAGAAGGTGCATAACAAATATTTTACCCTTTAATTGAACCTCTTTTCTGTGATATAGTAATGATTTCAGTCCGACCCTAGAATTTTTAATTCCAAAAACATCTTTAATATAATTTGACGCATTATCTTGTAAAATATTGATGAAAACTAGTTGATAACCCTTTTGACTTTTGTGTCACATAGGGCCGATTTCACAATCTAACAAACCATTATTTTCCACCAATAGGGTACGAAACCAAACAGACCATCAAATATACCCAATCAGCCTCAAGATCTCTCCGTCAGATTTTTGGCAGCAAATAGCATCAAAGTTTTCAAAACAAATCACTGTAAAATATGAAGTGAAAGCTTGTCATTGGAGTGTTATCAGTTTTTTGTTTTGATCGCAGTGTATAATCAGTTGCACCATCGACATGAGCACGTATTTGGGGGTTATTGCAGATTTAACTTGTACACGACAGTGTAATATGCAATTCTGCACAAAAAAATCTTGGACGGAGCACTTTTTATACGGAAATGTGTTCTTCCAAAATTCCATTTTCCACAAATAGGTATCTCGACGTCAAATAACACAACAAGTGACCACAAAACATAGACTACAGTGACGTTGGAGAAGGAGACCAGTGAAGATTGATTATCGATCACAGGATGGAATGGATGCGCTGCGTTGCCATATTTCGGCACCTGAGAAGTGAATAGTATAGTCGTATCGTGGTTGACTGATTTTGATGTATATTAACATGTGAATCATACACGTTAGAGCTCAAAAATTTTATTACAAATGAAAAAAAATTGAATAGATATAAAATTTTCGTTTTATACATTTACATATTTCATTTATTATCGACTATATTAAGCAGTAATCTTCTGACTCTTTCTAACTTCCCCTCTGGAGTCTGGATTGGAGTGTTTCAACGTCGGCGCGGTTTTTCCTATTTTTTCCGGGTTCGCGAAAGGTTTTAACGTAGAGCGATACCGTTTCGGAAACTAGAACCTCGTCGCTTTACAGGCGAGTAAGAACCGTCGAGAGCTAAGAGCAAGAAATGCGATCAAAAACGGGGGTCAAAGTAAAAAAATGGTAGATTTTCGTGCTGTTCGATGTTCCATTTCTATCTCCTCCAAAGATAAAGGAGCTACGAACCTAACGATTTTTTGCGTGAGAAAGTCCAGACATCGGACATCAAGATAGCGATCAAAATCAGGGGTCAAAGTCAAAAAAATGGTAGATTTTCGTGCTGTTCGATGTTCAATTTCTATCTCCTCCAAAGATAAAGGAGCTACGAACCTAACGATTTTTGCATGAGAAAGTCCAGACATCGGACATGAAGATAGCGTCTTTTTTTATTTCTGTATTCCTTTTCGTTCAAAAGTTTAGATTTTTTAAAATTCCTCAACTATATGCTACTTTTCGATATTATGACGAAGTCTCCATGTTTCCGGATTTGTTCTGGCCTTTTGCTACTATATACATATATGAAAGATAAAAATCATATAGCGATTGAAAAATAAATATTTTGAGCGTAGAAAACGAGACTGACTGTTAGAATTCCCTTTTAGGCCCTAAAAGCGGAATTTTAGGGCCTCAAAGGTACTGATGACAAGCCATTTTTCGGCGTACTTTGTCTTCTTTGATACAGACCTTCGTTACGAATCTATATAGCTGCGATTTTTTTTCTTCGAAAGACCAAAGTCTCCTGATTAACCCGATATACAGCACATTAACCGATCTCATTTTTTAAACTCGGTAGATTAGAAAATTCCAAGTTTTGCAGTTATATTTTAACTTTGAAACATGTAGGTATGATGATATTACAAATGCAAGCGCATGCTATCGGAACGTCCAAAACGTGCCATTTTCGGCTTTATGACGATCGCTTCATCCAATATTAGATCATGCCTAATAGCATTGTCCTTTTTGGGCATGGAAATAAACATTTTTGAATAGAATTTCTATATTCTATCTATCTTGCGAACGAACTGAATACGCTTGTTGTCGAAGAAATTTAATTGAAGTTATCATCAGTTTAAATATGATAAATATGATCGTAAGCCCTAACTAGTGTCATAATTTTACTTAACCGTTAATATGGATCCATCCTAAAGAGACCAGAAATTCACAACTCTCGTATAACAAGACTTTGTGCTCATAGCAGTCTGGTGTCTAGTGGTACCAGGTGCCGAGTGTTTACAGTTTTTCAGTTCAGAAGACGTGCCATAGTGTATCTATCTATCGTAATAATTTATTTCATAGAAGTTTTAAATGTGAGTGTACATCCTAAAGAAATAAAGGGGTAAACAATTTTCATTGCTAACACGCAACGATCTAAGTTTGATAGGCTTGTATAGTGATAACACCTAAGATGATTACCAGAGACCTTGAACTGTTCAATAAAGACATGAATGCCTGGTTGAGTAATTCTGATAAAGTTTAGAAGCATCGACAAAAATCTAAATTCTTATTTTTTTCCTATTATATCTAAAAGATTATTAGACAATTGGGGCTTGCTTTATACGTCTGTTGTTACTTGGACTCTCTGGAAAAGTTAATTAACAAAAGTTATAGTCAACAGCATGCTCCCTACTTGGGGCATATTTTTATTTCTATAGGTGACTCATCACTGTGGGGTGACCTGAACATGCATTTTTTTAATTAGAAAGCATTACAATCTGTTGCTGATTTGGATACATCCATTCCAACGAAACAATTTGGAATAACTCACTATAGAGTTCAATGTTCAAATTGTTAAGATATTTGACTATGTACCAAATAAAAACCTTGAGTTTGACAACAGATTTTGTATGACCGGTTTTTCGGTTAAAGCTAACATGTTTGTAATTCATATATCAAGGCAAGAAACACACTTCACCATTTAAACTAAAAAATAGCATTTAGTTAGCAAAAAGTAAAAAATTTGTAGCCAACAGTATGCTCTTAAACTTGAAAAATATTTATTTTCTACTACAAGGTGACTGATAACTATGAAGTGGCCTAAAGATCCATTTTTTAAATAGACAGTATAACAATTTATTGCTGATATCGATGCATCCTTTCAAACGGAGCAATTTGAAATAACACACTATAGAGTTCAATTTTCAAATTGTTGATATATTTGATAATGTATCAAATAACAATCTAAAGTTTGACCATCTCGCACCTCCAAAACTGTTATAGCTAGAGTACTGACTTCTATGTTGAAATAATTTATGATGCCATGTTTTGTTCCTATCTAATTACTTTTTTAGGGTTTATAGAGGGTGGGCAAAAACGCAATATAAACGTTTTCTCAAAAATGTTATATATCGAAATACCTACAGTATCTCAAAAAGATGCTGTAGCCAACAGTATGCTCTTTACTTTTCTACTACAGGGTGACGGATAACTATGCGGTGATGACCTAAAGATGCATATTTTTAAATAAAAAGCATTACATTTTATTGCTGATATGGACGCATCCTTTCAAACAAAGCGATTTAAAATAACATACTACAGAGTTCAGATTTCAAATTATTGATATATTTGACAATGTACCAAATAACAATCTGAAGTTTGGACATCTCGCACCTCCAAAACTGTTATAGCTGGAGTACTGAACTCTACTTTAAAATAATTTATCATGCCATGTTTTGTTCCTATCTAATTACTTTTTAACATTTTTTAACAGTTAATACAGGGTGGACAAAGACGCCATATGAACGTTTTCTCGAAAATTCTATTTTATATATAGGTATACCTATAGTATCTAATGACGAAAATTATAATCAACAGTATGCTCCTTACTGGGGAAGTATTTTGATTTCGACAGATGACATAACTATTCTATACATTCCTTCAAAGGGAGCAATTTGAAATAACTTATTATAGAATTCAATTTTCAAATGAGATAATTGGCAATGTATCAAATAAAAAAACTGAAGTTTGACAAATCGCACTTCCACAACTGTTATAGCCAGAGTATTAAATTCTTCATCAAAAATATGATGCCATCTTTTGTAACAGTCCAACTACCATTTCAGTTTTTTTGACAGTTCATACAGGGTAACCAAAAAGTTTAGGTGAACGATTTCTTAAAAATTTTAAATGGATCACCCTGTGAATTTTCCCATTCCATAATATCCCTTCCATATATATATAATATAAATAAGACTTTTAGGGTTCTGTATGACAACTACAATACTATTCAAACTAAAAAAGAGCAATTAGTTAATAACAACATATCGTTCGGATTTTCATTATAAAGTAAATCTACCTAGCCTTATGCAATAAATGTGAAAAGTCAAAAGGTGTCTCCCTATGTTTTAGCAACTAAAAAAGCAGTGACACAAGCCCCCGTAAACTTCATATCAGAAAAAAGCTTATGAAAAGGGAAATCAAAGTAAATGGATAGGGGCAAAGATGAAAAGGTAAATGTAAGAAGATAAAAGGATAGAGATAAAAAGATACCGATATAGATAAAATGACAAAAATAAAAATATAAAGATAGTTAAAGATAAAGATAATATAAAGATCAGAGGACTACAGGGTGGTTCTGTGCACACGTTCTGAATCCTCAAAACAAAAAAATTCGCAGAACCGAAACGAAGGATAGTGTCACCAACAAACTTATATATGCTGTAGAGACGTCATAAGCGTAGACCTCTACGGTATAGCTTTGCAAAAAATCAGTGGACTACAGGGTGATTCAGTATGCGGTTGAAGTTCCGATGGATCATGTTCTGATCGAAACGATAAAAAGGCAGTAGTGCCGAAAATTTGTCATCCGACATAATTTGTCCAAATAGATATGAATCGATGCGGTTTTCACGTAGTTCGATTGTTTCAATGGCTTTCTATGTACTGTGAAAGTTTTAGTCCCCTCCTCCAAAAACTTCCCCAAAATGCGGTTTTCACGATAATCGTTTAAAAAAGCATATTTCACTTATGCTAAGTACAAATCTGCGCTATATCATTCACAGAGACTCCAAATTGACCCCCCTCTATAACCCAATATTTTTGAAGCTATGTAACCATCTATAGTTTTCCAAAACCGTCGGACTTGGTTGAGCGAACGGCTGATTTGATGCGATTGATTAGGTCATATTCATGCGAGAAGTGCGCAAAACATTTTGGTCTTCGGCGGTTTTGAAAAAGTATAAATGATTACATGGCTTCTAAAATATCGACTTCGAAAGGGGGATCAATTTGAGACCTCTGTGAATGATATAGCACGGATTTGTACTAGCGTAAGTAAAATATGCTTTTTTGAATCAATTAACGTGAAAACCGCATTTCTCCCGGCTTATTTTCATACAATATCAATTTTTTCGCGTTACTCCTCACGTTGGGAAAATTTTTGGGCGAAGGTAAAATACTTTTACAGAAAGTCATTAAAACAATCGAACTACGTGAAAACCGCATCGATATATGTCTATTTGGACACAAATTATGTCAGAAAAAGTGGTAATGATAAATTTTCGGTACTGCTACACTTCTGTCGTTTCAGTCAGAACAGGATCGATCGGAACTTCAGCAGCATGATTCTATTTCTATGCACATAAAGGTTGACTCCTCAAAACAGAAAAAAATTCACAGAACCCAAATGAAGAGTTGCGCCATCAGAAACTTCTATCATGTTTTAGAGTCCTCATAGGAGCTCATGTTTACACCATAGCTTTCCAAAAAATCAGGGAACTACAGGGTGATTTTATTCATATAAAGCTTGACTGTTCATAACTGAAAAAAGGTCTCAGAGCTCAAACGAAGAATTGTGCCACCAACAAACTTTTATACGTTGTGGAGACACCATAAGAGTACAGACATGTCTACAGCATTTGAAGGGTGTACTTGTTCGTTCATAATGGCTGTTGCGAATTTCTACAGAACAATAACAAAGTCACTATAAAAAATTCAGTATTCAGAATAAAGACAATTTATTTCATCATCAACCCCTGATGATCAGAAATATACAGGGTCTTTCAAATTCGACCCACACTATTGGGATCTCGGAAACTATAAGAAATACAAAGCCGCTTAAATGGGACGCATTTAAATAATCAACAAAATGTCGCTTAGAAAGCTTCAAAATTCAAAGTACTTCCAGAGAGAGAGAGAGACGAAAGAAACAGAATTTTCTCAGTTTTTTTAATTTTTCCTGGCTTAGTTTGCAGTGGGATTTCAAAGTAAATTGCACATTAAGATTGCTACTTTTTCTCTACAAATTGGCATAATTAGAATTTTAATATGACGTTTCGTCTTTTTTCCTCCAGCATTAAATTTATTTTTTAGATACCTGATCGGATTTTTTATCTTTGCTTATTTATGATTGTTATTGTTATTACCATCAAATTTTTATTTTGTATCGAGGTTTCACCATACCTTTTTATTTCCTTATAATTTTCATCGAATAACAAATTTAATGCCAACTAAGGAAACACATCTCTGAATTTAGGAGTGAAGAAGACCATTGAAATGTACATAATTCCAATATAGCGTCCATATGAAAAACATATTTGATGATGGAACTCGAAATATTCGAAAAATTCAGTTTTGTACATACATTTGTGAATAGTTTGAATATTGTTCATAATAATAAAAACATTTTGTTAATATAAATAGCAAGGAACAAGGTTTTTTCCTAACGTAAAATTAAATTTTATGATTAGGAAAAATATTCAAAGAAGATAAACATTACATATGACAGTGACACTAATGGCATTTGACTTGACATTGGCAGCTGATGTGATGTATATTAAATGCAATATAGCAGCGATATATTTGCGGTCAATTGCTGTGAGTTGAAAGATAAAAGATGATAAAGGATTCAGTATATAGCATAGCGTTATCATGCTAGCAACTGCGCTAGTTATTTTATTAAATACGGTTTCAGTTACTGATTTTGTTCATTTGATTATTTATTGTCTATGTTATTATTTATTCACTCATTTTAAGCAAATATACCTTTTTATTTTTTTTTTATTCTCAATGTCATAAAAATTTTTAGCACTAACGTATATAATTCACATGTTAATATATTTCAAATCACAGTCAACTACGATGTGACCATACACATCTCAGGTGGCGAAATATGGCAACTCAGAGGTACCAAAATTCGCATCCATTCCGTCCTGTGATCGATAATCAATCTTCTGTGGTCTATTCTACAACGTCACTTGTTCTGTGTTGATATTTGACGTCCAGGTACTGCTGCAAAATGGTATTTTGTAAAAATTTATTTCCGTATGAGAAGTCCCTATCCAAGATTTTACTGCAGAATTACATATTGCACTGTCGAGTACACGTTAAGCGTGCAATGAATAAATACGTCGTTATGTTGAGTGTATCATCACCAAACTGCGATTTACAGTAACTACTATTTGAAATATGAATGAATCGTATTCACTTAATGTCGACCGAAAGACTGGAATATACACTCTTTTAATGTTTCTATATTTCTTGTGGTAGTGTTGCATAAAGTAGTTTATTCGCGAACTAGTTCCTAGAACTAGAATCGGAAGCCTGAGATTCGCTTTGCTTTTATAGCTCAGAGATATGATGTTTTCTTCTGATAAAACTAGCGTTGTTTTTGTGTTTAAAATACTCTACCTTAGCTAATCCCGTTATTCCTAAATTTGCTCACAAAACAATATTGAACAACTCCCTTGTCGTGTCTCGTGCAGTAATCTGTTAATGAAACAGTTTTTTTGTTTCTTTGTCCTTTTCTGTGTTATTATGGTGGATTATCGAAAAAAAAAATTGTAAATCACGAGCAAACAACATTCAAAGATAGAATTCAAAGCACAAGACAGTAGAACACACCAGCAGGAGTTGCTTCAGGTTATGAGTACCTAAATCTGACTCCTAAAAATGTTCCATGCGTGTCAGATGGAATTCTCATTTAACCTTTCCTTTTGGTGCCTGAGAAAAATCACTTTCCCCACTTGCAGTGCGGTGAGTGGTCAGTTACTTTCGTTCACCGAACAGTATGCATAAGATGTCCCAACAGTGACCTATGCGTGATCTTATAACTTGTGTTATTGATATTGCTATTTTAACATTCAAAATAGCACTTATTCGTCACGATAGCGCAAATTTTTAATTATACATGCTATTATATCTCTCATATCCCACCAAATTTCTATATACATATTTATATACATATATACAACTTTAGCCATCTCACATTTATATGTTGAGCTGGATACCGTTGAGGGGTATTATTGTACAATCAATCTGGCAACCATGGCGCACCCTCAGAAATGGCCGCTGATATGACATAAGTCAGGCGAGTTGCCGTTGAATAGCGTAGACCGTGGAATTAAACTTCTTCAGTATATATGTTTTGAGTACCCACCAGTCAACAAACTTAACCACCCATATTTTGTCATTATTATAATTTTTTTAGCCCTATGTCTGTAGTAATTCCATTATGCTCCACGGAGATATAGGGATTAACACGTTTTACAGATACCAGTGTTTTAGGATGGAGAGTACATACTGTTTTGATTGCTTTGAAGAAACTCATAAATTGATAATAAATTATGAGGAATTGGTCGGAATACATTTTATATTCTTTTTTCATGCAAAATTCAAACAAATCCGCATATTTCAACAGGTATATAGCTATAATGATAACATATAAATACTCAGTATATTGAACTTAACAAATCCGAGATTGTAATGCATTAACATTGGCTAAACAGATAACTGAGCTGTTATATGTAAATTTATAAGAAAAATCAAAACACATGAAAGTTGTCCTGTTTCCTCTGTACATCTGTACAAAAGCATCATGTTGGAATCAGAAAGTGCTCTTGAATATAATGCAGTCGTTTTTTCATGATTTTATTCAATAATTCAATAGAAGTCACCGATATTCAGAGAGCTTTGACAGCTTCCATCAAATTGAATTTCGATAAGGTCTTTTCCCATTGGTCCAAACTGACGGTCAAATATCAATGATGGTGCAATTGGCTGTTGAACTGTCAAAAATAAGTTTTTTAATAATATAATTGAATCGGTGAGTGAGAAAAGAATACAAGTGCCAATAATTTTAATTTTACCTGAGATAGCCAAATTGTGTGAAACTTAGAGACTCATCAAATTGTGAAAGAATGGTACTGTTCAATTTATGAGTGAAAGAACAGTACAGGTGCGGCGCATGTACCGTTCTTCCACTCAACCGTCATATTGTGCCGTAGACCCTGTCAAGTGAATAACAGGAATTACTGAATTTAACTTATTTTGCGAGGGGTGTCCTGGGCAAAATCGTAACCACACAATGGTACGTTTTTAATTACACTCACAGCAGCACCAGGTTGGGCAACCAAACCTGACAGACCTACTGACTTACAAGACTTCAACCAAGAGCAAAGGTCCTACGGACCGCTCTGACAGACAATGACGAATAGAGAGCAGCATCAGGTGATAGAGGGCCTCAAAACATATCGAATGAAACCCTATATGCGTGATCCGGAATTTAGTAGTTCAGGAGATATTTGCAATTTTGTGAAATTTCGAAAAAAAAAACGGGATAATGGACTTTCATTTGCAATTACAACTAAGCCACTAGGCTTAGGGCTGTGATTTTTTTTTGAGATGAGCTAAATAGTTAGCTTTAGCAATGGTTATGTCACTTTTTAACAGAGCTTATCACACCCTATATATATATATACAGGGTGACTTTGAAGTTGAGTCATTAATTTTCAGATAATGATTGTAGAAGGAAGATAAACCAAAATATGTGTGTAAAAATAAAAAAAATTAAAAAAAAATTTTACCTTGTTTTATAAAGTATCCTCCCGACAAGTATTTCAGTGCGGACCTGTATTTGATCGTGAGGTCCCCTGTGAGGTCTTAAGTCACATGATTCACGAGCCCGTTGTACTACATTAACAAAGGCACGAGGGGTTGGTTGCACTCGATTGGGAAACCGATCCGCATAAACATGTGCCATTTTTTATTTCGTTTGAGCCACGCAACAGACACTATTCACACGCGACTGACACTGACTGTATGTATAACTGAACTGAATAACATAATTGTAAAAACATCGTTCCAAATTCCTTCGCTTTTTTGTTTCCGATGCGATGAACCGATAAGGCGGATTATATCCGTTGTTGCCAACTCGAGCACATGATATTATTGAGACAGGGCGGTACTCAAACTTCCAAAGGGCTATAACTTTGTTACTTTAATTTTAACAGAAAAATGGTAAAGGAAAAAACATTTCTTTTGATCAGATCTACTCACTGTTAAAATAAATGACTCAACTTCGAAGTCACCCTGTATATCGAAGCAGTCGCGCAGGCAGAAGCCTAAATGCCGAAACACCGCGGCTGCTATGATGGTCCCAAAGAAATTTTGTTAATACGATTTTTGAACTCACTAAGGTTAGTAGAACTGGGAAAAGCTTCCTCTTGTAGATTGTTCCACAGTCTCAAAACTCTCGGGACAAAGGGGCGGTCGTATCGCCCAGTTCTGGATGAACGAAGTTCGACACGGTTAGGATGGGACGTCAAAGTTAGGCGGGTCTATCTGGCAGGCACATCGCGCGGCGGCATCATGGAAGAGAGCTCCGAGGATATATATATTTATATTATGCGAGCAGTAGTCACTGCCATTGCCAACGACCAGTTGGGCAAGAAATACAATTAATTGTTAATAGGGAATTGGCAAACTTTAACCTTAGTAAACTCTTTTGACGGTAATCTCGAGCTTTCGACAAACTATGTTGTCATCTCTAGGAGCTAAAACACAAATATGAAGCTAGCAACTAATTCAGAAAGGGTTTAAATTTACAGACCACTTGCTCGTCGGGAGGTTGTAGCCAAATGGTGTTTTAAAACGAAAGCGTGGACGAGAACATTTGTTGCAATTGTAAAACCAAAAGGAGTTTGTTGGTAACGACGGAAACTATAGCTAGGTGTTACCACTATATATCAATACACCCGAACAAATTAAAAATTATCAAACATTTTCAAGTTATTAAAAACTAGTAGTGCATTTTGGGGGAAAACATCAAAGTCCCTTCTAACCTCGTACGTCTGTTGCACGTGGTGACAGTGAATGAACCGGAAATGTGATGCGCCGGGCCGACAGATGACAGATGAACGTCGCGAAGGAATGTGGAAGCGTAAAAATCATTGCCACATTTCAGGTATAGTGTATACGAGGGACATTCGAAACAACTTTTCATATTTCCCAAAATACTGAATTAGTTTTGTTTTGGAAAAGTGTAATTTATATGAGCAAAAGATGGTAATGACACACTAGAAAAGATGGGTTGTGTGAAGATTTATTAATATTTATTACTATGAGACCTTGAAAAATTCATTCATTTTACGGGATATATAATGGAAATTTGTTCTAATTTTGAGAGGATGTTAGACTAACTGGGATATGTAGTCGTTCCAATTTTTCGTAGTTCAACAAGTAAGAATAAATGACACTAAGTTGTTTAACATCAGCCTTTTTATCCATACAGTGATCTGTCATGAAGATGTGTGACATTTCTAAAAATATACGTTTTGAGAGCTGTTGTTCTTTGTCAAGAACCCTAATACTGGCATAACTCATAGAATGACCTGTGTTACGACCTTTTGTTTGTTGTAAGTTATAGTTACATAGATTTTACGAATTAGAAGGTTACTCGTTTGCTAGTTCATAAGATACGATATAGATAGATAAGAATATATGGATCTCATACCCTTGCGAAAATGTATTGTGTATTAGGGGTATATACATTGTACATAGCATTTTAATTCCTGTTTTCACCTGTTGATCCGCTCCCTTCTGGTGGACCTGCCCTAACGAGTCTGAAACAAAACTCAATAAGTAGCAGATACTTAACTCACACTGTTGAAGTCAAATTACTTGTTTCCTTTCATAAATTAGTGCCACTGAAGCCATCTTAGTCATTGTTTACAATTTTATAACCTTGATAGCAATGAAGTTTGCGGACAGGGGTCAAGTCGGATGTCACTGTCAAAGGTGAGAATGATAGCATGTCAACTGGCGTGGAAATGTCAGGCGCGAGACGCGCGCAACAGAAAAAAAGAAAAGGGATCGCCATTGCAAATTTCCGATACCGAACGGAGCGTCTGTTACGCAAGGGCGGATATGGTACCGGAAAAGATCTGAAAAAGAGAAATCTTTACAATTTCAAGTGCTATAGGCGCACCACTAGTATTGATGGATTCTTAGGATTGGGAGATTTCCCTCTACACAAAAGGCCACCCTACACCCTAGGTAGGTAGCTGACCTTTTTTTTTTTGATGCCGTTAGCTGATGCTAGAAGCACTCATGTAGTGCCTGATTAATTGCTTTGAAGTGCATGTAGCTTATGCTTGAATTTTTCCACAGGCCTTTTTTCGTTTTCTTTATTCTGTTTCTTCTTCACTTCGTCTTTGGCTTCCTGCTGCATACCTATATTTTACCAACTGAGGGCTGGTTGACACCACCAGGTGACCTCCAACAGGTGATTCCAGAGATTGCAGGTCAGATTAGCCTGTAAGGTTTATTTATGTAAAAGTTCAAGTTTCTGGGACAGCTGAAATATAGAGTACCCGATTTGTTGCGGTGACATTATCTATTAGGTTAAGATCACTTTGTGTATGTTTCACCTTTCAGTGCGCATACTTACTATAGGCATATCTGGGGGCCCCCCTTCTTTAGTAACACATCACCTTGCCCAGCAGGTTGTGTAAAATGAGACATAGCATATCCGAATGTAAGTGTTACGACTTCGTGTAGTCCTAGGAAGTAACACATAAGGTAGCCGACCTCTCTTTTGTGAGATCCTTGTACATAGCATACGGCGTTGTCTTTTCAGGCAATATATACTAAGTGACATAAATCCGTACACCCAGTTTAAATGGTTTTATTTTAATAAAAGTTGGTGAATGTATTTATCTTACTGTAAATAACAAGTGAAAAAAATTTCAGCCTTATCAGTTGGACTTTCCGGTTTTTATACTGCTTTTTTTTAATTCACTAACGCTCTAAAAATGAATATTTCAGCCGCAGTAAAGAATCAACGTTGGCGGATTTTGATTCTTGACATCCTTTACGATCGGTTACGATGCCTAGAGTACGGAGACCTGTACGATTTCGTCAACTTAGTGAGTTTGATAGGGGCCGTATAGTGGGACTTCGGGAAGCTGGACTTTCTTTTCGGGCAATTGCAGTTAGAGTGCAAAGAAGTGTAGACACTGTGGTTAGATGTTGTCAGGCATGGCTTCGAGAAGGCCGTACGCAAGGGGCACTAGACGCCGCCGTAGAACAACAGACCGTGAAGATCGTCGCCTAAGATTATTGGCCTTAAGGGACCGTTTCTCCGCTACCAGGTCCATTGCAAATGAATGGTTTGCAGAACACAGAAGACCTATTGGCATGCGAAGTGTTTACCGACGAATGAAAATTTTGGCTTGTTTTCATACCGGCCACACTGGGTCCTCCCTTTAACTCGAGAACACCGACGTAATCGCCTGAGTGGTGCAGACAACGGTCACTCTGGGATCAGGAATGGAACAGTAGTGTCTTTAGTGACGAGTCTCGATTTTGTTTAGGCATGCACGATGGTCGTGCCAGGGTTAGAAGGCGACGTGGTGAAAGGAGGAATCCGCAGTTTTTTGTTGAAAGACATGTTCATCACACTGTTGGAGTTATGCTTTGGGGTGCTATAGCTTATGGTTCCAGGTCACCTTTAATCTTCATCAGAGGTAACATGAACGCTCAGCGTTATATCCACGAAGTTCTAGAATCCCATCTTTTTCCCTATCTTGACACCCTGGCAGATCCAACTTTCCAACAAGATAATGCCCGACCACATGTTGCAAGAGTCACAATAGACTTCTTTCAACATAATGATGTCACATTGTTACCATGGCCACCAAGATCTCCCGACTTATCCCCAATTGAGCACGTGTGGGATATGATGGGTAGGAGATTGCTCAATTTGCAACGTCCTCCTCAGACTCTAGAAGCACTTCGAGAGGAGTTGTTGGTTGCCTGGACTGAGATACCACAGGAGGACATTGACCACCTGATCAGAAGCATGCCTAGGCGCGTTGGAGAATGCGTAGCACATCAGGGTGCATCCACACATTATTAAAGGTCAAAGGGCTTTAAAGCAGTGCAATCATTTTGAAATTTTTATCATTTACTTATTATGCTTCATTAAGTACTTATACAAAATTTTATTAAAATAAAACCATTTAAACTGGGTGTTCGGATTTATATGTCACTTAGTATATAACGTTTCAATCTGAACTTGGTAATTTCTTTCATTGTTGACAATTTCGACAGACAATTCGACAGGTTGACAATTTGTCCCGTTTAACCACGGAACTTCATACAGAACTGGACTCCCTGATATGGCGATTGTAGAGTAGTAGTAGTAGTACTACTTTTTACAGTACATCCTAGGCATTCCTAAACTAGTTGACGGCTGATCAACGATCACTCCGTCGTCGCGACCACCCACACCCGTAGCAATTGGCGCCAAGCGTATCACTGGCGGCCAAAAAGTAACAATGGCGCCCAAACGTGGTTAGGAAGTGACCTAGGTAGTAAAAAGCGTGGTTGGAAATAGTCTATGAAGAACCGTGGTTCCGTAACCGAAGGGTTCAGTAGCAAATCAAATAAAAATACGGTAATATTCATAAACTGTTAGTACAGGAAATTTAGATACCACATTAGAGGTTCTTGGATAGTCACGTGAAGTAATGACTGATCTTTTTTTAGTTGATGTGATTGTATATGCATTAGACAATCGAAAGCAATATTAGTTCAAACATTTTGCCAAACGGGTACGAAGACCTCTTATGGGAGGAAATTCGTAATCGGACCCAAGGCGCTCAAGAGCGTGTAGTGAGCTACGTTGCGGTCATGGAAAATATGTTTAGACGACTTCCATCTCTACCTCTTGAATCGAAGAGAATTAATATAATACGTCGGAATTTCTTGCCATCGATTCAGCGAGACCTGGCTTTGCAGATGATCCACTCGATTTCTGACTTGATACATCTGGCTCGTGCAAGTGAGGAAACTTCATTACGAGTTCATAACTTCCATCCCCCACCTACAAATCACCGAAACCTCCTTGAGCCCGAGTTGGCATATCATAGGTCCGGTAATTCATCACAACATATGCCGCGAATGCAAACGGCAGCTTTGGTTGCTGATCCATCATCGGGGTCGGGACAGATCTTAAGTGCGATCGCCGATGCTCCTGTGTCCTTACCTGTCCAACTTCCAACTTCTGTCAGTTCCAGACCTTCATCCTCATGTTGGAATTGTCACCAAACCACCCATAAGTTTCGTCAATGCCCTGAATCACGACGAGTCTTTTGTTTCAAATGTGGGAGATCCGGTGTGAGCTCTCGCACATGTCCTGATTGCACAAAAAACGTGTCGAGGGGTCAGCGATAGGTCATAGCGATCCCCCCAGTTCGGAAACCTCAACGGCCATACTCGATTACGTATTATCCCATGCAAAAGACGATACTCGTCCTTATTTAGCGGTGAATATTTACGGATTTTTACAGGGAAAGGTCAAAACCCTAGATGTGCTAGTGGTACCATCACTACCTCATACCTTGATACTAGGTACCGATTTCTGGAAAGTGATGCAGATCGTACCCGATCTTTTTTCTGGAGAATGGTCATTCCGTGAATCAAAGTGCTCTGAAGTACAAGTAATGGGCATCAATGAAATGGGTTCCCTCAATATTGATCAACGACAACAATTAGATAAATTGTTGGCGGAGAGTTTTGCCGCCATGGGCACGAGATTAGGTTGTACCTCTTTGGTGGAACATCACATCTAGACTGCATCTTCTCCTTTCAAGCAAAGACATTACCCTGTTAGCCCCGCCGTTCTCAAGCACGTGTATGCTGAATTGGAAAAATGCTCGAAGATGGAATAGTTGAGCCCTCGAAGTCCCCATGGTCCTCACCAATTCTCCTCATTAAGAAGAGCGATGGTTCTTACCGCTTTGTTGTTGACTTTCGTCAACTAAATAAGGTTACCGATAAGGATTCCTACCCGATATCCTTCATTACCCCAACTCTAGATCAGCTAAAAGGTGCCATATACTTGACAACTCTGGACATCAAGTCAGCGTACTTCCAAATACCCCTGCCCGAATCATCAAAACCATTGACCGCTTTCGTGATTCCAGGTCGTGGTCTGTTTCAGTTCCGGCGTATGCCTATGGGACTCCATAATGCCCCAGCCACGTGGCAGAGATTTATCAATAGAGTTATCGGTGTGGATTTGGAGCAAAATGTGCTTGTGTACTTAGATGATATAGTTATTTGCACCAACACCTTCCAGAGGCACCTCGAAGTATTGCGTGAAGTCCTAGATCGTTCGACCAAAGCTGGCCTAACTCTAAACAAGGATAAATGCCACTTTTGCAGGCCGGAATTACATTATCTGGGATATGTGTTTGGAGCCTCTGGCCTGATGGTTGACCCACAGAACGTGGAAGCATTGTTGCAGATTCCTACTCCATGTACCGCCAGAGATGTGCGACGATTTCTTGGTCTTGCGTCGTGGTACCGTAGGTTCGTCCCAGAGTTCTCCACCATTGTGGCTCCACTCTGTGAACTTTTGCAGAAAAATAGGAAGTTCTTGTGGACCGAGCAATGTGATCGTTCCTTTCGAACTCTGAAGGATCACCTGATTACCTCACCCGTACTTACCTGCCCCGATTTTGAGAAACCATTTACTATTCAAGCAGACGCTAGCGATGTTGAGTTAGGAGCAGTACTCACCCAACCGTCTGAAGAAGGCGAGAAGGTAATATGTTATCTTTCCCGTTCCCTGACAAAGCCATCGAGAAACTAAGACCTTACATAGAAGGGACATGCTTCAAGGTTATCACGGACCATTATAGTCTGAAATGGCTTCAGTCTATAAAAGATCCGGTTGGGCGTATAGCACGATGGGCAGTACACTTAAAACAGTACGACTTTGAAGTTGTACATCGGAAAGGTAAAGATCATGCCGTCCCGGATTCTTTATCTCGTTGTGTCCCGGTGCTAGATTTGGTAAGCACTGCTAATCTGCAGCCTGAGCAAAAGACCAAAGACCCGTGGTACAATCGTATGGTAGAAAACATCTCTCAAAAACCTGAGCAATATCCACTTTGGAGAATTGAGAATGGGGATATTTTCAAGAGAGTATTTCTCCAGTATCTGAACCTAGAGGATGGAGACAATTGGTTACGTATTATCCACAAGGAACAGAGACGCGAACTAATTGCCGCAAATCGAATTTTCAAGGCGACAAATAACCACAACCTTGGCTCTTGTTGTGGGCCTGATGAAGCCAACCAGCAGAAATACGTATCGCTCGGGTTACCTATCCTATTTTCTGCTCGAATCCACTTTTTGCGGATTTTGCCCATTATTTTCCTATTTTTGTTATATACCTTTCTCCGCATGATAATTTTCTCTTTCATATATATATATATATATATATAAATTCGAAAAGAAATTACTGTAAATAAGATATTTGAAGAAGAATGACTTGGAACTATACTATTCTTTCACTCAATTGAAGAAAAAATGTTTGAAAATCAAACTTCAAAATAAAGAACTTCGAAAGACCTTTTAAGCTATTACTTGTCATTTAACATTTTTAAAGGAATGAACCTGAGGGGCCTGGGTGAAGGGGGTGAAGTAGTTTTTCGTTAAAAAGTTGACCCCCTTGACAAATCCTTTGACGTGTCACGACCCACGGATTTTTGGACATCTCGGTGTCCAAAAGACTTTCGCCCGCTTAGCTGCCAAAGTTTGTCGGCCGAAGATGAACGAGGACGTAGCTCGGTATATCCGAAGTTGTAAGGTCTGTCTGCAGACTAAGCCCCTCCAACATGGTCCTACAGTTTCTCGCCCTTTTGAGGTCGTGAGCATTGATTTGGTCGGTCCTCTGCCCCGAAGTTCCTCTGGATATCAATACATAGCTACGATGGTAGATGTGTTCAGTAAGTTTCTTCTATTTCCGCTCAGAAAAGCCACCTCTTCCAAGTTAGCTAAGATCTTAGACCATCCTCATAGCATTGAAAACGTGTTGTTTAATAGAAATGAGTCGACGGTAGTGTCTCCCCCTCCTCCCCACCTCCCTCCCCCCACTACTATAACTCATCGACCGGGCGAACGAGCAGCAGCGGTCTTTTCCCACTTCAATCTCGTCATCCCTACACCTGAATCCGATGATATGACCATTCTTTGCCCTCTCACTCGTCGTGTGCGGCAGGGTAAGGGGTGGGTGGTAAGGGGTGGGGGGTAAGGGGTGGGGGGTGTTTAAATTCCGACTCCTCTCAATAACAATCCTGTTAGCATCGAAAACGTATTTTTCGACAAATTTGTATCGTATAAATAGCTCGATGGAAGGCATTCGCGCCCTCTCAGTGACCATTCTAATTGTAAAACCTCTTGACGTTTCGGTCCCCGATCAATAAACTATTGTATAGTAGAAGAGAGTCGACTCTCAATGGACATGCTAATTCTAAAACCTATTATCGGTTTGGTATAATAGAAATGTTGACAGCATATTTTTTGTAGCCTACCTGAACTCTTGTATGCACTTGTGCAGTAACGTAATCTAAGTCTGCTTAGGTAAATAGCTCGATGGAACCCTTGGTGGTGTGGTGGGTTAAGGGGCAGGGGTGTTTAAATTCTAAGTCCTCTCAATGATCATCCTCATAGCATCGAAAACGTGTTGTTCGACAAAATTTATATCGTATACATAGCTCGAGGAAGGGATTGTTACCCTTTCAATGACCCGGCAAATTGTAAAACCACACAGCAGTTCGGCCCCTTTATATATATATATATATATATATATATATATATATATATATATATATAATAAAAATAGGAAAATAATGGACAAAATCCGCAAAAAGTGGATTCGAGCAGAAAATAGGATAGGTAATCCGAGCGATACGTATTTCTGCTGGTTGGCTTCATCAGGCCCGAAATGAATGTACATATGCAACTACAAAACCTGAGGAAACGAAGGTGGAAAGGAAAAAAAGTCACACGAAGTCCACAACGCGAGCCAACCTACACATTGTAGTATAAAATGGCTACAAGACCTCGAATTTTCAAGGCGACAAATAACCACAACCTTGGCTCTTGTTGTGGGCCTGATGAAGCCAACCAGCAGAAATACGTATCGCTCGGGTTACCTATCCTCTTTTCTGCTCGAATCCACTTTTTGCGGATTTTGCCCATTATTTTACTATTTTTGTTATATACCTTTCTCCACATGATAATTTTCTCTTTCATATATATATATATATATATATATATATATATATATATTCCTGAAGAATGTGAGCACGAAAGGTAAGGCCATTTTCACTTACTACCATTAGATATAACGATATCATTGATTTTAAAATTTGGTGGTCGCAATTCATAAGAAAACGTCCAAGTTGGACAAAAAGTTAGTTTTACCATTTCACCGTGCAGTCAGTTTACATACACTAGTGAAACTCCAGGATATGTGACGACAAGTAACTTCATAGGTGGTTTTCTGCCATACACTTTCAAGTTAATCAAACCTAATACTAATCCACAATTAGAAGCTGTTCCCATTAACTCGAAGAAGATAACTGACTTGAAGAAACTTTTACGTTACTTTTCTGATGAAGGCCTTGAGTTTTAATACCATATTGTTTCTTGGAAAGTAAAAACTGAAGATTCATTTGAAAACTTCCCACCACGGATTTATCGAAAATCACTGATTAAAAGAAAAAACGCCGAGACACGTCAAAGGATTTGTCAAGGGGGTCAACTTTTTAACGAAAAACTACTTCACCCCCTTCACCCAGGCCCCTCAGGGTCATTCCCTTAAAAATTTTAAATGACAAGTAATAGCTTGTTTAAAAGGTCTTTCGAAGTTCTTTATTTTGAAGTTTGATTTTAAAACATTTTTTCTTCAATTGAGTGAAAGAATAGTATAGTTCCAAGTCATTCTTCTTCAAATATCTTATTTACAGTAATTTCTTTTCGAATTTATCTATTTATGTCACAATACATGATTAGGCTGAGTAACCTATGGTTTTACTTCAAAACAGTTTTTTTTTGTTTTTCTCAAAACGGTCATTTTGGAGATGTATGGTTCTTTCACTCATCGATTCAATTAAACATGTTTTAAACAAAAAACTAAAAGAGGCACAATCAATCTATATATTGGGTAGTTTTCATTAATAAGGCAAAAAGTAGGTCACAGCTAATGTATATTGTCAAAAAAACTATTTTTGCAATATTTTTTCATTAAATGATAAAGATTCTCTCTTTTGAATCCTATTTACTTGATATTTTTATTCAAAATTTCTTTTTTTGAAAGTTGATCAGGTCCACAGAACGTGATTTATCATGTCCGTGGACAGTCACAACTGCAGCTCTGAACACGAAAAGTTTTTTTTTTCATTAATAGAATAGAAATAAAAAGATATTGTGCTGGTGAACAGGTTATTTTTATGTTTCTTCACTTTTCCTGAGTATGAAAATAAATTACCCGACTTTTATATGTTAATTTTTATGTACTGAAGTCTGTCATAGAATTTCCGTCATGTCCGTGGACCCTCACTATAAATTAAAAAATTCACGCGAATAATATGCTACAACAAATTTGTAGCAGGAGGCGCTGTAAACATTACACCTAAGAACATGTCTAACGTATCGGTGAAGCGATTCCAAAATCCATTCTTCGCATAAAAAGTGATTTAATTGGTGAAATCCGTCTCGTCAACTACCTTTGTCAAGTCTGTGGAACCTTGAAAAAGTAAGTATTATTTTAGTTTTAGGTTTCATGAGTCTTGTATAGATAAAATATACATGAATGGTATGATTTAACAGTTGACGCATTTTCTCACCTCAAATATATAGAAAGTAGATTCTCTCAGACGTTTTTTCGTCATTTCTGTGGACATGATGTCCGTGGATTCTTGTTGTCCACGGATGTGACAAAATATTAACGGCCGTGATTCTGTTGATTTTAAGAATGTTGTGTAACAATATTTATTGATAATTTTAGGTTTCAAATGGCAAAAACGAAAAAGATAATTAGTCGACAATTGGAAAAAATGAGGGAGGCTAAGAAAATGAGTATGAGACGAGCTAGAGAAAAAATAAGAAATGATCCGGTCCATCACGCTGAGGAAAAAGTAAAAGATAGATATCGTAAAAGAAACAGCCGGCGAAATATTCAAGACTTGAGTGAGAGAGAGCAAAAGTTCGAAAAGATTGGAAGGAACGCTCCAGACGCTATAGACAACGGAAAAAAGCTGAAGAAAAGCTCAAGAGGATGAAACCATTTTCCTCCAATCAAATACACCACCGGATAGCCCTCAACGGCCATCTCCAAGTATGTCACGGAACTCCGCTTCTCAAGAAAGAGGGAAAAAATATCCAGGAAAAATAGAGACAGAATGAGAAGGAAACTCAAAGAAATGGAGAAACAAAATGCGACACTTAGAAGAACCATCAACAAATACAAAAATGGCTAACTAGGACAAATCAGTGTAATTCCACTTCTAGATGCACCTCAACAAGTCCCTCTTCAAAAGTTTAAGATATTTTGAATAAACATTCGGTACCACCACCTGTCAGAAAAAAGCTACTTTTTGCAGAAGTTATTGAGCAACAAATAAGGCAAAACTTTGTCAAAGAAAAAAACATGAAAAGAAAATGTGTTTTTCATCATTTATTAATGGCGATCTAATTAAAAAGAACAAATTTTTGACTCATGTCCGTAGGCTTACTTCATTTAAGATTCAGATACGAAATTGTAACATAACTATGTAAAAAAGATTTTAAAAGCAACAGTGAAGGTGAGAGAGAGTTTCTAGAAAAAGACGAGAAGAGTGTTCTCACAGCTGGGAAAAAAGAAACAATATCAAGAAATAAAAATAAAAAACAAAAAAGGTGCCTTAACGATACCTTACTAAACCTACATAAAAAGTTTGTTGCCACTTATCCTCAGTTTAGAAATGTTAGTTACGCAACATTTTGCAAATTTTGGACTTTTTGGGTGGTAACTCTCAATTATAAAAGTAGAGATACCTGCTTATGTAAGCAACATGCCAATATGGCTCTTTTAGTTGAAAGTTTGAAGAAGCACAAAATTTTCTATCAATTGACGATCAGTCATTCTTTGACATGGATAAATTGGTTCCCAACAGTATCCCTGTATTCAAGGGAACACTATATTCACACCAAATAGTGTGGTATATCAGTGAACCGCAAAAACTATTTGTGAGACGGTTAAGTTGCTTAGAATGTTCAACTACTTGCAAGCATTACCATTTAGGCAGCCTTTCATTTAAGTCTGGTTCAGTTAACGGTGTTAATCTCGAAAAGAACCATACAGAAGATGGTGTTTCTCAATCTGTCATTTTTCCTCAACGTGTACACTATGAAGACGTTTACGGATCTGACACTGACACTAGCGAAGACATACCGCTTTCAACCTTGAAAAAGCAATTGAAAAGTGCTAATAATTCGTAGTACTTATAAATATTTTTCATACCTTTACGTTTCTTAACTTAGGGTAGCTCTTGTATTTTGCATAATTAAACGAATTCAAACGTTGTTGTTGTTTAGCTGTCATCCAATACTCCACATTCCTGCCCTATTTCATCCTAAGGTGGTTACGGAAAGAGCTTAAACTTTAGCTACTCAATAAGACGCGTAGGGTGACTAATGATAGTTCGAATTCACTTAGCCAACTCAGGTATAGATTTTACACAAGCAGTAGGTGGCCTATATAATTGCATTTTGGATAGATATGACAAAAATACAACTGCTTTGTCACGTCCGTGGTCAAGAACATCACGTCCGTGGGCAGTGGGTTTTATTTTTTTTAATTTACAGGCGAAAAAAATTATATCTAGCGTGACAGCTAGTATTTCTTTGAAACTTATCCTTTGAGCAACAAAGCTACAAAAAAATATATATGCATGATGTAGTTTTATTATTTTCAAAACTGGCTACTGAATCTTCCAATTTATCAAGAAAGACCCATTACTAATAATCAAGTAGCACCGTTTATGGTTTTTTGCACATGCATTTCAATAATGTCATATGAATAAATAAGTAAATGCTTATAAGCAAAAACGGTAATAAGCCCATTAAACTTCTTCCATGGGAAAAAACTTTATACGAGGCTATGGAGGGAAACCCAAATCCAATCTAAATTGCCTTGCCCACAGTTCTTTAAGTTTTCATTATACCATGGTAACTTTTATGAAACTGAATCCAACAATTATGTTGAAGAATTATTTGTTTTACCACCAGTCTCAGCACCAGAAATAATGGCCTGCTCAATGCCTAGCTCTTCACCAATTCCGCTTCAAAAACATGAATTTACCAAATATCTTAAACATACTTTCATTCTGGCAGCTCGGTTATAAGCTTTTGGGCTATTACAAATATCTATTTGCATCAAACTGTTCATGTTTTTGGTGTTTACCAAATACATGTTTGTGGTTCCTGCGAAAAAATACCAGATCGGTAAAGGATTTTCTGAGCCCAACAATTTCTTGGAATTTATCCGATGCAGGGAAATATTATTGACTGATCGTCATTATTTGCAAACATATATGCTTCTGCTTATGTTTGATCAGCCTGAAAATTTTGAAACGTACGAAAAACAGAACCTCAAATGTAAATACATAGACAAGTGTGTGACAGCACATGACTACAAGGAAATTTGGACCACACTCCTGCCTTCCCGAACGAGAGGAAAAACAGGGAGGTCATGGCCAATGATGGCTTCATAGAAGATGGCCTACGGAGTAGGAACGACTATAATCTCCACCCTTAGTTTCCGGAAAACTGAAATGATGTCTGGGAATGACTGTAGGGCCTTTCTTGCAATTTTCTTCGATATATCACAACACGATGATAATATATTGGCTAGCAATGGAGCAGATATCTGAGGCCCTAGAATTTTTTATGGCATTCAAGCAAGATATCTCATTCAAATATGCTTTGTCTCAACTCATAGGTTGTATTGATGTACTAGTTAAAAAAAAGCTAAAATACTGTAAAATCACTGTTTGAATCTCTTTGAATACTTGATCCTACGAGATTTACAACTCTCTGTAGCCAGGATCCTCAAGTAATGACACTTGGGCACCACTTTTCAAAAGTGAGGTATTAGTTCTCCATGATCAGCTTCATTCCAGTACAACAAAGTGGAGCGGTCAAAATAAAGGTGCTGTTGGTGGGCCATGTTTTCTGTGCATTTTCATATAGCCTGGAAAATCGCCCCGGTTAATGTGGACAATGCAGTTCAGCGGGCTTTGAGTCAACACATAGATAGTATTGGCCACAGATAGAAGCCACAATGTGGCAGAAAAACTGCTTGAAGCCACCAAATACATGAAAATATAGAATTTACGAATTTCTCCTTCGAGATATACCAACACCCTGTATATCAGTCCCTTCTCCACTTCTTAAATGAAAGGTATCGATTAGTACTCACTTCATGTCAAGCGTCACTCCGGTAAAAAATGTCCGTGACTGACCACTTGACCACAGCTCTAATAAGGAAATCGTAGCAAATCGGATGGCAAACATATACGAGTATAATATACATAAAATCTGATAATATTGCAAAAATGTGTTTAGAATCTTACAAGGAATCCAGAAATTGAACACTATACAAGATGCCCCATTTAAAATAAGCATGTTAGCTATTACCATTTTGAAAATATTTCAAATGAATTGCTGGCATCAATTTTATAGAAGAAAAAAATGTAATTTTATAATCCATACTTTCCTAGTTATCGATGTGTGTAGTTGATAAACCATATAAAATCCTTGTTAACCTTTACAGCTGAAGAAGACCATGTCTCGATATCGCCATCTGGAGCACCTGTCCATCTGCACCAGCAGACCGTGTCAATGGGCGGCCATGTGGCTTCGCCATCAGGCAGCAAAGTGTCCAGTATCCGATCTTCTCCCCCTCCACAACAGGTCCCGAGAATGCATCACACATATGACCACTCGTAAGTTTTTCCTACATGATAGCCGTGGTGGTTTGTCTTCTGGGGTGTGGTAATCGGTAAATATTTTATTTATGAATTTTAAAATTGGGTTATTTATTTAAAGGTATTTTTTTACGATTGGAATTAGCTGCCCACCGAATTAGGTATAGGCTGAGTTGCAAATATTGTTCTAAAGATCATGGGCTTGAATTTTAAGCAACAGATAGTGTTTTTTTGTATACTCCAACTACCACGAAGGCCTAAGGCCTAAACACCCATTGGGTACCGTGGGGCTATAGGGGATACAGGGGAAAGGGGGAACGCCACACGGACTCTGGCAAGGGAACACGTGTGCATGCAACATGCACACGTTCTGGCTCCGCCTACGAGATCCGCCGGGTGGTACCTGCGCGTTCGACAGTTAGAGATCATCTACCACCTACGGACAATCACAACATCCATAGCCAAGAGAAAAGTTTCTTCTGGGACGCGATTCGAACCCGCACAGCGCACGGCGACTGATCAGGAGACCGAAGAGTCTACTACTGCGGCCACCGCTGCTGCCTAGTGTGTTGTTATGGCGTAATAAGAGTCGCTAAATACTACTCGAAGTCAAAAATGCTTCTTTAGATGGTGCATCGCCTATAAAGATAACCTGATAAAGTTGATTTTATTTTTAATAAAAGTATCTTAAATTTTTGTGTTATAATGTATAATAGTATTTAATGTCTTCATTTATATATGTTTACCGGGCAGTTTTAGGGTCTTTAATAAAGTCATTCAACTTGGCCTAACTTATCCGAACTTGACCCGTTTGACTAACGAGGCAGAGAATCCATGCCTGTTCTAAAAGGCAAGCAACCAACCCCTATGGCAGAAATCTTCCCGGCAAGAAGTTTTTTACAGTCTCTGTCCAATAGCGGGCGGTTTTTGACAGTGTCTGTCCCATAGCGGGCGGCTGACAAAGCTGTCTTAAGCCGTGACGAAGGTTAACGAGGGCCGTTTCAGCGTAGCAGGCCATGCGAGCTAGTGATGTAAGATTTGGAATGAAAATATTCGTTTATTCCGAGTATAGAAATCCTCGGATGATTCCCAGTATGTACCACGCGCACCAGTCGATAACAAAATCGCGATTAATTATTCCAAGTCGAAACGACGCCGATAACGAATGCGAATGCTTGTGCTGTTTTGTCTGTTGATGACAGGTCGTACGAAAATGAAATCTGAATCGGATTGTTTTGAAACAGTAACGGAAGCATGGAAGCGATAGTGAAAGATCATATAAAAATAAAACCAGCAGGCTTATTACCTAACTTCCAACCGACCCGAATTGGTCGATAGTTGCTGTCAAGCGCAAATTTCGTATTATGTATCAGTCAGCGTGTCTCAATCAGCGACCGGCTACGGTGGCGCCTCTATGGAGCAACTGGTTAACGAAAAGTGCATTCTTTTGTTAGGAGTATCAAAAAATTGGTATTCCCTAACTCATTGACAGCGACCCAACAGAAACTTACTAGCGCTTTGAACTGACAAATTAACAACTGCTGAGTGGTAGACGACTAGTCGGTCGCTAATCGGTTGCTAGTGTTTTGTTTGGGTAAATTTGTCAAAACTATTCAGTTTTTTAACAAGAAAGGTAAGTATAACAAGTTCAATAAGGAATAAAATAGCTTGACGAGTCTACGAAGTGATTGTATGCTCCCAATTTGTATTTTCAGCAATTTTGATTCTCTGGATGGCTCCTGCATTTTTGCTTATGGAAGCATTGGAAAGCGAAAACATGCACGTTCAAAGACGGCAAACTTCTCGCCTACGGCGTATTTTTCAGTATCTATGAGTTGAAGTTCGTAATGATTATCAAATAAGCTTACTTGCACCTTCCTACTACAGTATAGAAACATATTGGTTTTAGGTATTAGCAGCATTTCTGGTGCTGGCCACTGGTTCCTGCAGGAAATATATTGGCATGGGTTATTTACATGGGCTCAGTCAACCTAGTGTATCCAAAGCACTAAGGGAAGTGGTGGTTGCATTAAATCATCCAGACATTCTATCTAAGCATATTTACTTCCCTCAAACACTGTCAGAGAGGACAGTAATTATATTAAGAAAGTGAGATTGTATATCAAAATTGTATGGTGGATCATTAACTGAGAAACTAATGAGTTCAGCTACATCAAAAATTTCCTATTAACAAGAGTAAAAAGTCAATATTCATCGATCCTAAGATCAATATCTCAGACTCATTATCTGTAAGATTAACAATACAGCAACAAATCCGAGTATCAATATTTCACATATTTTAGGCAACATACCGATTTCAGCACTAATATTTACTTTGTTTTTTTTAATTTAGTTGTAATGATTGTTATATGCCTGCTTGAAGATGAGTAATAATGAAAGATATATTTTTACAGGTGACTCTGGACATCCATTAAGAATCGGTCTTACCAGAAATACCATAGGGCGATAAACAGGAGTATTAAAATTTTTATTATCTACTGTATCGAACATTTTAAATTTTCATGAAATAATGTTCATTGTCATATGCTTATGCTTGATGATATCTCTGCCACTGTAAATAAAGTGTTAATTTTTATTGAATTAGTTTTCTAGGAAGTTTTATTTTCACATGTCCATATTCAACAATATCTGTTTTAGAGGATTTGGAACAAGCCTAAAAGTACACTTTGAGCGAATATCAAGAAAAATTGCAAAATGCATTTGTAACAAAAAGCACTGCCTTTTTAAAATATAGTTATAAAACCGCTGACCTTCTTTTTGTAATAGAACCCACATTTTTTTATCAATTTAAGCATTAATGGTACTAAATACAATCGTAAAAATTTCTCGGTGTTCCACAATCACTCAAACATCCTAGAACTTCGCCGCTTGTGAAGATTAGTACAAATCACTAAATGTATTTCTTATGAGGACCAATACTCTTTAAAAAATGTATCAATAGCATTTCTACTAATATAATTTTTTTAATGACGCTCCTATTTTGTTTTCGCCAATTTGCAGCAATTATTTTAAATACAATAAAAAAAATCTTATTGTCTTAAAAATATATTGAGAGACAAACTTTTTACCGTATTAAGAGTTATAAATGATTTATGGATTGGAGGTGCCATTACAAAAAATATGTTAGTGGTTTTTATGAAATAATATAAGAGAAGTGGTTTTAACACAAAAAAATAGCGCACTGTTACACAGCAGCAATAGGAATAATATAGTAAATTGATTTGTGCAAATATCTTTTATTAAAATGACAAAGATTAGGTCGCGCAAGTGAACAATAATCATAAAAATATTTTATCCTTTCTGAATTTCAATCATGTTTGAAGGTTTGAGATGCTTGACCAAATTTCTTGTGAAATTTTTGAAGTTGCATTAATGCCATCTCTGCCTGCATACTGCACACTGCATAGCTATTTGTAATTCTATTTCTGGTGGTGGCTCAACAGCTGAAGATGAAGGAGTTGATTCTGAAAATCAAAAAGCTTTCAATTAATGTCTGAAATTATGAAGCAATACCAAGTAGAAACTGAATTTCATATGCAATTTTTCGTTCTAAAACAAGATCATCACTAATGAAAAATTAAAATAAAAATTTGTATTTTTTCCATTTGAAGCAGAACTTTGTACTTATTTCAAATCAAATTCAATGTGGTTTACTTAAGTGGGCAATAGAGATAGAGAATATAAACTGATTTTTCATTGATTAATATTAATCCCTTTTAAATTTATATAGGAGTTATGTACTTACACTAAATGGAATTTGAAGTTCAGTATCTCTAAATACTGCTGCTGTTCCCAATATGGCCATATCTACTTCAGATAAGTTATCAACATTAGCACCCTCCACCAGTACCTGTAGCATCCTGTCTATATTGTGCAGGTCTAGATTGTATCCTGTTTAAGGTCTCTCCAATACTGTAAAAAAGTATTATTGTATTAGTATATGAATAAAAGCATATGGAACATGGAACAAAATGCCTTACCTACAGTACTAATCCAAAAAAATTACCCATGGAATCTGTGTAAACTACGTTTGCAAATATTAAAAGATGGTAGCAAATATTTGGAAAAATACAAAGATGTACATTGAATTAAACAAACTATTTTCTACCAGTTTTCGCTTTTTTAATGAATGGACATACATGCTTTTTGAAAATAATCTGAGTACAAAAGAGTTTCATATAAAGTCTAGTCCAATAAAAATTGAATTACTGCAAAAATGGTTAAACGTAATCGTTTCTCAAGTTACTTAAATAAAACAAGTTTTTGATAAAATATTGTGAAAACGAAGTCTTTGGGAACAATTGTGCTATTACACTGTTAAAGATAATTTTCTATTAATCAACATTGCATTTTTCCTTCTATAAAAAGTTCTACAACTTTTTTGAATTTATCTAATGAAAAGAGGAATACAGAAAATCTCAAACACAAGTAAACACTATGTTCACGTTTTCTGGTGCATTTGCAGCCTTTAATGAACAAGCAGTCACCTAGAACTATGTAGGTAAGTGCCAGCAAGTGCTGATTGATTTAAACATCTGGCACTTGTCAAAAAGCAGTTTTCACCCTCGCGTTATTTTGCATCGCTCTTTCTACCTTGAGATAAGTCTTCAAGGCTAATCTATGTAAAACTGTGTCATCTATTTGTCGAGAAATGACTGTGTGTGTATATATTAAGTGTGTATCAAGGGTCCACTCTTGACTTACGTAAACATCCATACATCTGCGGCTCACACAGACATTCATTTTTAAGAACAGACAATCGTATTATATACTTACGTGTTCAATTTTCAACAAAACTAAGTCCCATAGTTAATTTTAAATTCATAATCACGATCCACAATGTATTTATCATTTTTCGATTTATAAACACGACGATTGTTTACCATCGTATGTCACTTTAATTCCATCGGTTGCTACTCGATTGTTAGTGGCGCAGTTTCGGTCGCAAAAACTGCATTCAATGACATTTGGGCAACCGGTTCCCAATTGCGTTAGCGAATACGAATTTTTCGGTCGGTCGATAACCGGTCGCAAGTCGGTTGGTGGTCGGTTGCTCACCGATCAGAGTTGGAAATTTTTACGTAATAAGCCTGCGGAGTCGGATTATATAAGATTTAAATTGAAACTATAATAAATTACTTCTACTCACGAAGTATTTCAATTTCTGATTGCATAACTTGCATACAGCAAAGCTGTGATCAGCAGTTTTTTCAAAAAATATTTAGGCTCGAGTCTTTTCCAGGCGCTACTTTCTAACTTAAAATTTTCCTCGCAAAACTTGAAACTAGATCTGCTGAACTGAATACGAAAAACAAATATTAGTCACCACCTAAGCCGATTATCCTAAACCTATTTAAATTTACGAGTGTATGAATGATATTGGCAACCGCAACACATCAAGCATGTATCAGGCCGAGCCGTGACCGGTCATTCAATGTCGGTGCTTAGTGTTGCCTTGCAGCCTTTTGAATTCGGAAGCGAATTAATTATCAGGCTCTTTCAATACATATACCGATTCCGAATAACCGAATATCTTAATCATTCTGGTAGGTATTGTATATCTCTAATTCTAATGTGAGCTTGCTCTGCCGACATGTGATTGTGACCTTGAAGCAGAGACTAGACCATTCAAGCCCTGACCAGTAACTGGGCCATGGATACAAGGCTCGAAATTTTGCATAACTCAGTAAGAGTGCTGGTTCTCCTGTGCATTCGGGGCGTGTAAGAGGTGGAAGGGCCTCGGAGAATTGGGCTAAGATTGGTAAATGTAATCGAAGGTATACCCCGTTCCCGGCTATATTTACCCGTCCCTTTCCACATGTACCGCTTCGGCCTTGATATCATATATGAATAAAGCAAAAAATAAAGCGGACAACTTGCAGGAGGTTTCATCAGAAATTTCAACCGACAAGCGCGATCGATCCGATCCACAGCTTTGCTGATAGCAGCATTCTACTAGCGGGAATTTAGAGTGACAAACCAATCTCAGCCGGTGAGCTGGAGAAAAGGAGACTAGTAACGACTTTCTCTCTGACGAGAGACCCGGAGGTTATCAGTGCTTGAGGGTCCAACAATATTGTACAGTTTAGTGCTTCCAAAACTCAGTACTGTACCGTGACTAACAAGAAGCGCCCTAGCGCTTATACGATTTCGGCAGGTCGAAGTTCAGATCATCAAGAGCTTGATCTAGCTCGAACACAAATCGTCAATAGCATAATTTGTTCGGAAAAAACTAAACTATTTTTTGGGGCTAACAAGTAATTTTCCCCATATGACCTCCACTCTGTACAAGGCCCAGATAAGACCTAGCCTCGAGTACTGCTCACATGTTTGGGGTTCTGCCGCCCCGACTACATTATCCATGCTGGATGCTCTTTAGAGGAGGGCTGTCCGACTATCGATGACTTTTTTTAACGGACAGTCTCGCTACGCCAAATGGTCTTGGTCCTCGCAGCTCTCCTCCATGAGGCCGCCGCGAGATGTGCCTGCCAGACAGACCCGCCGGAATTCTACCCACCTATTGGACAGTAGCTACCGGTAGGGCAGGAAAATAATCTCTATGGACTAATTGTGTAGGCCTATTTCATTAAAGAAGTGCAGAGGCAACCATTTTTCAACTTATTTAGTTCAGCCGTTATTAATGCGACATTATTAGTGGACTCGATCTTACTTACATGCATCAAATTAATCACTCTGAATTTCAGCTTGCTATCTGAACCTATTCAGAAAATAAGTGATGAGGAACTTTATGTTAAAATGAAATGTATATCCCGTCAATGCCTCTCAGCATCTTTTAACATTTGCCTCACGTGAATCATTGAATTAAATGACAAAATACCATTGTCGTCCACGTTTACGAATGCAGTATTTGTATTTGCCAAAATTCTCCATTCAGTATGCCTAAATTGTTAATTTAAACGTTAATTATTCCAAAGTATTTTGACGTAATAAACAATTGACTTTATACAATTTTGTATATGTTAAGCGTTAGTACTGCATTTCAATACGGGGATGAAAATGCTGCTAATAGTCTGCCAAACGTAAGCGTCATCATTTGTTTTCCTTCTCGACTTTTCCATCCTACCAGTAATTTTGTCCAAACATTTTAATACCAATATTCTGGGCAATTATGAGCTGAATTCGTGATTCATTAGTTTCAAAACTCACAGATTGTTCCTTTCGCATAATTTCTTGTGTTAAATTTAAGTGACCTACTAAAGTGCCTAATAGATGGAGAAAAAAAATAATAAATCCAACAAAAATGCGTTGATCTGACAACCTCCACTCGAATGATACTTTTGTCATATTATATTTCCTTCCGCACGTTGTGTTTTTCAGTCTCTTTTGCAACATTGATCATACCGTTTGGTGTGATGTATAAATAATGACAGTATTGTTTCTGCTGATGAGATATAAATAACATTCATTACATTACTGTTTTAACGTCGTACAAGAAATCGTGATTAGGTTATTTTTCCGATGTGGACCTGATGATTTTTTTGTCTATAATTGAACTCCAGATGGTTCGCGAACTAAGGAGTCATTTCATCTCCTCTTTATTCTCATAGCTCGGTACTAGCCACAGATTTTTTAGTCGCTTAGTCTCTAACTTAAAATTATTCCAAGATATTTTCACATTAACCTTATGTTACGTTGGACGTAAGAAACATATTTTCTTTATATTTCAAGTACAGAAAATATTGCAAACTTTGGATTCTAAATTTCTAAATATGCATATTCTTATAAATTACCCGACTTTTATGCTCGGAAAGCAAATATACACTCATTTTTGTTGTAATATTCATAACATCTATTTTTAATTCACGGCCCATTTTGCACAATAAACAACATATTGCAAGAAAATCAAAACACAAATAAATTAACTGTCACCCATAAATAGGTCATCGAAGTCAGCGCCAACAAAAAGTCACTACCCTCATGTGTTGGTTTGTTGCCCTCAATGGTGAGGCGGTGGAATGAACAACAATCAACAACATGTTCAAAGCATTTAATAAAACATGTCTTTTGTAAGTTCGTCAGTCGCATTTTTATCTGGATTGAAGTGCGGTGTTTGTGCTCCAAGCCGCAGTTATATGTATAAGGCCAAGACGGCTGTAATCATTTATCTTTAGTTATGTGTATGGGTTTCTGTAATGTTTATACACTTTTACGATCATGAACAAAATTTCTTAATCTAAAGCGCCTTTTTTATTTTCAGCAATATTCTGGAAACTAATGAAGAAACCTCCGTGTGAGAAGAATCTATGATCTATTTACTTTATACGCAAATATTTGCTGTATGTATTTCTATTTTGAAAGAAATGAAAGCATGCAATTTTCAGAACTATGTAGTACAAATAAGCAAGTGGAACATGACAAATATTGAGACTGCTTAGGGCCACTATTACTTAATTAGTATACATTTTATTATTAATAATTGAAGAGGCAGCAGTAGGAAAAGCTATGCAAAATGCACATATTTTTTATCTAGGAATGATTAGTGGTGATATAACAACTGTTGTGGCATGAATTTCAGTATGCGAATAAAAATAGGCAATACGAAAACCTTGGATTCGTAGGAGAAACTTTCCGATCAATTTTTTTAAAAGGACGTATGTTGGGTGCCCAACATGAAGCAAGAGGTTGCTGCGCGGCAGCCTGTTGCAAAATTGCCTAAATGATTGTTCAAATAAATTTCAACGAAGAGTGATGTATAGTAAAGGTTTTTTTTAAGTTTTTTTAGGTCATTTTGAACGCAAAGCTACTAACTTTTCTCTAAAGTTGGCCAATTTCGAGTTATAAGCAATTTAAAGTCTGAAAATGGCCATTTTCAATGATCGGAGACTGTTAAAGTTCAAACTATCCCCTACAAGACCCCGTAGAGTATTTTAGGCTTAGTTTATTTTAAGTATTGTTAATTGATTTTTAATAACGCGAAATGGCTACGCGCGCGTCCTTCTAGCAGACGGAAGCTGTGCGGTGGATTGGGCGTGACTCTGAGCAAAAAAATTGTGATTTGCTTAAAAAAATTGTATAACCTCCGCATCAGGTTACCACACGGTAATCTCTTGATTCACGTTAACAATCGTCCAACAAATGTGATTGTGTGGTGTTAGATTTTCGCCTCGTCTAAAAAAATCAAAAATATTGTTGATTTAAAAGTACGACAGAGCTGAAAATCGTTGCGATTGGTTACAAGTCTTTCCAAAAGTGGAGGCGAAGGAAGTTTCTTACCATATTTTCAACCTAACAAAAAATTCAACAATAAATTTTTTTATTAAAATAACCTTAAAGATGGCCATGAAAATTTCATGAGCCTAAATTTAAGGAAAATAGACTTCTGTCCTTCCTACGCCTATGTGCTTGGCAAACATAGTTAAGTATTGCTATACATATATTTATATATCCCTTAGTTACAATCACGTAGTATTTTGACAAGTGTAAATAATTAAGCTACGGCAAATAATTGTAATACTCTTTATTTAAATTTAGGTATAAATTAAAGCACCAATATAGAATATACATGATGATATCTGAACATTGATAAGACTGTATTAAAACAATCGATAAAACTAGAAATATAAAAAATGATGTGTACCTTGGATATATTGCGAACGTACAAGGTATATACCGTATGTCAAAATTTTTTTTGAATCTGACTCAAAAGCTCGCTAGAGTACAAAATAAAGATAAAATGCATTACAAAAAACATGTATTTTATGTTATACCACATAATGTAGATGTGCAATACACTGATATTTAAAGAATATTATGGAATATATAAAAACTACATAAAGATGATACATTCAGTAGCATATAATTATTGTTGCGGCTGTGGTTAAAATGATTTTCTTTAGATAATTATCAATTCTAGAGTGCTTCCTTTATTTTTGGAACGGATCAAGTTAGCAAGATGGAATTTGAGATAATGAAATTGATGCGTGGTTTTAGCGTAAAAGTGTCAACTTTGAATTTTTCAGATGGAATGGTAGACATGTCACTTAGTATATAAAACATTTGGACTGAGGGGTTGTCAAAGTATTTCTACATTGACTCACTTATTGCCAAACAATAGTGTTTCTCTTTTATACTTTAGCTTTTTGATGAACGAGTCGGCCATTTCTGAAGGTAGGGAACTATATTTTCTAGGATTATCAAGAACTCATAAGAAGCTTCAAAATGATTTTACATTCATTCAATTTAAAAAGATTTTTCAGGATTGTGCACAAACGCGATCTTGAAATTTTATGTCATTTTTACACTAAAATCATCATCCATCAATTTCATCATCCGGAAGTTCCATTTGCTGGTCAAAAAATAAACTGGGGATGTATGACTGGCGCACTAAAGATAAACTTCGTGTAATATCATATCCATTTTTCATACTTTCATGAAAAAAATATTCATGAGATATAACTCAAATCTAGTTTTGATGTTCGGTATCAAAATTCAAAACCATCGTTGGAATAACTTATATGAATCAACTCAACATAATTGAGATAATATAGGCAAATGCCTTAACAAGTTAAAAAAAGAAATGTATAATATAATCACGCTAAACAAAGTTTAATACAATATGTCAATAGTATAAAAAGCGCGACTTAAACATCATTTTAACATTTCTTGGCATCCGCAATTGATTACAGCTCGGAAAGGGCGATTAAAAACAGTGGTAGTATTTCTAGAACAGAAACTACATCAGCAAAAAAACAAGAAAGGACCTTAAATGTATGATGATGAAGAGACAGAGTATTGAAAATTTGCACGCCACTGGCGAACAACGACAACGCATGAATATTCAAAGAACACTGTACAAGGTATACATATATATACATACCGTCTGATTCAAATTCAATCCTCACTATTGGATTTCGGAAACGGTAAGAGATAGGAAGTCGCTTAAATAACTTTATTTGTAGTAGGATTTAAAAATAAATTTCATATTAACATTGCCACTTTTTCTCGTCTATAGAATTTCAATATTATGTTTCGTTTCTTGCTCTCCAGCATCAACTTTATTTTTTCTTATGGATGCTATATTGGATTTTTCCACAAATGAATAGAGATTTTAATTCTGACTCCAAAAATGTATAATGTATTTATTGACATTGACATTCAAAAACCTTAGCGCCGTATCGTCAAATGAATATCTAGGAAATTCTCTTTTTTTTAATAACTAAGGGTCGTATCGTCAGTTGTTCCTACAATTGTAGGACGTCTTTATGGCCTCCTTGATTTTCATAGTTTTCTGCTGATCCGTGTCCGCGCTCTATTTGGAGGTTATGTTAGAAAGAACGCATGTTTTTTAAATAAGTAGTGCAGTCAAAATAAGTATGGAAAAAAATATTTTATATCAAAATACTCAGAAATACATGGCATTTTTGAGTAAAACAAAATTTACGGTTTAAAATTATGTCGGCGATATGGCGCCCTTGAGCCGAAATGCAGGAATCAAGCCTCTCCTGAAATGAGCCCACTGCGTCAGCCAGCATTCGTGCAGGAATTCGGGTTACTTCTCTTCTTATTTCCTCCTTCAAATCGACGAGGGTTGGAGGCTTGATTTGGTAAACTTTTGATTTCAGGTAGCCCAATAAAAAAAATCATACGTTAAAACAGGTCCGGGGAACGAGGGGGCCATGGATATCGCCGGAGAGACTTGATTCCTGCATTTCAGCATATGGCCGAGCGTAAATTTTGTTTTACTCAAAAAAATGGCATGTATTTCTGAGTATTTTGATATAACAAATTTTTTCCCATAGGTACTTATTTTGACTGTACTACTCATTTAAAAAACATGCGTTTTTTCTGACGGACCCTGTATCTATTTGCATCAAATTGAACATGCTTTCGATTTATATTATCTGTTAGATCAGACCGAAAATTACCTACAATTCAAAAAGCCTAATAAGAGCGCTGACGCTAACGCGGACAAGTAGAAATCCAGAAATACCCCAGCCTTTCTGAAGGAGAGATAAGACTATCAAGCAGGCCATGAAGGCGTCCTATAATTGTAAGAACGACTGACGATACGGGCAGGAAAAAATTAGAACGTTTTTTTTGGTATTTCTCTGGAAGTATCTTCGTTTTCAAAACTTTCTAAGCGGCATCTTATTACTTATTTAAATACGCAATTTTGCCCCCATTTAAGCCACTCCGTATCTCTTACCGTTTCAGAGATCCTAATGGTGAGGGTCGAATTTGAAGCACCCGGAATATATATTTATCTATATGTATTATTTTTATCAAGATTATTTGATCTTGATGTAATTGGTATGTTGTCCAAGTCCAAGGTATATAGTAAACAATGTATTTTATTGCCAGTAAAATCTGTAGTAGGTGTGACACATGTTTTGCTAAGAGCCGTATCGTCAGTCGTTCCTACAATTGTAGGACGCCTTTATGACCTCCTTGATTTTCATAGTTGTCTACTGTTCCTTGTCAACGCTCTATTTTGAGATTATGAAAAATACATATTTGCATCAAATTGTTCATGCTTTTGATTTATATCGGCCTGAAATTTCTTACAATTCAAAAAGAAAACATAGCTTCACAGTAGGAGAGCGCTAACGCTGACACGGAACAGTAGAAATCTAAAAATACCCCAGCCTCTATGACGAAGAGAAAATTCTAGGGAAATCAAGAGGCCATAAAGGCGTCCTATAATTGTAGGAACGACTGACGATACGGCCCTAAATGTTCTAGCAGAGTTATTTATAAAACTACCATCATAATTTGTGCGATTTGGTTTTTCGCTATTTCACAGTGTTTTAGGGTAGAGATCGCAGGGGTATACCGTAGTATTGGAGGTTAGAAAACATTGATTTTTGAACTGGATATTCTTTTTTGCTACTTAAATAAATCATACATATCATCTATATTAAACGTAATAGGAGAAGAGAATGGAAGAATTATATTATTATTATATGTTATTTGTATTAAGAAAGAATAGATGAAGAATTCGAGGATTCTGAGGAACAAAATGGGCTTAGAGCAGGCAGGTCGTGCATATTTGTAGATCTGTACAAGGCTTACGACACGGTGCTACTAAGCAACTTTTTCAGCATTTCAAAAGAAAAGCCACAGTTATTACAAAGCGCATCAGACAAGGATGCTCTCTGGCGCCTGTACTTTTCAAAATCTTTTTAGAGGAGGCGCTTAAACAATGGAAGCGAAAATGCCACAATATGAGGCTTAAAATACTCGTAGGGGTAGCGAAACATTGTACAAGCTACTGTTGCTACAGATGACTAGAGGATAAGGATGCTGCATTGTACATGCTGAGCAAATTAAAGGAGTTTTTTTAAATGGGGGGATGGAGATAAAAAATGCTGAAATCAGAATACTTAGTTGCAGGCGATACAGGAATTGATCTGAATTTGGATACTGGCACAGTGAAAAACTGCAAGAAATTCAGACACCTGGAAGTTACAATTTCGGACAACGGAAAGAGTGACGAAGATATTCGGAATAAAATATTACGGGGAAAGCGAGTTATTGAACAATTGAGTCCAGTATTATGAAACGACAAAATCACGAAGACAAAAAGTGATTTTTAGAAGACTATCCTGGAAAATATTTGTATATACAGGACCGAAACATGGGAAGTGAGCCAGCACAATAGGAGTAGACTGAACGCTTTGGAGGTGGACTACAGGAGGCGGAATTATCAGGACTCAATATAAGAGCAATTATGAAATGAGGAAGTAGAGGGGACTATCCTTGACACCGTAGAGACCAAACAACTGATCTGGTATGGTCATATACAGCGGACATGCTAGACTACAGATGGCCCAAAAAATATGGTAATGGATACCTTGTGAACGGCGTAAGCCATCTAGACCAAAAGACTGGCGTCAATACATTAAAATAGCGATGGAACCTAGAGGACTCAAAGAAGGCGATTGGGTTGATAGATCCCTGTGGCGGTAAGGAAGCGAGGAAATATATGTGTGTGTGTGTGTGTGTGTGTGTGTGTGTATGGGTGTGTATCGACTTAGTAAGTAATGATACTCCTCCTAAGTGTGTAATGTTGCTATTTTCCAAATTTTTGTCTTTAGCTCCTGATGGTGATGGCATAGACCATCGAAAGCTTGAGTTTAAGTTAAGAGTGTATTTTTGCAAAACTTTGCCTTCATCTCAAAGAAATTCAAGGATATATATATATATATATATATATATATATATATCCTGACGCTATGATTATAAGTAAATCATATAATCTCCTTATCAAAAGAAAATTTTCAGTTCTAGATTGGATTTTTATCTAACCTCAAATGCTACATAGTTTTCATTCGATTCCATATATTGGTATATTTGTACATTAGAATACTTTAAAAAACCGCTACAAAATTGTGCGTAATCCAAAGTTCTGCGATGATAATGTTTTTTATAAAATCAAAATAGTAATTTAATGTTTGTGTATATGATTGATTTCGATGTTTTTAGCATTATAAAAGTACAATTTACCTCATACGACAGTTATTTACGTTGTAACCTTTACATTCCATTAGGTTTATGAAAACTAAATCGAGTGTTCCCTATTGTGTGGGCGATTGTTGGGTTCATTTTAAAAAGAGAACTGCATATGAACGTATGTCGTTGAGATACAGGATGGTAAAGTTATTAAACATAAATCATATATCATTAATATCTGTAAGTACCATTTTAGATGTATTAATGAAATTTTTATACATATACTACATATCAAGAAGCAATTTTTAATGTTCTAAATTTGTTCAATTTCCACCAGTGGCGTTTGCACGGAATTTTACCCACCTATTTTGGCAGATATTTATGGAGCGCCACCGAATTCTTTTAAAATAAAAACTGTTTTTGAAATCCCCAATCATTACAATCTCGTTAATGTGACGATATCATCATGCAGAGAAATAGCTTTAATTTTTCTAGGTGAAAACGGTGGTGCTGGTGATACAGATTAAATGTTTTTATTTTAAGTGTGGGGCTGACTATATTGAAAACTGTATCTCAAAATTCAAGACGTTTATTACATATGTTTATATGATGTTTTCTTCTTAAAATGGTTCCAAAAATCAACCCCTTAAATATTGACGTTCAATTATCAAACACTCTGTATAGTGAAAAGAAGGTTGGAGCGATGAATAAATCAAAACAGTGGAATGGTGATCTGCTCTCGTATTTTTTTGACATGTACGATTAAAAAAAAAACAAGTGTAATGTTTCTAGACCAGAAAGTACATCCTAAAACAGAATACTTCATTACCAAGAAAGTTAGTTTTATATAATTCTACGCCACTGTCGAGACTCATATCCTTCAAATAATGCTGTGGTGAGATAGGATCACTCCCCTAATATACTACAATACATTGTTCAATGTAAGTCTTCACTAATTTTTGCTTTTTTTCAAAGTAGAAACAAACATTCAAATCAATTATTTTGCAAAAATTCATTTCTCAACATGACGAGTCGTGTAAAATAAATATCCAAAAATGCAAAAGAGATTCCAATAAGTCAGTGTTGTATAAATTATTTTTCGCTGACCATGTGTCTGGGTTCTACGTCACTGGTGCTAAAATGTTTATATGTAGCGATTATGGTGTTAACACTACACGCACGACATTTTGAGGCGACACTTTATCCACTCCGGTGATGTAAAATTTTTTGTCGGATTCGGAATTATATCTTCAACAACCTCTCTATCCCATAAGAGCTTTTCATATTATCCTCTTTTTACCTGTTTTTGTGAAGATACTTACTGCTCCAACTTCAAATTAATGAGGTGCATATTGAAAATTAAATTTATGATCAGTGTCTGAAATACGTAGGCATTTGATATATATTTTACATCTCCTCCATCCTTTTTATCATTGTATCTATTGTACGCGATCTCCTTAGTGTAAGATACTTTTTTATTGTATTTATTTGCGCAATAAAAGATATTTGTATGACTGATAGAGCACTTTTATTATCTGAATCACATATCATTAGACCTGCGGATCCATGTTCGGGATGTACAGTACCATTCAATTAAATTGTACAGTTCATCTTCACTTAATCCTGTTATACAATTCTGTCGTTTTACGAAGGTATATATATATATATACAGGGTGTCCGCAAAGTTGGGGTTTTCCTTTTCAGAAACAACTACCCTCGAAATAACAAAGGTAATGTGTAGTGAAACGAGGGCGACCAAGTAAAAAAAATAAAGGAAAAGTACTCACTCTCCAGTTGACGAGAAGGACTAAGTACGTCTCTGCCTGAAATCGAAAGTTATTCACCCCATTACGCGTGAACGTAGATTCGTCTGTCACCAATATGCACTTCAAAAAGTCCGGATTATTGTCATGTTGATGCAACAACCACTCACAAAACCGCACTCTTGCTGGAAAATCGTCAGGTTGAAGGGCTTGTACACGTTGGACGTTTGCCACACTTTAGTTTTTGATACTTGCACGTCTCTAGCCACGTCTAGTGCTTGTTGAGGGATTCTCGTCTACGCGATTCAGTAGTTCTTCCTCAACTTGCACCATTCATGGTTGTCTAGGCCTCCCACTGTGCCCACCTCGAAATTCCTCCAAATGGCCCGTATCCCTGACTCTCTGGACCAGGTACACAAATCTGCGGGGCCTTGGATGATGTCGTCTAGGGAAACGATCTGCATACACTCGCGACGATTCTGTATCATTTTGAAGACATTCGCCATAAATTAACAACATATCAACGAGTTCATTATTGGTGTATGAGTGTGCCATTATTATTTTTTTTTGAAACGCAATCGATTATACGGGTTCGTTACCTCTATACGCGTGACCCTTTACCGTCGGTTGAAGGTTGCATACTGACCTGACACACTGACCCCGACCCCCGACCCAGTTCTGTCGTCGGGTTCGGCTAGTAGCCGGTACCAGTTTGAGATATCGCGGGTCGCGGCTACAGGACGGTATTCAGATGTTTTTGATGTTGCAGAGCCCTTTATCTCGGTTCCCTTAAGACATTGGTGTATATGGTACTAAGAAAAATTGCTTATGTTTTCAAGATCTACACGTCGTGTAAAGAAAAACCCCAACTTTGCGGACACCCTGTATATGGGGTGGTCCACCCATGTGTGAACGGAATATTACTAATAAACATACATTTTGGAGAAATCCATTCATGGCATGTTATACATGACATTTGAGGGCACATTTCTAAAATATTGGCAATTGTACAGGGTGTTCCAATTTCGACCTACATATCAAAGCTATGATTTTTTAAATGGGATGCTTCAAGTTTTATTGCATATTTGGATAAACCAATTCAAAAGAAGAAGATTGATATAACATACTATGGGGTTTTGGTAATTAGCTACTGAGATGTAAGGTGTTTTGTTCAGAAAAACGGTCCATTTCGACAACCCCTCAATCCTCCATTTTGAAATTTGGAGTGCTGAATTTTATATAAAAAAAACCTACACACGTCAGCTTTCATCTTATTTATTACTTTTTCGAATTTTCCTTTTTGCTCATATAGGGTGGTCAAAAAAGCGAATTGTACTTTTTCTCAAATGTCAAATGCATCACCCTGTATATTTGTAAAAGTTTGAATTCAATTTTTTATAAGCTTTTTGGTATAAGGTTTGATTCAGATAAAGTCACTAGATTTTGAGTTATTAAGCATTTAATAGAAAGCTAAAAATTATTTTTGCATTGGAAAATATGCGACTTTATTAACTTTCACTACTATCAGTAAAATATCTGAAGCGGTTCTGAAAATATTAATTAATTTCCATTTTTTTCCTAAAACTTCAACACCCCGAGTTTTTGTAAGGAAACATTTTTGACATTAGTTTATGAAGCAAACTAACATTAATTTTTCATGTAGATTCACACCCTTAAATATTCGCATATCATTAAGGAACACCCTGTATATATATATATATATTTACATCACCACGTGGATAGGTCATCCTTTCATAAACCAGCAATAAGTCACCTACCAGAAATACTGAATATATATCAAATTTAATTCGTGAATATCCGACACCAAGACACATTGATCCAAGATCAGTTAAAAAAACTGTACATTAACATTTCGGATTTCCATACAAAGTCCGCTATATAGGTATCCCTTTCAAAAACCGTATGATGTGTCCTCTACCGGAATACCCTCCAGATAACAAAGCGGCATTAGGTCCTCCAAAATACTCAGATTAACTAAATACCAGTGGATAAGTCCTCCGTGCAGTGGTGCCAAGTTTCAGTTATTTCTCTTTAGATAATAATACAATTGAAGTCTCCTAGCTCGGGCTTGTATTATTCTATTACCTTCCAAGGATCTCCATTCAGCAACATTAAGTACACTAATTACTCGATCTAGACTATACAAAACATCGCTAGCATGCGAAAGAAGGATGCCCAACTTGTTTCGTAAATTTGTAACTCGTGCAAAAAATGCTTTGACTATGCCCTGAAATTATCGGAACATCGAGCAGCCCACAAGATCAAGGATACCTTCTTCTATCACATGTCCGAGAGATTGTATGTTCTACGGAGCACTTTGCTATCTCCTATCTAACGATGATAAGCGGTGCTGTTTACGACTGGTTGGGTTGATAAAAAGCAAAAACCAAAAAACAACGTTTTTGAGTTTCAAAAATTTTTGAACCCACCATAAAGAAACACTGAACATGACAGAAAATGATCGGAGACCCCCAAAAAACATAAAAAAGAATCTATTATTTCTTATCACGTGTTTACATCTCATCACTCCAATTTCTATTGAAATCGGCGCAGATGCTACTGGGATTATGCACTAATAAAATCGCCAACAGACAAACCGACGGAATTGAAAAACATTGCTTTTTGTGATGTAGATATAAAGCCTTAAAAGCGTAATTCCACACATGGAATATTTGCAATTGAAATACTCTGCTAGCCTCCGGTTCGCAGCATTGAGTCTCCGAAAATACTCGAATTACTTCCCTCCTCCTTTGCCATCATGTGACGTTATTTCTGGATATGGAAATCAAGCTTTATTTGATTTTTTCTAATAGCTCAGAATTAACTATATAGACACGCCAACCAAAAGCCGTATGATACATCGCCCATCAAAATACCGTCCGATTCACAAAAAAACCAGCACTGAGTCTCACAAAATATTCGAATTTACACTGTTAGATCAGTGTTAGAAAGCAGTGCTGAGTCGTCCACAATACCCGAATTAACAGAACGGCGTCATATCGGTCTACCGATCACTTGAATTCCATTCCGTCTATAAATCAGGTGCGTCCGAGTAGGATAGAGCTATGTCTATCTTTTATCTATGTTCTGAGAATTCATGGACATGCAAATCTGTTGTGTACTCAAGAGTGTGCCAAGCAAAACATGTCACAAATGACATGGAACCACTCGCATCCTTTATGGGACATACACTTGGTAACCACCGTGCATCATATCGATTATCAGATGACGTCTACCAAACGGCTAGTCTCTCCAAGAATCTGACGTTGATGGAGAAGGCCGAGGCCGGTCATTTACAAAAGAATATCGCTAAATTGCATCTGGACGAGAATTTGATATCAGAAGCACAGCAAGATAATAATCACCCAGAACCTCTATATCAGTATGAAGATATCCAAGGACCGTATCCAGATCCGGAATCTCAACAAATGGATATAATTTTTCCGAAGAAAAATACCAGAGTTCTAGTTCCTTGAACTAAAGATCAGAGAAAGGTAGTCTTAGCTCACTTTTAAAATCGCATTTAGGCTAAAAGGTCCCCCCATCGCGAGTTATACTAAATTATTACATCGTTCAATAAACTAGAAGTTAATTATGAACTTAAATTGTATCACAAACTATAAAGTATAACCATTTTTCTACTCAACAACATAATCAGATTCACAATTTATTCATGCATCATTCGAATCGCCTTTGACTAAGAAATGTTTAAACTTTTTTGTCAAAGATAAAATAAAGAAAAAATGTCGATTGGTGCGTTGTTAGGGCTGTATGGTATGGCATTCTGAACTAATCCATTTACTCGAAAATGCGCCATATCAGATTTCTAGCTTTCCTAAACGTTAAGATATTTTTCTGTGGAAAGCGATTCGAAAATGATTTACGGGTTGAAAAGCTGACGAATATTTGAATTTTAATGACAATTATTTTGTTAAGTGCGAACATTGTCATACTTTCGTGATGTCAAGAGCAACGACATGAGCCTCACCATAAGCCTGGATGAGTTTACTCCACAATGCGTGACATAAGCTAGGAGGTCTCCTGTGGATTGGTGCCGGAAACCATACTGCCTGTCGCTAATCAAGGTGTGACGTTCGAGATAGTCCAGAAGCTCGCGATGTATGCACCTCTCCATCACCTTACTTATAACAGAAAGCAGAGCTATAGGCCTGTAGTTATAAGGGTCGGTCTTAGATCCTTTTTTTGGGACGGGTTGGACATGAGCAAATTTCCAGTTTTCTGTGAAGGTGCCGGATTCATAATAAATCTGGAAGAGACACGAAAGAACTGGAGCAAGCTGCGCTGCACACCTCTTCAGTACAATGACAGGAATCAAGTCCGGACCAGAAGCTTTGTTGATGTCGAGCGAGAAGAGCACTCGTCTTACGGTCTCATGCCTGAATGTTACCTCCTGCATAGTGCAGGGAACCCTTTGAATTGACGGCACTTGGGCGTTGGGGGGGACGTCCGTGGTGGAGTTTTCAGCAAAGATCTTGGGCCTTTGAGTCGAATACAATAGTTTCCATCCTGACACGTAAGTGGTGGCAGGCTACTACTGTGTGAGAAATTCTTTTCAATCTGCCTGGCCAGCGTCCAGAAAGACCGACTGCCATTGCGCCGCGACATCACCCTGTGCCTAACTTTTATATCGTGCTGGTTTTTGGCATTGCGAACCGCTTCGTTATATTTGTTTCTGGACTCGACGTCGGCTTGTCTGTTCTCTACAGTGGGGTTTTGTAAGAAGGTTCTGTGTGCCTTGATCTTCTGCTGGCGAGCAGTGTCACACGATTTGTTAAACCAGCCGTTGGACCCTGGTTTAGGCACCTTTACTGTGTGAGGGATGTATTCGTCCATTCCGACATGGATAATTTCTGTTATCGAAGAACAGACAGCCGACGCATCCGTGTCAGTGGAACAGACATCTCTCCAAGGAAAGTTAGAGAAGAAGTCTCTGAGCCCCTCCCAGTCGGCATGTCCGTAATGCCAAGTTTTGCGGCCTGTACGAGTTTCTGCTGCCACAGCAAGTTGTGACCGAAACCTAACCTCCACAACACCGAGGTCTGAGTTACCCAGGGGGAACAGGACAGCAGTGCTGTAAGGGACAGGATGCGTGGTCAGAAAGAGATCCAGCAGGCTACTGGCGTGTGACGAGACGCGGGGGAAAAAAGTAGGGCTTGTCACTAGCTGGGTCAGCCCTTGAGTAAGAGCGAATGCTTCGACTGCACGACATGCTGCATCGGTCTTGTTTGAGCCCAACCAAAGCTCATTATGGGCATTGAAATCACCGAGAAGAACTATCTCTGAAGCGGGGTATTTAATGTTCAGGAAGTCGATCTGAAGGTTTATTGATAATAACTAACACCTAGCCAAATCGAGATTCACCCCATTCCCTCAGCCCCCTACCCCCAAAAATTATTCGAAAAACGATTAGGGAGCTCTAAATATTCAGAAATAGTTTTAAACGATTTTTAGTTTTGTCGTTGTTTAATACTAGCTCCGCCGCCCGTAACCCCCGCCACCAAAATTCACAGCCCTAAAATTTTTCTGGAGGAATGTCTGAGACATCCGGAAACGAGGTTTGACCATTTACTGTTACTCCACCGATTTCCGAGAATATTCAAGGTTCTTTGTACATGGCATAATAAGCAACCTAAAGCAGATTTTTTTATGATTACAATAATTCCTGTCAATACGTATCGCTCGGGTTACCTATCCTATTTTCTGCTCGAATCCACTTTCCTCCTTTTTGCGGATTTTGCCCATTATTTTCCTACTTGTTGTTATATACCGTTCTCCGCATGATCATATTCTCTTTATATATATATATATATACGTCTTGGTATCAAAGTCAGACCAATAGGTATTCCATACAACCCGCTACACCATGAAATACTGGTTGCATCTCCATTTCCGATGTATATAAAGGTTCAATAGGGTATGACTTAACGAATTTCAGCCTTATACAGAGTAATTTCCCGCACAGTAAAATTTTTGGCGCGAAATCAAAACCTAGTATATATACATATGCTTCACGCATTCCTGAACCGCTGGTCCTCTCTATCCTACCTGAACCAAATCCCAGCGGCTTCCTAGTTGAACAAACGAACCTGATCCATGCAACGTTGCCAAGCGCTACTGGAATCCTTGGTAGTACTGTACTGTCATTTACGACCAGATCAGTTCATCGCGTAAGTAGGCAACATCATATCATTAATTTGCATGGATGAGTAGTGAGAAATTCCTTGTCGGAACAGGCTGACAGAGAAATACACAACATGCTTTCAGTTATGATTAGCAAAAACCAAGGGACATCCTTTCTCAAGCAGATACGTTGGCCAACCAATCGGGCATAAAAAACTACTACTCAAGGTATGTCGCACTGTCTGTCCGCTAATCCTTGATCCCTCTATAACAGAAGTAGTGGTCGGATTTTGTTAAAATTTCTAGACAAGGTAATTACGCTGCCAAGAAAAACCTTTATGCGTTTCAAAAATCGGTCTAGTGGCGGCGAGGTTATCGCTAAAAATATCGAGAGATAGAAATTGCTAAGGCTTCGTTTTCTAACGTCTCAGAGATTCGTCATTCTCATCATTGGAAATTTTGAAACGGGATAAGTTTACCGCCAATTAGACATATTTCATGCACCATGAATATCCTCGAGTTGAGTTAGGACCTTTAAATTCGGAGTAATGGAACAGAGCATGAATATATGTTGACATAAAAGAAACAGTTGATTTTTTTAATATGGCGGCTATGTTGTATTAATCTTCTTTTTTTGGGAGGACCTATCCAAATAGGTTATAAAATATGAAACATTTCATTTTTAGATCAGCGGCAGTCAAGGTATCTTCAAACACGGCAAAAAACAATTGAACTTTATTTTCCAGGCTACTGATTACACTCTATTTTTAGGAGCGATAAAAATTGTGGGTGGTTATATATGTATAATTAATTTTTTGACAATGGTAATATATAACATTGCTCATATATCAAACGTAATTTGAGAATGAGTGAAATTGGGGTTGGCTGTTGTGGGATTGGGTATATCCTAATGTCAAACCGCAATAAAAGCGCGAAGATTATGGAGTTAATCTACTTGATATGTCTTATGACCATTCTATCGCCAAAGCACCTAGGGGATTATCTTAAATGTTCTGGATAACAATATTTCTTGAAATGTATTTTATTATATTGTGATATTTGACCAAAATACATATGTTTAATAAAACTTCATAAAATATAAAAGTGACTAAAACAACATTTGTACTCTTCTGGCGTTACAGATAACATAGGTCCTATATTATAATATGTACTACACTCGATCACCGAAATCAAAAAGACAAGCAAGACACTCATTTCAAAATAAACCAATAAATACTCTCAAATGTACATATACATCCTTGTACTCAATTGACGTTACTCAAGTTCTACTTTGGAAAAACCTTCCTTCATGAAAAATAAAACTTAAAAACGTTACTATAGCGTAACATTCGATTAAATGTGACTAACATAAAATTTTTACTGAACGCGTTACAGATAATATACGTACTATACATGTACATACCTGCTGTACTTGGAAACAGAAATGAAAAAGACTAGCGAAAAACTCAATACAAAATAAAATAAATAAATACTCTGGAGCTAACATATAGTCTTGTACTTAATTGAGATCTGTCAAGTCCTACTTCATCGAACCTTACTACGTTTAAATAATAAAACTAAAAATCGTCAAAAATATGAAAATAACGGAAACATGCGGCAAAAATTCAAGGTGTCATTCCTTTGTCTATTATAAGAATATTTTGTCCTATGATGATTTCTGAAATATTCATTTTTTCCGAAGATACAGGGTGATCAAAATTTGCGACAGTAATAACATTTTACTACCAAAAAATGCATGGAATGTTGCTCAATCTACAATGAATGTTCGAAATGACTTCCTCTAGCCTGGATAACAGGCATTCAATCTTCTCGTCATTGAGTGCCCAACTCTTCCAAGCCCACCAGGGTTGTTTCTAATCGAGTTACATGTAGGAATTGTCCGATTTCGCAATTTATCGAAATTCTCTACTGGAGTAGCGTGAACTAAACTGGGTGTAACTCGATTAGAAAAACAGCCCTGGTGTGTTTGAAAGAGTTTGGCACTCAATGACGACAAGACTGAATGCTTGTATAAAGGCAGGAGGAAGTCATTTCGAACATTCATTGTACATTGAGCAATATTACATGCACTTTTTGGTAGTAAAATGTTTTTACTGTCGCAAATTTTGATCACCCCGTATCTTCGAAACAAAGGAGGATTCCAGAAATCATCATACAACGAAATATTCTTTTAATAGGATAAGCAATAAGCCCTTGAATTTTTGCCGCATGTGTACCAAACACCCTGTATTTTATGAACATTGCTCATTTGAGCTACAGACTTCCAAGCACGATGACTAAAAGTGTAGCAGTTTACCAGTATACATATTATACACAACAGCTTTAATGGATGACCACTTCCGGTCCTCAAATTCACCATACTGTACTACAAAAGTTTCTACTTCGAATTGCTTAGGTGCTCGTTTCTGTCTTATATGCTGTGCAAAATACTCGGCAATAATCTTTTTTTGTTCACTAGACCATGGCTGTTACTTAACGGGCATTCTCTGTTGGTGTTGCTGTGTCACTGTTGAAGTTGAGACTGATTCATTAGCAGCATTCGTCGCCTCGGCTGCATGAAGCCGAAAGAATTTTTTCCGTCTCTGTGACACAGCTTTCAAATTCGGTTTCTTTGATTTCAAGATCAATCGACTTGTACATCTCCACCTTTATCTGTGCAACTTCTGCCGGTCTTCCTCTGTTCAGAAGTATAATTTGAGAGTAAAGGGTTTCCTTCAGCGTGCTGTAAGCAGCTCTGTTTTTATTATCAGTCTGAAGGTTTTCAAATGCCGTTTGAGCTTTTATTTCAAGATATTCTTTGAGTTTTTTTATGTCTGACGTTAAAGGCAATAGCTCTTCTTTATTCCACTTTTGCGAGTTTAAGTTTGCTCCTGCTTGTGCGCTGACTTCATCTGCCCACTGAGACTCGATGAGGGTTTTCAAAACTTTTAATTCCTTTCTTCGTTCCTTGGTATTATCTATTTGTAACATGTAAATACATGCTAGAATGCTAGAAGTGCCGATTTTTTTATAAGTGTTCCAAAATTCAAAGCTACAGTCCGTGACTCATACCTATCAGTCTCGGCATTGTAACAACCTATTTTGTTAACTCCATTGATGATTAGTTGAAAATGCTTTTGTCTCAGTAAATCGGTAAGTTCCTTTATTTCCTCATTTGCTTCCCTGGCAAATATTAATAGCTTGGCCAACCTTCTTACATTCTGTCGCATAAGTACGCATAATTACAAATTAGTTGATCTTTTTTTGCAGTAAGAGCTATTTCATCTGCTCTCATTCGAGGAAAATGGTATTTGATTTAGCAATTCGTCATGTTTGTAGGTTAATCCCATTAAGAGAGCTGCCTGCCCATCAATCTGGGCACTCTGCCTTGTTTTCGCTGAGCTTTCGGGTCGGCATATGCAGTTTTTAGTATGTCGGTACAAATGTTTTTTCTTGTAAAAACCGTAACAATACGGACAAGGTAAAAAATCACTATCTGATGATAGTTTATCTTGAGATGACCGATACACCGGTCTCAATTTTGTGTTAGATCTGTTTCGCAAGTAATTCCCCCCGTTTTTCCAATCTCGTAATTGCATTTCTTCTATCTTTTCATTTAGGTTTAAACGACAGTATGCGTTGGACATCAAATTCATTTTCATGCCACGTAGAAATATGTCTACTAAAATGAGACACATCTTTTTCACAATAAAAACAGTGTGTGGGCTTATCCTTGTAGTGCTTTTTCTCTGTTTATTCTACAGTATCCTGGAAACAGAATATTTCTTATTATATTCAATAATGCCATCTGCAACCTGAAAAAAGGTAATAGTCAAGTCACAATATATATCTTGAAATTGGAAAGTTCGAAGTTTACGGAAAGTACAGGCAAGCTGGAGAAAATTAAAACCTAGACATTCTAACACAGAATTATTTGAAATTTTCGAAATACTTCACATTTTTGAAATTTTTGGAATTTTGGATATTTTTGAAATTTTGGGAATTTTTGAAGTTTCTGAAATTTTTCAAATTCTTGAAAATTACAAAATAGATGAAAATTTTGAAATTCTTGAACTTTTCAAAATTCCTAAAGTTTTTGAAATTTTTGGTATTTATTCCCATTTATACATGACTATGAAAACATCTTTCCCATCAATACATTGGTAGAATGTAGAACCAACAAGTTCTACCTACATACATGGTCTGATCAAAATTTAGAAAGCCAACCTCTCATGTTCCTACTACTAGACTACTTAAAGGACATAAATTCATGAATTATGAGCGTAATGTACTTGTAAAGAATAGTTCAACTTACCTTCGATCTTTGCTAATGACATAATCTTTTTCGTTCGCTGAGACATGACTGCACTGACACTGGAATAATGACTAACACAACTCAAATACTAGACGAATCCAGCGCGACAGCGCGACGGTTGCCAAATGGAAATGGCTCAGGTTTATTGATAAACCTCCCTTCCCCCTTGTATATGTTTATATAGGGGGGCTGCGACTAGCGCCACCATCCCAACTAAATTTCTATGAGTTTCGTACTTATCTGAGACACCTAGTTGCCAGCTTTTGTCACTCGTACCGTCTACATTTCACCCATCAAGGTACGTTGCAGACGATGAGAGTATCCGGCAACATCACATCTAATAGGAGCTTTGAGTTTATTAAGCTAACAACCTTCATGTAAGAGGGCGTTTCGAACCTGAGCCATATACAGGGTGGTCCATAAGTCCTTTGAGCTGGAAAAAAAGGAATAAAACCAAACTAGTTACATTATGAATAATTATTATATTTTGTTATCATCTTTATTGAATGGGAATTATGTTTTAAAAATCACATCGTCTAAATGCAATCCATTACGATCACGGCACTCATATAAACGACGTCTAAAATTGTCGATGACTGCGCGGCAAGTCAACACTGTAATGCTTGCCATTTCTCTTCGGATATTTTCTTTCAGGACATCAACTGATCGCGGAGTGGTGTCGTACACTTTACTCTTGAGGTAGCCCCATAAACAGAAGTCCATTGGGGTCAAATCTGGACTACGTGGTGGCCAGGAAATGTCTCCTCTTCGAGAAATTACTTTGCTGGGAAAAAGTTGACAGACGACGGGCATAGAAGTGTTGGAGGTGTGGGCAGTTGCTCCGTCCTGTTGAAACCAGGTCTGCGTATTATAGCCTGTAAAATTCTGCAACGCTGGTGTCAAAAACTCTTCTATCATTGCAACATACCGCTCCGAAGTAACAGTTAATGCGCGACCTCTGTCGTCCTCAAAAAAATAATGGCCTACGATGCCATGCGCTGACATAGCAGCCCAAACTGTAACTTTAGGGCTATGTAATGGCTTCTGATGCTTACGCCTTGGATTTTCGGGGCTCCAATAACGGCAATTTTGTTTATTTACATGCCCGTTTAAATGGAAGTGAGCCTCGTCCGAGAACAACACATCATTGAGCGAAGAAAATCGATTCAACATTTCATTCGCAAAGTTTAGTCTCTGAATAGCGTCATTATCTTTTAATTCCTGCACTAACTGAATTTTGTAAGCGTGCAGACGTAAATCTTTCCTTAAAATCCGCTGTAAAGATGTTCTGGGTACGTTTAGTGCACTGGAACGCTTACGAGTAGACTGGGTAGGATTTTGACGAACAGACTGTGCCACAATGTTGATGTTTTGTTCAATACGAGTTGTCCTTGGTCGACCCCACCGCTGTTTATCTAACGTCGAACCAGTCTCTTCGAACTTAGCAACCCAGTTCTTAATCGTTTGAGCTGTTGGACACTTTGTAAAATTGTGTAAATTGTGGTATTCTCGATATTTACGCCGCGCAATGGTTGCCGAATCATTATTTTGATAAAACGCGCGCACACAAAAAGCACGATCCGCTCCAGTGAAACACTCCATGGCGACTGAATTCCCAGACACTGAAGATACTGCCCCCACCTCGCCCGCGCCGCTCACGCTCACCCGTTGAATTTTATTCAAATTTGAAATTTCAAAGGACTTATGGACCACCCTGTATATGGCTCGGTTTTGTTTCTCTGGCTCAGGTTAGTCTGTTCCAGTTACTATAATTGGCTCAGGTATGTAGTGTGCCGGAATATATATATATATATATAAAATTCGAGGTCTTCTAGTCATTTTATACTACTAGAGCCAACCTACACATTGTAGTGTATATATACAGTCCCTTGCCATATTATTGGACTCATGCTTAAAAATGAAGTTTTCCTGGCTTATAACACGCCAGTAGACATTTACAAAGCTTATCCATGATGAAACATCAAAATTTATTATAAATACAACAAATGTCACATAGAAAATTAGAAATTTACATGAAAATGGAATCTTTTCACATGAAAATACATTTTTTTGCAAAAATCAGTATTTTGTATGACCACCTTTCGCAGCCAACACAGCTTCAACGCGACGTGGCATACTGCTTATACAGTTTTGAATTTTTATTTTGAGCTCTGGGTTATGTTTCCAAGTGTCATTAAGTATATTGATCAATTCTTGTTTGGTTGTAGGGGCTTTCATCGTAACCTCAGATTTCAAAAACTCCCAGACGTTCTCGATGGGGTTCATGTCAGGCGAATTTCCTGACCAGTCGAGAATATCTACTTTTTTTTCAGCTAAAAATTTTGTAATTTTTTGTGCACGATGGCAAGGCGCGCCATCATGCATAAAAATTGGCTTTTCTCGTTTGTTGAACCATTTGTTCACTTGAAGGAGCAGCTGGGTTTCCAAAACTTCGTGATATTTTTCGGCATTCATTGTACCATCGACAACGTATAAGGCCCCTGGTCCCTTATAACTGATAACTGACCATACCATTACCGAAGGAGGATGTTTAATGGTCGGCACAATGCATTCTGGCTTATATTTCTCATTTGTCCTTCGCCGTACAAACTACGACCAATACTTGGAAAATCGACTCGTCCGAAAAACATACCTGAAAAACGTCATAGAATTTAGATTAAACAATATCTACAGTACAAGAACGACTTGAATATATACTAAGTGACATATAAATCCGAACACCCAGTTTAAATGGTTTGATTTTAATAAAATTTTGTATAAGTACTTAATGAAGCATAATAAGTAAATGATAAAAATTTCAAAATGATTGCACTGCTTTAAAGCCCTTTGACCTTTAATAATGTGTGGATGCACCCTGATGTGCTACGCATTCTCCAACGCGCCTAGGCATGCTTCTGATAGGTGGTCAATGTCCTCCTGTGGTATCTCATTCCAGGCAACCACCAACTCCTCTCGAAGTGCTTCTAGAGTCTGAGGAGGACGTTGCAAATTGAGCAATCTCCTACCCATCATATCCCACACGTGCTCAATTGGGGATAAGTCGGGAGATCTTGGTGGCCATGGTAACAATGTGACATCATTATGTTGAAGGAAGTCTATTGCGACTCTTGCAACATGTGGTCGGGCATTATCTTGTTGGAAAGTTGGATCTGCCAGGGTGTCAAAAGATGGGGTGCTAGAACTTCGTGGATATAACGCTGCGCGTTCATGTTACCTCTGATGAAGATTAACGATGACCTGGAACCATAAGCTATAGCACCCCAAACCATAACTCCAACAGTGTGATGAACATGTCTTTCAACAAAAAACTGTGGATTCCTCCTTTCACCACGTCGCCTTCTAACCCTGGCACGACCATCGTGCATGCCTAAGCAAAATCGAGACTCGTCACTAAAGACAATACTGTTCCATTCCTGATCCCAGAGTGACCGTTGTCTGCACCACTCAAGGCGATTACGTCGGTGTTCTCGAGTTAAAGGGGGGACCCAGTGTGGCCGGTATGAAAACAAGCCAAAACTTCTCATTCGTCGGTAAACACTTCGCATGCCGATAGGTCTTCCGTGTTCTGCAAACCATTCATTTGCAATGGACCTGGTAGTGGAGAAACGGTCCCTTAAGGCCAATAATCTTAGGCGGCGATCTTCACGGTCTGTTGTTCTACGGCGGCGTCCGGTGCCCTTGCTCTTTGCGTACGGCCTTCTCGAAGCCATGCCTGACAACACCTAACCACAGTGTCTACACTTTTTTGCACTCTAACTGCAATTGCCCGAAAAGAAAGTCCAGCTTCCCGAAGTCCCACTATACGGCCCCTATCAAACTCACTAAGTTGACGAAATCGTACAGGTTTCCGTACTCTAGGCATCGTAACCGATAGTAAAGGATGTCAAGAACCAAAATCCGCCAACGTTGATTCTTTACTGCGGCTGAAATATTCATTTTTAGAGCGTTAGTAAATTAAAAAAAAGCAGTATAAAAACCGGAATGTCCAACTGATAATTCTGAAAATTTTTTCACTTGTTATTTACAGTAAGATAAATACATTCACCAACTTTTATTAAAATAAAACCATTTAAACTGGGTGTTCGGATTTATATGTCACTTAGTATAGTTATATAGACCGCCGTGATTCTAGCAACAACGGCCAGCCAGCAACAAACGATAGTCCCTCTTCTCACCAGCGGCCGCGTCGCGCTGGATTCCATCGCGCGTCGCTACAGCAGCGAAGCCGGCGCAGCGTAAGCAGGCGGTGCGGCACCGTCTTCCCATGTAAAACGGTGTTATAGTCAGTGGCGGCTCGTGAGGTAGTGCCACGGTGCCATGGCACTACCTTGTCTTCTTCAAAAAGAATATTTTTTTCAATCTTCAATGTTTTACTTTATTTTCTGCTTTTTCATTTTTTTTGGTATAAATTATATGAAGTGACAACACTGACAACACCGCAAGCACCCGCCCGCACCCGACCGACGCGACGAGACGGAAAGCATGCCTTGACCTTGACGTCATCAACTTGTGCCAATTTTTTGCCGGCCCAAGTAAAAAGAGAGAAATTTTACCAGCATCGCATACGAGCGACAGCGATAACGCTACGCTAGACATTTTTATATGAGGTGAATAGCGAAAGACAAGTATAATTTGTGCCAGGCACATCATCATTCGTAATTCGTTATCAAATGATATCGGCGGTGTTTTTGTTCGGTCGGTCGTTTCGTTATGATTACGTCTAGTGCTGATTTCGGTCTTTTTTTACCTGAAAAGTGAGAAATAACGTTTTTGTTTTAGTACGTCTAGTGTTAATGAACTGCTCTGTTTTGTGATCATATTTTTTACTGTTTTATTAAAACTAGTGAAAATGAATAAAACGGGATATTAAAAAACTCATTTAGTGGTTTTTCGCTGGATCCAAAACTGCAAATTAAAGAATTAGGACGGCCAATACCCGATTTAAAAATTGAGAAACAAAGTGGTAGCGGACAAAAATCACGCTGTCGCAAATTTAATAAAAATGTGTGCGATAAAAACAGCTGGATATGTGGTTGTGAAGAAACGAATAAACTATTTTGTTTTGTATGTGTTCTATTTGGAGGTGACGAGACTTGGTCAAAAAAAGGTACAGACGATCTTATACATATATGGGATAAAATGAAGACCCACGAAAAATCTAAAGTCCATATGAATAATGTTTTTAGCTTTTCTATTCTTGGTAAATTAAATATAAGGACTCAACTCAATTCGGCTTATCGCAATGATCTAATTAAACATAATAATCAAGTGGATAAGAATCGATATGTATTGAATAAAATTATTAATTGTATAAGGTTTTGTGGAGCATTTGAGTTAGCCTTAAGGGGCCATGATGAAAAGGAAAATTCGGAAAACAGAGGCATATTTAAGGAGCTGGTGAATTTTAGCGCCGAATTAGACAACGAATTGAAAGTCCATATTCAAAGTGCCAAACTTTTTAAGGGTACCTCAAAAACAACTCAAAACGAGCTTCTTGAGTGCATGCTAGATGTTTATCATGAAGAAGGAGATTGCAAATTCTCCTTTTGTTGCAGTAATTGCCGATGAAACGACGGACGTAGCCTGTGAATTTCAGTTAGTTATTATTTTCAGATATTTGTGTAAAGGACAACCAGTTGAGAGATTTTGGAGATTTTACGTCCCCGACGGACACGATGCCAAATCAATCGCTGCATGCGTTTTAAATGTTGTAAATCCATTACTAGATCAAAATCCAAACAAATTAATAGCTCAAAGCTATGATGGTGCGTCTGTTATGAGTGGTGAATTGAATGGCGTTCAAAAAATTATTAAGGAAACTTATCCACTTGCAAATTATGTTCATTGCTATGCACACCAGTTAAATCTAATTATGACAAGCGCATGCTCTGTCAATAAGCAGGCTAGAATATTTTTCCATAATTTATCTGGATTGTGCTCTTTTTTTCGACGTCTGCTCAAAGAACAAAAATTTTGGATGAAATAGTTAATCGCAGATTGCCAAGATCTTCCCAAACACGTTGGAATTTTCAGTCACGAGGTGTTCATACAGTTTATGAAAATAGGAAAGACCTGATTGAAGTTATGGACAATATAGAAAGTACTTCACGCGATTCTTCGTCGATTAATCAAGCCAATGGGTACAAATTAAAGCTGCAAGATACAAATTTTGTATTTTGGCTAAATATTTTCCATAAAATAATGCCACATGTTGAAATTGTCTTTAACCAATTACAAAAAGTATGCACCGATTCTGTTAAGGTCAAAAATGATTTAGAGAATTTTGAAGCAGCAATTCAAACTATACGAGAACAAATGGATAGCATTATTGACGAGATTGAACGAGTTCAGAGAGAAACTGATGAACCGGCAAGAAAAAAAAGGCAAGTTGAAGAAGGCAGCAAAAAACGGGAAGCGTTAGAAATATGCGATGCAGTATTATCGCAAATAAGAACAAGATTTAACTTTTCTGGGCATTTAGTTGCTTCTAATTTATTTGTGTCTGAAAAGTTTTCTGTTTATAAACATCAGTTTCCTGAAGCACATTTAAATGACACATGCACACAATTTTCATTTTTAGACAAACACAGGCTTAAAACTGAGTTACAAGTATTATATCAGAGAGAAGAATTGAGTACTACTTCTGGAGCTGTTCCACTATCCATTTTATTGAACGAGGAAGGATTAAATTGTACGTTTCAAGAAACTCTTAAGCTCTTAAGTATTTTAATCACTATACCGATGTCAACATCTGAAGCAGAACGCTCTTTTTCAATGCTGAAACGGATTAAAACTTTCCTCAGAAACACAATGAAGGAAGAAAGGCTTAGTGCTTTAGGAATGCTGTCTGCAGAAAAACATTTTGTTAGTGGCATTGAAAATTTTAATAATAAGGTAATCGAAAACTTTGCTACCAAAAAAGAAAGAAGAATGGACTTCATATATAGAAAACTTTGAAGTTATAGGTACTTCTCCACACTTGTTTTATAATTTGGTGCGCGTGTGTAAATAGTTTTATTTTTGATTCTTTTTTGGACATATACATTTATTGAACCTCAAGAACTTTGACCACTAACTATCAGGGGTAAGTTATAAGTTATTCTTTACAATTTTGAATCGATTAAAAATTATGGCTTCCATTCTGGCACTACCTCACTGAATTGGCACGAGCCGCCACTGGTTATAGTATCTAAACAAAATTATAGTATACATTGTGTGTTGTCAGTGTTATCACACTATCTATCACATTCCGTGACCGGGGCATATTAAGCCTACCAGAGGGAGCGAAGGTTACCTATACGAAACGCACAAGGAAATTTGAAAATTAAAATTCTCAATTTTTCTTCAAATCAACACCAGTTTTTTTTCACGAAAATCAATGCTACAATACATTCTTCATATCCGGGATCGATTACATCTATACATTTATTGAACCTCAAGAACTTTGACCACTAACTATCAGGGGTAAGTTATAAGTTATTCTTTACAATTTTGAATCGATTAAAAATTATGGCTTCCATTCTGCCACTACCCCACTGAATTGGCACGAGCCGCCACTGGTTATAGTATCTAAACAAAATTATATACATTGTGTGTTGTCAGTGTTATCACACTATCTATCACATTCCGTGGCCGGGGCATATTAAGCCTACCAGAGGGAGCGAAGGTTACCTATACGAAACGCACAAGGAAATTTGAAAATTAAAATTCTCAATTTTTCTTCAAATCAACACCAGTTTTTTTTCACGAAAATCAATGCTACAATACATTCTTCATATCCGGGATCGATTACATCTCGTGGCCGGGGCATATTAAGCCTACCAGAGGGAGCGAAAGTTACCTATACGAAAAGCACATGGAAATTTGAAAATTAAAATACTCAATTTTTCTTCAAATCAACACCACTTTTTCTTCACGAAAATCAATGCTACAATGTATCCTTCATATCCGGGATCGATTACATCTCGTGGCCGGGGCATATTAAGCCTACCAGAGGGAGCGAAAGTTACCTATACGAAACGCACATGGAAATTTGAAAATTAAAATTCTCAATTTTTCTTCAAATCAACACCACTTTTTTTTCACGAAAATCAATGCTACAATGTATCCTTCATATCCGGGATCGATTACATCTCGTGGCCGGGGCATATTAAGCCTACCAGAGGGAGCGAAAGTTACCTATACGAAAAGCACATGGAAATTTGAAAATTAAAATACTCAATTTTTCTTCAAATCAACACCACTTTTTCTTCACGAAAATCAATGCTACAATGTATCCTTCATATCCGGGATCGATTACATCTCGTGGCCGGGTCATATTAAGCCTACCAGAGGGAGCGAAAGTTACCTATACCAAACGCACATGGAAATTTGAAAATTAAAATTCTCAATTTTTCTTCAAATCAACACCACTTTTTTTTTCACGAAAATTAATGCTACAATGCATCCTTCATATCCGGGATCGATTACATCTCGTGGCCGGGGCATATTACGCCTACCAGAGGGAGCGAAAGTTACCTATACGAAACGCACATGGAAATTTGAAAATTAAAATACTAAATTTTTCTTCAAATCAACACCACTTTTTCTTCACGAAAATCAATGCTACAATGTATCCTTCATATCCGGGATCGATTACATTTCGTGTCCGGGGCATATTAAGCCTACCAGAGGGAGCGAAAGTTACCTATACGAAACGCACATGGAAATTTGAAAATTAAAATACTCAATTTTTCTTCAAATCAACACCACTTTTTTTCACGAAAATCAATGCTACAATGCATCCTTCATATCCGGGATCGATTACATTCCGTGGCCGGGGCATATTAAGCCTACCAGGGGGAGCAAAACTTATCTATTCGAAACTCACATGGAAATTTGAAAATTAAAATTCTCAATTTCTCTTCAAATCAACACCACTTTTTTTTCACGAAACTCAATGCTACAATGCATCCTTCATATCCGGGATCGATTACATCTCGTGGCCGGGGTATATTAAGCCTACCAGCGGGAGTGAAAGTTACCTATACGAAACTCACATGGAAATTTGAAAATTAAAATTCTCAATTTCTCTTCAAATCAACACCACTTTTTTTCACGAAAATCAATGCTACAATGCATCCTTCATATCCGGGATCGATTACATCTCGTGGCCGGGGCATATTAAGCCTACCAGAGGGAATGAAAGTTACCTATACGAAACTCACATGGAAATTTGAAAATTAAAATTCTCAATTTTTCTTCAAATCAACACCACTTTTCTTTCACGAAAATCAATGCTACAATGCATCCTTCATATCCGGGATCAATTACATCTCGTGGCCGGGGCATATTAAGCCTACCAGAGGGAGCAAAACTTATCTATACGAAACTCACATGGAAATTTGAAAATTAAAATACTCAATTTTTCTTCAAATCAACACCACTTTTTCTTCACGAAAATCAATGCTACAATGTATCCTTCATATCCGGGATCGATTACATCTCGTGGCCGGGGCATATTAAGCCTACCAGAGGGAGCGAAAGTTACCTATACGAAACGCACATGGAAATTTGAAAATTAAAATTCTCAATTTTTCTTCAAATCAACACCACTTTTTTTTTCACGACAATTAATGCTACAATGCATCCTTCATATCCGGGATCGATTACATCTCGTGGCCGGGGCATATTACGCCTACCAGAGGGAGCGAAAGTTACCTATACGAAACGCACATGAAAATTTGAAAATTAAAATACTCAATTTTTCTTCAAATCAACACCACTTTTTTTTCACGAAAATCAATGCTACAATGCATCCTTCATATCCGGGATCGATTACATCTCGTGGCCGGGGCATATTAAGCCTACCAGAGGGAGCGAAAGTTACCTATACGAAAAGCACATGGAAATTTGAAAATTGAAATACTCAATTTTTCTTCAAATCAACACCACTTTTTCTTCACGAAAATCAATGCTACAATGTATCCTTCATATCCGGGATCGATTACATCTCGTGGCCGGGGCATATTAAGCCTACCAGAGGGAGCGAAAGTTACCTATACGAAACGCACATGGAAATTTGAAAATTAAAATTCTCAATTTTTCTTCAAATCAACACCACTTTTTTTTTCACGACAATTAATGCTACAATGCATCCTTCATATCCGGGATCGATTACATCTCGTGGCCGGGGCATATTACGCCTACCAGAGGGAGCGAAAGTTACCTATACGAAACGCACATGAAAATTTGAAAATTAAAATACTCAATTTTTCTTCAAATCAACACCACTTTTTCTTCACGAAAATCAAGCTACGATGTATCCTTCATATCCGGGATCGATTACATTTCGTGGCCGGGGCATATTAAGCCTACCAGAGGGAGCGAAAGTTACCTATACGAAACGCACATGGAAATTTGAAAATTGAAATACTCAATTTTTCTTCAAATCAACACCACTTTTTTTTCACGAAAATCAATGCTACAATGCATCCTTCATATCCGGGATCGATTACATTCCGTGGCCGGGGCATATTAAGCCTACCAGGGGGAGCAAAACTTATCTATTCGAAACTCACATGGAAATTTGAAAATTAAAATTCTCAATTTCTCTTCAAATCAACACCACTTTTTTTCACGAAAATCAATGCTACAATGCATCCTTCATATCCGGGATCGATTACATTGCGTGGCCGGAGCATATTAAGCCTACCAGGGGGAGCAAAACTTATCTATACGAAACTCTCATGGAAATTTGAAAATTGAAATTCTCAATTTTTCTTCAATCCAACACCACTTTTTTTTTCACGAAAATCAATGCTACAATGTATCCTTCATATCCGGGATCGATTATATCTCGTGGCCGGTGCATATTAAGCCTACCAGAGGGAGCGAAAGTTACCTATACGAAACGCACATGGAAATTTGAAAATAAAAATTCTCAATTTTTCTTCAAATCAACACCACTTTTTTTTCACGAAAATCAATGCTACAATGCATCCTTCATATCCGGGATCGATTACATCTCGTGGCCGGGGCATATTAAGTTACCTATACGAAAAGCACATGGAAATTTGAAAATTAAAATACTGAATTGCAACGTTGTATTAGGGCCGAAGACAGTATAAAAAGCCTTACTGATACTGGAGGGTTATGTGGAAGCAATAAATTATAGATAAAAGGAACCGCATTCTATAGAGGCGCGTGGCTTGGTTGAGTTGTCTCCAGTGGCGGTGGCTTGGTTGAGTTGTCTCCAGTGGCGGTGGGCTATTGCTGTTGATGAGGTGCAGGCTTAATTAAATTCCCAATATGGTATGATTTTCAAAGCAGACTACATCTTTATTTGTAATATATCTCCCGGCTTTTGAAAAGGAAAATATTTTTCAAATTTCAATATTCAGGGAGAAGCAGGTTGTTTGATTAATTCTGGTATGGTAGGTTGGATGTTTGGTATTGAATAACCAAGCCGTAGTTAACTAGGAAAAAGCCGTAGTTAACTAGGAAACTGAACATTCACATCTAACATGTAAATATGAAAACCGTTTACTTTATGAAATTAGCGCTGGCTATTTATTCTTCTTGCAACTAATTTCATTAGCCCTGAAAAGTGTTTTACCAGTATTTAGCTTAACCATTCTCTGTGTCTATACAAAACTTCATTCTGGTCTACATGCTTCTTACTTTGTAAACATACTGGTAGATTCAGCCACTTTATGCAGAAATCCAAGTATGAAGAATTTTTGCTTTTCCAGAAATCCTCCCAATGCTAATACAAACAATTACGATCAGTTATGATTTGCTAATATTATTCATCTGTGACTTCCTAGTTTAGTTCGATGACGGAAATGTTAAATGTGCTCATAAAAGTGATTTGTAGGAACCACTGTTGTGGTTGATTTTTTTTATACTCCAACTACCACGAAGGCCTAAGGCCTAAACACCCATTGGGTAGCGTGGGGCTATAGGGGGATACAGGGGAAAGGAGGAACGCCACACGGACTCTGGCGAGGGAACACGTGTGCATGCAACATGCACACATTCTGGCTCCGCCTACGTGATCCGCCGGGTAGTACCTCCGCGTTCGACAGTCAGAGACCGTTTACCACCTACGGACAATCACAACATCCATAGCCAAGACTGATCAGGAGACCGAAGGGTCTACTACTGCGGCCACCGCTGCTGCCTAGAGATAGTAATTGTTTCACTGCTCAACCAGTGGTGTTATGGAGAAAAAGATCTGGGGGTAGGGTCAGGATCCAGGATCATGAAAATTCCGTCTCGGAGGGGAGGGGTGTCTTGGAGATAGAAAACTGCATAGCAGGAGGGGACTCGCTTAGTCCAGGTAGCTACCCTTCACAGAAGATATAGCATAACATGCTATATGTAGAAGAAGCCTAATGAGCTGTTACACTTCGGGAAGGGAAACTCCTAGGAGCCCCAAATCCCTCCCTTGAATACGCCGGTGTGCCCATACCAGAATAGGAACAGAGGCGTGGGGTCTGTGGGTCTAGCTCAAAGAGTTCCGCCGTTCTTTCTAATATCATTGGGTTTGCATCCAACCAGCGTGGGCGACGAAGTAAATAAGAAATAAATAAGTCCTTCTTAATTGAATTTACAACTTGATGCATTAATTAAAGAAATTATTCCGTTTTTAGTCATAAAATGCTACCAGACATTTGAGAAAAAAAAAATAGTATTTTAAATTTCAATAGGCATTAAGAGTAATCCATGTAATTTTTTCTTATGAATGTGGAAGTGGAACAACCAGGGGGTACGCTAATGCAGTCGGCGGCGCGGCACCTCAAAGACAAACGCTGTATTTTGTGTTTTTGGCTCACAAAGAGATAGATAGTAGCTAGAAAAAAAGTCGTATTTTTCTATTTGACTTTTAGGTTTAGTGGATTTAGCTTTTAGAAGGTTGGCTATTATTACCTCCAATCGCATCCTAAGAAAAAAATTCGGCCTGATTTCTTGTTCATTTTCCTGTTGTGCTTTTTGTCACTGCAAGCAAACTGTAGCTAAACTGTTTTCACAAAGCTTTGTGAAAAACTTAGTGAGACTTCGCTTTGAAATGATATTCCCAACTTGGGGGAATAGGACGGAGGTTTTTTTCAGTGTACTCGTATAGTACAGAAACATTTTCACTGTATACTGGAAATCTATTTTGAATAATAATATGTCATTTTTTCAGACTGCTACGTGGCCCGTATTAGATTTTTTTAAAAATGTGTTTGTTTATTTGTTACTTTTGTTTATGGATTTATACAGAAACTGTTTTTTTTGAGAATTCTAGATTGATTTATTACGTGTTTGTTTTTTAAAGGATATTATTTTTGTTTTAATTGCATGGAATTGACTGTTTGTTTTTATTATTTTATACTATACACTATGCACCGGCGGGCCTTCGGCGATCTAGTTCTTTTCTGCCGCTACACCAACGGACTTTGCTCCTCGGAGCTCTCTTCCATGATGCCGCCGCGCGATGTGCCTGCCAGATAGACCCGCCTAACTTTGACGTCCCATCCTAACCGTGTCGAACTTCGTTCATCCAGAACTGGGCGATACGACCGCCCCTTTGTCCCGAGAGTTTTGAGACTGTGGAACAATCTACAAGAGGAAGCTTTTCCCAGTTCTACTAACCTTAGTGAGTTCAAAAATCGTATTAACAAAATTTCTTTGGGACCATCATAGCAGCCGCGGTGTTTCGGCATTTAGGCTTCTGCCTGCGCGACTGCTTCGAAGTTGAGTCATTTATTTTAACAGTGAGTAGATCTGATCAAAAGAAATGTTTTTTCCTTTAACATTTTTCTGGTAAAATTAAAGTAACAAAGTTATAGCCCTTTAGAAGTTTGAGTACCGCCCTGTCTCAATAATAATATTATGTGCTCGTGTTTGGCAACAACGGATATAATCCGCGTTATCGGTTCATCGCATCGGAAACAAAAAAGCGAAAGAATTTGAAACGTTTATCACGATGTTTTTCGTCAGTCGGTAACGCGTGAGTGAATAGTGGTGTCTGTTGCGTGGCTCAAACGAAACAAAAAATGGCACATGTTTACGAAAATGCTGAACTTGTGGACATGATTCTTATTTACGGGAAGTCTTTACAAAATGCTGCCGCGGCATCACGGATTTGTGCGAATCGGTTTCCCAATCGAGTGCAACCAACCCCTCGTGCCTTTGTTAATATAGTACAAAGGGCTCGTGAATCAGGAGACTTAAGACCTTACAGGGGAGGGCCTACCGGTGCTCCAAGACCTCACGATCAAATGCAGGTCCGCACTGAAATACTTGTCGGGAGGATACTTTATAAAACAAGGTAAAATTTTTTTTTAATTGTTTTTTATTTTACACACATATTTTGGTTTATCTTCCTTCTACAATCATTATCTGAAAATTAATGACTCAACTTCAAAGTCACCCTGTATAATATAGGTATATATACAGGGTGACTTCGAAGTTGAGTCATTTATTTTAACAGTGAGTAGATCTGATCAAAATAAATGTTTTTTTCCTTTAACATGTCTCTGGTAAAATTAAAGTAACAAAGTTATAGCCCTTTAGAAGTTTGAGTACCGCCCTGTCTCAATAATAATATTATGTGCTCGTGTTTGGCAACAACGGATATAATCCGCCTTATCGATTCATCGCATCGGAAACAAAAAAGCGAAAGAATTTGAAACGATGTTTTTACTACAATTATTATTCAGTTGTATTCATCCAATGTGTCAGTCGGTAAGGCGTGAGTCTATAGTGTTTGTGTGTGTTTGTTGCGTGGCTCAAACGAAATAAAAAATGGCACATGTTTACGAAAATGCTGAACTTGTGGACATGATTCTTATTCTTAATCGAGTGCAAGCAACCCCTCGTGCCTTTGTTAATGTAGTACAAATGGCTCGTGAATCAGGTGACTTAAGACCTCACAGGTGCCGGAGCTCCAAGACCGCACGATCAAATACAGGTCCGCACTGAAATACTTGTCGGGAGGATTCTTTATAAAACAAGGTAACATTTTTTTTTAATTTTTTTTTTATTTTTACACACGTATTTTGGTTTATCTTCCATCTACAATCATTATCTGAAAATTAATGACTCAACTTCAAAGTCACCCTGTATATATATATATATATACCTATATTATACCTACAGTTGATTATGATTTGTTCACCAAAATATTCATATTGTGGCGGAATCATGAATCTGAATATCCATAATAGTTAGTTAACCAGTCTGCTGAGTATATTATTAGCGTGTATGTCCTGCTTTACATCCACCCTTCAACTGGATAGATACACCCACACACATGCCGGTATACAGTAGGTTTTTTTTGTTTATGATTTACTGCCTGGAGGCTACCAAGATATCCAAATAAAGGGAAGAAAGGTTACAGGCGGATGGTTCACCTGAATGGGTTCCCTACTTTTAATTTTATTGATTTCAACAGAGTAATGCCTAGTTTGGCATGTCATAGAGTAATTGAGTTTATACAGGGTAATACATATTATTATTTTTTCTATCTAGACGATATATGATAAATAGCATTTTCTGGAAAGTAGGCTTGAAAAATAGAGTGTTTTAGCGTTCCACCCATTGGCGATAACCCACCTATCGTTCTGGTGTCCTTGACATTGTGCAATATCAGTAACTACTATACTGTTTCTAAAAGAGGTTGGAATGAATTATTGTTCGGTCACAAGTTTGAAAATGAGTGTAAGAGCGCTAAACTTAGTAACCAGAAAAGAAACCAGATTTTCCAAACTGTGTGCCTACATCCTAAAAGCTTTTTCAGTGTAGATGAAAACAATCACTTTGTTTTTTGTATGTTCGTATTTATTTTTCAGGGAATATGAATAATATAGACTGAAGAGTATAAAATTAAATAAAGAAATGGAACATCACATCTATTTTCTCGCAATATACTTGAAATCATTGACGTAGAATGCAAAACTAAATAACAAATTTCTATCGTATTTTCTTCTTTTTGGTACTACCCAGTCATGAATCACAAAAATTTAGTTGTTCAATAAAGAGTTCCAGCACGATGTAACTTTAAACTAACAACTTCGAAGTCACCCTGTATATATACCTATATTATACAGGGTGACTTTGAAGTTGAGTCATTAATTTTCAGATAATGATTGTAGAAGGAAGATAAACCAAAATATGTGTGTAAAATAAAAAACAATTTAAAAAAAATTTTACCTTGTTTTATAAAGTATCCTCCCGACAAGTATTTCAGTGCGGACCTGCATTTGATCGTGAGGTCTTGGAGCACCGGTAGGCCCTCCCCTGTAAGGTCTTAAGTCTCCTGATTCACGAGCCCTTTGTACTATATTAACAAAGGCACGAGGGGTTGGTTGCACTCGATTGGGAAACCGATTCGCACAAATCCGTGATGCCGCGGCAGCATTTTGTAAAGACTTCCCGTAAATAAGAATCATGTCCACAAGTTCAGCATTTTCGTAAACATGTGCCATTTTTTGTTTCGTTTGAGCCACGCAACAAACACCACTATTCACTCACGCGTTACCGACTGACGAAAAGCATCGTGATAAACGTTTCAAATTCTTTCGCTTTTTTGTTTCCGATGCGATGAACCGATAACGCGGATTATATCCGTTGTTGCCAAACACGAGCACATAATATTATTATTGAGACAGGGCGGTACTCAAACTTCTAAAGTGCTATAACTTTGTTACTTTAATTTTACCAGAAAAATGTTAAAGGAAAAAACATTTATTTTGATCAGATCTACTCACTGTTAAAATAAATGACTCAACTTCGAAGTCACCCTGTATATCGAAGCAGTCGCGCAGGCAGAAGCCTAAATGCCGAAACACCGCGGCTGCTATGATGGTCCCAAAGAAATTTTGTTAATACGATTTTTGAACTCACTAAGGTTAGTAGAACTGGGAAAAGCTTCCTCTTGTAGATTGTTCCACAGTCTCAAAACTCTCGGGACAAAGGGGCGGTCGTATCGCCCAGTTCTGGATGAACGAAGCTCGACACGGTTAGGATGGGACGTCAAAGTTAGGCGGGTCTATCTGGCAGGCACATCGCGCGGCGGCATCATGGAAGAGAGCTCCGAGGAGCAAAGTCCGTTGGTGTAGCGGCAGAAAAGAACTAGATCGCCGAAGGCCCGCCGGTGCATAGTGTATAGTATAAAATAATAAAAACAAACAGTCAATTCCATGCAATTAAAACAAAAATAATATCCTTTAAAAAACAAACACGTAATAAATCAATCTAGCATTCTCAAAAAAAAAACAGTTTCTGTATAAATCCATAAACAAAAGTAACAAATAAACAAACACATTTTTAAAAAAATCTAATACGGGCCACGTAGCAGTCTGAAAAAATGACATATTATTATTCAAAATAGATTTCCAGTATACAGTGAAAATGTTCCTGTACTATACGAGTACACTGAAAAAAACCTCCGTCCTATTCCCCCAAGTTGGGAATATCATTTCAAAGCGAAGTCTCGCTAAGTTTTTCACAAAGCTTTGTGAAAACAGTTTAGCTACAGTTTGCTTGCAGTGACAAAAAGCACAACAGGAAAATGAACAAGAAATCAGGCCGAATTTTTTTCTTAGGATGCGATTGGAGGTAATAATAGCCAACCTTCTAAAAGCTAAATCCACTAAACCTAAAAGTCAAATAGAAAAATACGACTTTTTTTCTAGCTACTATCTATCTCTTTGTGAGCCAAAAACACAAAATACAGCGTTTGTCTTTGAGGTGCCGCGCCGCCGACTGCATTAGCGTACCCCCTGGTTGTTCCACTTCCACATTCATAAGAAAAAATTACATGGATTACTCTTAATGCCTATTGAAATTTAAAATATTATTTTTTTTTTCTCAAATGTCTGGTAGCATTTTATGACTAAAAACGGAATAATTTCTTTAATTAATGCATCAAGTTGTAAATTCAATTAAGAAGGACTTATTTATTTCTTATTTACTTCGTCGCCCACGCTGGTTGGATGCAAACCCAATGATATTAGAAAGAACGGCGGAACTCTTTGAGCTAGACCCACAGACCCCACGCCTCTGTTCCTATTCTGGTATGGGCACACCGGCGTATTCAAGGGAGGGATTTGGGGCTCCTAGGAGTTTCCCTTCCCGAAGCGTAACAGCTCATTAGGCTTCTTCTACATATAGCATGTTATGCTATCTCTTCTGTGAAGGGTAGCTACCTGGACTAAGCGAGTCCCCTCCTGCTATGCAGTTTTCTATCTCCAAGACACCCCTCCCCTCCGAGACGGAATTTTCATGATCCTGGATCCTGACCCTACCCCCAGATCTTTTTCTGGATAACACCACTGGTTGAGCAGTGAAACAATTACTATCTCTAGGCAGCAGCGGTGGCCGCAGTAGTAGACCCTTCGGTCTCCTGATCAGTCTTGGCTATGGATGTTGTGATTGTCCGTAGGTGGTAAACGGTCTCTGACTGTCGAACGCGGAGGTACTACCCGGCGGATCACGTAGGCGGAGCCAGAATGTGTGCATGTTGCATGCACACGTGTTCCCTCGCCAGAGTCCGTGTGGCGTTCCCCCTTTCCCCTGTATCCCCCTATAGCCCCACGCTACCCAATGGGTGTTTAGGCCTTAGGCCTTCGTGGTAGTTGGAGTATAAAAAAATCAACCACAACAGTGGTTCCTACAAATCACTTTTATGAGCATATTTAACATTTCCGTCATCGAACTAAACTAGGAAGTCACAGATGAATAATATTAGCAAATCATAACTGATAGTAATTGTTTGTATTAGCATTGGGAGGATTTCTGGAAAAGCAAAAATTCTTCATACTTGGATTTCTGCATAAAGTGGCTGAATCTACCAGTATGTTTACAAAGTAGGAAGCATGTAGACCAGAATGAAGTTTTGTATAGACACAGAGAATGGTTAAGCTAAATACTGGTAAAACACTTTTCAGGGCTAATGAAATTAGTTGCAAGAAGAATAAATAGCCAGCGCTAATTTCATAAAGTAAACGGTTTTCATATTTACATGTTAGATGTGAATGTTCAGTTTCCTAGTTAACTACGGCTTGGTTATTCAATACCAAACATCCAACCTACCATACCAGAATTAATCAAACAACCTGCTTCTCCCTGAATATTGAAATTTGAAAAATATTTTCCTTTTCAAAAGCCGGGAGATATATTACAAATAAAGATGTAGTCTGCTTTGAAAGTCATACCATATTGGGAATTTAATTAAGCCTGCACCTCATCAACAGCAATAGCCCACCGCCACTGGAGACAACTCAACCAAGCCACCGCCACTGGAGACAACTCAACCAAGCCACGCGCCTCTATAGAATGCGGTTCCTTTTATCTATAATTTATTGCTTCCACATAACCCTCCAGTATCAGTAAGGCTTTTTATACTGTCTTGGACCCTAATACAACGTTGCAATTCAGTATTTTAATTTTCAAATTTCCATGTGCTTTTCGTATACGTAACTTAATATGCCCCGGCCACGAGATGTAATCGATCCCAGATATGAAGGATGCATTGTAGCATTGATTTTCGTGAAAAAAAAGTGGTGTTGATTTGAAGAAAAATTGAGAATTTTAATTTTCAAATTTCCATGTGCGTTTCGTATAGGTAACTTTCGCTCCCTCTGGTAGGCTTAATATGCACCGGCCACGAGATATAATCGATCCCGGATATGAAGGATACATTGTAGCATTGATTTTCGTAAAAAAAGGGGTGTTGGATTGAAGAAAAATTGAGAATTTCAATTTTCAAATTTCCATGAGAGTTTCGTATAGATAAGTTTTGCTCCCCCTGGTAGGCTTAATATGCTCCGGCCACGCAATGTAATCGATCCCGGATATGAAGGATGCATTGTAGCATTGATTTTCGTGAAAAAAAAGTGGTGTTGATTTGAAGAAAAATTGAGAATTTTAATTTTCAAATTTCCATGTGAGTTTCGTATAGGTAACTTTCACTCCCTCTGGTAGGCTTAATATGCCCCGGCCACGAGATGTAATCGATCCCGGATATGAAGGATGCATTGTAGCATTGATTTTCGTGAAAAAAAGTGGTGTTGATTTGAAGAGAAATTGAGAATTTTAATTTTCAAATTTCCATGTGAGTTTCGTATAGGTAACTTTCACTCCCTCTGGTAGGCTTAATATACCCCGGCCACGAGATGTAATCGATCCCGGATATGAAGGATGCATTGCAGCATTGATTTTCGTGAAAAAAAAGTGGTGTTGGTTTGAAGAAAAATTGAGTATTTTAATTTTCAAATTTCCATGTGCGTTTCGTATAGGTAACTTTCGCTCCCTCTGGTAGGCTTAATATGCCCCGGCCACGAAATGTAATCGATCCCGGATATGAAGGATACATTGTAGCATTGATTTTCGTGAAGAAAAAGTGGTGTTGATTTGAAGAAAAATTTAGTATTTTAATTTTCAAATTTCCATGTGCGTTTCGTATAGGTAACTTTCGCTCCCTCTGGTAGGCGTAATATGCCCCGGCCACGAGATGCAATCGATCCCGGATATGAAGGATGCATTGTAGCATTAATTTTCGTGAAAAAAAGGTGGTGTTGATTTGAAGAAAAATTGAGAATTTTAATTTTCAAATTTCCATGTGCGTTTGGTATAGGTAACTTTCGCTCCCTCTGGTAGGCTTAATATGCCCCGGCCACGAGATGTAATCGATCCCGGATATGAAGGATACATTGTAGCATTGATTTTCGTGAAGAAAAAGTGGTGTTGATTTGAAGAAAAATTGAGTATTTTAATTTTCAAATTTCCATGTGCTTTTCGTATAGGTAACTTTCGCTCCCTCTGGTAGGCGTAATATGCCCCGGCCACGAGATGCAATCGATCCCGGATATGAAGGATGCATTGTAGCATTAATTTTTGTGAAAAAAAAGTGGTGTTGATTTGAAAAAAAATTGAGAATTTTAATTTTCAAATTTCCATGTGCGTTTGGTATAGGTAACTTTCGCTCCCTCTGGTAGGCTTAATATGCCCCGGCCACGAGATGTAATCGATCCCGGATATGAAGGATACATTGTAGCATTGATTTTCGTGAAGAAAAAGTGGTGTTGATTTGAAGAAAAATTTAGTATTTTAATTTTCAAATTTCCAAGTGCGCTTCGTATAGGTAACCTTCGCTCCCTCTGGTAGGCTTAATATGCCCCGGCCACGAGATGTAATCGATCCCGAATATGAAGGATACATTGTAGCATTGATTTTCGTGAAAAAAAAGTGGTGTTGATTTGAAGAAAAATTGAGAATTTTAATTTTCAAATTTCCATGTGCGTTTCGTATAGGTAATTTTCGCTCCCTCTGGTAGGCTTAATATGCCCCGGCCACGAGATGTAATCGATCCCGGATATGAAGGATACATTGTAGCATTGATTTTCGTGAAGAAAAAGTGGTGTTGATTTGAAGAAAAATTGAGTATTTTAATTTTCAAATTTCCATGTGCTTTTCGTATGGGTAACTTTCGCTCCCTCTGGTAGGCTTAATATGCCCCGGCCACGAGATGTAATCGATCCCGGATATGAAGAATGTATTGTAGCATTGATTTTCGTGAAAAAAAACTGGTGTTGATTTGAAGAAAAATTGAGAATTTTAATTTTCAAATTTCCTTGTGCGTTTCGTATAGGTAACCTTCGCTCCCTCTGGTAGGCTTAATATGCCCCGGTCACGGAATGTGATAGATAGTGTGATAACACTGACAACACACAATGTATACTATAATTTTGTTTAGATACTATAACCAGTGGCGGCTCGTGCCAATTCAGTGAGGTAGTGCCAGAATGGAAGCCATAATTTTTAATCGATTCAAAATTGTAAAGAATAACTTATAACTTACCCCTGATAGTTAGTGGTCAAAGTTCTTGAGGTTCAATAAATGTATATGTCCAAAAAAAAATCAAAAATAAAACTATTTACACACGCGCACCAAATTATAAAACAAGTGTGGAGAAGTACCTATAACTTCAAAGTTTTCTATATATGAAGTCCATTCTTCTTTCTTTTTTGGTAGCAAAGTTTTCGATTACCTTATTATTAAAATTTTCAATGCCACTAACAAAATGTTTTTCTGCAGACAGCATTCCTAAAGCACTAAGCCTTTCTTCCTTCATTGTGTTTCTGAGGAAAGTTTTAATCCGTTTCAGCATTGAAAAAGAGCGTTCTGCTTCAGATGTTGACATCGGTATAGTGATTAAAATACTTAAGAGCTTAAGAGTTTCTTGAAACGTACAATTTAATCCTTCCTCGTTCAATAAAATGGATAGTGGAACAGCTCCAGAAGTAGTACTCAATTCTTCTCTCTGATATAATACTTGTAACTCAGTTTTAAGCCTGTTTTTGTCTAAAAATGAAAATTGTGTGCATGTGTCATTTAAATGTGCTTCAGGAAACTGATGTTTATAAACAGAAAACTTTTCAGACACAAATAAATTAGAAGCAACTAAATGCCCAGAAAAGTTAAATCTTGTTCTTATTTGCGATAATACTGCATCGCATATTTCTAACGCTTCCCGTTTTTTGCTGCCTTCTTCAACTTGCCTTTTTTTTCTTGCCGGTTCATCAGTTTCTCTCTGCACTCGTTCAATCTCGTCAATAATGCTATCCATTTGTTCTCGTATAGTTTGAATTGCTGCTTCAAAATTCTCTAAATCATTTTTGACCTTAACAGAATCGGTGCATACTTTTTGTAATTGGTTAAAGACAATTTCAACATGTGGCATTATTTTATGGAAAATATTTAGCCAAAATACAAAATTTGTATCTTGCAGCTTTAATTTGTACCCACTGGCTTGATTAATCGACGAAGAATCGCGTGAAGTACTTTCTATATTGTCCATAACTTCAATCAGGTCTTTCCTATATTCATAAACTGTATGAACACCTCGTGACTGAAAATTCCAACGTGTTTGGGAAGATCTTGGCAATCTGCGATTAACTATTTCATCCAAAATTTTTGTTCTTTGAGCAGACGTCGAAAAAAAGAGCACAATCCAGATAAATTATGGAAAAATATTCTAGCCTGCTTATTGACAGAGCATGCGCTTGTCATAATTAGATTTAACTGGTGTGCATAGCAATGAACATAATTTGCAAGTGGATAAGTTTCCTTAATAATTTTTTGAACGCCATTCAATTCACCACTCATAACAGACGCACCATCATAGCTTTGAGCTATTAATTTGTTTGGATTTTGATCTAGTAATGGATTTACAACATTTAAAACGCATGCAGCGATTGATTTGGCATCGTGTCCGTCGGGGACGTAAAATCTCCAAAATCTCTCAACTGGTTGTCCTTTACACAAATATCTGAAAATAATAACTAACTGAAATTCACAGGCTACGTCCGTCGTTTCATCGGCAATTACTGCAACAAAAGGAGAATTTGCAATCTCCTTCTTCATGATAAACATCTAGCATGCACTCAAGAAGCTCGTTTTGAGTTGTTTTTGAGGTACCCTTAAAAAGTTTGGCACTTTGAATATGGACTTTCAATTCGTTGTCTAATTCGGCGCTAAAATTCACCAGCTCCTTAAATATACCTCTGTTTTCCGAATTTTCCTTTTCATCATGGCCCCTTAAGGCTAACTCAAATGCTCCACAAAACCTTATACAATTAATAATTTTATTCAATACATATCGATTCTTATCCACTTGATTATTATGTTTAATTAGATCATTGCGATAAGCCGAATTGAGTTGAGTCCTTATATTTAATTTACCAAGAATAGAAAAGCTAAAAACATTATTCATATGGACTTTAGATTTTTCGTGGGTCTTCATTTTATCCCATATATGTATAAGATCATCTGTACCTTTTTTTGACCAAGTCTCGTCACCTCCAAATAGAACACATACAAAACAAAATAGTTTATTCGTTTCTTCACAACCACATATCCAGCTGTTTTTATCGTACACATTTTTATTAAATTTGCGACAGCGTGATTTTTGTCCGCTACCACTTTGTTTCTCAATTTTTAAATCGGGTATTGGTCGTCCTAATTCTTTAATTTGGCAGTTTTGGATCTAGCGAAAAACCACTAAATGAGTTTTTTAATATCCCGTTTTATTCATTTTCACTAGTTTTAATAAAACAGTAAAAAATATGATCACAAAACAGAGCAGTTCATTAACACTAGACGTACTAAAACAAAAACGTTATTTCTCACTTTTCAGGTAAAAAAAGACCGAAATCAGCACTAGACCTAATCATAACGAAACGACCGACCGAACAAAAACACCGCCGATATCATTTGATAACGAATTACGACTGATGATGTGCCTGGCACAAATTATACTTGTCTTTCGCTATTCACCTCATATAAAAATGTCTAGCGTAGCGTATCTCTGTCGCTCGTATGCGATGCTGGTAAAATTTCTCTCTTTTTATTTGGGCCGGCAAAAAATTGGCACAAGTTGATGACGTCAAGGTCAAGGCATGCTTTCCGTCTCGTCGCGTCGGTCGGGTGCGGGCGGGTGCTTGCGGTGTTGTCAGTGTTGTCACTTCATATAATTTATACCAAAAAAAATGAAAAAGCAGAAAATAAAGTAAAACATTGAAGATTGAAAAAAATATTCTTTTTGAAGAAGACAAGGTAGTGCCATGGCACCGTGGCACTACCTCACGAGCCGCCACTGACTATAACACCGTTTTACATGGGAAGACGGTGCCGCACCGCCTGCTTACGCTGCGCCGGCTTCGCTGCTGTAGCGACGCGCGATGGTATCCAGCGCGACGCGGCCGCTGGTGAGAAGAGGGACTATCGTTTGTTGCTGGCTGGCCGTTGTTGCTAGAATCACGGCGGTCTATATAACTATACTAAGTGACATATAAATCCGAACACCCAGTTTAAATGGTTTTATTTTAATAAAAGTTGGTGAATGTATTTATCTTACTGTAAATAACAAGTGAAAAAATTTTCAGCCTTATCAGTTGGACATTCCGGTTTTTATACTGCTTTTTTTTAATTTACTAACGCTCTAAAAATGAATATTTCAGCCGCAGTAAAGAATCAACGTTGGCGGATTTTGGTTCTTGACATCCTTTACTATCGGTTACGATGCCTAGAGTACGGAAACCTGTACGATTTCGTCAACTTAGTGAGTTTGATAGGGGCCGTATAGTGGGACTTCGGGAAGCTGGACTTTCTTTTCGGGCAATTGCAGTTAGAGTGCAAAAAAGTGTAGACACTGTGGTTAGGTGTTGTCAGGCATGGCTTCGAGAAGGCCGTACGCAAAGAGCAAGGGGCACCGGACGCCGCCGTAGAACAACAGACCGTGAAGATCGCCGCCTAAGATTATTGGCCTTAAGGGACCGTTTCTCCACTACCAGGTCCATTGCAAATGAATGGTTTGCAGAACACGGAAGACCTATCGGCATGCGAAGTGTTTACCGACGAATGAGAAGTTTTGGCTTGTTTTCATACCGGCCACACTGGGTCCTCCCTTTAACTCGAGAACACCGACGTAATCGCCTTGAGTGGTGCAGACAACGGTCACTCTGGGATCAGGAATGGAACAGTATTGTCTTTAGTGACGAGTCTCGATTTTGCTTAGGCATGCACGTTGGTCGTGCCAGGGTTAGAAGGCGACGTGGTGAAAGGAGGAATCCACAGTTTTTTGTTGAAAGACATGTTCATCACACTGTTGGAGTTATGGTTTGGGGTGCTATAGCTTATGGTTCCAGGTCACCGTTAATCTTCATCAGAGGTAACATGAACGCGCAGCGTTATATCCACGAAGTTCTAGCACCCCATCTTTTGACACCCTGGCAGATCCAACTTTCCAACAAGATAATGCCCGACCACATGTTGCAAGAGTCGCAATAGACTTCCTTCAACATAATGATGTCACATTGTTACCATGGCCACCAAGATCTCCCGACTTATCCCCAATTGAGCACGTGTGGGATATGATGGGTAGGAGATTGCTCAATTTGCAACGTCCTCCTCAGACTCTAGAAGCACTTCGAGAGGAGTTGGTGGTTGCCTGGAATGAGATACCACAGGAGGACATTGACCACCTATCAGAAGCATGCCTAGGCGCATTGGAGAATGCGTAGCACATCAGGGTGCATCCACACATTATTAAATGTCAAAGGGCTTTAAAGCAGTGCAATCATTTTGAAATTTCTATCATTTACTTATTATGCTTCATTAAGTACTTATACAAAATTTTATTAAAATCAAACCATTTAAACTGGGTGTTCGGATTTATATGTCACTTAGTATATATTCAAGTCGTTCTTGTACTGTAGATATTGTTTAATCTAAATTCTATGACGTTTTTCAGGTATGTTTTTCGGACGAGTCGATTTTCCAAGTATTGGTCGTAGTTTGTACGGCGAAGGACAAATGAGAAATATAAGCCAGAATGCATTGTGCATTATCCCAGCGTGCCCCGGTACCCATATTAACGATACCGGATGCCTCGCTGCGAGGCAATCCAGAGCCTCCCTGCATTGCAATACAAGACTCGAAGTAATCTTACATGCAGTTAGTGCTTTCATTGCAGCCTGGCTGTCGGATAAGATTGTTATTCTTCTCCTAGGCCCACCCTCCTCCAGAATGTGAGATACACAAGCCAGAATCGCAAAGATTTCCGCCTGGAAAATGGTGGTGTATCCACCGAGAGGCAGAGATAGCCTAGTTCTAGGTCCAGAGACCCCAGCACCTGAGCCCTCTTCGGTGACCGAGCCGTCCGTGTACCAGACCTGCCCGCTCACTTCGGAGAGTCCTCGGCTACCAGCGTCCCACTCCTCCCCCGTTGGGTACTCCACAATAAACTTGCGGTTGAAGCGATATTTAGGGGTAATACGATCACCCCTGCTTAGAAGGACGGGGTCCTCCCTTTCTAATTCGACTAAGATGGCAGTATGCCCCTTGACCGGATTCAAGAAAGCCCAGCTGCCCTGACTCCACAGTCGATGAGCGACTACTCTCGCTTCACCGCGGATCACCAGATCCAACGGTGGGAGATCCAACAGAGCTTCCATTGCACTCAATGGCGTTGTTCGCACTGCGCTTGTAATGCTAATACAGGCCAAACGCTGAATTTTATTGAGTTTGGCCTTAGTTGACTCAGTTCTAATGCAAGGCCACCAGACCAGGGAGCCGTACAAGAGAGATGGACGTACTATCGTCGTGTAGAGCCAGTATACCACTTTGGGTTTAAGCCCCCACCTTACACCGACAACACGTCTACAAGCCCACATCGAATTGCGAGCCTTGCTAACCTTGTGTTCCACATGCTCTCTCCAGTTCAGTTTGCAGTCCAGGATAATTCCCAGATATTTCACTGACTGGGACAAAACTAATCTAGTCCCAAAGAAGGTCGGCATGACCAGTCCGTCAAGCCTTCTTCTCCTAGTGAATAGGATCAGCTCGGTCTTTTCAGCATTAACAGAAAGATCGACTTTCCTACACCACGATTCCACGGAGCGCAGAGCGCCCTGCATAATTTCCGAGACTGTTCTACAGAAACGCCCCCTAACCACTATGCTTACGTCATCAGCATAGGCTTGCCTGGTGAGAAGAGGGACTATCGTTTGTTGCTGGCTGGCCGTTATTGCTAGAATCACCGCGGTGTTATACAGGGTGACTTTGAAGTTGAGTCATTAATTCTCTCGTCATCATAATGATTGTAGAAGGAAGATAAACCAAAATATGTGTGTAAAAATAAAAAAAAAATTAAAAAAAAATTTTACCTTGTTTTATAAAGTATCCTCCCGACAAGTATTTCAGTGCGGACCTGTATTTGATCGTGAGGTCCCCTGTGAGGTCTGAAGTCACCTGATTCACGAGCCCGTTGTACTACTATTAACAAAGGCACGAGGGGTTGGTTGCACTCGATTGGGAAACCGATCCGCATAAACATGTGCCATTTTTTATTTCGTTTGAGCCACGCAACAGACACTATTCACACGCGACTGACACTGATTGTATGTATAACTGAACTGAATAAAGTAAACATCGTTCCAAATTCTTTCGCTTTTTTGTTTCCGATGCGATGAACCGATAAGGTGGATTATATCCGTTGTTGCCAAACACGAGCAAATGATGTTATTGAGACAGGGCGGTACTCAAACTTCCAAAGGGCTATAACTTTGTTACTTTAATTTTACCAGAAAAATGGTAAAGGAAAAAAACATTTCTTTTGATCAGATCTACTCACTGTTAAAATAAATGACTCAACTTCGAAGTCACCCTGTATATAGCATTTATTTACGTTCTTCCAGTTATCAGTCGTGAAATCCTTTTATTTTCGTGCCCATTGGTATCGTTTTGATATCATAGCAGGTGCAAGTCTTGGATTGCGTGCTGGTCTACGTCCAATAAGACCCTCTTCTGCTAACCTCCGCTGCACTGTTCTTTGCGAAACTTCAATGCCGGCTTCAAGAACTTTTTTTTGTAAGAATTTTTATCGGCAGTTTTCGATTTTCAACACAAATATTGCGAATTTTTCGGTCACTTCTCTCTGACGTGATTCTCCGTAGATCGCACGCACCTTTACGTTTGGCTCTCAGATTTTCACCGAGGTCTATTTTTTGTTTAATCCGTTTTACAGAACTTTGAGAAACTCCAACAATTCGCGCCATTTGTAAAAAGTTCATAAAAACAACAAGAAATATAAAGTAAAAGTAGATTTGCAGCATGAGTCTAATAATATGGCAAGGGACTGTATATATACAGGGTGTCCGCAAAGTTGGGGTTTTCCTTTACACGACGTGTAGATCTTGAAAACATAAGCAATTTTTCTTAGTACCATATACACCAATGTCTTAAGGGAACCGAGATAAAGGGCTCTGCAACATCAAAAATATCTGAATACCGTCCTGTAGCCGCGACATCACCGACTGGTACAAGGTCACTGGCTCAACCCGACGACAGATATGGGTCGGGGTCAGTGTGTCAGGTCAGTATGCAACCTTCAACCGACGGTTACGGTCACGCGTGTAGAGGTAATCGCGTAGACGAGAATCCCTCAACAAGCAATAGAGACGTGGCTAGAGAAGTGCAAGTATCAAAAACTAAAGTGTGGCAAAAGCTGCGTGAAGAGGGGCTGTATCCGTTTCACGTTCAACGTGTACAAGCCCTTCGACCTGACGATTTTCCAGCAAGAGTGCGGTTTTGTGAGTGGTTGTTGCATCAACATGACAATAATCCGGACTTTTTGAAGTGCATATTGGTGACAGACGAATCTACGTTCACGCGTAATGGGGTGAATAACTTTCGCAACACTCATGTTTGGTCAGTAGAAAATCCGCACACTGTCCGTCGGGCACATTTTCAAGAAACATTTTCGGTGAATGTTTGGGCTGGCATGGTGAACGGTATGCTCATTGGACCATTTATTCTCCCAAATCGATTGGACGGGATGCAATACCTGGACTTTTTACGCAACATTTTGCCTTCCTTGTTAGAAGATGTGCCATTAAGTGTAAGACAATCAATGTGCTTTCTGTGTCTGCTCGGTAGCGCATCAGCTGATTTCATTTTCTGCTGGAGCGGTATGATTTCGGGCAGAGACGTACTTAGCCCTTCTCGTCAACTGGAGAGTGAGTACTTTTTTCTTTATTTTTTTTTACTTGGTCGCCCTCGTTTCACTACACATTACCTTTGTTATTTCAAGGGTAGTTTTTATGAAAAGGAAAACCCCAACTTTGTATATGTAAAATACAATTAATTGTTAATTGGGAAATTGTCAAAATTTTTTTAGGCTTTATGTAAACTCTTTTAACGGTAATCTCGAGCTTTCGGCATTCGCTATGGAGCCATCTTCAGGAGCTGAAAGCACAAATAAGATGGGAAGGATTTAAATTATCAGACAACTTACTCGTCGCTGAGGTTGCAGCCAAATTGTGTTTCAAAATGAACGCGTGGATGTTACAAATATAAAACCAAAAGGATGGACACATTGGGTTTATTGATAACGCCCGACACCATCGTTAGGTGTTAACACTATATATCAATACACCCGAACACATTAAAAATTATCGAAGAGCAATTTTGAAGGAAAAACCGGCAAAGTCCCTTCTACCTCCTACATCTGTTTCACGTGGAGAAAATGAGTGCACTGGAAGAGTGATGCGTCGACAGATGACAGGTGATTGTCGCGAAAGAATGTGGAAATGTAAATATCATTGCCAAACTTCAGGTATAGTGTATACGAGGGACGCTCGGTAAAACCTCATCCTAATTCCCAACATGCTGGATTAAATTTGTTCTGGAAAAAGTGTTATTCATATGAGTATACGAGTATAAGATGGTGATATACGCTTTAAAAGATGGGTTGTAAGAAAATATATTAAAATTTATTATTACCGTATGTGCAATGTTTCAATTAACAGGATAAATAATTGGAATTTGTGTTTTAATTTTGGGAGGAAGTTAGATCAGCGGATATGTAGACGTTCTAACTTTTCGCAATTCAACAAGTAAGAATAATTGACACTAAGCTGCTTAACATCAGCCTTTTGGTTCATGCAATGATCTGTCATGAAAATGTGGGACATTTCTAAAAATAGACGTTTTGAGAGTTGTACCTTGTCAAAAACCCTAATACTGCCATAACTCATAGAATGGCCTGTGGTGTTAACATGAGTAGGTAGGGTTTGTCTGTTCTAGAACGCCCTTGAGAGTCGACCTTGGGAGCCAACCTTGAACGCATATTTAACCTCGAAATGTGACCTTGAAATGTAACCTTGAAAACATGGCCTTGAAATATGACCTTGAAATGCAACCTTAAAATATAGCCTTGAAATGCGACCTTGAATCGAAATATGGCCTTGAAATATAACCTTGAAATATAGCCTTGAAATGTGACCTTGAATCGAAATATGACCTTGAAATATAACCTTGAAATATGACCTTGAAATGTGACCTTGAAGTCGTGAGTGGTAGAAGGTATGACCTTGGAAATATGTGTTTAAATTAGTGCAGCGCTCGGAGAGGAGGCAGTTCAGTTGTTGCAAGCATTGCAATAGCATGGTAAATATAGTGAAGAAAAGTCGGTGCTTAGTGTGTCAAACGGAGAAACGGTTGAAGTACTCTAAGGAGTGGCGCTGGGCGTGTGGGTGGTGCTGTTGCAGCATATTTCTGGTTTATTGTGGGACGTGTATGCAACATCGTCCCCATAAGATAGGCTGGACTTACGATACGAATGAGAAGGACGAGGAGAAGTGTATGTGGTCTTTGTTAGACTCTCCATAAGATTTGGAAAACGTAGGAGTACGAGGAGGACTAGCCAGTGGGGTGATGTCAGGAGGGATTGGATTTCTAATTAAATGGAGTGAACTGCAAGATGGATATAGAGTGCGCTATCCATACGGATTGAGTTATGAAGGAAGTGTGAGAAATGCATATGTAGAATGGAGCGTGTGTCAAGAAAGCTATGCGAGGGGTGTAGAATGGAGCGAAGAACGTTGTCAGCAGTATTACTACATTGGTACGAGCATGATGGGCTCCATAGTATGTGAAAGGTGCATCATAGGAGCAAAGTATGCTCTATTTAGTATCTACGATGATGGATATGTTAATAAGATGCACATACATAGTAAGCACCTAGCAAAGTGCTTGTATTGTGAAAGAAGAATAGCATCGAGCAGTGTACGTCAGTGTGACAACAGTCCGTTGGGAGCGAAGCAGCTATATAGTTGCCGAAGAAGGAAGGTGTCGAAGTCATAGGGAAAAACAGGCAGTGTGATAAGGTAAGTGAAGATACTGAGTGTAGGGATGCAAATACAAGACAGGTAGTTTGAAAAATTTCAAAAATCAGTGAAAAAATAAAAAATATAGTGATAAATGTAAATTAAAGCAATTGGGGGTGACAACCCCTAGAAAGGGGTGACAAAAAAATGTAAAAAAATCAAAGCACAGTTTGGTAAAAGTTTGAAATTGATCGGTAACCAAACAACGGAGATATTAAAGATTTTTGTAAAGGGGTAGCAGCCCCCGATAGTAGAAGGAAGTATACGGATATAGTCAAGTGAGGTATCAAATTGTTACGCTTCCTTTCCGCAAAAAGTCAAGAAAAGATGGAATGCAATGAAGATTCCAACTTTTCTGCACAATCACAGAAAGGGGGTTACCATTAGCTTCCGGTAGCTCAGTCGGTGGCATGAAGACATCTACAGGCGTGTAGCTGTGTGTCGACCATGGCATGGCTAGAGGATAGAAGAACAAACAGAACACAAAAATTTAACAGATTTTATTTAACAAAAAAAAAGGCATTTTCATTACATTACAATTTTACAAAAATAACAAAATAAGTTTTACATCTTTGGCGCTGCTATAACGCTATCGACTTATCTTTCGCTGGTCCATTTTTACTCGACTGAAGCCAGGATGGCCAGGGGCTTGAAGGGGAGGTCCCAGTTATGAGGGGTGACCTCCATATAGTGGCTTCACAACCAGTTGTAGGCGAAGTTAAAGGCGATGGCGCTGCCAAGGTACATGCATGGGTGAAAATATTGGCCAAGGCTAGGCAAAGTGAAAGGGACAGAGAAAGGGGGTGGCCCCAATCATTTTTGTCCTATACGGACACACATTCTAGAAAATTCTAGCACATGGTGCTATATAACCTTGTGCTACTGAGAAGAAATTTCTAGCCGTTGTTCAATCGGCGGCTCAGGTGAAAAGGAAGCGCGAGGAAGATCGCAGATCAGGAACTCCGCATCAAGCGCTCCAAGCGGAAAATTTTCCAAGCAAAAAAAGCTAGAGATGGGATTAATGAAATGATAATCGAGAAGTGATTTAATAAATACGATCGGACGGTGAAACCGTTACACTCGCCCCAACTTAACCAAAAAAAATCGAAGAAGCATTTAAGAGTTTTTTTTTTTTTTTACTAGGAAATTGAAAGTTATCACGGAAGGACAAATGTACAACCATTCGACCAGATAACAAGTAGTAAAAGTAAGGTAGAAACAAAAATGTTAGAAGAGAATTGGAAGAAAAAGGGATAGCCTCTAGTCTACCAAACAAGAGGGATGGTTATAGCACCAACTCGCTGAAAAGTACAGTGAAGTTGCACTTAAAAAAAACTATCATCATATGATGAAAAACCCAAAACATAAAACATCGTCATACCTAAGACGAGAAAAATAATAAACCAAAAGTTTCAGCAGTAGTCCAAGCACGAATCACAATGGCATCCAAAATGCACGACTGACTACTAAAAACTTCAAAACTAAGTAAGTACCTAAACCATAAGAGGTACTAAAAAAATAATAATCTTTCTCAAAACAATTGCCAGATTATCTCGCAATACTCCAAACCCAAAAAGATTATGATCTACAGTGATATTTTAAACCAATATCCAATATAAAAAAACTGTGCATTACTATTTTCAAAATATGAAAATCAAAAGAAATTAACAAATTCTATTAAGAATTCCAGTTATATAACAAAACAATTTACAAGTACTAAACCAATGAAAACTTGATCACGAAGGTATTTTAATCAAAAAAGATGTTAACTAAGTGCAGTTCTGATTCCACAAAAAAAATTGTCGGGCGCCAGCAGTCTGTAAGACTACAAAATAATTCAAAATATTTTCAGAGAATTAAAGTATATAAGAGACATTCATGAAATATTGAAGTAAGATTTTCAAAGTCAAAATATAGCTTAAGTTCAATCAATGAACTAAAATTCAAGAGTAAGCTCAATCAAAATTTTCGGGTCATGTGACAACATAAGAACCAGACTAAAAAAAATTCTGAAGTTCAATATAGAAAAGAGCAAAATAAATTTCCAAAAAAACTAAGTGCAACACAAGTGCAACTGTAAATTTAATAGTATTAAAATCATAAAGTGAATTGAAATATCAAAGCTATATGAGCATGATTTTATAAAGAATTCTCAAAAAAAATATAAAAGTAAGCAAAATATTAAAAGTTTCATTAGTAATGAATGAGAAACGAAGTGAGCATATGTAAAATGCAAAATAGCGAAACGAAAATCACAAGATATTTTATTAAATCATGATACATGAGAGTAATGCCGCAAGCAAAAATTGTATGCAAAAGACTACGATATATGTAGGTGCAAAATTGGAGTTATAAAAAAAATCTAGTGAACAAGAAATAGAAATAAATATGATAGGTAAGAATTCGAATTTTGATTTAAAGCAAAAATATGAGAGCAAGACAACTTTCTAGGGTCACCATAGGTGCATTCCAAAGCCCTAGACAAGAATGTCTATAGTCTATGGAATATTCTCATGTAGATCACTGATATCATCAGCGCACTTCAAAGTCTACACTGAGAATAACCATAACATTGTAAAATGAAAGTTAAGTTCAAATATGAAATATTACAAGATTAGAAAAACTATAATAATTTACCAGTGTAAAGTATGAAAGAGAATTATTATACTGAATCTATAAGAATTGGCGATTACTTCAAGTCAAGACAGAAATTGAAAGAAATAAGAAGTCGAAAAAAAAATATGAGAGCAGACTATCAAAACAAATGCAATAATGCAAAAGCAAAATCACCAGATATTTCAAAATCTATAGCGAAACATGAAAGCAATGTCGCAACCAAGCTCAAGACTTAGCAATACGCACAAATGTGCACAAAGGCTGAAAGCATATATGAAAAATCTCAAGAAGGAATTGACAATTACTTCAAATCAAATTGAACTGATTGAATTGAACTGAGACATAAATAACTATATCAAAAGTGAGTTTTACTTATACGCCAGAGGTTTCAAGAGTTTATCAATACGCACAGATTTGCAACTAGGCGGAAAGCATATATGACAAGTCTCAAGAAGAAAATAAAATGCATATGAAGAAAACACTTTCAATTAAAGAAACTGTGGATAGTACAAGACCCTCAAAGGCATACATCGCAACGAATCTATGTAACTATCCAGACTACAAAATACTGTCAAAGTTCAAAACCACTCAAAAATATGTAAACAAACATCAAATGTTTGAACCAAAAATCAATGTAAGTCTGTGCTCTCGAAGAAAGTTATAATGAATTCAAAAAGAGGATACTATCAAAAACTTCAAAAGTAATAGACTTCAAAAATAGAAGTACGTAAGTATGTAAAGGAAATTCAGAAAATATACGCATAAAAACATTATAAAATATTATACACAGTATTTGTCACATGATTTAGATCGGGAATGCAATTTAAATTTTGAGTACACTCAGAAAAATGAAATATTCAAAAGATGAAGTATACACATTAAATTGGAATCAGAAAAATAATGATTACTTGTAAATTTCGTACATGGTGGACTGACGTAATGGTTCAAAAGGTTGAAAGAACAACGATGACTAATGTCCAAAGTAAACATTCAGCTGCCTTTTACAGTAAATTAGCTTAGCAATTATCAAAGGAAATTCTTATCCGTTCGCATCTGTAATAGGAAATAAACATAGGAAAACCTACTCACTCCAATGTACAGATCGAAAAACTCGCCCCCTTCGATTGAGCGGAAATATGAGTATTGGACAAATTGTAATATTTCAAAAGGTTGAAGGATCAACGATGACAAATGTCCAAAGTAAACATTCAACTGCCTTTTACAGTAAATTAGCTTAGCAATTATCAAAGGAAATTCTTATCCGTTCGCATCTGTACTAGGAAATGAATATAGGAAAACCTACTCGCTCCAATGTACAGATCGAAAAACTCGCCCCCTCCGATTGAGCGGAAATATGAGTATTGAACTGGTTATAATATTTCAAAAGGTTGAATGATCAACGATGTTAAATGTCCAAAGTAAACATTCAGCTGCCTCTTACAGCAAATAAGTTTATTCATTATCAAAGGAAATTCTTCTCCGTTCGCATCTGTACTAGGAAATGAATATAGGAAAACCTACTCGCTCCAATGTACAGATCGAAAAACTCGCCCCCTTCGATTGAGCGGAACTATGGGTATTGGACTGATTGTAATATTTCAAAAGGTTGAATGATCAACGATGTTAAATGTCCAAAGTAAACATTCAGCTGCCTCTTACAGCAAATACGTTTATTCATTATCAAAGGAAATTCTTCTCCGTTCGCATCTGTACTAGGAAATAAATATAGGAAAACCTACTCGCTCCAATGTACAGATCGAAAAACTCGCCCCCTTCGATTGAGCGGAAATATGAGCATTATTACAAATGATAATGATTAAGCAAGAATAATTTATCTGAATTTTAGAATATGAGAGTATATAAAGCATAATAATACACAAAAGCAAAAGTTAATCGCTGTCCGAATCAGAACTCTCACTCATTACATCATTACGCAAAACATCAATACCATTGCCATGATCAACATTCAACGTATTATCAGGTTTCAAGTCTTTAACATGAAAATCTCCCAAGATATTACCATGGAGATCTTTCAATGTGTATACTAACGGAGATTTTACTATATGAATAATACAAGGAAGGAATTTTGGACTTAGTTTGGCACAAAAGTTGTCTGCAGCACTTGATTGAAAGAAATTGCGTTTGAGAACTCTATCACCTTTATTAAATTGCAGATGTCGTCTACGCAGATTATACCTATTTCTATTAAGTTCGTAGGAATGCCGCATTCTGTGCTGGACTTTAAGGTAAAATTCTGGAATTTGCTGAACAAAATTTGGATCTATGACGTTCTGGTCGATATTGACTGGATTATTGGCAACAGGTGCAATCTTTCCATAGAATGACCCATCAACTGGTACATTTCTGTAAAAATTTAGAAAGCTGGGCGAGTATCCTGTGACTTCATGTTTAGCAAGTCTGATTGCTTGAGCTATTTGATGAATAGACTCATCCCAAGTTTTATGAGAGTCTTTGATATAGGACCTAATTGCAGTAACGATGGTTCTGTTAACTCGCTCAGTAGGATTTACCTGAGGGGTGTATCTTGCTGAATACCAGATCTTCTGCACTTTATATGAATCTGCAAGCGCTTTAAATTCTTTAGAAATGAACTGTGGACCATTATCTACTGATTTGAGGAACTCCAAATATAAGGAAAACTTGATTTTCTAAAAATTTTACAATTGAGCTTGAAGTTGCCTTAGGCATTGGATGAACTAGTACAAGTTTAGTGAACCAGTCACAAACTACTAAAAGAAAACGATTTCCTTTTTTAGAACGAGGATATGGTCCTAAAAGATCTGCTGAAATCATTTGAAAATGGATACTTGATGTCTCTATATTTACCCATTAAACCAGCTTGAGGTAAATTACTAGGTTTGCATTGTGAGCAAACTTTGCAAGAGTGTACATAGAACTGAACAGATTGCTTCATTTTAGGCCAATAATAAATAGCTGATATGCGAGATAGTGTTTTAAATACTCCTAAATGACCAGAAGTAGGATCATCATGATACATTTTGAGCAATTTAGATCTATTTGGAGCTGGAACAACGATTTTCCAGTCAGTATAAGTTTCTGCAAGTGGATTATCAGAAAGAATATGTTTGTATAGAATATTATTTTCTACTTTAAAAGATGGATACAATTCAGGGTTGTTTTCAACCTTACGTATTATTTTACGATACCACTTGTCAGGAGATAATTCCGCAAGATCTAAAACTGACACATTAACCTCATTTTCATGCAAACGCGAAAGAGCATCTGCTACAGGTATATCTTTGCCTTTACGATGAATAATTTTAAAATCATAAGGGGAGAGACGACATAACCATCTGCATAGTCTAGGTGAAGGTGTTTTTTGAGATCTCAACCACTGCAAACTTGAATGATCAGAAATAACGAAAAAATGTGTGTGCTCTATGTAACAACGGAAATGTTCAATACTAAGAATGACTGCAAGCAGTTCTTTTTCAGTTGTAGAGTATTTTCTTTGGCACTTGTTGAGAGATTTACTGAAATAAGCTATGGGATGTTCCAAACCATTTTCTTCTTGATAAAGAGTGCCTCCCACACCAGTATTTGAGCTGTCACAACAAATATAGAAGGGCTTGGAGAAGTCTGGACTAGCAAGAATTGGAGCGCTGGTTAGCAAATTCTTAATTTCCTTAAAAGCATTGTCAGCATCAGGAGTCCAAGTGATAGGTTCACCCTTCTTCCGATTTTTAAGCAAGTCTGAAATTGGAGAACATACACCACTAAAATTGTTAAGGAAACGACGATAATATCCAAACATTCCAATCAACCTTCGAATCTGAGTAGTATTAGTTGGTTGAGGATATGATAAGAGTGCAGATACTTTTTCGGGGTTTGTTCTAAGTCCTTTCTCATCAACAACATAGCCTAAGAAAGTCAAAGATGAGCGAGCAAAATGACATTTATCAAAATTTACAGTCAAGTTAGCATCTTTCAATCGATTATAAACTTCTTTCAGTATCCTTAGGTGAGTTTCAAAATCAGGAGTTGCCACAATTATATCATCCAGATAATAAAAAACATATGGTTCCAGATCAGGACCGATAACCATGTCTAATAATCGACACATTGCACTTGAACTATTAGAAAGGCCAAAAGGAAGTCTTCGAAAGCAATACATTCCTTTACCACGAACTATGAAAGCTGTTTTTAATTTAGATTCTTCATCAAGTGGAATCTGGAAAAATGCTGATTTTAAATCAATGGATGATAGATATCTGGCATCTTTGATTTTAGAAATTACAGAGTCTATTAAAGGAGGAGGATACGCGTCAGGAATTGTTACTGAATTTAGTTTTCTACCATCAAAACAAACTCTATATGAACCATCTTTCTTGGAAACCAGCCAGAGCGCTGAACACCAGGCACTGCTGCAAGGTTCTATAATACCCATGTCCAACATTTCATCAACTTGCTTAATAAGAGCTTTTTCCATTACATGAGAAAGCGGATATTGTCTTTGCCTGATGGGCTTTGCATCACCTGTGTCAATGTGATGTGTATATAAATGTGTACAACCAATACTGTCAGTAGGTGCAATGCTATTAAAAAGTTCAACAATTTCAAATAATTGTTCCTTTTCCATATTAGATAGCTTCTCCACACCTTGAATACAATTTACAGCACAAGATTGATATGAAAAAGTATGAAAATCAAGGTTGAAATTGAATTTTAGGATGAAATCCATGCCTAAAAGTAATGTGTGTGTAATGGAAGGAACTATTATGAATTTAATAACATGAACTTTGCCATTAAAACCTACTGGCAGCAAAGCAAAACCTAAAGTATTCTGCATCTGGCCATCAGCAGTTCTTATTTGCAAGGTACTACTGTAATCGATGTTGAGATTTAATTTACGTAATAAGTATAAGCCAGATGAACCTAGAATGTTGGCATTGCTTCCAGTATCAAGCAAAGCTAAAATGTTTTCATCACCAATGGATATTGAAAGATGTGGACGATTGTCATTTGGTTTTTGAATAAATGGTTCTGAATGATCATTTGATGGCATACCTGCAAGTTGTGAATGATTAATGTCAAAATCGGGATTAATTGCTGAAGGTTGTCTTAACTTGGCTATTTGTTGGACTTCAGAATGAGACCTGGAGTTGCTTTGCCCTTTACGTCTATGACTCCTCGAGTCTGGGCGAAAGAAGTTCCGGGAGTCGGATTGGAAACTTCTTGCCTCACGTTTTTTGAACAGGAAGGACAATTAGAGCGTGTGACATTTTTCATACCACAGGTATAGCAATAAACAGCCTTAGGAGCTCTACAGTCTCGAACAGAATGTCCTAGTTTCTCGCAGTTCCAACATACAGGAGCTTTTCTGTGAGATGATGGAGTACTATCAGAAGTAACCAAGCTGGAAGTGGAAAGTCTATTGTGGGGTTGACAAGTCAAGAAGGAATCCTCTAATTTCCTACAAAGTGATGTTAGTTCAGGAAAAGTGGAAATTTCATGAAGAGCAAGTGACTTTATGAAGTCAGGCAATAAATTTCTACGGACAATATTGACCATGTCCCTTTCTGTAAATGTATTGTAGATTAATCTATTGAATTGAGATTCCATGAACGAAATGAATATCGTAACATGTTCATGCTGACCTTGTTTGCGTCTACGAATCTCATCAATTAGGTTCATATCATAATTGTCACGTAGGAAAGCATCCTTGAGTTGTTTAATCAAGTCCTGCCAATCATGAAAGCTATTTCTTAGATGGCCATTATGCCACCATGTCCAGGCTACATCTTCAAAGAGATCACCTGCAGATGCAAAGAGATCCATCTCATTGCAACCACGGGAAGACATTAGAGATTAGACAATTTCTAGAAATTCAATAACTGAGCTATTTCCAGAAAATTTTTTGATTCCCCATTTGAAAACTGGTATCTTTTTATGTGGAGCAAAATTTATAGGAGAGAGTGGCTGTGTATGTACTGGAGGAAATACTTGAGGATTAGCAACAGTCACAGGCGGATTTGATGCTAATGGAATAGGACGAGATGAAACTGATGGAGGAGATGATTGAGCAGATGGCATCTCAAGCTTCTCTAAAAGATCCGATTCACACACAACAAGTTGTGTCTTTAATCTAGATTTTGTACTTATCTCCTCATCACAAGTAGGAGACATTCGATCTATCCTACCAGATAGATGCAATAAGCGCACACAAATTCTGCGATGTTCAACAGAATCAAATGCACCAGTAAATCTAGAGATCATCTCAGTGAGTTTATTGAATGAGAGTCTTATCTCAGTCTCATCCTCATCAAAAGGAATAGTCACAGAAGTTTCTGAGAAACTACGCCCTTGAAATTCCTGTGCTAATAAGCCACGTAAAACTTTACGTTTATCCTCCATGGTATTAGGGACTTCCAAACCTCTGATATGAATCTCGTAGTGGAGTTCATGACTTAATAAGTCATTTGGGCTTAGTCTAGACTGAACCATGATTGAGAAATAAACCTCAAAGAAACACTTGAAAGAAAAAAATTAAAAACCTGAATACGTCAAGAAATGACAAGGATCTAAAACACTATAAAAAACTAACAATACAAACAAAAAGTTTCAATACAAAAACAGGAGCAGCCGAATCTTAAAAAAATTATTTTATATCTCACATACATTAAAAGAGTACAGAGACGTTCAAGTCCTGTTAATCCAATGGAAAATCAGACACTAATGTTCTAATTTCCCCCAAAGAATATGCCAGATAAAACTATAAAACATTAAAATTATGAAAACTTTTGCTCCAAACAAGAGACAAAATTACTACAATAGTTACTGAGGAACGTATACTATTTCAACAACAAGTTGAAGTTTAATTATCATAAATGAGTATGTGTGTCTTTGTATAGGTAAAAATGATTTAGGAGTCACCCCCTCATTGAAAAGTATCAAAAATATAGTCAAGAAAAACATCATTTGTTTCTTGAAAAAAAAGAAAGGTAAGTATCAAAGTACTATGTCCAAGTGTCAATACTTGAAAAAAAGTAAACCGCCAAAATATACGAAAAATTATGAATATCAATTTCATATAATTCAGAAAAATGGATAAATCGCAAAATGATTTACTCCAGATAACTCTAGTCAGTAGATTATTGCCATCAGAATGAAAACAAATGATCAAAAGTTCAAGTACAGTCAAAAATTCAAAAAGTAAATACATTTGGGGAAGGCAAAAATAATTTTGAAAGTAAATTTCCTACGTACCAAACATCATGAGAGCTATATCAGTACACCAGAGATCCAACAATTAGGCTATATATGCGTACATGAAAAGTCTCAAGAAATCAAAAAACTGCACATGAAGAAATACTTTCAAAAACTAAGAGGTTAGTGATCAAAAATGAAAAGCATATAAGAATATGTAAACTATCAACAACAATAGTCACAACCTCAATCAAAAGTTTGATGATATTCGACAAAAATGCTGGGAAACCTAAAGTCCCCAGACTATCAATATTCAACAACAAAAAAATATCAAAATATCATCAATCTCAAAAGTACAATGAGAAAAAAGTTATAACTGTCCCCAGCAGTAAATAAAAACTGTAGTAGTATGTGAGTTAAAAAAATTCTGGCAATGATCTCGCTGACTACTAAACAAGACAATTTAAAAGTTAATAGTATGCCTATGAAATAAACAGGTGGAAAAATTTTAATCTTTTGATAAAAATTTTAAACATTAAGCAAAAAGTAAGGATGATTAAGGAATTAGAAATTTGAGTACCAAAAGCAATTAAAAATAGAAATGCTGCCAAAGATTGTAAAGAATTTTGAAAGCTATGTTCTGTCTGCCAATCTTCCACTAGCAAACCACTTGTCGACAAAGCCAAACACCTATCGAAGCCTCACGTTGCGGGTGCCAATTTATGTTACGCTTCCTTTCCGCAAAAAGTCCAGAAAAGATGGAATGCAATGAAGATTCCAACTTTTCTGCACAATCACAGAAAGGGGGTTACCATTAGCTTCCGGTAGCTCAGTCGGTGGCATGAAGACATCTACAGGCGTGTAGCTGTGTGTCGACCATGGCATGGCTAGAGGATAGAAGAACAAACATAACACAAAAATTTAACAGATTTTATTTAACAAAAAAAAGGCATTTTCATTACATTACAATTTTACAAAAATAACAAAATAAGTTTTACATCTTTGGCGCTGCTATAACGCTATCGACTTATCTTTCGCTGGTCCATTTTTACTCGACTGAAGCCAGGATGGCCAGGGGCTTGAAGGGGAGGTCCCAGTTATGAGGGGTGACCTCCATATAGTGGCTTCACAACCAGTTGTAGGCGAAGTTAAAGGCGATGGCGCTGCCAAGGTACATGCATGGGTGAAAATATTGGCCAAGGCTAGGCAAAGTGAAAGGGAAAGAGAAAGGGGGTGGCCCCAATCATTTTTGTCCTATACGGACACACATTCTAGAAAATTCTAGCACATGGTGCTATATAACCTTGTGCTACTGAGAAGAAATTTCTAGCCGTTGTTCAATCGGCGGCTCAGGTGAAAAGGAAGCGCGAGGAAGATCGCAGATCAGGAACTCCGCATCAAGCGCTCCAAGCGGAAAATTTTCCAAGCAAAAAAAGCTAGAGATGGGATTAATGAAATGATAATCGAGAAGTGATTTAATAAATACGATCGGACGGTGAAACCGTTACAAAATTTAATGGGAACTAGTACTGGTATCGTGAAGAGATATAAAAACATAATTAGAGAAGAGTAGTGAGCTCGGGGGATGAGAGGGGTAGTAAAAAATAAAGTATAGGGGTTGAGATGTTTAAGTCGTTAAAAGTATGTCGTAGCAGAATGTCTTTATAATAGTGAAAATGTTAAATAGAAAAGTTTACAAAAAAGAGCAAAAAGTAAGTACTCATAGAATAAGACACGTAATAGATATATCTAAAAGTTTGAATTTTTTGATGAATTTAGGCGTCAACAGAAAAATTTTAGGATTAATAATAAGAGAGAAAAAAATAAAGAAAAATTCACCCCCGGGGGATGAAATTGAGATAAGGGTATTTTTGAGCTCAAATGGGGGGTAATCACTATCGAAGGGGGGGAGGGGGGGGGCGCTGGCCGCTGGAGTAGGGGGGAGGGCGAGGGTCTATGTCGAATCTAAAATTTGTTGGTGTCCGCGGACTTAGCACAGTTTGAATCAGTTTTGACAATTTTTTTTTTAAATAATAACAAAAAAAAGTATGGGAATGAAGACAGCTAGTACAAGGGACCTATTTGTTCTTATGAAGTTTTTGTGTAGGGAGGGTAGTAACGAAGATATAGGGGGTGAAGTACCCCTAACATGAAAGATAAAATTTCATAACAGTATGTAGTGAAATGGATTACAGGGATTATAAAGAGACATAAATGCTAATAACAAAACGTTGTAGTATCACCAGGAAAACAGATATAAGGGTGAATTACCCCTAACCTAGATGGTATAATTTCATAAAAGTATGTAGTGAAATGGAATGGAGTGGTAATATAGAGATGGAAATGCTAATAACAAATTCTTGTAATATCACCAGGGAAAAAGATATAGGGGTATTATACCCCTAACATTAACTAAGCCATTTCTGTAAAATACTTATAGAAATCGAGGGTATCAGTAATTGGAAGACATAAACAATAATACAACAAAAGCATAAAGTCAATAGAGACAGTGATGTGGGTGTAAATGACGCGTTAAAGAAAATTTTAAAATTTTTAAAATAAGTTTATGAACATGAAATTGATGTAATAATAATAAGAATGCATAGATGTTGTAAACTCTTTTATTGGGTTTGGGTTTATGGTCTTACGGCTAACGAATAGATAGTTAATGGTTCTAGTGTTTTTATCTTTTATTTATATGTTTCACATAAACCTTAAAGCCTACAACCTTACAAATAAAATCTTAGACATAATTCCTTAAAACTAAAATGCATAACGATCCATCCACGATTAAGGACTGGTATACCCTGAATCTGTGGATGGATCATCGAGATCCCATACGAGATTGTCAATCCGAACTGCTTCTGGAATGTCAACCTCGAGTGGTTCGTCAAGAGGAACAAGATTGTTATGGAGATCTTCAATCTCCAATTCACCTTCCGACTCACTCTCTGACGAAGGTGCCTCCTCCGCATCTTCACCCTCAGTTTCCTCGTCAGACTCGATGTCGGCTACGTCTGCTAACAGAGCATTACCGACATCGGGTGCAACACCTCCCTCATTGAATAAAATCAATGTGGATTCTGTGCTGTCAAAACTGAGCGGACTAGCCCAGCCATCTTCATGGAAGACATACAGATCATCTTGATCGCGACCATCCATGACGATGACTGAGACGCGAAGGAATGGAAAGGAGACCAGAGTGAATATATATAGATGCTCCCCTTCTCCGTTGCCAGATGGTGGAAAATCGAGATCGCGAAAGTATAATTATGGGATGTTGTGAAATGTAAAGTCGAGCATAAACGATTATGGGGTAATAAGTTTTGACTGTTAATTAAAAGGCAGATGGTAGATATCGCGAAGGTAGAAAGTCGTGAAAGGTGGGTAGGAGGGACATGTATTTATATCAGTGTCGATGGTGCACACCGTCACTGCAGTCTAAACGCTCCATATTGGACGCATCAGTAAAATAGTATATTATAAAATTGTTTTCTGTGTTAGGTTGCCAAAATGTGCTCAAGAGAGTGTCTGTGTGCGCCTGGAAAGCAGTGCAAGTACTGCACATTCTCCGATAGTCAGCGCCCAATTCTAGAAAAACTGTTGAAGCCCCGTGTTGTACGTATACTACAAAATGTTCAGGTTGTGCCACCACTTGAAACCGTTCGCGCTTCGATGACCGAGTGCCCTCGAACAAAGTCGATGCCTAGTACTTCGGCGAGTGATGTATCCGTGGAAATTGTTAGCATGGGCTCGCAAACCATGCTTAACAATTTTATCGCCGACGGACAAAATGTATCGAACGATGATGGCGACATCAACATTGAGGCATTGTTAGCATCCCTCAATCCGGACCTGGACAGTGCAACAATGATGGATGCGTACAATGCTTGGCCATCATTGGAACTGAGTTTGTTGGGAGCGGAGTCGAGGCCGTCCACGTCCAGAGCCACTTCGACACCCCAAGAGTCGTTGATGTCTGCCGCGGTCGCGAGTGAACGGTATGGTGCGGACGAGGAACTATATCGCCACACGTGGATCGAAGATTTGCCGTTCACGCAACTTGAACGGGCCGCGTGTGCGCGCTACGTCGAGTTGAGAGAACCGTTGGCACAACTTCAACAGATCGCGATGGAACTCAATCGGGATACGTGGATTGATGATTTGCCGTTCACGCAACTTGAACGGGCCGCGTGTGCGCGCGACGTCGAGTTGAGAGAACCGTTGGCACAACTTCAACAGATCGCGATGGAACTAAATCGGGATACGTGGATCGAAGAATTGCCGCTCACGCAACTCGAACGGGCTGCGAATGAGGAGGGGGCTAGACAGTGAAGGGACAGTTAAGTTAAGAGGGATGAACTGGTTTCGCAATGGGCATCAACTACAGAATGTGCATATTGAGGCGCAGGATCTGCTGATGTTAAGGTACTACATACCGGTAGACATGTAGAGGTGTGACAAAAAAAAAACATGCAAAGGGTTCAAAACAACGTACAGCAGCTAAAATATTTTTTTGTTTCAGATGCGACGTAAGCAGATCCAGAAGATGGTGTGGACGCTGCCGCCTCCCCGTGGCCATACTGGATAACGCTAAGCGCAGCCGAAAATATATATATATATAATGATTTTGTTGCAGGAACAGAGTAAATACGTACACGCTTCACGATGTTCCAATGTCTAAAGTGCGAAAGGACCTTCACGGCGAGAAAAAATTTGTTGAAGCACGGTAGAGAGCGGTGCAGCCAAGATGGTGAGCCAGCATCGAAGCGCATCTGTCTTCGAGATGGAACAGGTATTGAACAATTAGAAAATAAAATCGAATAAAATCACTAACAGAATTATCTGTTTCAGCATCCTTTAACCAGGAAGGTGGTACCTCCAGCATTCCCCAATCCCCAAGTCTCGAGGACAGTAATGCATCCTCTTCGCGCCGCACTGCATACAAGTTGCAATGTTCTCGATGTCAGCACACCTTCTCAGCACGCCATAATTTACTGCGACATCTTAGAGAGGTCTGCATAAGCGAGAAAAGACCTTCCAAGCAACAACGTATGGAGGGTGAGATTACTAACAATGAGCCAACTATTGCAGATTTCATCACCCAGACAGCCGCAGGTGTCAACATCAGACGAGTGAACCCTGCAACACCCCCCGTCGCAGTGCCTGGAACCAGTCGAATGAGTCCTACACCATCCGACGTCGCAGTGCCGGGCGCAAGTCGAGAGAGTTCAACCACCGGCAACGATTCACAAGCGAGTGCGGGTAGCACGACAATTCGCTGTGAGAGTTGCAGCTGTGAGGTATCGAGGAATGCACATGCGGCACATCTGAAAAGCATTAAACATAAGGCACATCTATGGAGACCTTTACAAAATAATGTGTCAGTATGTCGAAGTGCATTTCGAGGTAGAATAGTTAGTTATCAAATAACCGCTAGCATAGAGACTTTGAACGTTACTGAATATATGAATAATGTGGCACAGGACTCCACAAACGTAATTGAAAATGAGTTGCATAAGCATACAACACTCAAAATAAATATGGAACTTTTTGGTTTATATATTTTACCAGCTAAAAACCGACGAGAGGTAAAGTCCCACAATACGAACAATGTAATAATTACACAATCCTCAAATTTGAATCAAATCTATTATGATCTAGGTAGTAAAATCGAACAAAAATCGAAAGACTTTGCAGAAAAAGACTCAGGGTGGGTGTTGGAAAGCATTTTATATTTAGAAATTAATATTAATAAATATAATCCTTTGAGGGCAGCAGCATATTTGCCGCTTCCTAAGGAAATCACGAACAAAAAAGCTGTACTCAACATACGTAACACGGATGAGTACTGCTTTGCATGGTCGATTGTAGCTGGTATGATAAAACCAAAGGGTCGAGCGTCACTAACAACGTCATATCCACATTTTTCGAACATTCCTGGTTTAAACTTTGCAGGAATGGACTTTCCAGTTGCTCTCAAGTCAATATCAGAATTTGAAAGATTGAATAATATGTCAATTAACGTTTATGGAATAGAAAAGGAATTCATTGATGGAAAGTCTAAATATCAGGTGGTAGGACCGTTACATTACACGGCGCAAAAACAACCCACTCATCTGAACTTATTACTTATTGATGATTCAGAAGGTAACCATCATTACTGCTTAATTACCAACTTTTCAAGACTCGTTTCAAGTCAGTTGTCACTTAATACGAGAGTAAAGCATTTTTGTGATGGCTGTTTACAATACTTTGCATCAAAAGACAAACTGGAAATTCACATCCAAAACTATTGCAAACACATTGCAGTTAAGCTGCCCCAACTGGAAACCAGAGTTGATCGCCTTGGAAACACGGTAATGGATAATGTGCTGAAATTTGAACAGCATCACAAACAATTAAGACTACCGTTTTGCGTTTATGCGGACTTTGAATGCATCCTAGCTCCGATAGACAATCACTCAAGTGCTTCAGAGGATGTATGTACCATCAAAAAGTATGAACATAGACCCTCCTCAGTTGCTTATTATATTAAATGTTCTTATAATGATTCACTATCCAAGCTCGAACTGTATAGGGGTGAGGATGCTGCAGAAATTTTTGTTACGCGTTTAGAGGCTGATCTTAAATTAATATATGATCAATATTTAAAACAAAATGTAGCGATGAAAATGACGTCGCACGATAAAAATGTGTTTGATAAAGCAGAGGTATGTTTCATTTGTGAACATCCATTTACCAATACAAATAGAAAAGTTAGGGATCACTGTCATTTCACCGGGCAATATCGTGGCGCAGCACATAGTAAATGCAATCTAAACTATAAGATCCCAAAATACATTCCAATATTTTTCCACAACCTCAAAAACTATGATGCACACCTATTCATAAAACACCTCGCTATGAAGCAAGAACAAATTAAAGTGATTCCACAATCTTTTGAAAAATATGTTTCATTTACGAAATTGATACCTGTAGACACGTACATTTCCCACGAGGGAAAATCACAAACTGTATTTTTGCAGATGCGATTTGTCGATTCATATCAGTTTCTATCGTCAAAATTAGAAACCTTGGCATCCTTTTTAAGCGCAGAACAATGTCGGACGGTACGAAAAGTCTTTCCTGAGGACGAAAAGTTCTCCTACATGAGATGCAAAGGTATATTTCCATATACATATCTGAATAGGTTTGATAAATACGATGAAACATGTTTACCATCCCAACAAGACTTTTATGATGAAATACGTGATGAACACATTTCTGACGAGGATTATGAGCGAGCACGTCATGTCTGGGAAGTAATGGAGTGTCAAAATTTGGGGGAATACTCTGATTTTTACTTGACTTCGGATGTTCTTCTTTTAACAGATATCTTTGAAAATTTCAGAGATTTGTGCTTAAAAACGTACCAGCTTGATCCAGCTCACTATTTTACAGTCCCCGGTTTGAGTTGGGATGCGATGCTACGATACAGCAAAGTAGAGTTACAGCTGCTTACAGATGTTGATATGATTAATTTTTTTAAAAAGGGAATTCGGGGGGGGGGGGAGTCAGTACATGTACCTCACGTAAAGTTGAGGCGAACAATAAATTTCTATCACATTACGATCCGTCAAAGGTATCATCGTATTTAGTTTACCTTGATGCAACAAATTTGTACGGTTATACGATGCAACAGTACCTACCAACTGGTAATTTTGCATGGTTAACACGAGATGAGATCATTGACATGTTAAAGGTTATGGACCCGCCCGTACCTATCCTTGTACGTACAGCTGCTTGCAGCCAACGTTAGAAAGAAACATCCGAGAGAGAGACGGAGCTAACGCGGGCAAAAATCCGCGCGCTTAACAGGATTTGGATGGTTTTAAAGTTATGATATCTTTATAAAAATAGATTTAGGCAAAGGGAATGGGATTTTTATACTTCTACTCGATAAAAAAACGATAATATATATAATATTAATTTTTATTCACGTACTTACAAAACAAAAACCTTAATCTACAGAATACAGTATGAAAAATTCTTAATGATAATTATTGATATTACAAAAAGTTATTCTATATAAAAAAAAGAATTATTGATGGCTAAAGGTGATAGTTTTGGTCAGATGTTGCCTTATTCTATAGCGCGGTTCATTTTTTGTAGTGTTGATGTGGTGTATTCTAATTGAAAAGTAATTTTTTAATATAAGCCTAATTAATTGCAGGCAATGGCTCTGTAATGGATCCTGATCCTGGAAATGACTTTTCAAGCCAACGAATAGTGTGTCGAAATTGAGTTTCCTTATCGACAAAGATATCAATTTTAGCATAAGGTTTAGAGCAGAAAAGTTTGATTCTGATTTGATTAAGCCTTCTGCACATATGCACACTTTCACAACATCTCTGGATGGCTTACAGAGACCTCCTCGATTTTTTTTATTTAAAAGCAGCGACAAAGAATTGTCCGAAGTTAAAGCATTAGCACATTCATTACAATTTAATGCTTTAACTAATTTCTTGCTGATAAACCCAGCAATATACTCAACAATGTCACAAATATATGTGCAGTTGGCAATTGTGTTATAGTTTTTAATGAATAACTCATCTTCCGCATCTGAAGATTCTGTCTGTTCATATAATAAGTCAGTAGTAAAAATTGAGTTATTTTTGCTTTCAATGGTAACATTTAAAATCGAGGTATTGTCCTGTGCCAGACAATTTGCACTATCTGAGGTAGTTATTTCACTATGAATTAAGAGTCTTTTATATGCATTTTCGAAATGCCAGGCAGTCGGGTTGTTCGAAAAGCCTCCCCTTGAACGGATTGCTGAAAAAAATATTTCAAGATGATCTTGACTTAGCCTATAAGTTAATAAAAACTGTAGCTTATCACCCTCAACCACATCTTCAAATAAATTCCTAACACTTAACAAACAAACAATGAGTCCTAGAAAACCAGTTTTCCTGTCTGTTTCTATTACTTTATCGTGCTTTTGATCTGTCAATGAACTTAAATATTCTACAGATTCTTTGATAAAATTTTTGAAGGTTTCGCTGTTTCCCTTGAAAAGAGGCCTTTTACAAGGAGTTTTCCCATAGAAATTTCTAACATTTAAAACGTCAAAAATATTGTTAAATTTTCGACAGAAAGAAACAGTTGCTTCACTACCTCTAAATTTTGTAATATTCAAGTCCTGATTACAGTATTCTAGGGCATCACCAACACTAGCACTAAAGGTCTGGACAGCAAGCTTCACTTTCATTTTTTCTTTGTAATAGTTAATATGTCGAGACCTTAGTCTAGTGGCACAATGAAGCCCTGATTCCTCTTGCAGCTTCACCAGTTCTTTAAAATAATACCATTTAATGGAGTCTCCATTTCCATCACATAATATGCCCCAATCACCCAAAGTATTACGTACTAATTTAATCATGTGGCATGCGTCCAAAATGATATGTACTTTTTCCTTATTCACTGGGTTTATGAAATATGGTTTCATTCCAGGAAAACTGAGCTTTGCTCCCAGCAAATTTGCCATCGAAATGTTGGATGCACACCCATCAAATGTGATACTTTTAATCAGCACCCCAGTTGTTTCCAACTGAAGGAAAGACCCTTTAATTAACATTGCATTTTCTTCAGCAGATAAAGCATCTACTAAAAAATAGGCAATGGGAACCTTCCACCTTGTATTGTAACCTACAAGCATTATCACAAATACATGTTTTGCATGTGGTAATTGGTCACTATTCTGCATACCAATTCCATAATCAATGTATCCAACATTCCTACTACCAGTCCAATGTACATGCTCACGAATGGACATCTCGTCAATCACAAGACCTGCTATAAGTTGCTTTCCTTTTCCTTTTTCAATGTCAACTTTCATTTTGACAGCCCGTATTGCTTCTGCACTAAACCCCGGTGTACCATCTACAGTAGAATACCATTTTGTTAGTGTTCTAGGATGCGGGAGAGAATTTTTGCCAAACACTTTTCTAACATACTGATATGCAGAAGAAGAATAAAAATTTAATGTTAAAGCAAAGCAACTCAGTTGAGGGCTATATTTTCCTCCTTTGATGCCCTTTTTGAGGTGCCTAAACAGTATGGCTTTTTGTACTTCAGGAATACTTTCCTAGAAATATAAAAAAGAACCTTGCTTAAACAATGGTAATGGAGCCTGTTAGTGCGCTGCTTTTTTCATGGAGCATATATACATACTATACAATCAACTATACATATGTGTGTATGTGCCTCGCATTCTTCCCATGAGCAAGTAATTATTCTACTGATCAAAGGACTTTATTGTGCAGCAGATGAACATTAAGAACAAGATGCAAACTACTAAGTATTTACAGAAAACAAACAAACCAACTATGTGTGATGCAAAAAAATAAATAGTTTACCTTCAATACCATGAGCTGCTGTGATGAAATTTTCTCTTTTTCCATCAATTCGTCCAACAATAAATTAAGGCTTTTTATCTTCTTCTTTTGTCTTCTGGCTATGCACTGATAATACCTGATATTTCTCCTAGACTTTGCTATAGTATGATGAGCTACCTTCCAAAATCTTTTTCTCTTCTGCACATCATCTAAATCACTTTCTTTGAAGTCCCCAAAGAAAATTTGATCTCTTCTCCTTCTAAAACAATAAGAAACATTTAACACATAATGAAAGAAACTAATTTCTGATCTGTAAATTCATTTAATAAATGCTTAGGTAAGCAAGTAGATAGAAAATAAATAGCAATAACTGTTATCCTGTTACCTTTTAGGGAATTCCATTTGAGATGTAGTAGTAGGTTGCTCAGAATCTATATCCTCATTTTCAGCACTGACAGATTCACTTGACATAACTCCTAATACTGGTTCAGTATTTATGCCTGATGTACTGGCAATAGCATCATGTTCTGTAAATAATATTAATCAATAGACGGTTCAGTCATTACTTATGTACTGAAGTGCTAACCTTTGTTATCAGATATCTTTCGTTTTAAAGGTCTCCTTATTACTACTTTTTGCTGTAAATGTACGGGGAAATTAAAAACAGAAGGCACTGCAGTTTTCTTGAGAACTGTATTTCCATGTACATTCAGCTCAAAATCGTCCTTTGTAAAGTGATTTTCGCATATAACTGTCCTATCACTCGGATTAAAATTCTCCCTTCTTATGGCAACTAACCACTGTTTCCTCCTTGCGGGATCCTTGGGTATACTGAAAGTAGAAAACTCTAGTTATAGCCTTTTCATGACCAAAGTTTCTGTTATTTAATTCTGTAATCTTTGCCATAACCACTGGCCATAACCTACCTCAGAAATTTTAATTTCACCCCTTTTTCTCTTCTGGTCGTACAGTTTATAGCACAACAAGACTGCACCATCTTGTAATTGGTTTGAAGTTGTGAAAAATCAACAATTAAAACTAATTTCAAGGCAAAAATATGAGTAAAGCTTTCCACAGTGAAAGAAACACATGCACAATACAGATCTAACGTACGACGTTTGCCCGCGTTAGCTCTATCCTTCACGTGCTGTCTCTCTTGCACTGCGCCGGCGTCAATTCCAAACGCGAACGGCAGGTCCATAACCTTTGATATGTCGATGGATGAGATGGATAGGATTCAAGAGACAATTACACAGATTTCGGATACATCGGATATTGGGTATGCATTAGAAGTCGATTTAACCATACCGACTGAGCTACATGATTATTTCAACGATTTACCATTTTGTCCAGAAAATTTTTAACCACCCGACAGTCAAAGCTCAAAATTAATTCCAAATTTGCACAACAAAGAACGCTACATTATCCATTATCGTAATCTAAAGCAATGTTTGAAACATGGTATTATTTTAACAAAAATTCATAGAGGCATTAAATTCACACAATCTGCCTGGTTGAAGTCCTACATACAGTTAAACACCACACTTAGAAATGCAGCACTGAATCCTTTTGAAAGAGATTTGTTCAAACTAATGATCAATTGTATTTTTGGAAAAACCATTGAAAATATGGAGAACAGAGTCGACATCAAATTAGCTACTCAATTTGAAAAATCTAAACATAAAATAGGTGCTGCAAATTATATTAGTAAACCAACTTTTAAAGAGCACAGAATATTTTCTGAAAACTTAGTAGCCATTCAAATGGAAAAAACAATGATTGATTATTGTCGTCCCACATATGTTGGCTTTTGTATTTTAGATGTCTCAAAAACGGTAATATATGACTTTTTCTATGACTTTCTGAAGCGTCAATATGGTGATAAGGTGTCTGTAGCTGACACGGACACTGATTCGCTAATAGTACATGTTGAAACCGATAATTTCTATGAGGACATGAAATCACACATACATTACTTTGACACATCCAATTATGATGCTTCCAACCCACATAATATGCCTCAAACAGCGTCAGAGTTGGGTAAGATGAAAGACGAATATGCTGGTAAGATACTGTCTGCATTTTATGGTACAGGTCCCAAAGCATACTGTATAGATGCGGTAGACCAAGTAGCTAAACGAGCCAAAGGTATATCTAAGGCGAGTGTAAAAAATCAGTTACATTTGTTACATTATAAGGATATTGTTGAGGAGAAACGGACATCTGTATACTGTACGATTTATGTATTTAAATCGGAGTCGCACAATATCTACACAAATTATATAAAAAAGTAGCATTGACCAGTACGGATGATAACTTGATACCAAACTCAACAAAGACATTAGCTTGGGGTCATCAAGATATATTATTTCATAACATGTCACATGAGGAGCGCTTGGATACATTACTGCACTTGATGCAAGAAGCCATTGTGTTGAATAATAAGCATCAGATAGCATGATCATAGAATAGGGGTTTGTGGTGGGGACAAGAATATAAATATATTCTTAACAAACGCACCTCATTCAGTTTCAAAGATGAGTACTACGACATACTATTCACTGTACATGCAATTGTGTCATGTAACTGAAGAGGTGTTGAAAAACCAGCTTCGACAATTTGTGACTCGAAATCCAGAAAAACGAGAATTTCCAGTGCTGGACTTTGTGCTAGAGGAAATTACAATACCTGACGAAGTATTCAATTGGATTACCAATGCCCACAGTTGCCATCCCCACGTGCTTTCCAGTGTAATAACAAAAAAGAAACATCTATATTGGGTGGTACAGGAAACACTGCAAAGTTTAAAAGAGAGAGATTATGAGGTTTTAAGCATCAAAGAATTTGGAGACCTACTGGAAAATATGCCCTACACACCATCAGCATATGAACAATATTATTTATGTAAGTTGTTATCTGATAGTAACTATGAAGATGTAGATAAACCGCATCCTGTAGAAAATATTACGAAGAGGTATAAAGACATTGTATCACATATCGATGAAAGCATCTGTAAAATCGCATATCTAGCTGATTGTGTATCACTAGAACGTTTAATCGATATTATACAGCAGCATGATATTAAATTTGTATTTGATGTAGAAAATAAGATGAGACATTATACTGTATTGAAATGTATAAAGAAAAATATAGCCAAGGGTAACATTGGAGATGAAACCCTCGGATGGACCTCTGGGCCCTGTAGTGTGAAATGGCCATTCACCAAATTCGAAGATTATGTAGCATGTTTAAAGATCTTGTGTGATTTATCCAAAACGTAAATACTCTGTGTGGGACAAAATTCATTAATATATATATATCTATGTCAGCATGAACGGTAGTATCATTTTCCCTTGCACTTGCGTCAACTTTTGGGAGGGGGAAGTTGGTGAATGGAGGGGTGATCAACACTGTATAAAGTTAGCCACGAAGCTTCATATACCAGTCTTCTGAATTTCACATAACGTTACAACATGAGTGCCGGTGTGCAAAACGACAAGGGGGTACGATCTGTACAAAGTGGGGTAGATCAGACACCGTTAATTGTCATCCAGGAGCAACGATATCATCTAAATCCATCGAAATCAAAATGGATAAGCATTGGTCGAGCATATCAGTGGAGCTTCCACCCTGTAATCAATATCAGTGGTTTGAAAAACAATGGCGTTACGTTAAATGAAGAAGACTGGTATGAGATATTAAATCAAGAAGGCGTTATAACCAATTTTTTCTTCAGTGATGATATTTTCCATTCGGTCAGTGCCAACTCTGTCTGTATCACCTTTGAGAGATTTCCAGATTTTCAAACAATCAAAATTGAAGATCGATGGAGAAACGTCGTTTATTTGGGTAAGGAGACCGTATCGAAGCTATTTCAATTAGCCCCGCTGGTTGCCTACACCATTAATATGCTGAAAACTCAGGAGTTTAATAAGTATTTCAACACACTTGTCCAAGATGTGCGAACCACCAACATCGATGTGCGAGACTTCGTCATCCAACACATCTCTGATTTGCCGCATTCGGAGAACATCAGGACTGCTATGGAACTGGCATACCAACATCCAAACTTGAAGGAATTCAACAAGGCTCCAACGCTGAAATTTTATTCAGACTATCCTAACTATTCTGTAAAGTCATTGTAATTAAAAAGAATTTTAAATTACTTATCGTGTTTTATTGAAAAAGCTGTGTTATAAAACTGATTGGTTTAAATAATATACATGTCATGCAAGTAAATCACTTTTTCTAATCCACGAATTATGTCTGTTATCCAGTCCTAAGTACTTGACTAACACTTTATTTTTTTTACGTCGCACCACTTTCTCTACAAGATAGATATTTGGATACTTGACTGTTTGAAGCTCCTCAGCGTAAAATCCACCTAGAATCTCGTCACCGCTCGAATCAGCCAGTAAGTATGATGTGGGATTGGTATACTGTATTTTACGGATTGTGAAAATTTCATTGGACCAGTTAGGAGTGTATCCTTTAGCAAATGCTGTCCTATGTTTGCTTATGCGGACATGATCTCCACGTTGATATTTAACACCCTTTGGATCTAACGTTTTCAAATGTGTGTATGCCGTTCTCAACAGTGTTTTTGCTGTACTTTTGTTCACGTCTTTGGGTTTCATCCCAATTGTGCTGTGTTTGGTGTTATTATATGCATCAACGATTGATGGAGATCTAACCATTTATACGATCCCTGAAAGCTGAACTGCTTCCACATACGATTCTTCAAAGTGCGATTCACCCTTTCAACTACACTTGCTTTAGTCGCTGAGTAGGAGCTGTAATGATTAATTTTGTACGCTTCCATTAACTTCTTAAAGTCACTATTGTAGAATTCTTTACCCAGGTCTGTTTGTAAATTTTTCGGAATTGTCTGCATTTGCGATAAAATTGTACTCATTGCAGCTGCCACATCTTTTCCAGTTTTTCGTTTGACTGGTTCTGCCCACACAAATTTACTGAAAACGTTGATGACAATTAAAATGTAACGGAATCCTTTGTTAACTTTCTGATACGGAAGCATTTCCACCAAATCTGCCTGTAAGACATCGTTGATACCCTTCACAATAACGCGTCGACGTCTATAATTTCTGCGAGCCGGTTTATGAAGTTCCTCAATGACCTGCTTTTTAAAGTCCATCATTCTTGTATGATTGGAAAGCGCATCACGATATTACCTATAAGGTCAGGTTTTGGTTCATGAGATGAATAGAAGTTCAGAATATCCCCTTTCGACAGGTGTGTGTCGACTTTGACATCACTTTGACCACATTTCACTCTTATTTTGGGAGGTATATTTATACTATCAACTATCCCGGTCACAGGAACGATATAGTCCCTACTATTTTCACCAAATGTGTAAAATAATGCGCTGAATGTGTTGAAATAAATGGGTACCACACATACGCTGAATAGTTTAGATGCTAGAAAAGCTCTGAAGATTGAAGATATGTCCCTCTTTTTTGAATGGAGCATATGTCTTCCAAATTTATCAATTGGCATCTTGATCGTACAACTGCAGCAACGAAAATAGAGTAATATTACGTTACAACTTCATTTTATAATTTTTAATTCGCGCAACTCCTCAATTTGGGACCTCGGTTGGCCGCGTGGGTCAGAGTGTCGTGCTACTGATCAGCCGGCCGGCCGGGCCGCGAGTTCGAATCTCGCCTTCGCCATGGATGTTGTGTGTTTGTTTTAGGCAGCAGCGGTGGCCGCAGTAGTAGACTCTTCGGTCTCCTGATCAGTCGCCGTGCGCTGTGCGGGTTCGAGTCCCGTCCCAGGAGAAATTTTTCTCTTGGCTATGGATGTTGTGATTATCCGTAGGTGGTAGATGGTCTCTGACTGTCGAACGCGGAGGTACCACCCGGCGGTTCTCGTAGGCGGAGCCAGAATGTGTGCATGTTGCATGCACACGTGTTCCCTCGCCAGAGTCCGTGTGGCGTCCCCCCTTTTCCCATGTATCTCCCTATAGCCCCACGGTACCCAATGGGTGCTTAGGCCTTAGGCCTTCGTGGTAGTTGGAGTATAAAAAAAAAAATATAGACATGATTTCATTATTATGCCCGTTATTACCAGCATACGCAGATGCGATGAGCAGGAGCAATCGATTGACCAACTCATTGGGATCATCAAAATACACATACTCAATTGGTTTCGGGGAATACTCTAATATACCACCCCTTACATGTTTGAATGATTGTGATCTGGGTCGAGCTTTAGGAGGTGCCGGTTTCTGAAAAGACCCCGTTTTGCTTGCACCCTCAGCGGATACTTTTATTAGATTGTGTTTTACTAAATATGGTCGAATTATTGTTTTATACTTGAAAGTGTTTACTCCTTGAATTTGTAAATTAGAATCAAAATTACGTCGATATGCATTGGTCCGTTTTAGCATATCCATGTAGTGCTCCAGATCGGTCTGTTTATATCCACGAGGGTCTTTCTTGAACAACAACTCGTACAGACCTGGCGTTCCTGGATATCTGATATTGTCTAAGATTAGATCCGACTCCTCGAGGGTTATTGGGGTATTCCCCAATTTTAATTTTTCGCCGATCCAATCGTGTGTTATACCGTGATATCGATCAAAATTCTCTTCATCCCCCCGTATAGACTCATCGATATATTGACGAGGTAATGGATGGAACTGTTCTAAATAACTTTGATAACCAGGTGTTTTGCTTAGGCGCCGAAACTCTTCCCGTGTGTGAGCAATCATTTCCTCGTCAACATCACGTTCTCGTTCTAGTACTGTAGCATCGGGACGTGATTCTTCTATCCCGGAAACGTCTTGTAAAATAGAGTGCTCGGGAAGGTTAGAGAATGTGTCTTCAAGGAAACTTGTAGTAGTGGGGAGGTATCTATTGTATATATTTGTCGGTGTTAATTTCTGTAAAAGTGGTGATTTCTGAGGTGTTGATGTTTTAGATTCGAATTTCCAGTTCTCTGGTTTTACTTTGACTGGATCTACTTTTTCAAGTAACTGCTGCAGCGGTTCCGATATAGGTTTCCACTGCTTTTGCAATTGGGTTTCCGATTGGGCAATATCCGACTTTAATGCTCGATACTTTTCTTTGTCTGCTTGTCTGGCTTTCACCAATTCCTTTGCAATTTTTGGATCCATATCACGTATTATGGAGAGGCTGGCGTAACACTGGTACTGCTAATCTTACACGCTCTTTATATACCACACTATAGGTATATATACTTGTCGAAACCTTTCCGATACCTCCCATTATTTTTGGGTGAATCTTTATCAACCACAACAAAACCGTATGGTTCCTGCCAGCACAGTGAGCAAAGATCTTTAAACTGTTGAAACGACATATCCAAGCTAATGTGATCATCGTAAATATGCTTCAAATTTAATGCATCCTGTGCTAAAAGTATGAGAAGATTTGCATTATCTCTTAATAACTGCTTGGGAATTGCTGTGTATGTTTGACACAGGTAGAAGCAATCTGTATTTTTGTGTCGCCCAAAACTAAAGTACTGACGCATTATATCCTGATTACATGATGCAACATCATCAAAAATCATAATCGCATTTGATTCGATTTCCGCTGGAGGCTTAATATCATCACCGTTCGTGTACTCGTAATATCCTCTTTTAGAGATTCTAAAACTGAGCGAAGAAATTGATACTTTGGTAGGGTGATTTACAAAACAAATAGACATTTTCATATCGTAATCCGTGAGGGTGTATTAATAGGGTGATCATGATATTAGTCTTTCCAGCACCACTATTACCAACAATTAGAGCCCGTTTAGAAGCACCATTGAACACACTTCCATGTTTTCGGAACGTTTTTTCTTGCACTATTCCATCGTAATTATCTACCTGAAGCTTTGGTATCGTCTGCTCAATTCTCATGATGTTGTGTGATTACTAGTAGCCATCCAAATGGACTCCTATATATAGTACCTCCCGCTCTATTCGTAATAAGAGTATATAATGATTGTGCACTCCACCATGACACGTACTTTCCAGCAGACACCGATCGTGCGAGGTCGCGGCCTCATTTCCAACGTAATAGAAAATCTCCCTTTCGAAGCCCACATCCCAGGTTACAATTTCTGTGGCCCGTCAACCAAACTGCAAAAGCGTCTTCAACGAGGAGATGTTGGTATAAATCCACTTGACGAATTTTGCAAACAACACGACATTTTCTATTCTCAGCAGAAAGATCTCACTGCGCGTCAACAAGCGGACAAACTTTTGGCTGATCAAGCTATACAGCGAGCCTTCGCATCCGACAGCTCTTTTGGAGAACGAATGGCAGCTTTGGGAGTTGCTGGAGCAATGAAAGCTAAAAAAAGATGGGTTTTGGCCTGCGAAAACATCGTACACAACAAAGAAAGAAACGTTTGAACAAGATGGGAAAGGGTTTGCGAAAAAAAATCACCAAAATCGCAACGTTCCAAGCGACGTTTGCGGATTCTGCCTCTACCGAAAACAGGTGGCTTTCTACCTTTACTTCTACCTATACTCGGGGCTCTTGGAGCTCTTGGAGGTGGTGCTGCCTCCATTGCAAAAGCTGTCAATGATGCTAAAGCCAATCAGTCACAACTTGCGGAACAGAAGCGTCATAACTTGGCTTTAGAAGCCTCTCGCAAGGTTTCTCCCACGGGAAAGGGGTTTTTTTAGCAGTGTGCAAAAAAAACTGTTAAGGCACCTACCATCCCATGCGCTTTCCGATATTGAACTACTTTACTTTGCAAAACAACTTAACATTCCTTTTTTTCGAGGAGTATTCATGAAAGATCAATTACCAAAGGGTATACAGACTTGTGAAAGTGGAATTGTTAATTTGGATGACTCGTCTGGCGACGGGACTCATTGGGTTGCATACGTGAAAAATGGCAATCTTGTCTCATACTTTGATTCATATGGGAATCTGCGCCCTCCACTGCAGCTGATAAGATATTTTGGTAGCAGTGATAAAAATGTTCGCATTGTATACAATTATACTCCAATACAAAAGTTTAATGCTCATAATTGTGGACAGCTATGCTTACAATTTCTATATATTTCTTACTGTTACTTCTAATACAGAAGTTGCAATTCAAACGTTCTACAGTAATGACGTCCCTCACATTTACGCTGTCGGGAACTTCTTCCACTCTCCAATCACATTTTAATCCCCCGCTATATCTTGATGATAATGTGGACTATGAAATCGGGTTGTGCAACTTTGAATCCTTCAATGTTATTCCCAATATAGACGAAACTAATAATAAGTTTCCATGTGACAATGAACTACTTACATTTCCTACAGGCGCATATGAAATTCGAGATATTATTGATTATTTAGATCAAAATCTCCCAGAAGGGAAAATTATTAGCATTACACCTCATATGAATTCTACAACAGTTTCTCTCAAAGCCAATTTTACGATTGATTTTTCACAGAATGGTACCATTGCATCCCTTCTCGGATTTCAACCTCGACGTCTTGACCCAATCATTAGACATACGTGTGATTTTCCTGTGCAAATTTTGAAAGTGAATTCAATATGTGTTGCTTGCAATGTAGTCACAGGCTCATATTCCAACGATGTGCCAAGCCACATTATCCATCAATTTTTTCCCTCTGTTTCGCCCGGGTATAAAATCGTTGAATCACCTCAAAATATTTTATATTTCCCAGTGAGTGTTAAAGCAATCACAACCATTACCGTCAACATTGTTGATCAAGACGGTCACATAATTAATTTTCGTAACGAGACCATTACACTTCGACTTCATTTACGATCCGGTAACAATGGGCATTAGATATTACGCGCCTCCGATCTCTTTTCCCTATAAAAAGCGAGGTCAGTCGAAACCATCTATTAGTGGTAAGCATACGCAGAAGATCATTTCGACAACAATCAACATTGCAACTTACTAACTAAAATAGAAAATTTTTGGAAAATCTAGGTTTTCACGTGTTGTAGGATGAGTATTCTCAACGTTACACAAAAACCTCTTGTTGATAATTCTATTACAGAACTAGAGTATCACACTTATCAACCTTTTATCAATTCCAACTTTGACTACAACGATGAAATTCGCATTGCTGTTCAAGAACTAGATGCCTATACCCTCCCGTCACAAAGTCTTTTGTATCTCGAAGGAGAATTAACCAAAGCCGATGGAACTGCTGTTACTACTAAAAACGCTGATGGAACTACTGTTACAACTCTGCAATTAATCAATAACGCTTTTGCTTTTCTGTTCCGTGAGCTCCGTTATGAACTGAACGGAGTTGTAGTCGATTCCGTTCGAAATGTTGGTCTTACCTCCACCCTTAAAGGGTATCTGTCTTTTAATGAAAATGAGAGTTCACGCTTGCAAAATGCTGGCTGGTTCCCAAAAGACACTTTTATTTCTGAGTCTGGCAAGTTCAATGTTTGTATTCCTTTAAGCATGTGGATGGGATTCTTTGAAGACTATCGAAAAATTCTCCTCAATATGAAACAGGAGTTAGTATTAATCCGTAGTAGTCATGACCTTGATGCTGTTGTAGCAACTACTACATCCGAAAAACCAAAAATTCGGATTGATAAGATTCAGTGGAGAGTACCCCAGGTATCCGTTGACATTCCTCAGCAACTAGCTCTTACAAAAATTCTCAACAAAAACATGGAAATTCCACTATATTTTCGCAGTTGGGAACTAGTAGAGTATCCATCACTCCCTGAAACAACGCGTCACACCTGGCCAGTCAAAACTACAACGAAGCTCGAGACCCCTAGACATGTTATCCTAGCCTTTCAAACTAATAAAAAACAAGTATCTACCTCCAATATGTCACAATTTGATCATTGCAAGTTGACCAATATTCGGGTTTTCCTCAACTCCGACCGCTTCCCATATAATGATCTCTTTTTGGATTTTAAAAACCAAAAATTTGCTCTCTTGTATGAAATGTACTCAAAATTCCGCTCCTCCTATTATGAGAGTGAAAATGAACCTCTGTTTTCCCCAAAAGATTTCCTTTCTATTGCCCCTATCACACATATTGATTGCTCTAAACAGAAGGAAAGTATCCAATCTGGATCGGTGGTTATGCGAATTGAATTTGAGACAAGTGAAAATGTTCCTCCGGAAACATCTGCTTACTGTCTCATCCTACACGATCGCGTTTTCACCTACAACCCTTTAACCAAAATTGTTAAACAGCGATAGAGCTTAATCAATCATGATCAATCACAATATAAATATCTTTGTTCAGACTAAATCTCCTTCATTCTCATTATGACATCATCCTACAGACAAGCTCTCAGAGAGTATTATCAGAAATTGCAAAGTTTGAAAGAAGCACTCAATTCCTATTGTCAAAGACGCATTCTATATACAAAATTCTCCAGCTTACAAATATGAGTGTCGTTTTGGATGTTCAAGGATTTAAAATTGAAAATAATAAATTACTCGCAAAAGAATTTTGCGCCTATGATGGTGTTAGGTTATGTCATTATATTTTCAAAGCTCCTTTTCCTTGGGATCAGCTGCCACCACCGTTGAAGATTCAGGCGAAGTGGTTGACTGATAATTACCATGGTATCTCCTGGAATTCAGGGTTTACACCCCTACATAAGTTTGGAAACATTATTAAACATATTGCGGATGGGGCAGACAGAATTTATGTGAAAGGACGTGAAAAAGCAGCATACCTGAGAAACTTCACCAGCAAACCAATAATCGAGCTTGAAGAGCAGCCCCGCCTCACCCCTTCACCGGCGAAGTGTTTTTACCATACAATAGATATTTGCATGTGTGCGATGTCTAACGTTTTTTATTTGTATGAAAATTTCATCATGTCATAATTTTTGTCAATAAACATATGTTTCTTCATTTAATGTATTTTTTACCCCTTCCTCCCACATAACACTACACAATATTCCTATCTTACAATCTTTATTATTTTATAAATACATCAAAGCGTTGCTTCTTCCCCTCTATTTTTACATTACATTACATACTCGAAATTTTACTAAACCTACTTCTTACTACTTTTATACATATCACAGACATACCTCCACTTTAATAATTTACACTTTGAACCTTTCTGTAAACACTGTTTGCCTATAATCTACTGTCAAGTATTTTTTTAACACTTCTTCGACTAGTTTCACTCGCCTTTGAAACCTACATCTATCTGCCATCTCCCCGTTACTTCTTCGAGCTTCTCTATATGCATATTGCCATGCATACATGATATGTACTTTGTTTTTTGTTTCGTTGAAGGATACGGTCTTTGGAATAATACTTATATGTTCACCTTCATTGCACATGTTACTTTTGCTGGTGCACTTTTTAGTCACCCCACTACTTTTTCCTTCTACCAACATTGTCTCCACTCTCTTAAACCTTGCTTCCGTTTGAGAAAAATACCTCCACCCTCTGAAACCCTGGATTCCTGACTCCATATCGGCTAACCGGTGTGGTGTCCATGGGTGTTCGGGACCCAGATGGAGGATGCTGCGGTGTGGTGTTCATAGGTGTTCTGGACTCAGATGGTTGATGCGGCGGTGTGGTGCCCATATGCGTTCTGGGCCATGGGTCGTCCCAATTTTCTTCTTCAGGATGTATTCTGTTGAATGGGCGTATAACCGCCACCGGCTTCCCCTCCCACACCGTCGGCAACTTAAATGTTTGTCTTGCACTCATTGTTTGATTCGTGCTGTCTGCTAACGACTGCCTCCTCTCCGAGCGCTGCACTAATTTAAACACATATTTCCAAGGTCATACCGTCTACCACTCACGACTTCAAGGTCACATTTCAAGGTCATATTTCAAGGCCATGTTTCAAGGTTACATTTCAAGGTCACATTTCGAGGTTAAATATACGTTCAAGGTTGGCTCCCAAGGTCGACTCTCAAGGGCGTTCTAGAACAGACAAACCCTACCTACTAACATGTGATGCCTAAGTACATCTCTCTGGATGTATTCTGGCGTCACTTTTGTGTGAGGTTATCCTGTGATCTCGATGTTTGGCCTATGTAAACTAAATTACAGATGTTACAATTAATGCGATAGACAGTGTTTCTTGAATCGAGCAACTAATCCCTATCCTTCATTTTGGAAAACACACTGTTGACCGTGAGAACTGATTTACAAGCAAAACGACAATTTGAGGAATTATACAGCCTGATCAATTTTGGAGTTAATTCTTTGATGTATGGCAAGACATCATAATTAACTCTGAAAATAGAAGCATCCACCGTTGTGCTGTTATTCTCATTAGTTGATGAATTAATGGGCGTCGGGTTGGACAGGACAGTGTTGTCATTGTCAATATTGTTATTCGCAATTGGCAAACTATTATAGGCGGAGAGCTGAACAGGATTCTCTTAACCAAATACTTCGGATAACTATTATTGATGAATAAGACTGAAAGCTTCCTTAAATTAGAAATAACTTTGCCGGTTTTTCCCCCAAAATTGCTTTTCGATAATTTTTAATGTGTTCGGGTGTATTGATATATAGTGTTAACACCTAACGATGGTTTCCGGCGTTATCAATAAACCCAATGTGTCCGTCCTTTTGGTTTTATATTTGTAACAAGTGCTCTCGTCCACGCGTTCGTTTTGAAACACCATTTGGCTGCAATATCAGCCACGAGTAAGTTGTCTGATAATATAAATGCTTCCCTTATTGGTTGCTAGCATCAGTGTTTTCAGCTCCTGAAGATGGCTCCATAGAGAATGCCAAAAGCTCGAGATTACCGTTAAAAGAGTTCACATAAAGACTAAAATTTTTTTGCCAATTTCCCAATTAACAATTAATTGTATTTTATGCCCAACTGGTCGTTGGTAATGGCAATGACTACTGCTCGTATATATATATATATATATATATATATATATATATATGCCCGGTGGGCATGGAATAATGAGTAAGATGAACCCTTTGACAGATGGCCGAAGGTTGTCAGTGTCTGTGTAGAATGATGGAACGAATTCTTTTGTTGGCATGTGCTACGTTGCCAAATCACTTCAGATGATGTGATTTTCAAAATGTGTTATGTAAAGGCGCAATTCCACTGAGGCAACAGTGAACGACATGCGGCATGCTACATGTTTCCTAGTGTCGCCTCTTGTTGACGTTCGACAATGTTGTCCAAAAGTCTATTAATGCCGCATGCGGATTTTGTTTCCCTATGTGGCATGTGCTTTGTCGTACATGAGTGTAGCATGCGTCTTAATCAATTCAATAGAGGCAACTTCAGTTTGCGGCATCATGTCTTTACAAACGGTTGCGGCGGCTGCATATCTGGTAATAGCTTTGAATAGAAAAAAGAAAAGAAGGAAGCCAAGGTGGTGGAGGAGACAATTATATGTTGGTGGTCAAGAAGCACAGAATGACTTTCTTAATAAATTGATTGCTGACGATCAAGCTTTATTTCGAAATTTTACTCGAATGAGTCAAGAAGATTTTGAATACCTATTAGAGAAGATCTCACCGATTATAAGAAAATCTGATACCAACTTTCGTGAAGCGATACCAACTCGTATTAGGTTATTAGTAACATTAAGATATTTGGCTACCGGCGACAGCTATGCATCACTTATGTATCTGTTCCGGATATCTGTACCAAGCATTTCACGAATTATTCCAGAGGTGTGCAAAGCTCTAATCGATGTCTTACATGATTTTGTTAGGGTAAGTAAAATTACAATGACTTATTTTTAAATAGTTTATTGTTCGTAAAAATAGCGTTTATATAATATATTATATATATATATGAAATAGATAATAGGATTTTATTTTTTTCAGATTCCCGACACTGAAGATGGATGGAAAAAGATTTTGAAGTACTCTGGAATTACCCACACTGTATTGGAGCGTGTGATGGGAAACACATCGTCTTGCAAAACCCAAAAAACAGTGGCAGCTTATTTTATAATTACAAAGGAACTTTTAGCATTGTTTTGATGGCAGTTACAGATGCCGACTATAATTTTATATACGCCAATATTGGTTGTCAAGGCAGGATATCTGACGGAGGTGTATTTCGAGAAACAATATTTTATAAAAAGTTGGCAAATAATAATCTAGCATTACCGGCTCCGGAGTCACTTCCTGGGAGCAATAGATTATCACCTTATGTTATATTGACGGATGATGCGTTCCCTTTACAGGAACACATCTTGAAACCTTTCAGCGGCTACCATGACAAAGGCTCCTGTGAGAGGGTCTATAACTATAGACATTCACGCGCTCGCAGAGTATTGGAAAATTCTTTTGGATTGCTAGCATCAGTGTTTCGTGTCTTTAGGAAACCACTTATGGTGCATGTGGACAATGCTGAAATCATTACAACATGCATTTATCTTCATAACTTTTTGAGAAGAAGTAAAACGTCGAGACCACTATACTCTCCTCAGGGATCATTTGATCATGAAACACGAGATGGAAACATTATCCCAGGATCATGGAGGGTTACTACCCAAGGCGACAATGGCGTGCTGAATTTACAACATAGAGCTCGAAGGTCAACTTTTGAAGCTATAGAAGTTAGAAAAGAATTTATGAGATTTTTTACATCAGATGAAGGGCGTGTGCCTTGGCAGGATTTTTATGCTTAAGCTTTATACCTATTAGTACAAACATAAATACCTATTGTAATTGAATATATGTTTTCTTGAAAATATTTACGATTGTAGTCTCACTAGAAACCAAATCGGGATTTTTATAGAAAACTATACATGTGCAAATGTTGAAAATTTAATGTAAAAAATTATGTAGCTATAGTTTTGCTATAAAAAGATCGATTTGGTGCTGGTGCGACCCTATATTTTAGTGCAAAAAAAACTCACCGCAGATTCCTCTCCGTTGTCGCTGGCCGTTGATGTTGTTCGTCTATGTTTATCGACGTCTAGTAAAAAACTCAAAAGCTCAAACGCAAACCATTTGCCTTTCGTGAGAGGAGATGAGCCACTTTTCTTTGACTGTAGCTTTTTTCTTTCACGATGGAACGCGGAACGTAGATTTTTGATTTTATTTTTCACTTCAATCACGGTACATTCGTATTTCGTCGCTATTTGTTTTAACTTATCATTTTTAAGTCTGTTGTCTTTATAAGCAGCAATTTTATTATTCCATAATTCTGGAGAATTGTGATAATCTTCAATAAACAAAGTTGTTTTCTCTATAGTCCACTCCATGTCGCAAACTACATGTAGCACCGAACCGATGGCTATGGGATAAAAGCCGACATCGTTCGACACGCTGAATCTTGTAGAAAGCTGACGCATGCGTCTGGAAAACAGTGGTCAACATGTGGCATGCGGCATTGTCGCATGCCACATGTTGCTTCATGTTGTTCCAATTGAAAGACTGAGTGTAGCATGCGTCATTGTCGCATGCTACATGTTGCCTAAATGTTGCCTCAGTGGAAATGCGCCTTTTGAAATTGTCAAACCGACCAGAGGCAGTTGAATTGACTATACTTTATTAATGGGCAATTAAATTAACAGTTATTATTTAATCGTGAGTAAAACATTACTAAAATTTGAATGGAATGAAGTTTATTGGTGGAATAGACCAAGAAACAGATTCCATTTATGGTTGTGAAGAGTCAAAATTTGGGGAGATGTGTAAGTGCTCAAATTTTTCGCAGTTTAGCAAATATGAGTAAATGATGTTAAGCAACTGAGTGTATATCTTAATGAGGGTGTATACCATATTCTAATTAATTCAACTTAGCGCACACATTGTATTTAATAACTGAGTGAGATCTGGTATGGAAAAATACAACCCTCGGAGTTTTCAAGACTTTTTATTCTCTTTCACCATTGCGTTATACTGGGAAGGTTTTTAGTAAATACCTTACATTTTGGTGACAGCATGAGATTGGCATTGAGATTGCCATGTGGAGTGATTATTCGTGTGATTATAGCGTGACATATTTTTATCTATATATTAGCAGACTATATTTATTTTAATCTACTCAGGCGCCATATTGAAAGTCTTGAATGTTATATTTATGTTAAAATATAGTAACCATGCGTCAATTCCATAACCCCGAAGTTTAGGTCCCTAACATTACCCGTTCAAAAAATAAGTAGGGGGAACCCTTCTGAAAAGCACTGAATGAAATTAATAATTGATTTTTCATAGACAGTTGCAATGCGTAACTTTTGTGAAATGATACTATGATAACTATGAGTTATTGTCGAACACTTAGTATACATTACTTGCTCAAATATACTAAGTGACATATAAATCCGAACACACAGTTTAAACGGTTTTATTTTAATAAAATTTTGTATAAGTACTTAATGAAGCATAATAAGTAAATGATAAAACTTTCAAAATGATTGCACTGCTTTAAAGCTCCTCTCGAAGTGCTTCTAGAGGCTGAGGAGGACGTTGCAAATTGAGCAATCTCCTACCCATCATATCCCACACGTGCTCAATTGGGGATAAGTTCTTGGTGGCCATGGTAACAATGTGACATCATTATGCTGAAAGAAGTCTATTGTGACTCTTGCAACATGTGGTCGGGCATTATCTTGTTGGAAAGTTGGATCTGCCAGGGTGTCAAGATAGGGTAAAAGATGGGGTTCTAGAACTTCGTGGATATAACGCTGCGCGTTCATGTTACGTCTGATGAAGATTAAAGGTGACCTGGAACCATAAGCTATAGCACCCCAAACCATAACTCCAACAGTGTGATGAACATGTCTTTCAACAAAAAACTGTGGATTCCTCCTTTCACCACGTCGCCTTCTAACCCTGGCACGACCATCGTGCATGCCTAAACAAAATCGAGTCTCGTCACTAAAGACAATACTGTTCCATTCCTGATACCAGAGTGACCGTTGTCTGTACCGCACAGTTTTTGAGATGTCGTTTGTAGAGATTGGTTATTAGCTACGGGGCGGCGGCAGCGAGATCACGTTATACTGGAAGCTTCCTTCCTTCTCGTAGGGCAGCGCTAATGGACACAAGGTAGCTTCAGTTGGTGAACTCCAAATTCTTATTCTGTATCGGTCCATATATCACCTACACTGATAAGACAGGTGTTACGAGTCGGAGTGACAATTTATGATTGAATATCTTCGGAAGGTTACTAGGAATGAGAATATCATCAATTCGCTTCGGTTAAAAAACTGAACTAGCCTAAAAAATATTGAAAATTTTGCCTTTTCTGAAATCCTTTTCTACGTTTCAATCTAGTTATTTCAGTCAATATTATACCTACCTAAACAATGCTCAAAAAATCAGGATGTATATGATTCTTAAAAAAATAAAAACTCTTTTATGCTTTACTAGTACGCGAGTATTTCGCTTATCACGAATGAGCAATATCCGAAATGCTAAGAATATTACTTTTTGGTTGTTGTATCATACCTATACATCACGAACAATCATAACTTATTTTCGTTAATCTGTCAGTAAGCCAATATGAGTCTTCTGGTTCTGGTGAAGAGTTATTTTGTTCAAATTTCCCAACTCTCCTGTGTGTATATTTCTTATTCATGACCATTTAACGCCGCATTAAAGAGGACTTAATTCTTGAAATGAGGGAATAGAATAACAGAGAAAGTGGGCGTGGTTCTCTTACCCTTCGGAAAACTGTATCCTTGAATGCTAATGAATAGTCTCTCTCTGAATTATTCCCTGGAGAAAAAGAGCGAGCGAATCGCCATCGTTCGTCAATCCCATCTGTATAGACAGAGTCAACTCTCACGGATATGAAGAAACTAGGAAACTATTGTTTTGCCGAAATTAAATGCATTCACACCTTAAAGCTGTTAGATTTTGATGTTATTCCCCCCTGAAGAGAACCACGCCCACTTTCTCTCAGTAATTCGATTCTTTCATTTTGAAGAATAATGGTGCAGGGGTATCAAGTGAAAAATTAATACTTCGGTTGGATTTTAAGGCTTTTGGTCATGTTGAATATAAAGCACACTGCGGATGGGCAAACCACCACTTCAATGGTTGATCCAAAAAGACACTTCCCTACAACATTGAAGCACTACAAGTGCGTTCGTGGGAGCACAGACAAGGATGAAGGGATTATCTGGCGATTCGGCGAAATATCATTTCTCGACCATGTGCCAAAGCGATGTATGCTTTGACGTATGACTATCAACGAAACTGTGTCCTCAAGCCAAAATTCCTGACCAATGGTTGAGTATAGCCCTCTTCAATATTTCGAATTTTATGTGAAAAATTGCAAACGTAACTATTAGATGGTTATTAATTTTTCCTGAGGTGGAGTCTTTGCAATTCTATTTCGAGCGTTTTTTTTTTTCAAGACGCGGGTGGGGTTTCTTCTTTAATAGACTTTGTTGTACATACACTCAGATCGTTATTGATATAGGGTAGTCTGAAGATAACGCAGAGTGAACAGTAACAAACTGCAAGTGCCCACGTTTTTCAAACCACTTATCATAGTTTTATCCCCTTCAGGATCACGAATAAGAGGAACTTCAACGTAAAGTCCGGTCCATATTTCTTATACAGGCCAATGAGAGAAACATCGCCCGTTGAAAAACTACGTACTTTGCTGGCGTTTATGCAGTATTTTCTAAAGGTCAAATTAAATAACAGCATCTGCAGTTTCACTTATTGGCCAGTATACGACAGATAGAATCCTTTTCTCCTTAAAAAACGCTGCATATTCATAGTGCTTAGGGCAGATGAAAGATTTATGTGGCGTCTATTCTTGCAAATGCATAATAAATTAAGCCGTATTGCACTATTGTCTTCAAAGTTTCTTTAACCTGGAATATCTCCTACTCTTGTGCAAGGGCGTCGATAAGGGGGGGTACTGGGGGTAATTACTCCCCAAGCTTTAAAAAGATTAAAAAAATTTGTTCAGACCCACAAGTATAAAACTTTAATTTCAAATATCAATACCCATAAAATGTTAACTGCCGACCTTTCCTTATTTATTTATTTATTTTTCCTGACTCCGACAACAGCGCGCTTTCGTCAAAACGGATCACACATGAAACAAACGCAGCGCGATGTGGAGCGTTTTCGTCGATTTGTTGGAATTCGTGGATCACCCGTACCTACCCGTACTATTTTTGTCTTCTCTTTCATTTATCTCAGCTCTCAGCAGATGTTATAACAGCGCATTAAAGTGTTTTATAAAGTGGATGTTTAGTGATTTTATAGCCTAGATTTTTGCATTTGCATACTTAGTTATAGCGTTATAAAGACTATACTTAAAGCGAGAGAACTTTTGTTTTAATAGAATTACTTCGATTACGACGGTTCATCCAGATAAGGCACAAATTAACTTTGTTATTTCGATTTCTTGGTTAAATATTGGTTTTAATTTACATTTATACTTATACAAGTAGTATAAGAAAAAAAGGCGTTCTTTAAAATTAGCTTGTTAACATTGTTAGTATTTTTAAATTTGAAAATATCGGAAGTAAAAGTATAAGTAAAACTGTTTAGAAAATATCTGTATCCATAATATGTAAATATTCCCATACTGTTGGGATATCTTTATTTTTTTTCAATTTCATACAAAACTGTTTTTTGCGGAGTAAAACTATGGTAAAATTTAAACAAAATGTCTCGCGAAATATATAGCTTGCATTAGGAGGTTTGTTTAAATAAAAGTAACACAAAGGAAAAGTTTGACATTTAGGTATTTCATTTAAAAATCTCTGTTACATGACAAAACCATTTTTTTTCATTTGTGGTTGTTTGAAAAATTAACGGAATATTTTAGAGGGTGATTATTAGCGGTACCTAATACAGAAAAGAAAGTTTTGTATAAACAAGCATCGTTTTTAAGATAGGTACATGGTGGATTTACTTCGACACCGTGTATTTTAGAAACTAAGTGATTTTGATTTAAAAAAACATTTTTATCAACTTGCAAACCTCTAGTTGTTAGTGTTAGTGAATCAATACATTAAAAGGAAGAACTGCTATCTTACAGAAGAAGTATTTACTTGATTAGAAAAAATGTGTTATTAAAACTCAAATATTTTTCTTCATGGTTCAAAACAAATTTATTGGGATAAAGCAAGAAAAAATGAAATTAAGTATAATACCGTATCTTAAAACGCTATTTTTCAGAGCCATAATGTTTATAAGAACATTTTTCTTTTTTTTAACAAGGAATCACCCTCTTAGATATCGCTGTCTATTTCTTAAATAATAAATATTTGCTACCACATTTACAACACTTTTTTTGTTATTGCAGCCCAAAATATGAATAAACGGCGTAGTCAAACAACATTAGACTTTTTTGTAAAAAAAGCAAAAGTTTTGGAAACTAATGATTCAAGTGAGCAAGAAACACAGTCTAAATCTACAGCTTCTGAATTAAGTCTAAGTTAGCAAGGAAGTGCTGGCATCCAGTGATTCTGAAACTCTTATACGCAAAGAAACAACAGACTGAAAATATTGGAACTGTTGATATTGGGAGTTATATAAATAAGAGCAGTATATCGGAATTGGAGAGGTACAATACTTAGACGAAAAAAATTTCAGTTTTCCGTATTCAGTCCATAGAAAGAACAACAAGGAAGTTAAATGTTATCTTTCTCTAAATCAGTTTACCTCATATGTATGGTTAAGTTTTTCGATTAGTTTAAATGGTTTATTATGTAGATATTTTGTTTTGTTTGCAAAATCTGGCGGCATCCATAAAGCAATTCCTCTTCAAAAATTTGTTACAGTCCGTTTACAAAAATACTCAAAGCTCTTTGGAAAAGATGGTGAAAAAGGAAAGTTCTTCGAAAGCACGTACTTTGCTTGTTCTCTTTTAAGTACCCGATTTATAATATCTCTGCATTGCTTGTCATATGTTTTAGGTATTACTCTAGTCTAGGATTAAGTAAACTCTTACAAAGCAAAATAATTGATAAAAATCGGGCGCAAGCTTTAGTTAATGATGTAATCGCGGTCTTGTATGAAAAAAGAAAATGCAGATATGTGCTTTTTAAATATTTACAAAGCAATAGTAGTAATACATGAAAAATTAGGTTTAAACGTAGTAATTCCCAGAGTATATTCTAGACAAACTAATCGTTTTAATGTTCCTTGCTTCGACGCACAATAATATTTTAAAAGAAGTATTTTTATACCTTTATTAGATAACGTATTAAGTGATATTAAATTTCGATTCAATCAAAAGGTGTTTGATATACTTGAATTAAATTATTTAATTTCTGCTACTTTTTCATCTAATTTAGGAAAAGAAAATAAAAATTCTCTTGAATCTTTTAAGTTACATTTGGCAGAATATCTGTCAAATTTTAGAAGCGAAAGTAAAGAATTAATTTTTCTACTTCCAAGTTCAGAGCTTGATTTATGGGTAAAAAATGGGAACCTATATTAAATTTACCCGACTCTGCATTTTTGGCTTTGGATGCATGATGTGACAAACATATTTTTCCAAACATTTATAACGCGCTTTATTTATTATGTGTGATGCCAGTATCAGTAGCAACAGCCGAACTGACTTTTTCAACCCTCAAAAGACTGAAGTCTTGGCTTCGGGCTTCAATGGGTCAAGAAAGGTTAGTTGGGCTGGCATTACTGCACATACGTGGGGATATAAACATTAATAATGAACATGTTTTAGATCGTTTTATTAAAATGAAAAATAGACATTCATATTTTATTATTTAATTTTTACATGTAATAATATGTCTTTAGTCTTTGCAATATATTAGTTTTGGTTAATAAGTTTTTTGTTTGTTACATTTTGGTTTTGTTTTTTATAAGTTTAAAGGTTTATAGTAAAATATTTGCTAGAAGTTTTATTAGGTATTTATTTTTGAGAAGTTTTAATATGTTTTATTATCTCTTTACGTAAGCAAAGCAATAAAATAATGAGTTTTAAAGGAATATTTTTTTGTGCTTTCTGCTGTAGACTTTAGACAAAGGCATTAACGACTTGTGTGTGTGTGTCCCCAGAAGCTTTCTCACACCATGTGCTACCTAGCCTATAAATTGTCTCTATAATAGAGTATTTTTTTGAGGTACAACTGATTTTGAGGAATCACTTTCTTGGGGGTGAAAATGAATTTATAAACACATTTTTTATCTGCCAGCCTTTCAGAAGCTTTCTCACACCATGCCACCTAGCCTATAAATTGTCTCTATAATAGGGAATTTTTTTGAGGAACAACTGATTTTGGGGTATCACTTCCTTGGGGCTGAAAATGAATTTATAAACATATTTTATCTGCTAGCCTTTCAGAAGCTTTCTCTCACCTTGCCACCTAGCCTATAGATTGTCTCTATAATAGAGTATTTTTTTGAGGTACAACTGATTTAGGGGAATCATTTCCTTGGGGGTGAAAATAAATTTATAGACATATTTTTTTATCTGCCAGCATTTCAGAACCTTTCTCACACCATGCCACCTAGCCTATAAATTGTCTCTATAATAGGGAATTTTTTTGAGATCCAACTGATTTTGGGGAATCATTTCCTTGGGGGTTATAAAATGAATTAATAAACGTATTTTTTTATCTGCCAGCCTTTCAGAAGCTTTCTCACAACATGCCACCTGGCCTATGAATTGTCTCTATAATAGAATATTTTTTTGAGGTACAACTGATGTTGGGGAATCATTTTCTTGGGGGTGAAAATGAATTTATAAACATATTTTTTTATCTGCCAGCCTTTCAGAAGCTTTCTCACACCATGACACCTGGTCTATGAATTGTCTCTATAATAGAGTATTTTTTTGAGGTACAACTGATTTTGGGGAATCATTTTCTTGGGAGTGAAAATGAATTTATAAACATATTTTTTTATCTACCAGCCTTTCAGAAGCTTTCTCACACCATGCCACCTAGTCCATGAATTGTCTCTGTAATAGAGTATTTTTTGAGATATAAATCATTTTGGGGAATCATTTTTTTGGGGGTGAAAATGAAGTTTTATGTATATTTTTTTATCTACCACCCCTTTAGAGATTTTCTCAGTATATGCTATTTAGCTCATTAATTACTTTCAATACCATATATACAATAATCCGTAAGTGAAAATTCGAGGAAAGGTTTTGGGTTAACTCTTGTTCCTGCGAATTATTTAATTAGGGTGGAAAATGATTCTTCCTGTAGGGGTGCTTATTCTAGTGCATATATATTTAGTGTTGTGAGCTGTTAGCTGTATCCTTCACAATCACAGTCTGGTCGAGGATGTCGACGCCACTGGTATTCGGGTATCTTCGGCAAATTGTCCGCTAAATTTTGTCTGCCAACTTCACACCGGTCTTAGTGACAACGTCCGTAGTACCATGGTCACAATAAATGCATTGCGTGAAATCGTCATCGTCCTCGGCAAAAACGCAGTCCTGGATGGCAATTTTATTATCTTTGTCGGGATTTACAACAGCTGATTTCAAATATATACCACTAAAGTTCCTCTTCCGTCTATTCCATGTCTCCTGTGAAAGTTTTTCGTTTGAGTTATCTTTGCTTCTGGAAAGACGTGTCTTAGATACTTGAAGGTTATACTCTCCTTGCTCAGTATCCTGACAAATTCTGAACATTTAAGATTGCGCCTTCCATTGAGAGAGTTTTGTTTCAACTGTTCGAAATAGTTTTAGACTTTTAACAGAGGGCCACTTTCTATCATCAATTTCGACCAAAGCGGACAATATGGCATGTATTTTTTTGCAATAAGCTGTAGCATATCTTCATTGAAGTATTCACTTTTGTTATCCCTCGGAGCAAATGTAATTGCGATTTTTTGAGTTAAAGATAAATATCGCTTATAAAAAGGACTTCAGGTATAAATTACTTCATCAGATATGTGCTGGTCGATTTCAATAGCATTTTCAATGTAAATGAATACATTGATACTTTCAGACTGGAATTTATATGCTGCCGTTTTGAAAAATAGTTTCGATCTTCAACTAAATGACTATTGTATTCAAGTTCAAGATAACATAGATATTACAAACGAAATCATCAAAATCGTTGATGTTAAGAATGGATAAGCCAGCTGCCAGCATATCTTTGAAATATCGACACAGTGTGTCACTTTTCGCTATGCGGTCAACATCATGACATATCATTTTTATAGAATGAGCACAGCACAAGTATATTTTAGTGAAACTTTTATCTGTTGATTTCCCTTCTATGGCTTCATCGTAACATAACTGAATATATTCCGATATAGTACGTCTGTTGAAGGCTTTGCAAATAGCATGCAAATTTGCAAATGGAAAGCCGGTGACGACCCCCGATAACGCTGGCCAAGCATTTTGCTTTTCGCAAAAGTATCTGATATCAAGCAACAGTTTGCAAATAGTGTTGGAATCGTGATTGGCTGAAACCATCAAGAATATGGGAAAAATTCGTTTGGACGGCCTTATAGGAATAACTGCTGTATATAAATATATTATTTTTGGTGGAAACGGATTTCTTACAACTCCTCCAGTTGCATCAAAATATATAATAGGACAGTGGCGGATTTAGAGGGGGGTACGCGCCCCCTAGATGTCTGATACTTGCTTTTGTAGCACCACTGTGTTACTTTCTGACACATCATGGCGTAAAAAACGCAATAGAATCCATACCACCTACAGGTACACAGAACCTATTGTGTTTAGCCGCTCTGTATGGCGATTTATTGACAAATGTGGAAGATAATTTAATTTATCTAACTTTTAAAGATTATGTTCGAAATGGCCTCCATTATTTTTTATACACAAGCGACACCTTCTAATAAAATTGTCCTTTAGTCTATGAAATGAATTTGCGTTTTCCATAATTTCTATTTTTGCTTCATCAATTTTCTGGCGCAGTTGGTTGACATTTGTACAGGGTGGCGCAGAGGAAACGCATGTTTTCTGACCGAATGGTATTTCGCACAGAATAGGGATATGACCTCGCCGCACCGCCAGCAGAGAACACATGCGATGCAGTTTCAGCCATGGCACCGTGGATGACGGAGCATCGTGTGTTTGCCGTCGAGCAATTTTTTCGAAACGATGATTCTGTAGTGATCGTGCAACGTTTATTCCGTCGACAGTTCAATGTTGAACGCCACGGGCCAATTCCAGATCGAAACACAATACTCCGATGGATTGAAGCATTTCGAAGTACTGGATCCGTAATGAAGAGGAAGCCACCTGGCCTTCCCCGTACCGTGCGGACTCCAGGCAATATCGAAACAGTGAGAAGAGCGGTCCTTGATAGTCCCCAACGGTCCACTAGGCGCCAAGCTCCAACTCTCCGTATGTCCCGTCGGTCGTTACAACGCATTCTGCATGACGATTTACAATATCATCCGTACAGGATAATGATCGTGCAAGAGCTAACGGAAAGCGATTTTGCACAGCGTAGAGAATTTTGTGCGAGAATGCGGGCCATTTTTGCTGACGATCCTGACGTCGTCATAATGATGAGTGACGAAGCACACTTCCATTTAACAGGATATGTAAACAAGCAGAACTGTAGGTATTGGGCGGCCGAAAATCCACGAGAGCTACACCAACGACCCTTGCATAGTCAAAAATTAACTGTGTGGTGCGGAATCAGTAAATTAGGTATCGTTGGTCCTTACTTTGTTGAAGAGGAAGAAAGAGCAGTAACAGTTACTTCAGCACGTTATGTTCACATGTTACAAAATTTTCTGTTACCCGAACTTCAACGGCAACAAGTAAACATGGGAGAGCTGTGGTTCCAACAAGACGGTGCCACAGCTCACACAGCGAGAGCATCAATGGAATGGATTCGACAGATGTTTCCTGAACATGTGATTTCCCGTTTCGGCGATGTCCCTTGGCCCCCACGCTCCCCAGATTTGTCCGCATGCGACTCCTTTTTGTGGGGTTACCTTAAGGATAAAGTGTACCCTCACAAGCCTCGTACGTTACAGGAACTGAAAATTGCTATTCGTCAAGAAATTGCAAGAATACCACAAGAAATGATTTTACGTGTAATGCACAACTTTCAAGAGCGGTTGGAGATGTGCGAGCGCGAAGCAGGGCGACACTTGAGTGACGTTATTTACCATCATTAGTTTAAAAGTGCACTATCATTACTTTATTTAGCTGTAACTGAAACAAAGTTATCTTGAAAATAAAAAATGTTATGCTTAGGTGAAAATCGTGCGTTTCCTCTGCGCCACCCTGTATATACAGATGTATAGATTATCCCCTTCTAAAACCTCCATATAAAAAAATCTAGGTTTTATATGGGGTGACCTTGGAGGCCATCGTAAATCGTATGTGTCCACATCTACCTATCCAACGCCCAGGAAAGGTACTGTCTAAGTAATGCCGTACATCCCGTGCGAAGTGGCATGGACACCATCGCATTGAAAATACATGCGGCTTCGAACGTCCAAAGGTACATCCTCTACCCGCTCATGCAAATTGCTTTCTAGAAAAGCAAGATATGACTGACCATTCAACCTGGCGGGCAATTCATATGGTCCAATTAATTTTTTGTTGAGTACTCCAGCCCATAAATTAACGCCGAACTGACGTTGAAAGTGTTAAGTTGGAAATGGCAAACTATAGAGATTGGGAGTTCCGTTCCGACTGTCGTGCGAGTAAGACGTGTTAGTGTCGATAACCCACCCGTTGGAATAATTCTACGTAAACCAGTGCAGTTTCAACGATAACTATTAAAACCGTATTGTAACTTACGAAGTGAATTTCATCCACGCCATTGAATAAAAGAAGCAAATAATTGAGTTGTGCACCATAGAGGTAGTACCAATGATTTTTATTGCACTGCGAATTCAAGCAACAACCGAAAACATAAACAACTCGCGGGAGACAGACCCGTATCCAGCCATGATCAGAGGTCGTCCTAAAGCGAAATATAAGCGAACTTAGTATGTCACTAACAAACAGCCCCATTACCCCACTAAACAGTGCAACAACAATCTTATTCTAGTGCACTATCTCATCAAACATACAAGCATCCTAAAAAGGAACAAGGGATAATATTTAATGCTGTAGATGAAGCCAAACTGCAAGATTATTTACTACAACTTGGCCCTATTGTAAGCCCAAAGAATATATTATTTTGCTCCCAAAAATCAAACAACAGAATATGCATTTATCTATCTAACAAAACTGTAGTTGACCAGTTCTTAGATAATCATGGTAAAATTGAAATTAACAATGAAATTTTATTTGCACGTCGACTGGTCACACCCGCAGACAGATTAGTAATACCGAATATCTGTCCCACTATTCCAGATGCTGTACTGAGGGACCGTTTGTTGCATTTGGGCATTACACTTATATCTCCCATTACTTTCTTGAAAGTTGGCGCACCGCTTCCAGAATACTGCCATATTTTAAGCTTCCGAAGACAAGTTTATATTACATCAACAGAACCATCGAATATCCCTGATTCATTGGAAATTAGCCACGAAGACCTAGATTACCCCATCTTTTTGTTGTTAGACAGTCAGAAATGCTACAAATGTAAACAAACCGGCCACATCGCATCACAATGCCCATATGCTCCTCATACCTCATCAACCTCATCTAACATACAAGATCAAACACCTAGTTTACAGAGATCAGCTATACAAAGCACATCAAATAACCAAGTTAACCCAGTAAATACAAACATCCAGCATATAAAGAACACACAACAGCTAAACTAACACCAGCTACCACTAACGTACATGCCCCATTACAGACCTTATCCATACACCATCTATATTACAAGCCTCGTACCATACAAGAACCTTAACAACCAGCTACCAAATCACTGATAATAGAAACAACAAGCAATAATGAACAAAATATTGCATCTGGCATATCTACAAAGCGAAACTTCACTGAAATCCAGACATCACCAACACCAGAAAATGATCCAGTACCAGGTAGTATTAATACAAAAGTGTTTGCCATACCCAAGGACATTAAAGGAAAGAAACACAAATCTGATGTACAATCTTCTTGAATACCAGAAAATACATTCCTTCCTCTAAGAACATTTATAAATAATCGTAATCCACCCCTTACTCTAGATAGCGACCAATTCAAAAGCCTATTAGAAAATACCCATGAGTACCTGATATCACAAATGTGATTAAAGACTACACCTCAGACACAAAAGGTATCATAGAAACACTATTGCTTGTATACCCCCAGAAGGAGAAAACTAGAAAAATATATTGGGAACAATACTGAAGATTCTCTTAACGAAACTTCTGTCGGATTCATGCACGACTTAAACTAACCGAACTTAAGGATCAGCTGTTTCTACACCAGTGTCCTCCACAAGTTACGCCGCCAGAAGGTAACTAGCTAGTGATTTCCAGTGGTGGTTAAACGTTTTGGTCACGTCACACCCATTTTTTGACATGATTCGGGTGGTTTCGGAACTCGTCTTACCCTTGGATAGCCCTTTCCATACTGTTCTATGCTCGTATTGACGTAATTATAATAATTCTGTGGTGTCTCGTGTTCCACGACGATTTACCGAGAAAGCCAGGCGGTGACTCATCTGTTGTTTTTGTTTGAGTTGTTGACGAATTTACGGTAGAGATTTGTTTTGGTGTTCGTCTTCGGGTGTGTCTTCTGCCTTGGACTTGTTTTTTGTGCGATTAATTGAGGATGGCCATGCCTAGAGCAAAAAAAACGAAAAGCAGCGCTGGTATCAACTCCTGACCTTGTTGAAGAGGTACCTGCAGAAGGCACCTGAACGCAATCGGACATCGCCAGAGGAGCGCCTAATGATGACGTGTCAGTAAGTATCCAAATCAGTTCATTTTTGCATAAATGACAAAATATATTGAGGTTATGGTCGTTTTCTTAATTTCAAGGTCACTTCTTAAAATAAAGTTAAATATATTGAACTTTATCTTAAGAACCAACCAATCGGATCACTAGCGTTGGTCAGCTGATCGCTACAGCTGGAATTAGAAGATGGCTACGAGCCATCGATACTGTACAAAAGTCGATAGTCGATATTTATATCGTGATGCTTGATCGATTTTATATCGCTGTATGGGCAGATGGTTCGGTGATAGTTGTATGAAAAATTATTTGCGCTTGCTTACGCATGACAGTTTAGAGCTGAACATCGGGGCGGATTGATAAAAAAAATCAGATGTATGTTAAAAATTATAATAATTAAAGTCAGTGGTCATGTTTACTTCATAAATTAGATCAAAAAACAGCATGAAAAAAATAAACATGGATCCTAAATTGCCCCTTACCAAGATAGAGGATTATGAAATTATATTCTAGAGAACGAAAAAAAAAAATGGAAATGATCTTAAAATTTTGTGCTTGTAGTACTGACTTCATAGCTGATAGATGCAAACACTTTCATGTCTGAGACTGTACCAGTGGTGATGTTGGCAAATTATAGCCCCTACAGAAGAAAAAAGAGAATTTAAATCTATACCATGCCCCCCATGACATGTTTTTCCAAAACCTCACAGAACACTGTGAAGGTACTTTATCATTAACTACAAACCAGGTGTACACCTGACGAATGCTGTGTTTTCGCAGCCCACCAAATATGTAATCTTTTTTGACGTTTATTGAGGTAAACAGATTGAGTAACTTTTTTTGTGACATCTGTACTGTTGGTAATAACAAACCTGGTAAAGGGCCAAATTAAGGACTGGCGTTTGGTATCACCAATGAAATTTTTTTTTTAAACACAGAATTTTGGCAATCAAATGTATACTGCTAGATTGGGAATTTATACATATGTACAGAGCAGTATCATCTGAAGGGGCATGGTGAGATGACTATGTTTCTGTTTAGTGTTTGCTGACCAAATATGACAGTGATATTATGCTAATAATTTTTTTTTGTTTCACAGTGTCAAAATCCTTCGAGGAGACAGTTGGAATGAAGATCGTCATTTATTTTATGGATACCAAATTAATTGTCAATGAGAGTTTGTTTCCTAGTTTGAAGAAACAATTACTGTTTTATGTGTTTTTTTTTTGTTGAGGACAATTTTGTTTGCCTTTACCCATTAAACAGTGTGCGCAAAACTATTTTTGATTCACATATCAGAGTGATTATATTTGTATTCCAGTCAGTCCTCTACCTACAGATGTATTTTTTGTTATTTTAGTATTTATGTTTTCGCAATAAATATACCTGATCAATTAACAAGAGATAGTGCTTGCATGATATTGCACTGATCAGGTTCATAATATAGAGAAAAATCCAGATGAGTAGAATACCTCTATGTATGTACAATTTATTGTAATGAAGAATTTGTTCTATTATTGCTGTGACTGTTCAGTAAATATTTTTTTAATTATACATTTTTTTATTATCCTGAAATTCATTACTAGTCAAACTGATGAAAGAAATACTCCCTTTATTGAGGATGTGTTATGCATCTATGATCATCGAACTGCCTCAATATCGGTCGTCAGTCAGATTTCGTAATGTAAACAAATGAAACCGCCGACACATTCCTGATATGCGTTGTCGGCATACTTTCAATATTTATAGTTCCACCAGATTTCCAGCCAAGAAAAGTGGCGCTGCCGTCGAGGTTATAGTCCAAGAAATATCTTCACATCTGCTCAGGAAAATATTCGGATTCAGACTTTTTGCATGTTATTCGAAAAAGCCTCCTAGTAACAAATCTACATGTTGTCAGGCTCCAAATTGCGTCTCTAACGGCCGTTTGCACGGACTTTTTCTTATGAGACCATTAGGTAAGAGTTATTGATCCCTTAACTTTAAAACGACTTGCACCGACCATATAGTCAACGCCAAACACAGTGGCGTGCACGTCATCACGATCCTAATGCCTATCACAAATAATTGCTCTATTGCAGTTTCATATTAATGTGATATATAAATTGTAAAATGGTCATTACTCCCTTATTATGGTTAATAGTCATATAAACATTGTTATTAAAATATCACATAAGTTGCTTTCTGATAAATTTAGACGCATTATGCGAAATAAAATGTTTTGCAAACGCTCCAATCACTTATCGACATGTAAACGCACTAAATCGATTTCGCAGCGTTGACACATTGTCACCTTGAAACTTATTTAAACTGGGAACTGACATTTGTATTAATTTTGACACTGAATCAATTTGTGGCATTTCAAATCTTTATAAATCCTTTGGCCCCGCATACTGTAAATCAACAACTGTTTGTTTCAAAACAAAATTATTCATTTTACGAGTAGATAAAGGCAATTTTGGTATATAAAGATGCCCAAACAGTTAAATAGTCGGTGTAAGGAACTCGTGGCCTCGTTAATGCACTACTTTGAGCACGAAAGGGACAACAACGGGCCTTTGTTGCCTTTAAATGCTGTTCAAGAGGTAGGTTACTAATAATTATATGTAATGTATATTAATAATAGTGAAATTTTATTTCATTTTTTGTAGCGTGTTGCTGCTGCTTTAAAAATTAGTTTAAGGGCAGTTAGTCGTATTTCCGAGGGTGTGAAAAGTGATGCAAATTTAGAATCGCCCAAGAAAAAGCGGAGTTATATTAAACGTGTAACCAACACAGCGACATTGGATACAAGTGCCATTCGAGAAGTGATCTATAATATGTATCACAAAAGTAAGATCTTATTATAATAACTTATCAGAAATTTGCATTAATTTGTTAACTAAATTATAATGTCATATTACACATGGTTTCAGAAGAACAAGTTACGATACAAACTTTATGGTCTCGATTAAGAGATAGGGCATTATTTGATGGTAGTGCCACGTCTTTAAGGCGGTTGCTTAGAGATCTTGGATTTAAGTGGCTTAAGGACAATCCGCGACGAGGGCTCATGGACCTACCAAGTATAGCTTTGAAAAGGGTGGAATTTCTAAGGCAATACAATCAAGCCAAGGTTGAGGCCTTATACCAGTTTGTCTTCCTCGATGAAACTTGGATATTTCAAAATGGGACCATAGGTCGCTCTTGGCAAAATGGAAACCAAAAAAGCGTGAAAGCTATTAAAACAGATGGTAAAAGGTATGTACTTTTACACAATTTGCACTATAAAATTTAAAACTAATATATTTTAGATACATTATATTACATGCTGGAAATGAAAATGGGTTTATTGAGGGTAGTGAAGCGATATTTTCTTCATATGGTAGTTTCATAGTGTCATCTGATCAATAATTGTCATACTTAATGATTATGCAAGTACAGATCTATAATTTTATTATACTATTATTTTTGTTCTCATTTGAGGTTAATATTGCTTATAAACCTAGATATGTAAATAATAAATTTTATTATTTTACAAAAAGTTTGGCAACAATGCAAATTTTTCAACACACCCACCTTGATGACGTGCACGCCACTTTGTTTGGCGTTGACTATATTTGTGCTTCACTTAGCTAATGGTCATTTAACTACGGATTCAATTTGGCAACGCTGTCGAAAGTGTCACTTTAACGTCAAAGTGTCAAGAAAGTATTAAATAAAATACGTTCCGTGTCAATTCGTGGTGACCTAACCTAATATTGCTAATTAACTGCGAAATATGTAAATTCATTTCTATTTCTATAATATTTTGCCTGCTTATAATAATGTGTGAGAATAAACGAAGCAGGGCAGTTAACTTTAGTCCAAGAGAACAAAATTTATTATTTTCAATCGCATTGAAATACAAGGATATACTAGAGAACAAACGGACAAATTCAGCAACAAACACTGCAAAACATGAAGCTTGGGGCAAAGTTTCCGCCGAATTCAATGCCACAAGTGCTGATTTCAATCACAGATCAGTGGAACAACTGAAAAGGTTATATGAAAATAAACGAATGTTAGCCAGGAAAAAAAAGGCTGATGCAAGACGAGACGTCCTGAAAACAGGAGGTGGACCACCTCCGAAAAACAATGAAGATGAGCTAGTGTTAGCCACAATGGACCCTGTCACATATGAGGGACTAGCATCCCCATTTGATTCTGACAATGTGGCTAGCATCAATATAGATAAAGGGGTTGATCAATTGGATGAAATTGAATTGATATTTGATCCACAGTGTGCTCAATCAAAGGTAAACTTTCAAAATTTAGAGTATGTGATGTTCCATTTTATACTTTATCTCAGAATGCCTGAGTTTAACCCACAAATTAATTGTAGGTGAATGAAATGACAAAGGACCTGGGAGACCATATTATAAATGAAAATAAAATTGAAAACGATAAGTGTAATGAATCACAAAAGAGCACCGCATCATATAATATATTATCTAAGGACTTGGAAGAAAATGAGGTAAATTTTGATAGATATGGAGTTTGAGGATAATAACTTGAAATTTTGTGAATTTTAGTGGACAAAGTCAAAGAATTCAACACTTTTAAATGTTTCCATTCTCTATGATGGAAATTGCCACATGTTGCTAATATATGTAACACATTTGACAAAATGAACATTTTTATAGGAGGTGGATTCTTTAATTCACCGGTTGATTCCACCACTGATGGATGCCCTGCTTATGGTTGACACTGTTGACAGCTTTGTATGGTGATGGCAGCAACCGGTTGAATTAAAAGGACAGATGTCTGGTCCACCGGTGGCACCGGTTGCTCAACCGGTGAATTAAAAAATACACCAAGGCCTATTGAATTTTTTTATCTAGATACATTGACCCAAAAAAAAATTGTGTAGCTCCAGAAAGTCAAGCCAAGCTACAACACTGATTACTATAGATACCTTTTCTTTTGTTTGACCAATATTTTTTTCTATTTTAGAAAGGAGACACACCAAAGTGGAAAAAGTATACAACAAAGGATTTGAAAAGACCAATCAGTTCCTCACTACAGAGAGGAAAAAGAAAAGTTTTAAGTGAAAGATAAGTAAGTCTGAATTCTGAAAAAAGGTCAACAAAAGTTTGTTAGAACTGTATAGCTAAATACTGACTGAAGTATTTTACTTCCAGGTATCAGATAGAAGAAGACCTATGGCAACAACAGTGAGGTCACTTGATCTAATGCTTTAGCACAAAAATATAATGATCTAGCTGACAAGAAAAATATCATCTGTGATCATCTTATAAAGAAAATTGAAAGAGAAAGGTTGTTCCAAGAAGAGGAGCATCAATTAAAAATCAGAATCCTTGAGCTAGATATCCAGATAAAAGCAAAACAGTTAGAACAACTGTCCTCTAATTAAGCCTTTTTTTTATAAAATATCCATTTTATTTTTAATCCTGAGTAACAAAAGAATCTTTGTTTTTTAAATGTTTGCTCAGGATAAATTTGTAGGAACTCTGTTTAAGTTGCTAGTCTTTTGTAAACACTATTGTGATGACTTGTGATGGTAAGTTGCAAAAAAACGTTTTATATTTTATGTTCCAACTGTGTTCTATATAATCAGAATTTATGCTGTTTCTGTTATTTATGGTTTTTTGTGATACATCAGTTCAATTTCTGCTGCATCTCAAATAGTTTTGTTTTGATGTGACAGGCAGTTGGATCTTTACTGTTTGTGTTACTGTAGTGAAGAATTTTTGCTAATAAAATATTTTTGATACTTTCATAGTTTTACTGTTTGACTTTATGAGTTGTATTCAAATCACTAAAACTAAATTCAATTTTAATATTCACTTTTATTTAGAAAATAATCTGTTCAGGATTATAATTGATTGAAAAAACGAATTATTTCCTGTTGTACACTGTTCACTGCTCCTCCTTCAGCCCCCATTTCAATCAAATAATCTAATTGTTCCTCATTCAAATCTTCAGGAACTGGAGGATCCGGATCATTCATGTCTCTTGCGATGTTGTGCAGCACAGTAGTAGCGACTATAAGGGCCAATATAGTTTCAGTTTTCAATCGAAGCCCATATGCAACTACTGGGAATCTACGTTTCCAGATTCAAAAAACCATTTCTATACTGTTTCTGGTGCGAATTAAGGCCTCATTATAAAGTTGTTCTCCTCAAGTATTAGGATTCGCTATGGGTGTCATAAGATAATTTTTTAGTGGATACCCACTATCCCCTAAAAAAGAACAAAAAAAGTCAGTTTTCTTCAGCATTTGATTAGCAAAAATTTGTTTTCACTACCAAGTGAACGAATCACTATCAATTATTACATCCATCTAATGAAAAATAGAAATAAATATTCGTCTCTGTTTAGGTGTTTAAAGATAATATGGCAACTGCATGTTGTAACCACTTGATATTTACAAAGATTTAGAAAATGATATTTTCAATTATTTCATTTTTTGATGCTCTATGACCTACCTATAATTAAACAACCTGGAAATTGTCCAGCCTCAAATCTTGCCCTGATAGTCGAGTTAGCAAAAATTGTTGAGTCATGAGTTGCTCCAGGCCAGCGAGCAACAACATCCAAAAACTTTAAGTTGGTATCCGTAAGACACTGCACATTGATTGAAAAAAATGATTTTCTGTTTCTATAGACTTCTGCATTGTGTCCACCTTTCAGATAAAAAGAAATTATAATTTCTTCTCATAAAATGGATTAGAATTGAACTTAATTTATACTTACCAGGTGACTGAATTTTCACATGAGTACAATCAATAGCAGCCACAGTCTTTGGAAATCTAGCAATGTTGTAGAAGTCATTTTGGGCCTGGACATGCTCTGTTGGTATAGGCATTTTAACTTTTTGGGGTCGTAAAGCTGCAATTACCCTGGAAACATGGGCCACAATACGACTTGCGCTGGATACATGCACGTTCATAAAGTCTGCTACTTGGACTAAATGCCCACTGCTTGCATAGAACCGTAATGCTAACAACAGTTGGTCCATTGGAGACAAACTGTTATTTCTAAAACAAATAAGGCGCAGATATAGTTTGAAAACCTTCTTTGGCAATTTGGCTTTATTAAGCTATGCCTCTTTAACAAACAAGGAACTAGTAAGATGTGCCAACTGTGAGTGAATGGGTATTAGGTATTGACTACAAGGAATCACCTATTATCAGGGTATTCTATTGTAGATCCACATAACAGATAGACTTCACGTAAACAAGGCCCTGCTGTGCTTCAACTACTCGGCGACGTAGCATGGGCGATCGATTACGAATTGACCAATGAGGGCTGCTTTGTCCACCTGTTGTACGACGAGGCGGTGGTGTTAGCGCGAATCGTTTGTTTACTTGAGGTCTATCTATTATGTGGATCTACTTTAGTTGACCTTCAATTTCTTGTAAAAGATGCATGACAGTTGGCTTAGTTAATCTGAACCTCCTCAAAAAATTCAAATCGTCCATCTCTTCATAATAATTTGGCCTTTCATTGAACCTTCTGGGAAAGCCAAATTCAAGAAACTCCCCAATTTCAAAGTCTTCATCATACACTGTCAACTTTATTATAACCTATAAATCTTGAAAACCACACAGCTAATGGAGCTTTAAGTAACCGAAATTGCATACTTAACAAATCGCGCTTTAAGAGATTCATAAAGTGCCTCTAAATACCGGTGCAAACCAACCAATGATGCAAGGGTCCTTTAAGAGACCAATAGCTTATTGATCGCATAAGAAAAAGTCGGTGCAAACGGCTATAATTGTTTGAACAACTTTTTCAAATAAATTACAAAAATTAATGTTTTCGCTTCATCAAAGGTAGCATTCGTTTTTTTTTTGATACTCCGAAACAAAATGATGTTTGACAATGTTTGTCAAAAGTTGATTTTGTACGAGATGGGAAAGTACAAAAAATTGATTTTGCGATACCGAAAAACGATCTGAAAAAACGAAAATGTTAATGTCGCCATGCTTCATAAATAACCATTAACGATACCTTTTAGGAGATACTGTTATTATAAATCTTTGTATTTAATTGATATGCAAGCGGACGCTCAATGCATATTCAGCGTGCACGAGAGATAATTCATCTCTCTCGCGTTCACATAGACATAGACTATACATTGAGCGCGCATTCAAATGCTCTGGGGGTTTTGTTATTGGTTGGTTGAAGCATGTGTGAGATTTGGCAACATCAAAATATTCATTTTTCATATTGTTTTTAGGGTAGCAAATGACATATTTTGAGTTTTTACATTGCTTATACCTGTATACAGGGTTATCCAAATTAAGTGTCCACCATTAGTAACTTTGTTATTAGTGAAAATACAAAGTTGTTTGAATTAGCAAACTAGCATTTTTAATGCTGGTAAAAATGAGAAATAAAAAAAACAATTGAGAGTCGTTATTTTGATTTTTTTCAGTAAAATAACATTTTTTTAAATGGAAACCCCTGTATATTATATTTTTTTCTGTTAAAGCATCAAATTTTAAACAAAAAAGCTTACAATAACTTTTACAAATTGTTGAAGTTATGGCCTCCAATCTGAAACAATTAAATTGTATCGACAAACTTTATTTTCAACATCAACTTATAATCTTACAAAATACAATAACAATTTTTTTTAAAGAAGATGCTCGAAAACACCACCTTGTTCTTCAATACATTTTTGGGCACGTTTTTCAACTGCTCGAACTGTCTTAAGTATGGTCCTACCATCTATCTGGGTTATCTTTTCCCTAACTGCAGTCTTTAACGCGTCAAGGTTATCGTACCTTCGCTTGTAAATTTGGTTCTTTAAGTAACCCCACAAGAAGTAATCAAGTGGGTTTAGATCTGGTGATCTGGGAGGCCACTGTATTGGGCCATTTGTTCCTATCCACTGATCATTAAAAGTAGTACTTAGAAAATGATAAGTACCTCTGGAGTTGTGGGCAGCTGCGCCATCTTGCTGAAAACGCAGATGATGTCTACTTATAAGATCCAATTCGTCTAAGAAATTAGTCAGAATTTCTGACATAAATTCCACATATCTTTCACCAGTTAGGGTTCCCTCATAAAAGAACGGGCCAACAATTTTTGAACCAATTATACCGCACCAAACGTTGAAACTGAAACGGACTTGTGGGTCTCTTGGATGTACTAACAAAAGATTTTCTCTTGACCAATAATGGTGGTTTTTTCTATTAAACATTCCAGAATTTGAAAAATTTGATTCATCTGTCCATAAAAGGTAACGAAAGTTATTTACATTTTGGCGACAGAAGCTAAGATACCAATGGCAAAAAACAAGTCTTCTCTCTGGATCCCCTGCCAAAAGCGTTTGAACTGGTCGGTACTTATACGGAATAAATTTGTATTTTTTTAAAATCCTTTGAACAGTACCATAACTGAAATTAGAGTCCTTGAGAATATCTGCTATTGAATTCTCACGATAAGCTTCAAAATATCCAATAACTGCAATTTCCGTGGCCTCGCTTATTATGAATTCTTTTTTTGCCCTTGTTTTAGCAAAAACATTTTCGTTGCCCCTAAATTTTCGATAAAGTCTCAGAAAATATCGTTCATACGGTTGAATGCGAGCGGGATATAATTCACTGTAGTATTCTCTTGCTCTCAAGGAGGATTTTCTGCACACTAAATAGCATTCTAACATATCACACTTTTCTTCATGGGAGAACATTTTTCTTTAAATTAATGACACAATAAAGCTTATAAACAAGTATTTACACTAATGTTTGACATTATTTGATTTTATCATTGTTTTCCAAAGCCTTCTAGTTGCGAGTATGTCCAGTTTAACAATTTGTCGCTTATCTTAATGCTGTCAAATCGCGAACGCCATGTTGTTTTCATAGCCGTCTTAATATTATAATACTGCAAATAATTAAAAATATTTATCGTTATTTTGACTTTAGCGGAAAAGTCATTATGAACTTTTTTGTTTAAAATTTGATGCTTTAACAGAAAAAAATATAATATACAGGGGTTTCCATTTAAAAAAATGTTATTTTACTGAAAAAAATCAAAATAACGACTCTCAATTGTTTTTTTTTATTTCTCATTTTTACCAGCGTTAAAAATGCTACTAGTTTGGTAATTCAAACAACTTTGTATTTTCACTAATAACAAAGTTACTAATGGTGGACACTTAATTTGGATAACCCTGTATATCAAGCCTAGAGAAAAGTTCTAAAGCTCATTTTTTATTCAGAATGTCCTAAAAACCGCAAAATACTTTAAACAAAGCGAACAAATCAATTTTTGGAATGGGTTTAATAACAATTTTTGGAGCAATTTTGGGCCTAGTCACATGCAGATTCTTTAAGAGGTCGTTGAATCAGATTATGCAAAAATAGGAATCGGAAGAGTTTTCCGAGCAGATGTTCCGATATTATGTGGACTATTATCCGAGTTCTGTGACGTGCATTGGCGCAAGCGTGTGGGGAGGGGCCACTTGTCAATGTCAAGGCTGGTCCGCCAGTCCACGTGACACATAAGCCACAAAACACTCTTTCATCTGCTACCTTGACGTTAAACATATGATTTTGTTAGTGTGTTTAATGTTGATATTGTCGCCATTGCTACATTGGCAATGCCGGCCGCGCATGCGCTTTAAATGCTCATTTTCTTAAGTTAAGTTACGTTAAATCGTGCATGAACCCACCTTTCCTCTGTTGACTCCTCATTCCAATAATATGTTTACATCAATATTACAATGGAACTTGAATGGATACTTTATCCATTCTAACATGCTTCACAAACTCATAGCGGATCACATGCCAGATATTATCTGCTTACAGGAAACACACTTTCGTGATGGAAAAATACAGTCTCCGAAGCAATACCAGGGATTCTACAAAAACCGTGATAGAGAAACAGCCAGCGGCGGAGTCGCTACTTACGTGAAAAGGGATACAGTAGCACATCAAGTGAACCTCAACACAAACTTAGCTGTTACAATGGAAGGAGCCAATAAGGTTACCATATGTAACATTTATATTCCACCCAACTATCACCTAGCGGATAACGAGCTTGGAAACCTTCTACAACAAATACCAGCAAAATGAATCATCCTAGGAGATTTTAATGCACATAATTATACATGGGGCTCTACAAAAATGGCAGCCGAGGTAATCTTATGAAAACGACGCTAGATTTAACCAATTTAAATCTTCTAAAATGACGGATATAGCACGAGACTAGATATGGCCACAGGGAAATTTTCAACAATAGATCCTAGCTTGTGCTCACCCAGCCTTCTAAACCAACTTAGCTGGACAGTATCAGACAATTTATATGGTAGCGATCACCTTCCGATATTAATAAGAAATACTGAAACAGATGAGACAGATACAACACCAATAGAAAAATGGAGATATAATAAAGCGGATTGGCACAAATGTATAAAGCACATAGAAGATAACATACATAAGTCAACAGTAACCAATAATATAAACAATAATTTGGACAACTTTAACAACATTATTATAGAGGCAGCCTACAAATATATAGGAAAAACTAAGCACCTAAAAACCAGAAATCCAGTACCTTGGTGGAATGAAGATTGTGAGGCAGCTATACGAGCTACAAAGCATGCCTTGAGTAAACTCAAAAAACATACCACTCCTGAAAACTTAGAAGACCTTAGACATAAACGAGCACGTGAACGATTGACAACAAAGAAGAGGCAAAAGAAATCATGGCAAAAGTTTGTCTCTAGTATCAATAATTCAACCCCATCAACCGTCGTATGGAAGAAAATAAGAAAATCAAAAGCATGTCTGGAGGTAAATCACATTTTAGCATTAAATGTCTCAAAAAGGATAACATCGTCCACACGGATAAAAATGCTATAGCTGAAACACTCAGTACAACATATTATAAATACTCCAGTGACGAAGTCTATGCCCATGAATTCATGGCACATAAAACACGAGCAGAACACATGCCATTGAAGATTGATAACAACTCTGACCAAATAAACATAGCTATCTCAGATAGTGAATTAGAGTGTGCATTAAGTGATCTGAAAGACACTTCTCCTGGACCAGATGATATTCCATCTATCTTTTTGAAACATCTCCCACCTGCTGCTAAAATGCACCTTTTGAAATTACTCAACCTAATATGGTCACAGCATGTTTTCCCTGATTTATGGAGGCAATCTATAACTATACCGATCCTGAAACCAAACAAATCCCCGTTGCTCCCAGAATCTTATAGGGCCATCTCTATCACCTGTGCAATGTGCAAACTCCTGGAAAAAATAATAAACCGCAGACTGTTGTGGAGTTTAGAAACCAAAAATAAACTAGCATATGAACAGTGTGGATTCCGTCCCGGTAAATCTACCTTGAACAACGTCATAGACCTAGAAACTAGTATACAAGAAGCATTTGCAAACAAACATCACTGTTTAGCTGTTTACCTGGACATAAATAAAGCATTTGATACAGTCTGGAGACACAATATCATCTTGAAGCTTAGAGAATGGGGATTTGATGGAAATATAGTAGCATACATCAGAAACTTCCTAACAAACAGAAACTTCCAAGTACGAGCAAATGGGACGCTGTCGCGAAGTAGACCCCAGCAGAATGGTATCCCCCAAGGTTCGATAATCAGTCCAACGCTCTTTATCATAGCCGTTAACGATGTTCTGCAATCCATTGAAAAGCCAGTTCAAGCACGGTTATATGCTGATGATATGACCATTTTTGTGAAAGGGAAAAATGTTGAATCCAGCGCCAGCCTGATACAAAAAGCCATATCAAACATAGCCAAATGTCCAAATCAACAGGGCTCACCTTTTCCCATCAAAAAACTAAATGCATAATATTTTCAAAAAAGGTTGGTGTTGTATCAAACCCACCTTGAAGCTTCACAATGAAAAGCTAGAATACGCTGAAGACATCAAATTCCTTGGAATCATATTCGACGAACGCCTTAATTGGAGGAAGCATATCAAATACCTGATTCAAACAAGTCAAACAGGAATGAATATGCTGAAATACCTATCAAACAAAAAATGGGGATCAGATGGCAAAACGCTTATGAAAATCTATCGTTCCATTATAAGGTCTAAAATAGACTATGGCTGTATAGTATATGCATCAGCTAGAGCATCTGTACTCAAACCATTAGATACATTACACAACTCGGCATTACGCCTAATACTAGGAGCATACCGAACAACACCAATCGACAGCCTATACATTGAATCAGGTGAAGCACCCCTATACATAAGACGGCAGATTTCCACAATAGCATATGCAATGAAAACCAACCCTAATTCTTTTCTCCAAACTCCAAACCCAGCCGTAAGAAGGATCGCAAACCGGAATTCTCTTTGCGGAATCCCATTTTATAATAGGTCTCAAACTATCCTGGGGCAAATGAACTTATCTGAAACTCCATCGATAGTTCTGTCAATGAACGCTACTACTACTCCACCATGGATTATACACCAACCAGAAATTAACACGAATCTCACTAAGTATAACAAACAGGAAACACCAACATCTTTGCTCGTACAAAAATTCCACGATAAACAACTACCCTGAGTATGACATATTGTACACGGGTGCTTCAAAAACGGACTTGAAGATTGGAGCAGCTGTCGTCACACCTACTGATACTGTAACAATAAGATTACCGGACGCAGCAACAATATTGACAGGAGAACTACACGCCATCCGGAACGCTTTTCAATATATAAACAATAGTAGAAACACGAAATGGGTAATTGTGACAGACTCACTAGGTTCGCATTCGCTTATTAAACAAATACTAGCGCAGTTTCTGGCATGCTAACGCTATGCCAAATATTGTACGTTGATGTCTTTATTTAAAACCTCACGTAGCGCAGTTGCTGGTATGCTAATGCAATGCTAGCGATATATACTTTATCCCTATCTCTAATCATTTTCTATCCTTTGACATGTTTGATCTGGTATCTGGTCTCTGATGTCTGGTGTCTGGTATCTGATGTCTGGTATCTGGTGTCTGGTGTCTGGTATCTGGTGTCTAGTATCTGGTGTCTGGTATCTGGTATCTGATGTGTGGTGTCTGGTATCTGGTATCTGATGTCTGGTATCTGGTGTCTGGTATCTGGTATCTGGTGTCTGGTGTCTGGTGTCTGGTATCTGGTATCTGGTGTCTGGTGTCTAGTATCTGGCGTCTGGTATCTGGTATCTGATGTGTGGTGTCTGGTGTCTGGTATCTGGTATCTGATGTCTGGTATCTGGTGTCTGGTATCTGGTATCTGGTGTCTGGTGTCTGGTATCTGGTATCTGGTGTCTGGCATCTGGTATCTGGTATCTGGTGTCTGGTATCTGATGTCTGGTATCTGGTATATGGTATCTGGTGTCTGGCATCTGGTATCTGGTATCTGGTATCTGGTATGTGGATCTGGTATCTGGTATCCGGTGTCTGGTGTCTGGCATCTGGTATCTGCTATCTGGTATCTGGTGTCTGGTATCTGGTGTCTGGTATCTGGTGTCTGGTATCTGGTGTCTGGTATCTGGTGTCTGGTATCTGGTATCTGGAATCTGGTATCTGGTGTCTGGTATCTGGTATCTGGTATCAGGTATTTGGTATCTGGTATTTGGTATCTGTTATCTTTTTATCTGGTATCTGGTTTCTGGTGTCTGGTATCTGGTGTCTGGTATCTGGTGTCTGATGTCTGGTATCAGGTATCTGGTATCTGGTATATGGTATGTGGATCTGGTATCTGGTATCCGGTGTCTGGTGTCTGCTGTCTGGCATCTGGTATCTGCTATCTGGTATCTGGTATCTGGTGTCTGGTATCTGGTATCTGGTATCTGGTGTCTGGTATCTGGTATCTGGTATCAGGTATCTGGTATCTGGTATTTGGTATCTGTTATCTCTTTATCTGGTATCTGGTTTCTGGTGTCTGGTATCTGGTGTCTGGTATCTGGTGTCTGGTGTCTGGTATCTGGTATATGGTATCTCGTATCTGGTATCAGGTATCTGATGTTTGGTATCTGGTATCTGGTGTCTGGTGTCTGGTATCTGGTATCTGGCATCTGGTATCTGGTATCTGGTGTCTGGTATCTGATGTCTGGTATCAGGTATCTGGTATCTGGTATATGGTATCTGGTGTCTGGCATCTGGTATCTGGTATCTGGTATGTGGATCTAGTATCTGGTATCCGGTGTCTGGTGTCTGGCATCTGGTATCTGCTATCTGGTATCTGGTGTCTGGTATCTGGTGTCTGGTATCTGGTGTCTGGTATCTGGTGTCTGGTATCTGGTATCTGGCATCTCGTATTTGGTATCTGGTGTCTGGTATCTGGTATCTGGAATCATATATCTGGTATCTGGTATCTGATGTCTGGTATCTGGTATCTGGTGTCTGGTATCTGGTATCTGGTATCTGGTATTTGGTATCTGTTATCTCTTTATCTGGTATCTGGTTTCTGGTGTCTGGTATCTGGTATCTCGTATCTGGTATCTGGTATCTGGTATCAGGTATCTGATGTTTGGTATCTGGTATCTGGTGTCTGGTATCTGATGTCTGGTATCTGGTGTCTGGTGTCTGGTATCTGGTATCTGGTGTCTGGTATCTGGTGTCTGGTGTCTGGTATCTGGTATTTGGTATCTGTTATCTCTTTATCTGGTATCTGGTTTCTGCTGTCTGGTATCTGGTGTCTGGTATCTGGTGGCTGGTATCTGGTATCTCGTATCTGGTGTTTGGTATCTGGTATCTGGTATCTCGTATCTGGTGTCTGGTATCTGGTGTCTGGTATCTGATGTCTGGTATCTGGTGTCTGGCATCTGGTATCTGGTATCTGGTGTCTGGTATCTGGTATCTGGTGTCTGGTATCTGGTGTCTAGTATCTGGTTTCTGGTATCTGCTATCTGGTATCTGTTATCTTTTATAAGTTATCAGTTTTCATTTTTCATTTTTAATTTTTCTATTTTAATTTTTAATTTTTAATTTTTAATTTTTAATTTTTGATTTTTCGATTTTTCGGATTTTTGATTTTTGATTTTTGATTTTCGATTTTCAATTTTCAATTTTTCATTTTTCATTTTTCATTTTTCATTCTTCAGATTTCAGTTTTCATTTTTTAGTTTTCAGTTATCAGTTATTTGTTATCTGTTACCTGTTTTCTTTTATCTGTTACTTTTTATCTGTTATCTGTCATCTTTTATCTTTTATCTGTTATAAGTTATCTGTTATCTGTTATATGTTACCACCTGTTACCTGTTACCACCTTTTACCTGTTATCTGTTGTCTGTTATCTTCCATATAGCATTGAAAATATCCTGTATACAATTGTATAACAGACTCAGATTTATGTGAGATGCCGGCAACGTCGCATGTGTTGTTGTTAATACCATACATGGCGTTATAAAATCTTCCATGTAGCAAATTGTATAGCAGACTTAGATTTATATGAGGATCGTCGCATAAATCTAGCTATAACACGACTTGCAAAAAAATGGCGCTTGACACTGACATATGTCAACCGTGTTCGTCTATGGATAGCAGTGGACTATGCTTTCTTCAGTGTATATGTTTTCTGTTTTGTAATGTCAATGTCATTGTCATAGGTAATTTTTTCTAACCTGGAAAATGAAATGTATTTTGTTTAAAATTAAAATTCAATAACTCCTATTGTGAGATGTGTGCATCTACAACATAATGAAAGGAAAAATTAAGATTCTGAAAGTTAATTCCTAAATATCATAGTAAGGAAATCCGTAAAACTAAAAAAAAGTAAACATAAACACCTTGAGAAAACTTCTTCCGTATCAAGTGGTTAAAGTGGAGTTTCAAAACAATTTTTGTTGAAAATAAGGCCGTTAGTTTACAAGCAGGTATGTAACTGAGCGATCCGCTAATGTGTGTGTATCTTGCTTATAAAAAATGCTGTATTTAGATATTGCTATTCACATGAGCTACCGTTCTTTGATAGGATATTTTCAAATTGAACTTTTGTCTTATTTTTACTATTTATTGCAGGAGAACAGTTGAACCAGGTCCTGGTGCATACTTATGTAGTTGTCACTTTGTGGATGGGAAAAAAGAAAATAGACCTACATTGTTTAGGTATAATAGGGAGAAGCAATTGAACTTTCCATCGCCAGAAAGAAGAACCCGTAAAATAACAACAATGTGAAAATCGAACTCTATAATATGTTACTTCAAATTGGGCCCTTTTAAGGGACGTATGTAATAATTATGTGATCTGCAGAAATAAAAATAGTTTCCCAGTAAGGAGCATACTGTTGATTATAATTTTTGTCATTAGCTTTTTTTTAGATACAACACATGGCATCATAAATTATTTTAATGTAGAGTTCAGTACTCGTATAGGTAACTTTCACTCCCCTGGCAGGCTTAATCTAATCGATATCACAAATATGTCTATACCAAGTTACGATTATACTGTGCAAGAGTACTTATCTTACAAATTTTGACAAGTAATGGTGTCTGTTGTTTTGACAAGTCTTGGAAGTCACAAGTTCTTAAAGCAGCTACATTCTAAATCGATTTAGATCAAAATAAACAACTGCAGTGGCTGTGAAAGTCTTAGTAATTTTGAAAACTTTGGTAGTAGATATGATTATCAATGCTATTTTTCAGCGCTTTGCATATTCCTTCATCTGCTTGATAATATTTGCCAATCGAAGGGATAGATCCTCCTATATAATAGAGAATTCTATAATAATGTAGAACTGTTAGCCAGCTAATAGGTCTACATATTTAGATAAATTGAACTGAGGGTCAAGACTGAACTCTTACTGAACTTCATAGAAGTAGTCACAAACTTCAAACCGTGCACTGACAGAATCTCACACCTAACACAAATGCCTATGTAAAAGTGAGCAATGATTCCATTTGCATTCAAAACATGAAAGTAATCACGTGTACAGAAATTTGAATGATTACTCTTAAGTGTCCTAGTTAAAGACTAATTAGATCTTCTAATTCTGACAAGTTTGTTTACTTATTTTCCATTTATACATACTACTCAGGTGAGATACTACTACTACAAGGTTTTTACAATATTTATGAGTTTGTTGGTGGTAAAGTTCTTCGTTTGGGAAAAATTCAACAGAAGCAGATGAACAATGCTTGCTTTATGATCTGGAGAAAAATGTGCTATCGCTTTAAGATAAAATTTCCTCTATTTTTTTTAATGTTGTATGATTATGATCAATCAATTAGAAACATGACATATAATAATAACATCTCAAAAAATTAGACCAGAAGCTTGAAATTATTAAGTACTATAGTTGTTGGACAGTAAGTAATAGTATCGCTTGAAAATCAAATTTTGTAATCTGTTTCCTCTGATTCAATAATGAATTTTTCTGTAATCTATGATTAAGATCAGTCTTAGAAACAGGACAGATGTGAGTATCCTTGAAATTAGACATATAATAATAACATCTTTAAAAACAGAATAGAAATTTGAAATCATCAAGTGCTATAGTTTTTTGACAAGTAATGGTGTCTGTTGTTTTGACAAGTCTTGGAAGTGACAAGTCCTTAAAGCAGCTACATTCTAAATCGAAGTACATACATTCTGCATTGAGATCAAAATAAACAACTGCAGTGGCTGTGAATGTCTTAGTAATTTTGAAAACTTTGGTAGTAGATATGATTATCAATGCTATTTTTCAGCGCTTTGCATATTCCTTCATCTGCTTGATAATATGTGCCACTGTTAGCCAGCTAATAGGTCTACATATTTAGATAAATTGAACTGAGGGTCAAGACTGAACTCTTACTGAACTTCATAGAAGTGACTGACTACTTACGTTTGGAATAGAAACACATAAACTGTAAAAACTTCACAACACTTTCACTATTTGTAGCTGCGATTGCTTGTTCTAAGCTTCTAATTAATCCTTATTAACGGGAGCCTCATTATTAAGATTTCGATAATGTTTACATTCATACATTGTAGGTTAGAAATCGGAGGTGATGCAATCAGACATACGCTTTATATCAATCGGTTGGAAAAGCGGAGCTTTATGCCATATTGTAAAATTATAACATGAATAGGGGCTTACAATCATATTTTTATCGTATTTATAAACCGATGATGATTTCAATAAATTGATGAACGTCAAAGAATAATTGCAGGATTGCAGCCTTTGGCGGTAGACATCGCAATCTGTAAACATAAAAAACTACTAGATTCATCCGATTTTAATGGCTCTAGTCCGGTCCGTTTAGACAATGGAATATAGAAATTTTGAATCTTTTCGAAAATGTTGATTTTCACGCGTAAAAAAGGACAATTCTATTTGGCGTGATCCAATATTGGATGAAGCGATAGTCATGAAGCCGAAAATGGCACGTTTCGGACGTTCTGCTCGCACTCGCTCGCTTTCGTAATACGATTATACCTACATTACCCCGCCTAACAGGAATCTGGGGATCTGGAGGGGAAATTCAAAATTGAAACTTCAAACTAAAAATATCTGCATATCTTTGAATTTTCTAATCTGCCGAGTTTAAAAAATGCGATCGGGTAACGTGTCATATGTCGGTTTAATCAGGAGACTTTGGTCTTTCGTTTTGCGAAAAAAAATCGTAGCTACGTCGCTCCGTAATGCAGGTCCGTATCGACGAAGACAAAGTACGCCGAAAAACGGCTGTCATCGGTACTTTTGAGGCGCTCAAAGTTTACTTTTTCGATATACCAAAAATCCAATAGCCGCCAAAATTATAGAACTCTTCCATACCTTGACAACACAAAATCGCAATATTATACTCCTATGGGCACCTTCACATGTTGGCATCACGGGCAACGAAGCAGCAGATAGAAATGCAAAATCAGCAGCACAGCAGGACACTACAACCGACCTCCCACTCCCAGTTTCCGATATCACCAACCACTTGAAGCACGCTATAATCGATGCTTGGTACAATAATTGGCGGAACTATCCCTCCAAGTTGCTCGAGCACAAGATAAAACCAGGACCATGGACTCCCATCACCACCAATAGAAGACAACAGACGCTGATCACACGCCTACGTTTGGGAGATACTAGAGCCACCCATGAGTACCTCATCACAGGAGACCCAGAACCCATATGTGACATCTGTGAATTAAAACTCACTGTGACAGATATCCTGATCGAGTGTCCATTACTAGAAATCTACAGAATATCCGCTGGCATAGACAATCTATCGTTAGCTGACATTCTTGGGCCCTCATGTATTGTCAATAACCTCATGAAGTACCTACATGATTGTAATTTTCTAAACAAATTGTAGACATTCAAATCCAGCCGCTAATAGCCATTTGGCTGATGCGGTTCTCTTTAATAAAAAAAAAAACTAGATTTTTTCGCGAGATCCCGTAGTGAATCGGAGCGGCAACAGGTGGAATTTCCCCTTCCTCTCGAAGTTTTGACAGTTTCAAGTTAAACCGGAAGTGGTTAGATGGCGCAAGTTGCGCAAAATATTTGCTTTAAGCTCCTTGATAAACTTAGCTGTCTTGTTTGAATCTGAAATAAAAAGACCGATAGTTTTTTTGTGCAATATATATATATATATATCAATAAAATCTATCCTTTGATATGACAAGTGCGGCTCATATATCTTCGTTGACCTTCTTCCTCGTCATTTAAAATTAGGTGGACGTGTTCCTCCATTTATGATTTAATAATTTGACTCAATTTTCGGCACTCCGAAGACAAATTTTCAATTCAGATGCCTGTTTTTTAAATGAAATTGACATAAAACCTGTCACCCGCTAGTACCTCACAGACGTTAGGCGGGTACCCGTACCACGTGATTTTTTGACAGTCGGACGACGTCACATCCGTCTTCCCCTATTCCCGTTCTGTGCGAAGATTTGAGTATCGGTGCCCGGTAGTGCACTGTGCTACACCGTTGATTCGCGAAAAAATCTTTCATGTTGGTATTAATGAAATGTCAAGCAGTATGACAATTGACAATGTGGAGTTACAAGTTGACCGCGAATCAGTGTTGTCTCGTTGTTAGTCTGAAGTTCTTTTTCAAATAAACTTAAGTAAGTTAAAAGCCTGTGTCCACTTATTTTGAATGCGCCCTGCTAACAGATATAAAGCTTTTAGGGTCGAACCATTAGTATGTTTCAATATTTCATGACTTTCCATTTGGTACAATCACAGCCGACGTCAACTACGAGCCGCGATGAAAGAAAGGCAACACCGCGCTCGGACGGCATGGTAGTGCTACCTGTGAACGTCGGCCGCCAGCGGCTGTGTGCTCCGTCTCCGTGTAACGTTCAAGAACTAAATTTAATTTTGGAAAAGAGGACAGTTCGATTCGATACAAATCCTTTGCTAATTTCCTGAACATTGCTCTATTAATTCGGTGATTATCAGTAACAACACAAATAACTTCAAATCCACATTTTTGAACTAAATTTATCACATGTTCATCACCTGTTAGATTTGAAACTGGTAGTAATTTGATAATTTCTGTTATGTTTCCAAATGCTGAAGATAGCATGAAGGCTAAAACAGTTTTAGCAATGTCATTTTTATTTGAGGCATACCCAACAATGTTTTGTGAGCAATAGTCCAGCCTAGATGTTATATAAATTTCATCGATCATCAAAATTACAATTTTTTCTCTTGGAGCTAATTTAATTGCTATATTCGAAAGGTAGTGTTCATTATTCCTATCATTTTTTGGAGATATATCCATACTTGACGAGATATGTTGTAAGTATCGCTTACTTGGCAAAATAAAAAATCTTTAAATTAAATTATATGTTGATGATGAGTGGTTATAAAACGTAAAAGCCATTATTATTGAAAGTGATGCATATCTGTTTTTCCTGTTTTGAATTTGTCTCAGCTGATGAGCAATAATCTCTAGATTTTTTGTATATGGAAACCTAACTGAGTCATTATTAATTATGGAAATCGCTGTGTCAAGTTGTTCCAATGCATTCATGATGCAAACTTCAACAGAGTTTTTGTGTTGGTTCTCAGAAAAATAGAAAAAATACCTATTTAGCAGGACCATCTGGTAATTTTGAGATCATATGGCAAAACCCACTTCAAGTCACTAAAAGAAAGCTTACATCCTTTATGAACAACCTGAACTTCCATCTGACCATCAACTATAATCTGGGTATTCAAAGTTAAGATATCATTTTCAAAATCCAATTTATAAAAATATAGCTTTCCATCAGATAATTTATTATTCCATTTCTGTGAGGCTTTAATTTTTGAAAATGAAGAATGTAATTCTTGAAAGTCTGATCTTATCCATATCATCGAAATTCTGGATAGCTTTTTCATGTTTCTCAATTAATTTTTGTTTTCTTTGCATTGGGTCACTTCTTTTGGGTGCTTCAGTTTTTGAAAGATATGATGGCAAGTTTGGGAAAATGGAGGGAACAGCATTTTCTTTCAATTTTGGATATTTCAAAGGTATATTATTTTGGACTGTTCCATCCGCCAAAACTATATTTTCTGTCCTGATGATATCCGATTCTCTAAAATGACGACTGCACACAGCTGAATATTTTGAAGGTGTCCAATTTTTTCTAGGAATTGCCATAAGCCATTTGTTTTTCAGACTTTCGGTACTTGGGAAGCGAAAAGTTGAAACATAGCTTTCTGTTTTCAAAGCAGAATTATAGTTTGCATTGCATAAAGGAACACAGCAACAACGAGGCATATTGTCTGCGTCAAATACTTGACAAATGGAAAAAGAAAAATACAACCTGAATTTGCACGTTTTCAATAGTTGAAATCCTTAGCGTCCTGAGGCGCGAACAGCCACAGTCACACTTCTTAGTTTATTTTTAAAGCACAGAAGCACTACAACTGGAGTCTATTTCTCATATATTATAGTTTAGTCACCGATCACTTTGAACACATACACACACTTTGAAGCTTAGAAAACAAGCTTATCTCTTAATTACAGCCTCTGGGATTGCCAAATCACAAATTGAAAAGGTTATGTTTTCTCAGCGTTTTGAGCACGAGTTGCGGCGGGAGTAACACTACCACCTACGTTGCCAGATTTCTTTGTTCACGGCTCGTAGTTGACGTCGGCTGTGGTACAATGCTTTAAGAGATTTAAATAAACCGATACTAACCTCATGCGTTTCAAAATCTGGCTATGTTAAAATGTTGGTCTGGTTTTAAATTCAGCCAACTGTAAGGCTCGTTACACACATGCACGGTGACCGTCCAAACGGCACCGTATAAACGGCAAAGGGATACAGAGTATTATCATTAGTTTCACACGCACCGAGACCGTGTATACGGTAATGTTTTGCCGTGATGTCGCCGTGGCTTCCCACTGTATTTGCACGGCCTCCGTTTACTCCGTTACCGTTTAAACGGCGCGAATGTTTCAGTCGTGTATTGAAGTACAAGGAAGATTTCACACATGCCGTATTCACGGTAGTCTGATTTAATTTTCTCGTCTTTCTACATTGATCTTTTGAATAGTTTTTTGTGAGCACTTCAACGTGTAGCGTAAAATGGAAAGTGCGGATGTAGTGCAGGATGTGGACATAGATATTCTTATATCATTAGTAGAAGCAAGACCCGTAATCTGGGACAAAACAAGAGATGTTTATAAAGACAGAAACGAAACAAGAAATGCCTGGAAGGAAATATTTTTAGAATTAAGACCGGATTTTAAGAGTTAGAGGCCACAGAAAAAAACAGCTTTGGTAAGTACAGAGTTTAATACAAAATACTATCAAATTTTAGAAAGTTGCCATTTTACAGAACCTGTGTCAGTAAAAAAGTAATCAGCTAAAATATTTCTGACATTGTTGGCTGATAATCCCCCTCGAACTGTTCCTCCTTCAGACAAATCAAGGAGTCCTGTTATTGTTAATGTATCTTCTGCTTCAAAGCCATCCCTATCTCTAACAAAGTTGTGTAGAACAACACAAACTTTTACTATGTCTACGGCAAAGTCAGGATCCAAGTTTATGGGACGGTGAAAAATTCTCCATTTATTGCTTAATATTCCAAACGTGCATTCTATATATCGTCGAGCTCTCGAAAGACGGTAATTGAAAATCTTCTTTTTGACTGTCAAGTTATGACCACCATATGGTCGGAGTAGGTGTTTGTGTAAAGCAAATGCTTCATCACCCACAAGAAAATAGGGAACTTTAGGATTCGTTGCTCCTCGAAGACATTCTTCTTCGGGTAATTGTATGTTTCCATTTTTAATTGATAGCCATAATGACGATTCCTTGAAAATGTTAGAATCACAATCTTTGCCATAAGCTCCAATGTCAACATAGGTAAACCGATAATCAGAGTCTGCAACTGCCATAAGAACAGTAGAAGAATATCCTTTGTAATTAAAATACATTGAGCCAAGTGGGTTAATTATTCGAATGTGTTTCCCATCGACTGACCCAATGCAGTGAGGAAAATTGGCCGTTTTCAAATTTTGAAGCAATTATCTTCCAGTTCTCTTTAGTAGGTTTGGGTATACATTCTGCTTGCAAAACAGACCAAATACATTCACATACTCTTTTGACTATATTGCTAATTGTAGATATTCCGAGTCGATAGCTGTAATGTAGATCTGTGAAATTACATCCGCTTGCTAAATATCCGAAAATAAAACAAAATAAAAAAATAATAACTATAACAATAATATAATAATAATAATGATAATAATTATGATAATAATATTTTCTATAATAAAATGAATCATTAATATTTTTTATTTCTTTGCAGGTAAAAAAGTCATGAAGAAACGGACTAATGTTAGGGATACGTTCAAAAAATCTATGAAAAAACAAAAGAGCGCTTCAAGGTCAGGGGCTGGAGCAACAACTATAAAAGCGTACATTTATAATGACCAGTTGAAATTTCTAAATAAAATATTGACTGATCGTAAAACCGAAAATAGTTTAAAATCAAATACTAGCCAATCAGATAAATCAGATGAGGAAGAAGAAACACTGGAAACTAATATGCCTGAAGATAATGCATTAAACAACAAAGTTGCTAAGACATGACCACCGAAAAAACGCAAAATGGATTCCGTTGAATTAGAAATGATGAAAGCCCTGAAAGAAACACCCGACCGCCATTTGTGTTTTTTTAAAGACATAATTCCCTCATTAAGCTCTTTAGACGAAGAGGAAATATTGGAATTTCAAACCACAGTATTGCAGACGATAACATCTATCAAACAACGAAAGAAAATGATTCCATCTCGTCAACACATTACTCATCCTCAACTTAATTCCAGTCAGCAACCAATAACTACAACTACAAGTCATCTCTATCCAAACATGGTTCATTCCTATCCCAGCATAAGTCATTCCTATCAAAACATTCCTATCCAAACTCTTTCCCATCAAACCAAAAGTTCAGCATTGCCGAAAAGCCAGCAAGAATTCAGCACTATGCCAAACACTCAAGTTGAAACATTGCAACCTGTTCCTGCAACTTCAAATGCACATCCAGTCCGTCAGTTTTATGAATCCATTGGCGAAGTTATTTCACCATATTCTGTGGAGAGTCAATCATCTCAAGAGTCATTTGATTTTTCTACTTAAAATATTTTTATACCATTTAATAAGAGATCGGTTACTATTTAGATTGCATGGTCTGTTTATATAAATAAATATCTTAAGTATGGCTTTAATAAACATATAACTTCTAAAATTTAAAGTTCTTGTTTTACTTACCTAATTGTGACAGCCAGCATTTCTATAGGTTGTATGCACTCTCACATAAAAGTATCTTTCTTTTGAAGGGATGTTTTTAGTCGTTGATGTAGTTCGTCAAAACTTAATACTGACATCCTGAAATAGTTATAGAACTTTTTTTCGTCTTCTCTAAGCTGCCAGAAAAGTACATAAAATGCTCCAAACGTTTTTCTTTGCATACTTATAGGATGAACCCACTTATATCTATTTCTTTTTTTTCTTTTTAAGCGTCTATATAATATCATCATTGCGATAACACGTCTACGATCCATTTGCTAATAGGTACTAACCGTTTATGTGTGAAAAGTCAACAGAATAGAACGGCTCCGTATAAACGGCGCCGTTTGGACGGTCACCGTGCATGTGTGTAACGAGCCTAATGTTGTATAATAGATTAGGCTCAATTTTAGAAACAGGTCAGATGTAAACAGCTTCTTTGAATAAAAGCTTGAAATCATAAACACTGTTGTAGCTAATGAAGCATTATTAATTGATGTTCCAACAAGATTACGTCCTTTGAAATCTAAACATGGCTGAATGTGTATTTCGTCCATCAATAAAATCATGTTCTCCTCAACTGGTTTTACATATCTGAGAAGGTTCTTTGTATAGCCTGAAAATTTATGTGTCTCATCTGGAACTGGATCGACCATGAATGTATTTCAAATTGACTTCAGAGTATTTTGGTGTCGTAAAATAAGTCCTCCATGGTTCCTAATGAATCTATATGAATGTGGACTAATTGTATACAACATAGAGCCAAACTGTGTCTAAATATGGAGTCTTTAGTATTACCTGAGTTGAGTGTCAGTTCTTGGGAGTACATTTTACAACCAGATCTTTCTCAACAATTACAAAGTGTGTTATAATAGCTGGTTTATCCTGAACAACTTTATGCCACTCTTCTGGAGATTGCCATGAACTGAAAACTGCGAAAGTCTGAATATATTGAAAACTTGTACATTTTTGTTAGGAGGAATACTTATCAAGGCTATTTTGCAGTGATTTAAGTACATAGTTCCTTGTCCCTCAATTTTTCATTTCGGCTTCTTCAGTTTGAGATGTCCTTTGAAAAGTATTTTGGGCAATTGGTGGATTCCCAAACGATGATGTCCTCAACAAAGTACAAATTGCCTAATCTGGTTATTTTTTGTAATCACTTATATCACTACACTGTACGAGGGATGGCATTGAGCCATCTTATGCGCCCGTTTTCATTCACGGGGAACAGAACCTTCGGACCTTTCGCGTCACTATCGGCACAATTAGGAACAACAGGGAAACAATTGTGAGACACAAATATAAGTTTAAAACAACAATAATAATTTGCTGACCATGCCAATGTTTTCATTCTGAAGGGGATTTTTAGGCAAAGAAAACAGCCCATTACATTTTCTTTCAGCAAAGGTCCTGCTAAGTCAATTAAATTAAAATATATGATACAGACTATAATTGAAAAATGCCAGGCAATCAATTTGGAAATAGTGGCGACTGTCTGTGACCACGGAACTACAAATCAAACGGCTATTGATATGTTGCTTAGAGATACAAGGGAGCATTGTTTAAGAAGCAATATTGATAATAAATATTTTGGATTTTTCGTTAATGATTCCGAAATCATTCCATTACATGATGTGCCCCATTTATTTAAAGGGCTGAGAAACAACCTTTTGAATAATTTTTGATTTGATAATTTTGGGTTATGTTGGTAGTTCCGCTCATAGTGTGATATTTGGATATAAACAAGGAATGCTATCAAAATATTTTCAAAATGTATTTAGTGAAAACACTGATTACAGAAAAATGTAAATTATTTTTCCCAATAATTCCCCTCTTTGTCTGTCAGGGACAGGCCAGCGTCCATACTAGTACGTTATTTATTTAAGTCATTTCGAAAACTATTGTTCTAATATTTATATTCGTTATAGTATTTTATTATGTGCTACACTTCTTTTTTATACTTTTAAATTGCTTTATGTAAAATGAAATTAGTAAAAAGTGGCAGTGGTCATCTTTGTTACCTTGTCCATTTATTACTTCTTTAGATGTTTATACATTTTATTCAGCGTCATACTAAAGTTATTTTTATTGGCTAAAATTGTCTTCCTTACATGAAATGAAAGAATAACGAAACGTTTGACAGAAAATACTGGCTCGGTTAAAGTTTTATACTGCTGTGCGACTTCACTTTAACTTCCAATTCAATTTTGTGAGAGCAACGAATCAGGAAATTCCAGTAGTTTTATTGAACGCTCGTGCTTTTGACTGTGTTTTCAAAAGAATGCTTCACTTTTCTCTGGAATGTTGCTGTTGGAATATTATTATAGACTACTACACAATTTTACGACGGTTATGAGTTATTCTAAAATACAGGGTTGGAACAGAATATTTTAAGGGAAATTGAATGGTGAATGTATAACGTAGAAATATAAACAAGGTTTACAAGTGTATAAGCATGGATAATTCTCCATCTGTATGAAACTTGTTCATCTTCGAAAGTTGGTACGTCTCGTTTCTTCTGGTTTGTTTGCAGAGTTCAAAGAAGTTTAACAATAGATAATTAATCCTGTTATCAAGCAATCCACAATCTCCATTGTTCATGTTTTCTCGAAACTCTCCACATTATTTAAAATAGTAAAAATACCCCAAGTTTTTTATAAAAAAAAATCATTTTTGCGTACTTACATCTATCAAATATAATGAGATGAGTAAAGGAATAAGTGATTTCCAACATTTTTTGTTTTAGATTTTGCCATTCTTTTGTCAATATTTGTTCGAAAAGTACCTACCTTAAATATAGCTCCCTTCAATCGTGTAGTTTTTGTTACAAGCACACACGTTTACCGCGTATCGGACTTTTTAATGGACCATTTTTTTGGTAGAAGTCATCGACGTTTGGAGTACACAAGGATAATAGCGACAGGGTTATTACGTAAAAAAACCTATAAAATGTCAGAAAAAACAACATAATGTCACTTTTCAAGTTACGTAATACCCCTGCCGAGGTTTCGAGAACATCAAATATGATAAGTCAAAATCACCAGATATATTTTCTAGTGTATAATTTATTGTAGAAAATTATCGGGGTATAGTAGTATCTAGGAGTCATTATGAGAAACAAGAATAATCAGTTACATAAAATACATATATAGTGATAATATGAATGATTCCAAATCGAAAAGTTGATACAGACATCGACATACGCCCTGCTTCGTTTTCGTTCGTTTGTTTTCAGCAACAAGCTGAATTTGTATTTTGATTTGTTCTAATAGAAATGTACCTTCAGTATGAAAAAAACAAACTCTATATTAAAACTTCTGGTAACATTTTTTCCTCAAGTGAAAATATTTGTATTTCTCTGTTCATCACGAATACGGAACCTTCTCCTGTATCTTTTGCCCTTTATCCACATTTAAGGATTAAAAGGAATATTGGAAATAACAATAAACATTTTCATGCTGACACTTAAAGTTCATCATGTGGCATAGGGAATCTTTTGAGTATAGCAGAGTAAAGGCGTTACGATTGGCTGCTATGATAACAAGCAGTGCAACTCCAAATACCACGCTCAAAAAACTGCCGTCTATCACTCTGGGCTTCTCGTTCATCTTAAGTCGTCTAAACCGTCGATAGTTCTTCTTTCTTCCATTAGTTTTCTCATATTTTTGAATCTGTTCCGGAGCTCGTCGACAGTTTTATCAGGAACTAAACCAACAGAAAAAGGTCGGCTATCTCGAAATTTCCCACTGCCATTTTAACGCCAAAATCCATTCATAAACCTAACCACTACGAATTTTAGCTTATAACTTGACCCGTTAAAAATTAAGAAGGGGGTTTGTGAAAAGCAGTGTATATTTCGTGTCTCAGAGTGTTTTATTGCAGATAAAATATGAAGTGCTGCGATCATGCGCTCATATAAAAATGTAGATATGTCAAATATTCGAAAATTGGTGAATTTAAGACAAACATGCCAGAATTGCAAAATATGGGCTTTTAACAAAAATAAAGCAATAAAACAAAAAAATATTGGCATAAGTTTAAAATACATGTTCTAAAATATTTAAATGTAAAAAATTGAGTTATTCTCAGGGCAGCAAAACCCCATTGTGGACCCAGGACCCTGATCCTTTTGTCAAGTAGGGGTAGACCTGACTTTCCACAGATTCACATACTATTCACAAACATTCCATACTTACAAATTAAAAGTCCTTGATAGGCAAATGCTGTTTAGATACCGGGTGCAGCTGAAAATCGATTCGAAGCGATTCTATACGATGTGATGCTGAGCGAAGCGATGCGATATGATACAGAGCGATGCGATGGGCCGTGACAGCTGCAGCGACTGCTTTGATACGTGCCAAGTCACTACCAAAGATGGAACGTGGCGCACGACAAGTGCAACCGATAGATACGCGATTCGTCTTCTGAATATATTGTTTCCAGTTTTTAACAGGAATATCTATGATATGTGAAATATGTCTAATGGGTACGTATATTTACAGGGATTGACATGTAATTGATATACTAACATCAGAAAAATGCGGTACGCCCTACCTCATCCCCTTACAAATCGTCCAATTTTTACCACAAACGTCAAAAAACGAAGTTTAAGCGATTTTTATTCCTATACCTTGGATCGATTTCCAAAAACTATAAAGATATCAAAAACAAGCAGACAGACAGACCGACGGAAATTAGTGATATGGTTTTTCGTTTTTGAAAAACATAATAGCTCATTTTCGAATTCTGTCGCGATTACAATACTTCCTCGCCAATGGCGTAAAAAGTAAAAACGAGACATATCCTTTTATTATTTTCTACCATTCAAAAAATTATATAAAACTTGACTGTATGCAAAACGAATGCTTTAACAATAACTGTTGTCGAGATTTGTCATGACCATTGTCAAAATACGGATGTTAACAGATGACTTTAGCTCAATAAGCTTTGACAATGCAACGCTTGACAGCACCTCAGAATGTCAGAAAACCGCCAACCTGGAGATCTCCCTACCTGTGGAAGGTGGCAAATTTAATAAAAATTTTAAAATCTACACCTACAGAATATAACCATGTTTGGAGAGAAACTAAAAATACCGCTCAGTTAAATCCTTACGATTTTCTATATTACTATCCATGTTTCCTTGTGCTCTGGAGCCGGTAATGGAGGCTAACAGTTGATATTGATTTTCCCGGACGCAGCGCAGGCAACGGAGGTCAGTTTTCAACTCCGGAAACTGGAACCAAATAAATGGACATTGTACAAGCCTGAATAGGGCATTAACAGAAACTCTCACAGTGGCGTTGTTTTTACGAAACTCGGGGTATACGCGGAACAAACAATTAGACCCAGTGCCGGATGCTCCGCTGTTCGATTTTCGTCCGCCGACGCGCATGACGTTACGCGGAGAGTGATTATGATTTGGGTTGATATGGATAACGTGCATATTTTCACCTACAGGCCAAACGGCTGGACGGATTTTCACATATGAAGTGTCGTTGGACTCGTCTTACCGGTGCGAGTGACACTAGATACATTAAAATTTTATACAAAACAAAGTGGCGGATTTTAATAAAATATTTCAACTTTGAGGATTTTTTCGCGAGTCCACGGTGTAGCACAGTGCACTACCGGGAACCGATACTCAAATTTTCGCGAAGAACGTCTGTGAGGTACTAGCGGGTGACAGGACTTATGTCAGTATCTTTAAAAAATAGGCATCTCAATTGAAAATTTGTTATTAGTTATTAAATCATAAATGGAGGAACACGTCCACCTGATTTTAAATGACGAGGGAGAAGATCATCGAAGATATATGAACCGCACTTGTCATATCAAATGATTGATTTTATTGATATATATGTACATTGCAACAAAAAACGATCGGTCTCTTTATTTCAGATTCAAACAAGGCAGCTCAGTTTATCAAGGAGCTCAAAACAAACATTTTGGGCAACATGCGCCATCTAACCACTCCCGGTTCCCGGTGTAGCTTGAAACTGTCAAAACTTCTAGATGAAGGGGAAATTCCATCTGTTCCCGCTCCGGTTCACTACGGGATCTCGCGAAAAAATCTCTCTTATAATTCATATTTCATAGGATACAGCTCAAACGGCTCGATAGATTTTCACATATGACGTGTCGTTGGATTTGTCTTAGCGGTGCGAGTGACACAATCTACATTAAAATTTTATACAAAACAAAATGGCGGATTTAAATAAAAGATTTCAACCTTGTAATTCCTGTCTCACAGGCTATAGCTTAAACGGCTTTCTAGCTCCACAATAGAGCGTGTATCGTCACTTTACTGTAAAAACAAGAATTTTCTACATTACCTATATCTTAGTATGTTCTGTGGAGCAGGATTAACATGCTCATGACGTTAATACTGCACTACATATATTCATCCTTATTTCACAGAACATCCTAAGTACTAACTACATGCAAGTGTGAAAATGTACGCAACTCGAAAAGTAGAAAAATGGAGTTATCATCTTTTTGCAGTAATTTGGCGGTATAACAATAAATGGAAATGACTTAGTCTAAGCCACATTTTTTTCCACTTCCTTTCACGATTTTGCTAGTCTTTCAAACTTCTAATCAGTTCTTTTGCAAGGATTCCGTTTAGACTGGTTGTCGGAATTACATCCCACAACAGCACGCCACATTTTTAACAATTTATCAACCACACAGGCTATATAAAGAATGTATAACTAATAGAACAGGTCACAAAACCACCAAAAAACACCAACAAATCGCACTATATAGCATTAACCACGATACACGTGAACTGCAGTAGCGTTACGTCAATCCTGCCGCTGGTAACCACGAGCCGCCAACTCTCCGGATGACGTCACGAAGCTCCGCCCACATGCGCAATATCCTATCTTCAGTGTATGTGTATCGTGAATTAGACCAGGCCTCTAGAACTCAGGTGCCACCAGGGCAACGCCGAGCACCGCTCGCATCACAGTGCTGCGGGGTGACTCCGTGAAGGTGGGGGAGGGATTAGGCAGCGGCAGTCGCATCGCGAGGAAGGTATTGTGCTAACAGTAGCACTCGGCGAATAGAAATAACCCGAGAGCTGGTCACATTGAATATGCCATATTCATGGCGGATTTGACTTAATTTAGTTATAATATTTAGTTTTTAAGTAAATAAACAAGAAGAGCTTGGTAAGACGAGGCGCATCCTGCCAGAAGTACCTGCCATACCGACTTAAAGATGCAGTCTGACAAGAGAATTTCACCGAATCCAATGAAGCCTACAAGGTTTGATGGAAATTTTAGTCTCATTTGGAAAAACATGGTATGACAAACTTATTTCCGCCAGAAGTTTCTGTCGTACCGACTGAAAGCTATAGCAGGCAACGCAATGCAAATAGATAAAAATAATACATCCTGTTTGTATGCTGCATGCTTGCATTTAAAAGCTCATTTGAGTCTTTCAGTTTGACACCAGGCTACTAGATGTTTGAAAGTATATGTAAAATGAATATGAAACGTCATGACCGTTGATATACGTATGGGTTATGGTAAAATCCTACCGTCACGTTGTATCTTCAAGGCGATATGACAGGTACTTTCATCGGCATACCAAGCCCTTTTTGTTCATTTACTTAAAAACTACATATTATTACTAAGTTTAGTCGAATCCGCGATAAGGTTTAATTTCGCCGGCTCCCAGCCCCAACGGAAAATGAGTGGAGTGACATACGTATTGACATTTGAATTGGTCTGATCGAGTCAGCGCGCGGGTGATAAAATAATGTTCATAATTTCGACGTAAACACATTTATTCTTAAAATGATCTTTGACAGCGTTTCGATTCAACAAGTTTTCTAATATTTGGTACAATGGCTTGAGCAGTGGAAATTTTGAGTATTGCCTCTAAGGACACATCAGACAAAGACCTAAGACATGTTTTTAGTTTTGATCAAATTCATTAAAGAAAACATCTGCTCGCATAAGTACGTTGGACCGAACATGGAGAAAATGTCCAAGGCCAGTGCAAGAATTTGCTTCAAAACTAGTTGTAGGCGAAGGATGCAGTGAAGTTGAACTTAAACGTGATCTTCATCAAGGATGAAGCTGTAAGTGATGGCGCAGCCAAGGCACATGCATGGGTGAAGGCACGGCAAAGTGATAGGCCAGGCAAGGCAAAGTCAAAGACAAAGGGAGGCAAAGTCAAAGACAAAGGGGAAAGGCAAAGTCAAAGACAAAGGCAAGGCAAAGTCAAAGACAAAAGCAAAGCTGGTGGCCCCAATCTGAAAAAGAACCGTGCGCATTAGCAACGTGCCCCATTGGCCAAGGCATTTCCAATCTCAGTCTGCCTCAAAAGAGAACCAACGATTTTCTAGGTTAGAATTACATTACATAGTTTGATAAAATCAAACCGAAAATTGGAAATGCCTTTCATAAAATAAAATCATGAAATAGTAAAAAAAAGCGTAAAACAAGATGGTGGTCATCAAACATTTCTCCACATGCTTCTGATATAAAAACACAAATATCGAATATTCATAATCAACGTACTCATAATTTCACTGAACTATGAATATATATACGCACACGGAGGTAAAATCGATGTGGATCGATTTCTACCTCGATTTGATTAAAGTTATGGCGAATGATCGAAGTAGTCGAAAATGACGTTCGATGGATATTCTAAAATCGTACAAGAAACAAACCACTTACATATCGATTATCTATAAACTACAGGCAGATCCAGCAATAAAACTGTATATATTTAGATCGGCGGCTCAAGTGAAAAGGAAGCGCGAGGAAGATCACAGAATTCACAGATCACCAGATCAGGAACTCCGCATCAAGCGCGCTCCAAGCGGAAATGTTTCCAAGTAAAAAAGCTAGAGATGGGATAAGCTAGAGAAGTGATTTAATAAATACAATCGGACGATGAAACCGTTACACATCAAAGACATTGTTTTTTGTGGAATGGACTAGGATATCTCTCGGGGTCCCTCAGAATGTTTTTTTTTCGGTCAACAGGGCAGTTTTTTATGTTTGCATCTTTAATGTTATTACACTAGTTAATTATAAATGCGACGTACTCATTTTGTTCTCATATAACAAAACATTGCCTTTTTTGAGGATTTCTGAGCATTTCCATGTTTTTTGTTTGTCAAGCTGGCCTTGACCAGATAGAACACAAAGGATTTAAGAAGCAGTAATAGGATAAATTCTAGAAGTTTCGCTGAGGTTGAAAAATGACCAGCCCCAAATATCGTTTGCGCCCCCCCCCCCTAGACGAAATCCTGAATCCGCCCTTGTAATAGGAAGGACTTCACCGCATTTATCAGATTTTTTTTATACTATATTAGTTTGATATTAAAAGGAATTGATATTTCTTTAATATAATCTGGATGATCCTTCAGCATCATCATTATGTCTGTCATATCGTCCTTTGACCTGCCTAACTGTCTGGCAGTTTCCGATTTTAACTTCCTAGGCCCGTATCGTCAGTCGTTCCTACAATTGTGGGGCGTCTTTATGGCCTACTTGATATTGATAATATCATGTCCTCTTCGATATGGTACTTGTATGTCCTGCCTTAGATTTCCGGCATACTGACAGTTCTGGCAAGAGCTTATGTTGTTGTTTTGTCGTTTAAGAAATTACCATATTTACCATAATTTATTAATTTTCTCGCAAATAATGTCGATCAGTCAATAATACTTCGCTAGATTGAACAAATTCCACAACCTGTGGTATCTTCAAAAAATTGTTGTGCTAGGAAAATTAATGCACATGGATATATTATATTATAATATTGTATTTGTATGTATATAAGTCCAGAAGCTTGCAAGGAAGCTGTTCTATTGATGAAGGTAGGTAAGTTCAACCAAAACAAATCATTGCATATCGATATTATTACTTATCGCATTATTTTCAGGTGTGATTCATTCTCACAGACTTCCTCCATTGTATGGCAAGTGCAATTATTGCATTGTCGATGTCAGAGATGGTTTTTCATAAATCATTGTGGGACTCTGGATTGTGTAGAGTGTCAGGCACAAGTATGTATAATGTGTGTATGTGAAGATCATAATTACTATTATTGACCATCGCTATTTCAGGGTGCTCAAAATGCCATGGTCATGTAGGATTACCAAAAATGAAGTGTTACAGAGAAATAGAGTTGCAGCATGAACCAAAATCAGAAAAACTTGATGACAATTCCATAATTAATTACGAATGGAAAAATAAAAGAAAATTGTGACTCATCAAGGGAATTACTTTCCTGTTAAACAACTCCAAACAAATACAAACAACTAGATAAGCGGAAAAGACCCATTATGTTGAAAATTGTAGTTACCTCAAAGTCAGACTGGGTTAAGCCCTAATGAGTAGTTTTAATATAATTTCATTGCATTCATAATTCACTCATCATTACAGCTAGATAGATGTTCAAGTATCAAATTAAAACTCCCAACTTTATCATGAACTTAACATGTAAGACTGATTTTAGGCAAAAATGAACTTAACCTAACCTGGCTCTGAGGTACAGAATTTGATTTGTATTTAAAGTGCCGGGTATAAATTTTGGATTTAAATTGCTATCAATAATGGAGCCTTCAGCTACTGAGCATACTTCAGTGGCATCAACAAGAACAAGGAGATCAATGCATTGAGCCTCAAAGAACAATATGTTGTATTTATCAAATGTATATATCAATGTTGTAGAATGTGGTATATGAAGAAAAAGTGAGGACAGCTAAATACAGTTTCTTTTCCAATTTGTTCATTGACTTGTAATCTTAACATAAAAGGGAAAATCTATTAAAACAGTGACATAGGAAAGAAAAGCATTTACTGTTTGAGAAAGAAATATCAAAAACTGAACAGGTTTGATATTTGAAACACTCATATGAAGAATAGATTTTGCTAATTACGCTAGTTACAGTAAAAAATGAAATCTTTGGCTCGAAAGACTGCATTTATCTCTTGAAGTATTGGTGGCTGCAATTTAGTTTGTTTCCTAATTGAATGTCCATATCTAGGGGGGTGGTTTCAGATCCATTTTAAGATGAAAACTTCAAATGATCATATATCCTAAATGTTTTTACTTTTGAAACAGGGTGGTAAAAAAGGCCAAAAAAATAAATCCTTGATTATGAATATCCGTATTACCACTTAATGAAATGTGGTATACATATAAACGTGTCAAGAGGCATTCTTTTAATCTTACCTGCCTGTTTTGATAGACAGTGATGGTATGCTGTTTATTTCTCTCTTATTAAAATTTTCAATCACCACGAAGCAAAAATCGATGCGAAATGATTTGTTTTCAATCTGATGCATAGTTTTTATAAAAACGATCATAACAATATTGTTAACATGACAATATCACCATGCAGAGATTTTTTGGGTGGAAATAGTGGGTTGGACATAAAAACTGAATTCTTTTAGTCTGACGCACGGTTTTCACCTGAAAAATACAATCTATTTCTCGACATAGTGTCATACTAACGATAATAATAATAAAGTATTTAAAGTGATAACACAGATCGTAACAAAAAAATGATTGATTTTTAAAAAGTTAGGACATACAATTATATGAAGTTTTCTTCCTGAAATGGAACCAAAAGACGCCCTATTAACTATTGACATTCAGTTGGAAAACACCTTATATATTTTATGTAAATTTGAATTTATTAAAGGTTATTGTAATACACTATTGTAGTTTTTCATTCTGGATATGTTTTTTGCCTATATATTTGTTCATATAATATAAAGACTTCATTTGATTACTGATACTTATGTTTATTTTGACATACTATCTATGAATTCCTTAAAAATTTCATGTATCATATTTTCCAGTTGGTACTTGCAGAATACAAATAAAAGAATACTTGGTAAAATGAATATTTTTTATTCTACAGAAATACAATAGGTTCGTTCAAAAATATCTAGAAATATAGATTTCATCAATTTTTAATCCTTCTTTTCTCTTAAAACAAATGTTTTAAGAGAATTCTCTAGCCTGACGTTAACCAGATTATATGCTATTTTCTAAATTGCAGGGCTAAAAGGATATCTAATCAATTTCAAAGACATTTATCTATTTTCGGGTACATTAGATCATTTTGGAAAAAATAATTAACTCTAGGTATCAAACTTCTTGGAATATCCAATTTAAATTTATTGACTCTTTTCTCTCTAATAACGTTCCTTACACTGCAGTTATTGTCTTGGAACAATATCTTGTACCTTGGGCTTGTCAGGATTGGATGTTCTTTGAGCAATGCAAGTAGATCTCACAAAATAGTATTATAAGTAATGGTGATTTCATATGTTTTACTCCTAAGTACCGATATAACCATAAGTGTTAAAAATATGTATTTCATATAGGTAGCATTTTTGCTAGATAGATCACTGGATTCTTATTTAACCTATGGCATCAGCTTTGTGAGATTTTGTCATATAGATATATTGATTACAATATTCAAAAAGCCACTTTATCGAGTTTCGTGTGTCATTTTATCTCTCACATGCAACATTAACCATTAGACATTTGAGAACCCCCTGCCCAGGCATAACAAAGCTATTCTTGAACTCGATAACTTTTATGAATATACAGGCTTATGCCTACCTTTAATTTACAAATTGCAGTCTAACACATGCCAGTCACAAAAAGCAAATTCACTTATTTCAGTAAGGTTGGCTCCTTCAAACATGCTTGGATGCATGAACCCATTCTTAGGAAGATCATTCCCCTGTTTTCTTTATCCTTCCAAAAAGACATGGAGTTTTGTATGCTTTCATTATGATGGTTCATATCTGGAAAAAGATGCATAGATTCAAGAAACATAAAAAATTTTACATCTTGGTGTGGGCTACAATTTTATAATGATATTTTTTGGAGTTATAGTCTGAAATGTTTAGGTCAAGGTTCCCACTAATATAAAAAAATACCAGATAGGGCAGGGCATGTTTAAACTCAATTTCAGACCATTTACACGTTATACATACTTGTAGCCTGACTCTAGGTAATCCAAAGTCTGACAATGATTTGTGGAAAGCTATCTCCGACATCAACAATGCAGTTGCACTTGGGATACAATGTTTCTTATCCAACATCTCATAAAGTCTGTGAGAATGAACCACATCTGAAAAAATGCGATAAGTTTATAAATATGAATATGCAATGCTTAAAAATTTTGTAACTTTGTAAGGAACAGCTTGGTTGTAAGCTGTTAGGCAAAATATATAAAGACACATCGATTTGCATTAAATTGTCGATTTTAGATCATTAATACCAGATATGGGATTTGAAGATACCACAGCATGACGAATTTGTTCAATGTAGGAAATTATTATTTAATAATCAACATTATTTGCAAGAAAATATCCTTCGGCATTTGATTCATCTGTCTAAAATTTCTTAAACGTCGAAAAAGAAACATAACCTAACATCACATTTGACTTCTGATTGACAGCAGACTAGAAATCTAAAGCAGTACATACAAGTAACTTAATGATGATGACATACTATTATGAAAATCAGGTAGGCCATAAATGCGTTCTATAATTGTAAGAACGACTGACGATACCGGCCTAAACCAACTAGCAGTAAAAGCTCTCTATTGTTGTTTTCTGAACACCAAAATGCTGGCTTCATGTTGCGTGGAATGCAAATTTGCTTTCTGCATCATATTTGCTCTAAAATGAGGTGTTTAAAATATATTTTTAACATAGTTATACAACACCTTATTGGACAAATTTTGAACGGTTGCATAAACGTTTATACAACTATTTTATACGGCATATTTGCCCGGTAGTGAAAATAGTTGTGTTGTGCCATCCATGGTAACGTTTATACAACAAATCCGAGCCTTGTTGTTTTGGTGTGCACATTTACTATTTTAGCCAACAAATTTCTCCCAACGGAAGCACTTATACAACTGTCGTTTAGTAACTGTTAAAGGCTGTACATCTGCAACAATATTACAACTTTTATAGTACAAAATTGCTGTGTTCGGCTGACATTTGTTGCTAAATATGTTGGTATACAACTTCACCATAACCTAACTTTCTGCTGTCATCTTTTGAGTTAAAATGCCATAACCAATATTTTAAGACGTGCATATTGGTTTAAAAGGTTCTATCAACTGTTCAAACAGGAGGTATAGATCTGGTAGAAATTCTGGGTAAATCATTCGACTCTGTCCGTATTTCATTTTAGAGATTTGTCAAATTGTTGTATAACACTTGCAGACAACAACAAAATATTCTAATAAACCAAAGACAACATGGACGACGCCATGATTATACATAACCACCCGCCATATTGGGCAAAAATATATTCCTCTATTGAAAATTAATTAATTATGTTTCAGTTCGACATTACAGATATAAAGTGATAAACATTAGTGTAATTGAGTCTAAATATAGGATTTGTGGAAGATTTAACGCAGATAAGTTCAGTTTTTCATCTTGAAAATCTAAACATTCTTTTGATCATTATTAAAATATGAATCAAATACGAAGCTAATAGAAATTGCGTAACTACTTTGCACAATAATCACAATAAAATTTGCTGCGCAAGTAATTCAATAGCCCTATATCACCGTGTAGAAGTTTATCATATACCTGTGTATGAAATTCACAATGGCCGGTATGTAAGTAAACAAGATGACTGTAATGTGTTAGTTATCGCCTATACAATTCATAAGAAATAGTTTGGTTGCAATAAAGTTGAATCATGTAACAGAATAGTTGTATAGTTGACAAAAACTAAATCTTGCACCGATGCAAATGTTCTATAGCGGCTGCATACTTTTGTTGTATAACTGTTACCTGCAGCCCTTACAGCATACAATGCTGTGTAAGGAAGACTGTATAATCGTTCTTGCAACTCTAATAGGAATGAAAATTGTTAGTTGGGAAGGTACCTGATCGAGTTGGTGTATCCGGCGTTTAATGGTTTATACACCACTCTTAGTCTGCGGCTATAATACCGAGATTTTGATCAGCTTTTTGCGTTACAATGATAGTGAATATTCCAATATTCTTGAAATATTTTCACTTTCTATTACTTAATTTTTTTACGAGATTTTCTTGTAAATATTTCTCTAGTTTTCGTTTACCTGTGTATTTTTTAATTTTTTAGTTTTGATATTGATCAATCAATTCTATTCTTTAAGAATTTATGTATATAAATATTGAAGTGCAAATACATACATATATCACTTTCGTGTTGTGTGTACTCAATAACATCAGCCATTGGGGGGAAAAACTATATCCCGAACAAAGGCCTTTAGAAATAATGTCCTGAGCTGAGAAAAATTCAGCCTGAACTAAATATAGGATCACCTATTGATGTATCGATTTATGGTCGGTTGGCTTTGGCTTTGAAAGGTATAAAGTACGGATGTGCCAGCATGGTATCGAAAATAATCGATACATCTGATTTTAAAAATTACCTAAAAGAATTCTTATGCGCTTCCTCATGTGCATCGACTATTATAAATGGACTAAAAGAGGTTGATCTTGCTTGTGACAGTTTTTACCAAATTCTGCACTTTCTGTTTGATATTCATGTACCAGTAACAACGCCGAGAGATATCAATTATCCTCCCTGGTTTTCCCGCTCAATAATTGCCAAGATTGAAAGAAAACGGAGATTATGGAAGCGTTGTAAACGAACATGCAATCCACATGATATTGATGCATTCAAAGAGCTTCGAAGGAGTATCAAGATTGAGCTGGATCGTGCATTTCATAGATATACTTCCAATGCTGAACATAATATTTCTAACAATCCAAATAGTTTCTGGTCATATGTTAACAGAGCTAGAAATGTCACCGGTGTACCTAGTCATATGGTTTTGGATGACGTTGCTCTGAATTCACCACCTGATATTCTCAATGCTTTCGCTAAATTCTTTCAGTCTAATTTCATAACCTCTGGCAGGGGTGACACTGTCTCTGGTGTGTCTTGTAATGGTCAGTTATGCGACTTACCTAAAATCACAGTAGATTAGGTCAACCATGTATCTAAACTTAGATCCAAATGCTCTACTGGTCCGGATTCAATACCTTCTTTTTTACTTAAAGATTGTTGTCATGTGCTCGCTGAGCCTCTCACTTTTCTATTTAATTTATCTTTGGAACAGAGATGTTATCCTAAGGTTTGGAAAAAATCTCGCATTTCTCCTGTGTTCAAAAAAGGTGACCGAAATAAGATTGAAAACTATAGAGCTATTGTGATCCTAAGTAATATTGCTAAAGTATTTGAATCTGTTGTTCACGAAATCATATTCACTCATGTGAAACACATCATCACTCCACATCAGCATGGCTTTTTTCCTGGTAGATCGACTACATCTAATCTTGCATGTTTCAAACAGCATGCTGCTGAAATTTTAGATACTTGCGGACAGATTGACGTTATCTATACGGATTTCTCAAAAGCATTTGACAGACTTGACCATGGAGTACTAATACAGAAGCTTTTAAAATGTGGTATATCACTTGGATTCGCAAATTTCCTCAGATCTTATCTGTTGGACAGAATACTTTTCGTTGAGTACCGTGGTTTTAGGTCTGTCAGTATTTCTGCGACATCTGGGGTGCCCCAGGGCTCCGTCCTGGGTCCGCTATTATTCGCTATATTTGTGAATGATCTCAGTGGCCAACTAAATTGTTGCAACTTATTGTACGCAGACGACTTGAAATTATTTTCTAGAATTGACACAATTGTCGATTGTATGAAGCTTCAGGATGAACTAGTACGTCTGTATGAGTGGTGTTGCCTGAATCAGCTGTATCTGAATATTACAAAATGCCAGACTATGTCTTTCACACGTAAGCAGAATATAATTGGTTATGCTTATCACATAAATGGTCAAGTCTTGGGTAGTTGTTCCATTGTGAGGGATCTAGGTGTTTCTTTCGACCCACAGTTAACTTTTGTGCAACACATTACTGAAATTGTAACCGGTGCGCACAAGACGATGGGTTTCATACTTAGGTGTGGCAAGAGCTTCAATAATGCTAAAACTCTTTTATTGTTATTCAATGCGTTTGTTAGATGTAAGCTCGAATACTGTAGTATAATTTGGTACCCTGCATATGATGTACCTACATTCGGACAGCATTGAAAAGATCCAGCGACGTTTTGCTAAATATTTATGGTTCAAGGAAGATGGGATTTATCCTGAGGCTGGATTTCGCAATGACTTATTGCTCAGTAGATTTAATATGGTAAATTTATCTAAGCGCAGAAATTACTGCGCTGTGGTTTTCTTATATAAAATTTTGAACAACACAGTTGATTGCCAGTTTCTTTTAGAAAAGCTGTCATTACACGTACCGTACCGAAACATAAGGTTTAACAATACCAATTTCTATTTACCTGTGCCTCGTACCAGTGTGTTACTTTTTTCGCCATTATATGTAATGTGTAACAACTATGAAAAAGTAAAGAATTTAGTGGACATTTTTCATTGCACTATATCACTTTTAAAAAGGTCGTTTTTGACTGTAGGTTAAGAACTTATTTAGATGTAATGTGTGTAATGTACTTGATACGTGTTTATTGATTATTTTTTCTTTTTTTTTGTATTTTGTATATTTCCTGTTCGTTAAATGGAATCATCTGTTCGAGCAGTGTACTAACCGCAAAATAAATAAATAAATAAATAGTATAGATATGAGTCGTGCGCTGATTGATTTAAATCTAAATATGAATGATGTATGCATTGCTTACAGAAATCGATGTTCTGTGTATATAAAATGATTTGTGAGAATTCTTTAAAAAATTGTAGAAGAATATATATGCTTATTAAATTTCAAGTATAACAGCTATCTCAAAAAAGACGACACGACCGTTATATATGCCGTATGCACACATAACAACGAAAAATGCAAAAAATTTAAAAACCAATGGGTGTTCGTTTTCAGCTCCTCTGTGAATTATTGTCATTCTGACTACTTGACATCACATGTGAGAAGAGTAGGGAGGAAGTTGGTGAACCAGAAGCTGCTCAACAAGAAAGCTTTCCAGTGTAAGAAAGATTCACTTTTAGAAATGAAACCAGAGTTTGCCAAAATAAGCAAGCATTTGCTAAATGTAAAATCCGACAGCACTATTAGGAAGTTAACATCAGAAACTGCCAGACAGTTAGACAGGTCAAAGGACGATATGACAGACATAATGATGATGCTGAAGGATCATCCAGAATATATTAAAGAAATATCAATTCCTTTTAATATCAAACTATATAGTATAAAACAAATAAATGTTCTGAAATCTGATATATGCGGTGAAGTCCGCTCTATTATATATTTTGATGCAACTGGAGGAGTTGTAAGAAATACGTTTCCACTTATTAAAAAAAGAATATATTTATATACAGCAGTTATTCCTATAAGGCCGTCCAAACGAATTTTTCCCATATTCTCGATGGTTTCAGCCAATCACGATTCCAACACTATTTGCAAACTGTTGCATGATTTCAGATACTTTTGCGAAAAGCAAAATGCTTGGCCAGCGTTATCGGGTGTCGTTACCGACTTTTCATTTGCAAATTTGCATGCTATTTGCAAAGCCTTTAACAGACATACTATGTCGGAATATATTCAGTTATGTTACGATAAAAGTTCCATTAAAATATACTTGTGCTGTGCTCATTTTATAAAAATGATATGTCATGATGTTGACCGCATAGCGAAAAATGACACAAAATGTCGATATTTAAAAGAAATGCTGGCAGCTGGCTTATCCATTCAGAACATAACGATTTTGATGATTTCGTTTGTAATATCTATGTTATCTTGAACTTTCAATACAATAGTCATTTAATTGAACGATCGAAACTATTTTTCAAAACGGCAGCAGTTAAATTCCAGTCTGAAAGTATCAATGAATTAATTTATACTTCAAGACCTTTTTATGAGCGATATTTACCTTTAACTCAAAAAATCTCAATTACATTTGCTCCGAGGGATAACAAAAGTGAATAAATACTTCAATGAAGATATGCTACAGCTTATTGTAACAAAATACATGTCATATTGTCCGCTTTGGTCGAAAGTGATAGAAAGTGGTCCTCTGTTAAGCACCGCTTATGTTTAAAACTATTTCGGACAATTGAAACAAAACTCTCTCAATGGAATGAACAATCTTAAATGCTCAGAATTTGTCAGGATACTGAGAAAAGATATGCTGTCTTTGAGCAAGGAGAGTAACCTTCAAGTATCTAAGACACATCTTTCGAAAAGCAAAGATAACTCAAACGAAAAACTTTCACAGGAGACATGGAATAGACGAAAGAGGAATTGCACATCTCACCTTAGTGGTACATATTTAAAATCAGCTGTTGTAAATCCCGACAAAGATAATAAAATCGCCATCCAGGACTGCGTTTTTGCTGATGACGATGACGATTTCACGCAATGCATTTATTGTGGCCATGGTACTACGGACGTTGTCACTAATTGGGTTCAGTGCTTCGCATGTAAGAAATGGGTACATGAATATTGTTTGAAATTGGAAAACAAAGTCGATATGGAAACATTCAATTTCACATGTCAGAGCTTCCTCAAATCGAGTGATATCTATCAGAGCTGTGAGGAACACTTAGAAACCATAAAGTTATCCCCAGAACGGATGTCTATCATAGGATGCGACACACACCTTCAAAGCAACTGTATAAGATGGCAAGAAGAAAGGCAGATTAGAATTACCTCGTCGTATTTCGGAAGAATCTACAAGTCAGGGATGAAAGTTCATACGAATTATGTTTGCCAGGGCGAACGAGGGTTTTTAAAAAAATAACTTTCATTTCCCGCTGATGACTCTAACTACCACTACAATAGTTGATAGCTATGAGATTACCAAACAAAAGGTACAACGGTTTTTATAAAGTCGTATAATAGGAATACACACAAACTAACTCTTAAGAAGCATGGAGGACGTATCAGGTTGCATATATGAGATAATTCTAAGTTTTCTAACAACTGTAATAGAATGACACAAGATAACGCCAAGGTGATGCAATATAATAATTATATTGTATAGAGAGAGCCAAAGTACATAACTCTTCCCCCCTTAGATCGAAACGTCCTCGTTTGGGTTTCTTTTAATTTCAGAAATATCTATTTCCATTACAGGAGGATGAGAACCCTTTCCAATGAACAAGTCTAACAATGATTAAGCCAAATATGGAGAATCCGCTAATTATTCTAGTATGATAAAAATTTAGATTTTGATAAGGAATTGGTTTCATTTGTTTGAGAGTAGTTTTCAATTCTTCCAAATTTAGAAAATGCTAGTTGCTCAATTCAACTGTAGTATTGGCTGTCATATTTAGTTCAGGTAACCAAATAGAATTTTCACTAATTGTAAAATTTATATTTGATAGATAAAATATCTCTTCATCAATTATTATATCACATATGCTATTCAATATATAGGAACCCTTTAGGTCAATTTTCTTGACGTTCTCTTCACATTTCTCTACTACGGTTCGAAATGATTTTGAATAAAAAATTAGAGCATTTTGGCTCCACAATTTTTTATAAAGGAAATAGTTGTCTTTGACCTCATGGAATACACAATGCGTATAATTATTTTTTAATGAGCATACATTGGTGCGCTGCGAGGGAAAGCAAACAATTTTTTTCGGTGTTCTTGCAGGGTGTGTCAGTCCAAGCTTCTTTTACATCATTACTTAAATAAAATGTAGTAGGTGGTTCTAATATAATATGTTCGTTATTTGGCAATGGATGTAGATAATACAGATTGAATGGGAGTTTACGAAGTATCGGAATTTTCAAGATACATAAGATGTCATCATTGATGTGCACAATGCTTGGCTTAATCAGTTATCAAAGCCTTTGGAGTATATATTTTTGAAAGGTGATTTTGTATCAATTCTAGTTCTTCACTGGAAAAGGTATTTAAAGACTTCCAATATAATTATATAACTGACTTGCAACAAATAGAATCCTTCTAATGACCATATGTTTATTGGTATCTTCCTTAAAATTCCTGATTGCGGCATGTGTATTTGATAAACTCTTTTCAGTGATATTCATATTATTTTCCAATTTTGATGAAATTACATGTGCAAAAGATATTTGAATATTTACTTGCTCTAAAATCTGAGTTTGCGTATCGTGCAATTTATGAAAATTATTTTCTATAGTAGTAAGATCATTTTGATCTAAATTTCCCGATATATATATATATATTTCCCCTCCACGGAAATCTTTAGTAAAAGGCGAAAGATTTATTAGCTTTGAAGGGAAACCAGTTATACAGGGTGACTTCGAAGTTGAGTCATTTATTTTAACAGTGAGTAGATCTGATCAAAAGAAATGTTTTTTTCCTTTACCATTTTTCTGGTAAAATTAAAGTAACAAAGTTATAGCCCTTTGGAAGTTTGAGTACCGCCCTGCCTATTATATGCTCGTGTTTGGCGACAACGGATATAATCCGCCTGACCGGTTCATCACATCGGAAACAAAAAAGCGAAAGAATTTGAAACGTTTATCACGATGTTTTTCGTCAGTCGATAACGCGTAAGTGAATAGTAGTGTGTTGCGTGGTTCAAACGAAATCAAAAATGGCACATGTTTACGAAAATGCTGAACTTGTGGACATGATTCTTATTTACGGGGGGGGGGGAGTCTTTACAAAATGCTCCCGGATGCATCACGGATTTATGCGAATCGGTTTCCCAATCGAGTGCAACCAACCCCTCGTGCCTTTGTTAATGTAGTACAAAGGGCTCGTGAATCAGGTGACTTAAGACCTCACAGGTGAGGGCATGCTGCTCCAAGACCGCACGATCAAATACAGGTCCGCACTGAAATACTTGTCGGGAGGATACTTTATAAAACAAGGTAATTAAATTTTTTTTATTTTTACACACATATTTTGGTTTATCTTCCTTCTACAATCATTATCTGAAAATTAATGACTCAACTTCAAAGTCACCCTGTATATATACAGGGTGTTTCAGTTTATTGTTGCATAACTTTAAGATTCGATAGAACTTTTAAAATTAATGCATAAAGTCTATATAAACATGGGTCGAAAAATGCGTGGCTTCCGAAATACAGGGTGTTTAAATTTACTTTTTAAAATAGTTTTTTTTAAATATTTTGAACAATATTTGATGTATAACAGTGAAAATTGGTATACAAGGGTTATTTGGTACGACAAAACGAACCATGGGCATAGTTTTACTGTAGCCGCTAGAGGGCGCTCTCTACTGTACCTGTAGTGTATTAAAATGACCGAAAATTTTTTCTTAGTGCAATTTTTTGCTTTTTGAACGAAAAAACTTATTCTTCGCACTTTTCTGCATAAAAAAGCTCTCCTGTGTGTTTTCGTTATAGTTAGCCGTTTTTGAGATATTTCGATTTTTAAGGTTCGATGCATTTTTAATTATTCATGGGAAAATAATATTTTTTTTTACATTTTCGATTTGGGCATTACAAGTAATTAAGATGATCGTTTAGATTGTGTTTTTAAAAACAGCAATAATTCCTAACTCCAAATACACACAAAAAAACAGAATATTAATTTGTTTAATTTTCCAATATTATTTTTAACAAATTAAATTAATTATTTACAACTAAAATGCTATTGGATAGTTAGGACAAACATACAAAACCTAAAGTAGTTGCTCGAAATGTAAACCCAATTGTTCAATACACAATTCACATCTACGAATGATCGAACGTGGTATAGCATTATTCAAATAAGGCCTTATTTCATCACATGCATTCCTGATTCTGTCTATTAGCATATCTCTTGTGGTTACGGGAGTCCGGTACACTTTTTCTTTTAGAAATCCCCACACAAAGAAACCTAATGGATTTAGGTCAGGGGATCGTGGAGGCCAGGCGACTGGTCCTCCACGGCCGATCCATCTTTCTGGATAATTTTCGTCCAGCCAGTTTCTAACTATTCTCGAATAATGAGCTGGACAACCATCAAGCTGGAACCAGGCCAATCTTCTTAAATCTAACATAACAGCATCCCACATATTTGCATGTTCAGCCTTTAAAAATTCCAAGAAGGTCGCAGCATTTAACCTTGCAGGCAAAAGGTAGGGCCCAAATAGTCGATTACGGTAGATACCAATCCACACGTTCACACCAAATTCATGCTGAAAATTTCATTCCCGAACTTCATGCGGATTTTCATGCGACCATATATGTTGATTATGAAAATTTACCACTCGACGTCTAGTGAAGCATGACTCATCGGTCCATAAAACGTTACTTAAAAACTCCCTATTATTATCAGTTCTATCAAGAATCCACTGACAAAATGTGTTCTTCGTTCTCCGTCCCATGGCTGTAGTCCTTGCACAGATTGCAAATGGTAAGGACGTCTATGGTCATTTCTAAGAACACGGTGAACATGGCTTGCTGAAATTCCCAAGGCACCAGAAACTCTCCTAACACTTGTGGTCGGATGTCTATCAAACTCACGCAGAATCATACGGGTAAATCTGCGCTGACGAACATTTATGTATGATCCCTTTGGAGATTTCCAAAACCATTTTCAATTATTTGGCGATGCACTCTTACAAATACTGAGTGAGTTTTATGTCGTCTGTTTGGAAATCTTCGTGCGTATTCTCTGGCTGCTTCTGCTGCGTTTCCATTTACAAAGCCATACACAAAACGAATATCCGCTAACTCTTGATTGGAGAATAAAAATGGCATTTTTATAAAACTTACAAAAAAAAACAGGTAAAAGAAACTAAATTTCGTGCATTCACAATTGCAAAAAAACGTTTCAGGTTTCAACAGACAACAAAACTAACTGTCAACTAATTGACGTTTAACCTTATTCTGCTTTCAATTTCAAAAATATTTGCAGGTACAGCCTACTTCTAAAAATTATCGAGATACTGACTTTTTAACGTTATTTTATCATAAATAATTAAAAATGCATCGAACCTTAAAAATCGAAATATCTCAAAAACGGCTAACTATAACGAAAATTCACAAGAGAGCTTTTTTATGTTGAAAAGTGCGAAGAATCAGTTTTTTTATTCAAAAAGCAAAAAATTGTACTAAGAAAAAAATTTCGGTCATTTTAATACACTACAGGTACAGTAGAGAGCGCCCTCTAGCGGCTACAGTAAAACTATGCCCATGGTTCGTTTTGCCGTACCAAAAAACCCTTGTATACCAATTTTCACTGTTGTACATCAAATATTGTTCGAAATATTTAAAAAAACTATTTTAGAAAGTAAATTTAAACACCCTGTATTTCGGAAGCCACGCATTTTTCGACCCATGTTTATATAGACTTTATGCATTAATTTTAAAAGTTCTATCGAATCTTAAAGTTATGCAACAATAAACTGAAACACCCTGTATATATGTATACGTATATCTAATAACTGTGCCAAGACCATTAATCAAGCCACGTTTAGATCGCCTACGTGGTGAATTTTTGTGATTCTTCTTCAATAGAGCTTATAGTGTGTCCCAAATCTAGAAGTAAAGCGTGCCCAGACATCATAATTTTTTATTTGGGTGAAAATTTTCTTATAGGTATCTTTAGTAATTTTGTAACGTGTGCATTAGACTGTGGTAATAATATATCGAATGGTAATGGCTTATTACCCTCGCTGGACCTAGTGATTCCTTAAAATATCCATGATGAGGATCAATTCGATGCGTTTTGACCGCTAGTGCCAGGTTGTGGATCTCGATCCTGTAAATTATCTTTTCTTAATCGTGTAACATTTTTCAGTGGCCTTTTTATAATATGTTTTTGCTTAGCTCCTAAAAATTGGATCTTTTTTGTTTCTACCTGCAGTTTTGATAAAAATTTCATCACCTTCTCCAATACTGGGTAATTGGTCTTGTAAACCTTCATTACGTTTTTCCAAAATTTTTGAACCCTTTTCTTTCATTTTATCCACAATAGTCTGATAAAGGACCGTAAGTTCGTTGATACGTCTTTGGTTATATGCTTCATATACAGTCTTACTTAGTTCTAACTCATGAATATCTTTTCGTTCGAATGGATTATGCAGTAGCTGATGAGGGGGAAAGTCTGTTGCAGAATGGATACTTTGGTTGTAACAAATCAATGCAGCCTGAATAGTCTCATCAAGAGATGTTTGCGGTTCTTTGATAGATAAGGTTGTTATTTTATCTATAAGAGTAGAATAAAACCTCTCAACTGGACTATTGGAGTTCGAGTTGGTGCTTGTAGTAAAGTGAACCTTTATTTCATGTAACGAACAAAATTCTTTAAAAAGTGAGTTATTGAATTCCGTACCTGGATCACATACTACGAGCCCCTTCCCACTTCAGTTGGCCCACTTCAAGATGTGTACCAAAATATGCCCTTATAAACTAAACATGACGAAAGTATTTACTTCTAAAACAATTTATTTTCTCAAAAACATTTTAGATACACTTAGTCGTAAAAAAATACATATTTGAACTCACTTAGACCTATAACTAATAGAACATCTGAACAAATAAACAATGTGCGAGTAAATGCGCGAAGTTAACAAAGCAACAATTGAAAGATTACCATTGGGTAACATCACCTTTATTTTTTATTACGGCTGAAATTCTTTGGGGCATAGTGTTAACCAAGTTTTGGCAAAAATTTGGTGTAAAACAATCCCATATTTCTTGAAGCTTTTATCTCAGTTCGGTGATTGTACGAGCAGGGTGTTGTCGTAGAACCTTTTTCATCTCGTGCCACAAAGTTTCAATAGGTGACAGATCTGGACTGCTAGAAACCCATTTCAAAAGTGGTACATTATTTTCTTCCATCCATTTTATAGCCTTTTTTGAGGTATGGCACGCTGCACCATCTTGCTGAAACACAAAATCTTAGCCGGATGTCAAACATTCTTCCATCACTGGGAAAAGCGATTCTCCTGAAATTGCCAAATATTTGTTTGTATCCTCATTTCCTTCAATAAAATAATAATTGGTACGCCTGTTTTTCAAGATTATTCTTCTTAATGCTCTTCGGTCGGCATTTGTGATATTACTTTTTTCACATATCGTGGCTTAATATTAACTGAACCAGTTACGTTGTATCTTCTAACAGTATTTCTCACACTGTACCGTGATAAGTCTAACAAAGTTGCAATCTCTGAGTTTGATTTCCCAGAATTAAAAAATTTAATTATCAGTAACCGAATTTTCTCACTAATAACCTTTCCTCTACCAATTTGGAAACCTTAACTACCCAAAACTATTTTAAACGTATTCTGACAGCTGTGATTAATAAAAACAATTGTCATGGCTTTTATTTTTCACAGCCACCTATGCGTTATAGACTTATTTTGCATTGAAATGAAAATAGGTTGATATGCTGTAATTGCAACATGTGTTATTTTTTTTGCTGCAAATTTGATTACTGAGTGATAAGGTTTTTTAAACCTATAACACTCTGCTACGTTTTTATTATTTGTGTTTGATAAGAAAAAACTAAGATTTCAATAGCTGGGCCAACTGAAGTGGGAAGGGGCTCGTATTCGTTTAGGAATACCATGATGTGATATATATTTCCGTAATGACTTACAAATTGTTGGGCCATTTTTGTCAGTGATTTCATATGCTTCGCCATACTTTGTAAATAGATCAATTATTGTCAAGAACCATTTACCTTTTACAATAAAACAATCAATATGAATGATTTCAAATGGATATTGAGCTAGCATAGGACCTTCTAGTGGATACTTGTAAGGATGCCTTTCTTATTTGTAAGCTAGACATACCTCACATTTATTGATCAAATTTGAGATTTGATTTTTATATGTGGCCAATAATATTTTTCTTGCAAGTGCTTGACGGTTTCTAAAATTCCATTATGACCTTTGTTATGAATTTTGAATAGTTTCCTTTTGTCTTTCCTCATCCTCTATATCATTAAGAAGTTTTGTACAGAATACAGCTTTTACAGACGTATCAAACAGGGTTCTAAATATTTGTGCTATGTCTTTGTTTAGCTGATCATTGTTATGTGTATGAATACCATATGTATTTTTGGGTTCTAAATATACTAAGAAAAACCTGCTCAATTGAGAATGAATGGAATCTGGGCATAAAGTCATATATAGCCGAATTTTGTTTTTAAATATATATATTAAATATCTTGTTACTTTATACTGATGCAAAATTTTGAATTCTCAAGGGATTCTCTGAACAACTTATCAGAAAAATCTGAATCTGTTGGTTCCCGATTTTGCTTATCTGTATTGATTTCTTCACTCTCTGAGTTTACAAATAGATGTACAGATTCTGTGGTTTGATTTTTTTTGATCAATGGATTTTTGAAATAATTGATGTTTCTGTCCGGATTTTAGTTCTTATCTATTGCGTTAATTTCGACTCGAGACAAAGCGTCTGCTACTACATTGTCTTCTCCTTTTATGTATTCTACTTTGTATTGAAATTCATCTAATTTCCAACGATATACTTGACGGCTGCTTTAGTTAAAAAGCCAAGCGAGTGATTTTTGATCGCATCTAATCATAAACGGCCTACCAAATAGATATGGACGAAAATGTTTACATGAATCAACTATACTCAATAAGTTTTTCTCGACAGTTGAATAATTACGTTCGGCAGTATTAAGACTGCGACTGAAAAATACAATGGGGTGATCGTTTTGAGATAGTACTGAACCTATCGCAACATTCGAAGCATCTGTCGTCAGCGTAAATGGTTTTGAAAAATCGGGATACGTTAGAATAGGTGCGTTTGTAATCAGTTCCTTAAATTTATTGACGGCGTCAACGAACGGCCGTTCATTATAGCATACCTTAGCATTCTTTTTTGCGTTAGTGGCTGTGCTATTTTTGAAAAGTCCTTAATAAAACGCCTATAATATCCTACAGGTCCTAAGAAACCTTTGATTTGTGTAAGGAATAGGAAATTTTTGTATCGCATCAACTTTGGCGGGGTTTGACTTAATTCACTCGGGAGTGATAACGTGACCAAGAAATCCCACTTCTTTACAAGGAAATTCTGACTTATCTAATTGAATTTGAAGGTTATGTTCTCTTAATTTTTTGAATACTATTTTTATGTGCTGTAAATGTTCCTCAAGTGATTTAGAAAAAATTACAACGTCATCCATATAGACAAAACAACATTTATATAATAATTCTTTAACATTATCCATCACCCTTTGAAAGGTAGATCGAGTGTTTTTTAGACCAAACGGCATTATTACATATTCATAATATCCGTGGTCGACTGAAAATGCAGTTTTTTCTATTGATTAGGGGTCCATATCAATTTGATGGAACCCCTGAGCCAAACCTAACGTTGTAAAATATGATGATATGATTTATCTAAGATTTCCTCTATCCGTGGTAGCGGGTATTTATCCTCTATTGTCTTATCATTTAACTTACGATAGTCTATCACAAAAGTCTCCATCTCTTCTGACCTGAAGCATCTAATTTCTTTTTAACTATCCAATAGGGTGACGCATACGGTGAAATAGACGCCCTAATAATTTTGTTATCCAGTAATTTCTGAATCTGTTTTTGAATTTCAACTTTCAAATGATGTGGATATCTATAACATTTTTGGTAAACGGGAACATCGTGTTCTATTCGAATAGTATCTTTAACATTATTTGTGAAGCTAAGGTCGGTATCCTCATGATAAAAGATGCCTTTGAATTGCTCACACAAATTTAAAATTCTCGTTTTTTCTTCGCTATTTAAATGTTGGGTACGAAACATTGAAGGAAGGTCTACATTTTCGATAACCTTTTTCGGTTTTCTGATATCGTACATTTGATAAGATTCACATTCTACTGGTTCATGAAAATTGATATCTAAAGTTTCTTCAAAAGGTGCTAGGATTTTAACTATGAAATTCCGAGAAGTAGCTATGCAACTGAGTATAAAATATCCATCTAACTCTATGTTAGGAAGCACAACAGGGCCGATTTCTACTACTACGGGAATTTCCAAATAATTTGTCTGTGGCTTACTAAACGGAACAAATAAACTAGGATGTGTTTCAGTGATAAACGATATTTTAGTTTTTCCTATTTGCAGAGTATTTGTTGTAAAATCTATTTTTGCACCTCATTTTGTCAATTCGCTTGCTCCTATTAAGCAGTCAAATTTGGAATGCCAATTAACAATGTGAAAATTTAGAGATTTCCTAATACCAAAGTCTTTAAGCATAGGAAATCGGATATTCTCGAATCCTTCGGATACTGTGTTAAGAGCTTTAATATGAAAATTTTCATGAAATATAAATTCTGAAAAATATTGATACGCAATATCGGGATTAATAACGCATGTTGATGCATCGCTATCTACTAACATACTAATTCCTAAGCTGGGTATAATTATACATGGCAACGTGGATAAATTATGTACATTGTTTATGTCACATATGGATTGTCCTCGTTTGAGGCTGGGATAGTCAAACTTTCTTCTGGGTTTAGTCGATCAAAAGTTTGATGTAGGTTGTAATGATCATCACAAGATGTTTGTTCGTAATCGTTTTCGATATAGTCATTATAAGTTTGAAAATTGTCGTAGTTAGTGGAAGATTCATCTTGATTGTGAAGTTCTTCAACAATATAAGACGGTTTTCCTGTATTTTGGAAATAGTTAGACCGATGTGGATACTAGGGCGTATCGTTGAACGATCTACTGACATAGGAGTTGGAACATTTTGTAATCTTTGCAGATTGGGCTGAAAGGTGGGCCTAGAAAGTTGAATGGAATTTTGAGAAAAATTGGAAGTTTGGTCTCGTGGAAGGAATGTAATTCTGTGTTCTCAGACCATTCTAAGAATTACTGGAAAATTGATTATTTTTTGCAGAAAACTGGGGACGATACTGTGGACGTAGATTGATTTCGGATTTATCTGGGTGTGAAGCATTTTTGCTTCGCAAAAAATTTGTGACTGAACCCTCATATCTAAAATTTTCTGCATGTTGGCATTTATATAAAGCATCTTATAAACTAGACACCTCGCATGTTTCAAAAATTGAACGAAATTGATCACATAAACCATTAATGAACCTATTTAAAGCATGATCCTGGTACATTTTTGCCTTCACGCTAAATTCATGTGAAGTATCATGTAGCCTGATATGCTGCAAAATTTTTTGTAACTGACCATTAATTCTATCAAAATATGTTTGATAATTTTCCTTAGGAAATTGGTACATTCGTGCCAATTCCTGTGCTAGAGAAGATTCGTTTCGTTTGTCCCCAAACGTGAAACTAAAATTCTCTCCGAGTAGCTTAAATTTTTAATTAAGTCACGTGTTTCACCTCTGATTTTGGACACAATGTTATGAAGCAATAATTTATTAAACACACAGTTAACGACAGGTTTTTTAAGCAAATCGATAAATTGATCTCCCTTATTGATAAAATCAAGCAGATCTTTGGATCGTCCGTGATACACGGGGACCATATCTCTGGCAAGCATTATTTCTGTACCTGTGGCTTCGGTCATTTCGTGTTCAGAATGTCTTATGGGCAAATCGATATCAGAATCAGAATCCGAGTGGTAGCCTGTATCAGTTGTACCACCCGACATTAAAGTTTAAACGTAGAAATTATGTATATACAATGTGTTTGGTCACGATATACCGATATTTAAGGGCGGTATTTTTCAGCTAATTTTATCGACAGATCCACCTCCCTGGAATGTCCTACCTCATCACCCTTGAAATGGCAGCCATTTTTATTTTTACGTTACGATTACGCTAGTGCATGTAAAAAATTGTAATAACTGAGTACATAAGTGTCACAGAATGATAAATTTGGTGTAATTTGAACTATAACGTGTTATACTAACGATTATTGAAAAACTTGTATTGATACTAACCGTCAAAGATACTTAAAAACAGACAAAAACAGAAATAAACATGCAAGAAAATTGATTATTTTGTGCATTTCCGCACACCATTCAAAAACTAGTCAGTGAAGTTGTACTTTTGTTGTGCTTATTCTACAGCTATGTTATCTACAAAATGACACCAAATTTGTCACCCTATGTTAGTTATTTTAAGTACAAATATTGCTTAAACATGACCATTGGCAAGCCTCCCCGATTTAGGTAGCGGACCGAATCCAACATTCCTGGTATAGAGATGAACGTATTGAGAGTGTGAGTGAGACAACATCTACCGAAAGGTGTCGTTATCGAGATGGTAATAACCGGATATTTGTTGTAAATGTCATAGTGGGTGTTTTGTACGTAGTCCCTCGCCAAGCGTTGTGATCATACGTCCATTTTTGTTACCATTGCAGACTAGTTTCAATATCAATTTTCTGAACGTATTTGAGTTGGAAGTGATTTGTGACTGAACATTTTATTAGTCATGCCTAAGTCTCTATTATGTCAACTGGTCCACGTAATAAATTTTCAAATCACCATGCTGCTGATATGGTGTTTGTTTACGGCTTTTGCAATGGAAATGCCGCAGTTGTGAGAGAATATCGAAGACGATTTCCTGACCGAATTACGCAAAATGTTAGGACTTTTGTCTTTACATACCTGATACTAGCGGAAAATGGGATTCAAGGCCAGTAAACAACCGTTATCGGCTACTATCTCCATAAGATGAAGAAGAGATTCTCAACATGATTACCAGAGATCCGAAAGTTAGTGTGAGGAGGATCGCTGCAAGACTACACTTGTCACATCGGTCGGCTTGGATAGTCCTTAAGAGAGAATGTTTACATCCCTATCATTTTAGAAGAGATCAGGATCTTCATGAGCCAGATTATGCAGCAAGACTCATAGTTTGCACCTGGTTTCATCGGCAGCTGCGTCAAGACTGCAACTTTTGGGAAACGACCACTTGTGGTCTTCGGAAAACCCCCATACAGTTCGACCGAGCACTTTCCAACAGGAAACGGAGTCTCAGTCGGCCCAGTTAAGCTATCTCCATGGTTAGATGCCCAGGGATTTTTGAAGTCCTTGAGGACCGAGTTTGCAGACCTACTCCATGATCTGTCACTTATCAACCGCCGCAACATGCGGTTGCAGCTTGACGGAGCTCCCGCACACTTTGCGCGAATTGTACGAGAACATTTGGATGAGCAGCAGGTCGTGGAAGCACTGCCGCTTGGCCGCCCGTTCACCCGATTTAATGCCCCTAGATTATTTTTTCTGGGGCACAATGAAGCAAAAAGTTTACTGTCATGTGTCGGCGACATGGAAAGAGCTAGTGAAAAGGATCCATACCGCTGCGAACGGAATTAGAGCTGACACGGATATAGTCCGCCGCTCAACACGACACATGGTTTTAAGAGCAACAATGTGCATAACCAATAATGGAGGACATTTTGAACAGCTTCTGTAACATTGATCATGTCCACACTCTTCATGAGAAACATTGATTTGTCATTTTTATGTATAAAAAGTTTGAGAGCAATTTGCATTTTATTATTCTTACTTAAGACTTAGGGTAACAAATTTGGTGTCGTTCTGTAGATAACATAGTTAGCTGCAGAATTAGCATAAAAAAGTACAACTTCACATACTAGTTTTTGATGGTGTGCGGAAATGCACAAAATAATCAATTTTCTTGCATATTTTTTTCTGTTTTTGTCTGTTTTTAAGTATGTTTGACGGTTAGTAACAATACAAGTTTTTCAATAATTGCCAGGGCAATATTTTATCGTTCAAATGACCTCAAATTTATCATTCTGTAAGACTTATGTACTCAGTTATTACAATTTTCTTACATGCACTAGTGTAATCGTAACGTAAAAATAAAAATGGTTGCCATTTCAAGAGGGGTGAGGTAGGACATTGTAGGGGGGTGGATTTGTCGATAAAAATAGCTGAGAAATCCCCCCTTAAATATCGGTATGTCTTGACCAAACACATTGTATATGTCAATAATAGCAATAGTACTAATATATCAGTAAAAATCTATAAATCAATAACGACTAAAATGTGAAATTGAAATGAGCACACCAAGAGCAAGAATGAACAAAGATAGGGACTTACAGAGTGAAAATAAGAATAATCGTCATTCTTGCTCCGTCCCGAACTTCTAACATTCAGCTGTAGGCTGGCGTCCTCGATAAATTGGCTTTCCCAAGCTAGATGTTGACCTTTGGACGTTTCGATAGTGGAAAGCGCCCAAATTCTCTGCATTCTCCTGGTTCTTCCAGTTCTGCTATTGGCCTCGGGCCCAAGCGGCGTTATTTCTTCTGACCAGGCGGGTGCCAGTGGACTTCTTCGCCCTGGTCGCCTCTTGTCGTTCGTGGATGTTGGATTATCTCCCCTTGGCTGGCAGAAGTGGCGGATCCCTCAAAAACTCTATAGTGACCGGTGCGGTGGTGATGCTCGGTACACTTCTAATAGCTATGGATTAAGTACAGTTTCGAAACGTTAGCGCCACCGAATACTCTTTCTTCTAGCACACACACTGTACGAGGGATCCCAGTTGAGCCCCCACCCAACTAGCAAAGTACTGGTATAAGCTTTTGGTAAAAGAACCGTTCAGCCATAAAAGCTCTCTATTGTTGTTGCCTGAACACCAAAATGCTGGCTTAATGTTGTGTGGAATGCAAATTTGCTTTCTGCAACATATTTGGTCTAAAATGAGGTGTTTAAAATATTCTTATAGTATAGTTATACAACACCTTATAGGGCAAATTTTTAACTGTTGCATAAACGTTTATACAACTATTTTATACGGCATATTTGCAAGTTAGTCAAAATGGTTGTGTTGTGGCACCCATGCTAACGTTTATAAAACAAACCCGAGCCTTGTTGCTTTGCTGTGCAATTTACTACATTAGCCAACAAATTGCTCTCACCGAAGCACTTATACAACCGTTACATATGAGACAAACAACGCATGCATATCGGTTCAAAAGGTTTTATCAACTGTTCAAACAGAAGATATAGATCTGGTACAAATTTTGGGTAAATCATTCGACTCATTTCAGACATTTGTCAAATTGTTGTAACTATAACACCTGCAGGCAACACCAAAATATTCTAATAACCTAAAGACAACATGGACGATGCCATGATTGTACACAACCACCCGCCATATTGGGCAAACATTTATTCCTCTATTTAATATTAAATAATTATGTTTCAGTTCGAAATTACAGATATAAAGTGATAAACATTAGTGTAATTGTGTCTAAATATAGGATTTGTGGAAGATTTAACGCAGATAAGTTCAGTTTTCCATCTTAAAAATCTCATTGTCAAAATATGAATCAAATACGAAGCCCGTAGAAATTGGGTAACTAATTTGCACGATAATCACAATAAAATTTGCTGCGCAAGTAATTCAATAGCCCTATATCAAAGTGTAGAAATTTATCATATACCTGTGTATGAAATTCACAATGGCCGATATGTAACTAAACAAGATGACTGTAATGTGTTATGTTATAGTGGATACCAAATAAAATCCGATGCACGTCATAGGTGATGTCATTCATAAAAATCATGGTTACCAACAGTTGACTACATTCAATGTGACATTTCTACTTGAAGTTTAAATTTCCCCGTCTCGATTCGGTTGGTAGTGCCGTGCAGAGAAATGTGAGGTTGCCACTTCTCATTTGTTGACATCAGTTGCCATTGTCCTTTTGTCGTACTATTAGTTCTTTATTGTTTAGTTTGTGAGTTTTGCGCTATTTGAGCTTTGAATCGTTGCCTTGCCAATTAAAAATTGTTCTTTTCAGAACAACAGTTACTGTGAAGTGGTGTAAAGTATCCAAAATGCCAAAACAACTTAACAGTCGGTGTAAAGAGCTCATATCATTGAATATCTACCAAAATCAGGTGTTTTTATTCAGAAAGGAATGTAATTTTACAACAAGTTTATTTATTTTTAATATAATGGTATTATAGTAAATGGTAGGTATATATAAACAATTTATTTTATTAAATTTATTTGCTTAAAAGAAAATGTGCAAATTCTGGCAACAGCGCACAGCTCCAGATCGATGACGTGCATCGGGTTTTATTTGGTATCCACCATAGTTATATATTCTTCACTTCGTCTATACAATACATAGGAAATAGTTTGGTTGCAATAAAGTAGAATCACGTAAGAGAATAGTTGTATAGTTGACAAAAAATGAATCTTGCACTGACGCAAATGTCCTATAGCGGCTACAACCTCTTAAATGACCGAAGTGTCCTATTAGGTGTGCCCATTTCGCTTGTATAGCTGTTCTAAGAGGGTTTTGCCAATGTTCTTACAGTATACAATGCTGTGTAAGGAATACTGTATAATCATTCTTGCAACTCTAATAGGAGTGATAATTGTTAGTTGGGTATAGCACTACTTTGCTAGTTGGGTAGGCAGTAAATGTCAGATAAGAACGGACTCTGTGACACGTATCGTATCAAGGGCTTGAAAGGTTACTGGCGAATTTGTGGAGTATAGTGCAGTCAATGGCGACATAAGAATTAGCCAGACATAAATAGAGGTGTACATAAATATTCTATTAAGTTAAATAAATTAGTGCATTTCTTTTTGTGGAATCCAGTGCTTTAATCCACACCCAAAAGAACCCAGAAAAACGCAACAATATGAAGGTGTTTACGTCGAACCTAATGGATTGGAAAAATCAATTTCGTACTGGAAAGAAAGCAGTATTGGAGATCTAACGACCTCCGTTTTGTTGAAACTTTCAATTTGATATTTTACGTAACCTCACTTATCTCTGCTGCGTTTCCTTATCCCTCTTATTATTTCATCTAATTTGAGTTGCATTTTCCTACATGACTGTAGTAGGTAGTGCTCCAAGCTGCCATAGTACAACGTCCATGCTAATAGTTCCATGAGAAGTTTTTAAGCGTTGAGCAAACACGTGGGAATATCGAGATAAATTACTTCAAAGTTAATTGGGATTTCCAAGTATCTAATGTAATTTACTTGAATTCTTTGTTCCTTCCTAATTTGTATGTACACTTTTATCATTTCCATTTTAGGAGACCTTCATCTCTGTCACAGGATGCTAAAGAAACTATGCATCGCATAATTATTTTTTTTTTCACTACTAACCGGAGGAATCACCATTATTGAACTATTGAGAAGTGTCGTTTCTCTCACTGGGCAAATAATAAAAAACAAAAATACCTAGGTAAATAATAATGTCAATTAAAATTGTATCCTGTCAATTTCATTACGCCAGTTTGAAAATTTAACTTTATATTTCGAAACACTGGAAAACGATTGAGAAATACGTAATGTTGAATATAGCTCCTCATGTTGTCTTTGAATACCCCAATAATCAGCGTACTGTTGGGAAACGGCTTTCAATGTTATCTAACAGAAGGTAAATATTTGACCTTACTCCACTTGGATGGACTAATCTGAACCCAATTTGTCTGTCGCATCCGCTAATTGAGGTTGGCAATTTAACACCAGGCAATTACATACTTTCAAATATCTGCAAAATGAGTTGGAAAAGTCATGGTCGTGATGTAATATCAAATATCTTGTGGAAGTAATGAAATTTTTCTAGATATCTCGTTTTTATCGGTATCGCAACAATATTAAGACATATACAAAATCTACCACATGATGGTGTTTTTAAATTTTGTGCTCGACGTTTCATTTTTAAGAAACCATCGTCAACTTCATTTTTTCATGTGGTCCGAAAAAAAAAGCACACCGTGTATCTGATGGCAAAGAAAAACTCGTATTTTTATTTTATTTAATTAGACGTTGCAAATGCTGTAAGATTATGTGATTACTGATAGATGTAAATTACATATTACATAATGATATGTTGTGGTAAAAGGACCGGCACGGGTATTACGTATCTTGAGAAGTGACGTTATATCGATTTTTTTTTGACATCATACTGTTTTTCTTTGACATTATGTAGGTTTTTCTACAAGCTGTTAATTTAGCACTTAGTTATACGTGTTGCCGAAACGTCATGATGCTTCTATTATCAACGTTTGGCTCTGATGTGGTGTAAAATCTGCTTCAGAGATCGCATTACTGAAGGTCTAAGCTGCAAGTTGTATGTTTTGATGATAATTCCATTGGACTTTTGTCTCAGATACACTTAATTGAGGTTCAAAGTTAGAAATTAGTTGCGCTTCCACTTTTTCTTATCCATTCTGGAAATTACATATGCAAATTTGCTGAATTTCAAAAATGAGAGAGATAAGAAATAATTATACTAAGTGACATATAAATCCGAACCACCAGTTTAAATGGTTTTATTTTAATAAAAGTTGGTGAATGTATTTATGTTACTGTAAATAACAAGTGAAAAAATGTTCAGCCTTATCAGTTGGACATTCCGATTTTTATACTGCTTTTTTTTAATTCACTAACGCTCTAAAAATGAATATTTCAGCCGCAGTAAAGAATCAACGTTGGCGGATTTTGGTTCTTGACATCCTTTACGATCGGTTACGATACCTAGAGTACGGAGACCTGTACGATTTCGTCAACTTAGTGAGTTTGATAGGGGCCGTATAGTGGGAGTTCGGAAAGCTGGACTTTCTTTTCGGGCAATTGCAGTTAGAATGCAAAGAAGTGTAGACACTGTGGTTAGGTGTTGTCAGGCATGGCTTCGAGAAGGCCGTACGCAAAGAGCAAGGGGCACTGGACGCCGCCGTAGAACATCAGACCGTGACGATCGCCGCCTAAGATTATTGGCCTTAAGGGACCGTTTCTCCACTACCAGGTCTATTGCAAATGAATGGTTTGCAGAACACGGAAGACCTATTGGCATGCAAAGTGTTTACCGACGAATGAGAAGTTTTGGCTTGTTTTCATACCGGCCACACTGGGTCCTCCCTTTAACTCGAGAACACCGACGTAATCGCCTTGAGTGGTGCAGACAACGGTCACTCTGGGATCAGGAATGGAACAGTATTGCCTTTAGTGACGAGTCTCGATTTTGTTTAGGCATGCACGATGGTCGTGCCAGGGTTAGAAGGCGACGTGGTGAAAGGAGGAATCCACAGTTTTTTGTTGAAAGACATGTTCATCACACTGTTGGAGTTATGGTTTGGGGTGCTATAGCTTATGGTTCCAGGTCAACTTTAATCTTCATCAGAGGTAACGTGAACGCGCAGCGTTATATCCACGAAGTTCTAGAACCCCATCGTTTACCCTATCTTGACACCCTGGCAGATCCAACTTTCCAACAAGATAATGCCCGACCACATGTTGCAAGAGTCACGATAGACTTCTTTCAACATAATGATGTCACAATTCTAAAGGCCAGCCCCCGAGAATAACTAGACTGCAGAGTCAATCCAAGTCTAATTGAGTGAAATACGGCGACTTTTATTTGAAGTGTGATAATTTAAGTGTTGTGACGCTACTGATCTATCTGGATTTCTTAATCATGTTCAATCATCACTAGTTGTTTTATCTGTATATCTTAGAAATGTGTAGTATCTTTCTTTGATTTCATTGGTATCAAACATGTCTTACTGATTTTCTTTTGTATGCGATGCTGTTCTCACATTTAAATGTTCGATCTATATTTTCTAGACTAGAAACATTAAAAAATTACATTTTAACTTCTGATGTAGATGTCTTAGGTGTTTCAGAAACATGGCTGTCTAGGAATATCAGCTCTGATGCTATAGGAGTGAATAATTATCAGGTAGAGAGGGTAGACAGAGACAGCAGGGGAGGAGGTTTATTGTTCTATGTGAAAAATAACATTAAGTATTTTACGTTACATAAAAGTAGTAATCAGGATTTGGAGCAGTTATGGATACACACTAAACTATATGGCAAGGTACACATTTTTGGTGTCATTTAGAGGCCTCCTAAAGGCAATATCACTGAATTTCTCAATGCTATGGATGGGTCTCTTTCCCAAATGATTCCTAGCTGTGAAGAAATTTGTATTACTGGAGACTTCAATATCGATTTTCTCAACCAAGGCACAGCTGTTCAGAAATTGAATAAATTGTTTGATTTATATAACTTGAAACAAATAGTCGATGTCCCTACTAGAATAACTCCTACCTCACAGACATTGTTAGACCTTATTATAGTTAGTGAAACGTTAAATATTAGTTTCCATGAAGCTCTAAGCCTGCATGATACATTTGATCATTTTTTAGTTTCGTGCCACATCTTTGAGAAAAACTTGATTTCAAATCCGCCAAGAGTCATTAAGGCCCGCTCCTGGAAGCATTTCAATAATGAATTTTTTAATAATATGCTGCATTTTATTAATTCGGATACAATTTATACCTTCAACAATGTCAATTTAATGGTCGAATTCTTAACTAGAGAATTAATACGTCTTTTCGATATGTGTTGCCCTGTATATGAATTTAGAGTCACCAGAAACTTCTCACCTTGGATCACGGATAATATAAAGCTTCTAATGAAATTGCGCGACAAAGCTTTTTGTAAGTTCAAAATAAGTCGTCAACCTTCTCACTGGGACTATTATAAGGAACTCAGAAATTATACAAAAGGGGCCATACAGCGTGAGCAGAAAGCTTATATTGAATTTTCTATGAAACAGAGAAATATAAAAATGACTTGGCATCGGCTACGTCAAATAGGAGTTGTCAAAAACAGTACAAATTCCATTCCTCAACACCTTTCTAATCCAGATACAATAAATGCTTACTTTTCAAATCTACCCAAAGTTCATAGAAATCAGTCTCAACTAGATTTGTTAAATGCATACAAAGAACCTCGCAGTAACAACTTGTTTTCTTTCACTTCAGTAGATGCTGCATTAATTTCAAAAAACATAAGAAGCATTAAATCTGATGCAGCAGGACATGATGGTATTTCCAAGAAAATGCTATATGTTTTTGAGGATCATCTACTGTACCACATTACCTATATTATTAACTTTTGTTTATTAAACTCCGTTTTTCCAGAAGCGTGGAAGATTTCAAAAATCATCCCAATTCCCAAGGTATCTGTAATAGAAGATATTAAAGATCTGAGACCAATCAGTATTTTACCAATACTCTCCAAATTATTGGAAATGGTCATAAGGCAGCAAATCTCGGAATTTGTTACGACAAACAAAATTATACCACCGATCCAATCTGGATTTCGAGCCCAACATGATACGACAACTGCACTGGCATGTATGATGACTTCTACAAATCACTTGACAAAGGTAATGTTATGTGTTTAATTCTCTTGGACTTTAGTAAAGCCTTTGATACCCTAGATCATGATATATTGTGCATGAAGCTGAAGTACATTGGATTTGCAGATAATGCGGTAAATTTAATAAGGGACTACTTAACTAATAGGTACCAATACGTATCGGTAAACTCTTTATCTTCTGACAAAAGAATGATTACAATGGGTGTACCACAAGGGTCCATATTAGGCCCTTTACTATTTTCTTTATATATTTCAGACTTTTATAACTACGTAAAAACTTGCAAAACACATCACTATGCGGATGATACACAATTGTACTTCAGCTTTCAGATTGATCACATTTTGAACTCCTACTCTTTGATTAACGACGATATTAATATGTTATGTTATACAATATATCAATTGCACATAATCTAAGCCTTAATGCCAACAAATCAAAGGCAATGCTGTTTGGCTCTAAACAAAAACGTATGATTTCTAAGCATTCGTTTAATCTGAACATTAATAACATACCATTATCTGTAGTGGATGAGAGCAAAAATTTGGGATTGTGGTTTGATTCAGATCTGCGATTTAGTGTCCATGTCAATAAAATTTCCTCCTCAGCCTATAGTACGCTTAAGCAATTATATCCACAGCGTCGTGTTTTAAACAGTAGCTTGAAAATGAAGTTATGTGATGCCCTTATAATTTCTCGCCTATCTTACTGTGACAGCATATATGGCCCGGCTCTTTTAAAAAATGATTGTTTAAAATTACAGCGAGTACAAAATTCGTGTCTGCGCTTCTGTTTTGGTATAAGAAAGTTTGATCACATAAGCCATATATTCAAACCACACAACATTCTAAGTTTAGATAGATTGAGAAAATTGCATTTCCTATCACTAATCCACAAAGTTCTCGTGAACAAAAAGCCGGAATACCTTTTAGATAGAATTTCAAAGTTTGAAAATATCAATACATTATATACTAGAAATAGGCGAATGATCGTTATACCACCCCACTCAACATCAACCTTTAAACGCAGCTTTTCATATAACGCAGCAAAACTATACAATTGTCTCCCAAATGATTTTTATGACTTCTCTTTATTGAACTTTAAGAAAAAGCTAAAGAATTTGTATCTGTCTGAAGTGTGAAGGATCCTATATGCTGACTCTGTTTACGCCCACTACTTTTCTACTTGTCTCTCTTTCATTCTTATTCTATTAATTGTTGATACAAAATGCTTTTTCGTTACCTTCAAAAATGTATTATGATTTGCTGATAGGACGTTGGTAGCTACACCAGCAACAAAAGACTTTTAATCCTACGTTCCATTGAGAAAGTTATGGTAGTTAAATGGATGAGCTGAAACTCACTACATTTTTTTTCTTTTTTTTATGATTAGTTCCTTTCTCTTAGGCACTAGGTTACAGAACAGTTATTATGACTATAATTAATACTTATGTTTATCTCTATTATTGTATGATATGTGTATGTTCATGATACAGATACAATTTTTTATTTGAGGTTGAGTTGAAAAATACCCCTAGGGTAACACTCCACCTTTTCAATTTTGCACTTTTGCGGTTTTCAAGATATCATTCTTTTGTTTTATTTTATGTATGCAAAGATGAATAAAGGCACATTATTATTATTATTGTTACCATGGCCACCAAGATCTCCCGACTTATCCCCAATTGAGCACGTGTGGGATATAATGGGTAGGAGATTGCTCAATTTGCAACGTCCTCCTCAGACTCTCGAAGCACTTCGAGAGGAGTTGGTGGTTGCCTGGAATGAGATACCACAGGAGGACATTGACCACCTGATCAGAAGCATGCCTAGGCGCGTTGGAGAATGCGTAGCACATCAGGGTGCATCCACACATTATTAAAGGTCAAAGGGCTTTAAAGCGGTGCAATCATTTTGAAATTTTTATCATTTACTTATTATGCTTCATTAAGTACTTATACAAAATTTTATTAAAATAAAACCATTTAAACTGGGTGTTCGGATTTATATGTCACTTAGTATATATTCACTGTACACAGTCCCATTACAAGCCATATACGTAGTCGTGCCATAAGTTCTGTCCCATGATAATCTCATGATAAAAATGAAACAAGATAAGATATATTTATATGAAAGATATTATTTATTCGACAACATTTTTAGAATTCATAATCAAACAGTTTTATTCAAAATGTCCCCCCTTGGCCTTCACACACTGCTTCAATCTCGCGGGCCACTCATTTATCACTGCACGCACAGCTTCCAAAGGAATAGCTGCCGCTGATCGGATCAAATCCGCTTTCAGGGACTCGATATTACGGTGAGCTTTGGAGCAGGCCAACTGCTCTAGCAGGTCCCACAACTTGTAGTCTAAAGGATTGAGGTCCGGACTCCCTGAGGGCCAATCTTCCGCAGCAATGAACTCTGGCACATTGCTTTCCAGCCAGCGCTGCGTACTCTTAGCCTTGTGAGCGGGGGCGGAATCCTGCTGGTAGACCCAGTGTTGGTTGGCAAACAATGTACCACTTAAAGGCTTGACGATAGGATCCAGTATGTCGCTCTGATAGTTTGCCGCTTTTGTTTTCACGCCCTGTTTACAGAAATGGAGCTGAGTGACCCCTTCGTAGGACACCCCCCACCAAACCATGACTGACGCAGGGTGGTGGCCTCTCTCAACTCTCGGAATGATCTCCGAAGCTTCCTGTGAACTCCTTGCATACACTTTGTCATTTTGTCGGTTGAATTTTTCTTCTATGGTGAAGATTTTCTCATCCGTGAACAAAATCTTTCGGAATCCCCCAGCTGCGTACCTCTCCAAGAGCTTCTTGGATCTTGTCGCCCTGATGTGTCGCAAGGTGGCCGTAAGTCGCTGGCCCGTACGTCTCCGGTAAGCCCCTAGCCCTAGGTCTTGTTTAATGATGCGCGACATCGTCCGGACAGGAATCTTCATTTCCCTGGATAGGATCTTCTGCTTCCGGAGTGGATTCCTTTGAATCCTGGCTTTTACGGCTTTGATGGCTGCTGGAGTCCTTACTTGACGAGGTCTTCCGCTTCTTGGCCTGTCATCAACAGAGGACGTCTCATTGTACCGCTGAATGGTCCTAGACACAAATTTACGCGATATTTGAAGGCCGCGTAAGAGTTCAAAAATCTGACTAGCACTGTGATTACACTTATGTAAAGCTATCACTGCAATACGGTTCTCTGCCTTGCCCCACTCCATCGTTATGCTTCGAGAGATCAATACAAACTGAGGTATATGTAATTACCCGAAAAGCGCTTAATCAACTGACACCACAATGTAAACAATCGGACAAGTATTAACAGGTCTACACTTGTTTGAAAACGAGGGACAGAACTTATGGCATGACTACGTACATGCTAACAGTGATTACACACAACGCGGGCGCGGTGATGATTTTCCGTAATTCTTCTCAAAGTTTTTCGTAATTTATAACTATAAACCTGTCTTCAGAAAGGACAACATAAATAACCCATCGGGCACAGCTAATAGATATACTTCATTGGCAGCATATTCAGTAATGATTTTATAAACATGCAGACCAATACACATAATCATCCAGACGTAATCTTACTATTCCACCAACTTTCTTCTCAGAGATGAAAACTACAGACACAGACCACTTGGCCTCACAAATCATATGCAACCACCCAACTAGTAAAGTAGTGGTATAAGCTTTTGGTAAAAGAACCGTTCACCCATAAAAGCTCTCTATTGTTGTTGCTTGAACACCAAAATGCTGGCTTAATGTTGTGTGGAATGCAAATTTGCTGTCTGCAACATATTTGCTCTAAAGTGAGGTGTTTAAAATATTCTTATAGCATAGTTATACAACACCTTTTAGGACAAATTTTTGGTTCTCGACGTAACAGAATAGTTGTATAGTTGACAAAAACTGAATCTTGCACTGACGCAAATGTCCTATAGCGGCAGCAAGAGGCTTAGACTTTTGTTGTATAACTGTTACCTGCACCCCTTATAGGACCCCTTAAATGACTGAAGAGTCCTATCAGATGTGCCCATTCCGCTTGTATAGCAGTTCTAAGAGGGTTTTGCCAATGTTCTTACAGTATACGATGCTGTTTAAGGAGTACTGTATAATCATTCTTGCAACTCTAATAGGAGTGATAATTGTTAGTTGGGTTGTTTGATTCCTTTTTAAAATTATCTAAAATAGTGTTGGTATTCCATTTTCAATTCTCTTTTTTTTCTTCAAAATTAGACAAGAATGACTTTTCAAGTAGTTAATCGATTACGCAGCGACACTCATCCAAGTTTAGTCGCACGCTCACTACAGCCGCCAACCAAAACGATTACTAACGAGGGAGAAGTGAGTAACCAAAACAAAAAAGGTAACAAGTCCACATAATAATCGCGGCGGCACAAGCACTTGGGCATCCGCGATCAGACACGAGCCGGCTCCCCCTGTACCCGACGGATTATCAAGCGTATCCATAAACGAAAATGGTAACAACCGACAACCAATTCAAGGCGAGGTGGCTTCATCCAACGAATTCGAATACGGGTAGAAGACGTAAACAAAGGATTTGTTTTTATCATCATCTAGAGGGACACACAAACTCGAGTGGCTACCAGTTTTCTGCGGTGTTGCCACATCTTGTTCACTGCTTTCACGCAAGCGATTGATGATAGCACTGAGCAGTGCAAAAATAATCGTAAAATGTTATACGTGGTGATAACTAAATAAAGAGTATTAATTTGTCTCAGATATGCTGTATTTTCAAATAGAACAACTCATATATGTACAGTTATAAATTGTTTGTAACACCCTGCACCGAAAAGTCTTTGGTTTCAGTACACTAATATATTTCATATTATAATGTTTCCACTAACTGATGCAATGTCATCAGCTTCAAAACCTATCAACTTCACGGAACTCGCAATAATTACAATAAATAATTTTTCAAAAAAAAAAAAAACATCACAGCGATTTCCGAAAACGTCTTGAGCTATTCTTATTCTGGTTTCGTCCTTAGCATTTCAACATACATCTGGAATAAGCACTGAAGACAATAAAGAAATATGAATTGTTATATCCCCGTGATATTTCCTGAAAGACTAATATTTGCGTACTAAACGTGGCAACGGTATGGTGGCAAATTGAGAACAGCTGGACTGATATCTGGTGTTTTATGCTGCGGCTTTATGCAACTGAGGGGAAGCTGTATTTTGCTCATGTTGCCATGTTTACGTGTGTTTTCCGTGATATTTTCACAGAGTTTTGAGGATCTTGAAACACTTCAGTGGAATATATAGCATTTTGGACTATTCTCGAAGATGGTGAAGTGTTGCATGTTATGTAAAAAGCATTTTAAGTGCGATAAAAGCAGATGCCCACTCGGGGAAAAGTATACAATTTTCGTTCAAGGTCAAATTTCGGGTAAACAATAATCTGTTGATGTTGCTAACAAACAATCGTTTAACATCATATGGGGTTGGCTTCTTCTAACCTAGTCCGAATTCGTTGGCTTCATCGCGTTCGCAAAATCTAGTCAGTATTATAGGGCGCATTATTTTCGTGGGGCTAATCTGCTATGTACTAAAATACTAGTACATATTGCTGTTGGTAAATAAATAAATGAGATTATTTCACAGTACTTAGTCACAAATTATTTAGTTTTAAAATTTTTAACTGTTAAAAGTGGTAACAATGGTTACATGGACGCTTCGCCACTGATAGAGAGACTTTTAATTTAAAGATTAAATCGGTGGAAAAGGAGATAAACGGAATGGGAATAGAAACATTGTGCAAAACTTTTAGAGATATGGTGCTAACGTCAGTGAAATCAGTTTGCGGTACATATAGAACGAGTTCGAACAGAAAACAAACAGCTTGGTGGAATAATAGCATAAAAATACAACATAAAATTAAAAAACGGAAATGGCTAAGTTTTCTAAACAAACGTACATAGGAAAGCTATAATGAATATAAGAAACAGAGAGAAAAAGTGAAAACTATGGTGAGAGACAGTAAAAAGAAAGTATGGAGTGATTTTGAATATAAACTTGAGCGTGACAGCAAAGGTAACCAAAAATTATTTTATAATGTCTTGAAGAGACTTCGAAATAGACAAAACGCAGCAACTGACACAACAGGGATAATGGATCGAGATGGAGTTCTGATTATGGAGGACAAAAAAATACTGGCTAGATGGAAAGAGTACTTTAATGATTTGTTGAACTCACAGAATGACATCGAACCAGATAATTCCTCGGTATCTACGACAGATCAAGTCACCGAAGATACAGAAGAGGGGATAACAATAGACGAGGTAACAGACGCATTGAAGAAACTTAAAAATGGAAAGGCACCTGGAATAGATAAAATAACAGCGGAAATGTTGAAAAATATGGACGAAACTGGAATTAGAATACTACATTCTCTCTTCACAAAAACATATAGACAACAGATAATACCCGAGCAGTGGACAACAGGGCTGATTTTACCACTTTTCAAGAAAGGAGACAAGAAAGATTCTCACAATTACAGAAGAATAACGCTGCTGTCTACAGTACTCAAGGTCTATGAACAAATAATAGAGAAAAAAACAAAGAAAGTTTAATAGAGCCGACATTGTCTGAAACAAAAAGTGGATTTAGATCGGGAAGAAGCACTCAGGATCACATATTTGCTATTAAAATCTTGATGACTAAATTTTTACCAAAAGGAAAACCAATGAACCTTGCCTTCATGGATATGGAGAAAGCTTTTGATAGAGTTCCACGAAAAAAGTTAAATGATAATTTGCTGAGACGAAATGTTCCAGTAAAATTAATAGAAGTGATCATGAGTATATACCACAAGCGGCTGGCCCTTAAGTTCTTCAGAGCTGCAGAACTGCCAAAACTTTTGTCTTAACAGAAAAAGCAGTAGTAATTTGATCATTATTTATTTTCCATGTTATCACACAAATAGAAACAGTACCGGCCTGCCCCCGCAAGACATGGCGTCGAGTCTGTTTTGTACTGAGAAAGCATTATAATCGACCAACTGTGTACTTGTCATTTTCGTCGCGACCGCAGCGTAACATTCGACACAAGCCGCACGCGCGTGCTTTTGTCTCTCTGTACAAAATCAAATGCGCGATTTAAGCATAAGCATGTGCTGCAATGTATACAGATCTGTACAGATTTAATGCGAAGTACGATATCTGATTGGTCGTTCGGTACTCGGTGTTCGGCGGTATTGGCATATTGGTCTTGTCGTGTGACGTGGCTTAAAATTTGATGCGAAACATTTTTTATTTAGGTATTTTGGGACTTACGTTGAGTGACTAGTGACTCACTGACTGACTGTGGCTGTGTAGAAGGGTAGTGCAGGACAATGGATGTGGTTTACAGACTTATCAGCGTGAAACGATTCTGGAAATAAACATTTGAAGAAAAAAATGAGCTGAAGGTCAGGTCGACCGATGCCGGACATATTTATAGAAACACAGGGCGTTAGTCGGGGCATTTCAGCAGGGAGATTTACACCAGAAATGACTGGATTTGTGGGTGCAACAGGAAGGATGACCTTTTCTGCTTTCTTTGCATACTTTTCGGCGGTGACAAAGCTTGGACGGAGGTAGGTGTTTCAGATTTAGTGCTCCTGAGCGAAAAAATTAAGAAGCATGAAAACTCTAAGACACATCTTCATAATTCGATGGAATTGGCTTTATTGGGGACTGTTAACATCAGAGCTAAGTTAGATTCAGCATATTGGAGAAATATACAACAGTATAATGATACCGTTACAAAAAACAGGTACGTTCTATCAAAAATAATCGATTGTATAAAATTTTGCGGAGCATTTGAATTGGGGCTACGGGGCCACGACGAAACCGAGAGCTCCCAAAACCCAGGAATATTTCATGGACTGATTAATTTTTCTGCTGAGCTTGATACAACCTTAAGCGAACACATAAAAAATGCTTCAATATTTAAAGGAACTTCGAAAGAAATACAAAACGATCTACTGGATTGTACTCTTGAAGTTTGTCATGAAGAAATAATAAAACAGATTAACAGAGCCTTGTATTTGGCGATAATAGCAGATGAAACAACGGACATTTCGGGGAAAACCCAATTTTCAGATACGTATTTAACGGCGAACCAGTAGAACGTTTTTGGAATTATATGAATCCCGAAAAATGTGACACTGATGCTCAAGTTCGGGTGTTCTTTGGGGATTTGAAAGATATTCCGGGATTTTTTAATAATTCTCCTCAACGCGTAGAGATACTGAACAGAATTGCGGAGAAAAAAATTCCCCAAGGAGCAACAACTCGTTGGAATTTTAATATTCGAACAATAAATGTAGTGCTTGAGAACAGAGAATCACTCATTGAATGCATGGAAGAAATAGAAGAAAATTTCACTAATGAAATCGTTTGCAAGGCAGCTTGCGGTATTCGCCGTATATTAAACGATTCTGTTTTCGAGCCAGCGCAAGTTAAAACGGCTATCGATAATTTTGAAAAATGTATTGTCGATGTGAGAAATAAAATTGATGACATAATAAATGAAGCCAAACGTATTTGCACTGAACCCCAAGGCAACAAAAGGAGAAGACGTAATAATAGCAGTCACGATCACCGAGTTGCCGCATTAGAAGTATACGACAATGTAGTGAATTCTGCAAATGACAGATTTCAATTAAAAATCATTTGGTAGCCGCATCCCTTATTTTCCCCGAACACTTTGGAGAATACTGTGGTAAGTTTCCTGATGAGAAGTTGGAAACTACCTGCTTGGCTTATTCCGAATTAGAAAAAAGTCGTTTAAAGACAGAGTTGTTTGTAATTTATGCACGGAATGATTGCCGTGATTTACATGGAACTCTGTCTCTTTTGGAATTTTTGATACAAAATAGTAGAAGAAACAAAAAAGCTATTAGGAATTATTGTTACAACTCCTATGTCAACATCAGAGGCTGAGCGAAATTTCTAAACATTGAAAAGAATCAAGAACTTTCTTCGAAATACTATGACCTATGATCGCCTTTCAGCGTTGTCGATGCTGTCCATTGAAAAGGAATTTATTTCGACCATGAAAAATTTCAACGGGAAGGTGATCGACAAATTTGCTACCAAGAAGGAGCGCAGGATCGAACTGACATATAAAAAATAGGTAAGTTCGGATGTGCAGAACACCTGTTTTATTTTGCCACGAGCCGCCACTGCCACAAGACTAACCACCGAGTAATATCCAGAAATATGATGTCCGAAGAATTCGCTACTACAGAGGGAGTACGTCGGGGCGGAGAGCCTAGTCCCCTGTTGTTTAGAGAATTTATGGATGATCTGATAACACAATGCAGGCAAAGAACAAAACCAATTTTTGTTGCATACAGGAAGTTGCAAAAAGTGAAATTAGCAGAGTGCGCATTTGCAGATGATTTGGTGAAAAAATGAAAAACTCAATATGGACATAAGAATAGATAATGTAAAATTACAACAGGTGCACTCCTTTAAATATCTGGGATTTATATTGGAACCTAACGGCAGAAATGAAATACAAATTTCTGAAAGGGTAGGAAAGGCAAATAACTTGTACTATGCGATGAGTGAAGGTTTTATCAATAAAAAGGATGTGTCCAAGAAAACAAAAATCACAGTGTATAATACAATATATAGATCTATATTGACATATAGATGCGAATCCTGGGTTCTAGCGCAACAACAAAAAAGTAAACTTCAGGCAGTTGAAATGAAATACTTGAGACGAGTTAAAGGGGTAACCAAAATGGACAAAATAAGAAACGAGACCATAAAAACGGAGTTACAGACAGAATCTATACTAGAACACATAGAAATGAAGCAGCTGAGATGGTAGGGATATATGCAAAGAATGGGTGACAACATACCGGTGAAACAAGTTTGGGAGAGTAAGGTGCTAGGAGAAAGGAGAAGGAGCAGGCCACAAAGAACATGGGAGCATACCATGGAACAGATAGTGATGAAAATATGAACGGATTGGAGATAAGCTAAGAAACTTGCTTTAAGCAAAAAGAATGGATTAAATTCATGTACAAATAATAGAAGATTTTGTAATGTTTTGTTTAACCCTACACCCTTTAGAGTAATATATATATATATATATACACACCTATATGTATTGTATCACAAAATAAAATATGAACATTTCAACATTGTCATCATATGTTTCAATTCGTGGCGCCAGTTTTTTGATCCCGTCGTCACAGAACGCTGCCGTCTGATCGTTAAACCAGTTAGTAATGGTTCCTTTCAACGTCATTTTCCAAGCGCTTTCCACCAAGAAATTCCCTTAGTTTTGGAAAAGGTGACCACTTGATGGTGCTGTCAGAGCTGTATTGTGACTGATTGCCGCTACGTGATGCCGAGCGTTATCGTGAAGCAGAACAACTGGGCTAGAGAGTAGGCCCGACGGCGGTTTTGAAAAGCGCACCTAATTCAAAATTTCAGTATGAGGAACTGTTTTGCGTTTAAAACTCGTATTGCTGAGTACATCATAGTCAGCGGGCTTACTGATTGACGTGGCGACAAACAAGGCAGAGCAACTACAAAACCAACACCGACAAAGCCGTAAAACGTAATAGCGGCAGAGTGAGAGACTGGCTAAGAGTGTCTAAGGTTGATCGGACGCCATGTGTCAGAATGCATGGGCACGATGCGCAATCGGTTCTTACTATAAAAAGTGCACCCGCATTTTTACTTCTCACGCCTACCGTCGGGGAAGTCCTGTAATCGGAAAAAATTTAAATAGAGATAGGTTTTTAGAGTATGACACCGGTAAAAATCCAGACGGAGGATGGTAGAGGGAAGGGACTACAATCTTGATTTTTATGCATTGCAGTCGCTTCCGACCTTCATTTTTGGCACCTAAAAACTTCAATTGCTTGAAGCATAAATGGGCATTCCTGTTCTATAAAGGGTGAAAGGCTGATTCTGTCAAAATCGTGAAAGTAGTCATCCTTTCAGACTATTTGTGAAAGCAGTTAACATCTTTTTATGCTATGTTATCTGCCAATTGGGTTACTTCTGACAAAGCTTCTAATTTTCTATACAAAGCATCCACTACAGTCAAATCGGTGTCAGCTAATTGGTGTAACCGCACTGCCACCCATTCTTGATTGGCTGAGACGATCATGTACCTATAAGAGGAAAGACAATGTAAATGATAAAAAATTGACTTACGATATATATTCACTTCAATAATTCCGTATATCCACTTCTTGCCCAAATTTGATAATTGTTCGTTTGATTTCGGTTATAGGTTAGCTATAGGCGTTGCGAAAGCCTGGACAGTTGGTGAAGTAGTTTCGATTTATTTGATTCAACTTGTTTCTAGAGTGCTAAATCCCAATTTAACGTTTGCTGTCAAAATTGTATAACACCAAAGTTCAAAACAGGACCAACCGCAACCTTAATTGTTATTTTGAATCTAGAATAGTAAGTTTGTATTTTATCATTTTATCGTCACGAAATTCTGTTAAGAAACCTCGGTACACCCCCTTAATCTATTATATGAAATACGTTAAATCTCTTCCAACACATTAAAAATAAAAGACGAATGTCTAAGCATGAAAATGGCATATACTTGTTGAAAATAAAATATATTTTTCACCCCTAAAGAAATAATGGACTTTACTTTTATGATAATCTGCGTTACAGTATACTAAAATTGAAGTTTATACTTTTTCATACCCTTGTCTTTCTAAAGATCCGGCAACTTCTTGCAAATTAGGTATATCACATATGAATCTGGCCGTAACATTATCTACGACGGTAACGTCTTCAGCACCACTCTCGATCGCATGCGATGTTGCTATTTCTAGTAATTCATCTTCGCTTGTACCACTTTCTTCTAGTTCTGCTATTATTACGCCTTTTTCTTTGAACAAATGTTGACCTCCCCCATCTCCATACTGGAAGCTGTACAAATGAAAAATAATCGGGTACATATTTCATTCGTTTTCAAAGACCAGCAAATAAAACAAGAATGTGGGGGAAATTAGTTCATTAGTGAATAGGTCTTTCTCTAGTTTATTCTGATTTAGTTCGTCGTATGCTTATGATTTCCAATAGAGTTGTTAGGAAGAACGAAATCAGTATTTATTTTTGAACCTTTGGCAGAGTACAGCCTCAAACCTTTGGTGTAATGTGTTCAAAATACTGTATATTTATTGTTTGCGCTTTTTAATTTTTTAGTTTTATCCACTATCGCATTTTATATTAAAATGGAATATAATGAAATTCATATATTTTACGACTTGGTTACAAGGTATTCAAGAAATTGCTCGAGTGATTCACGTGCAACTATTTGAATTGACATTGCATACTAAGCAGCTTAATCTAAGTCACCGATGGTACATAGTAGCGGCACCGGTTTCTTTATGGGTATGGTCGAGGGACTCTCTAATGAGAACTTTCTACTTCCTTGTTGATGAACAGTTTGAAAGTTGGTATCTCGGAAAACCATCAAATGATAAAACTTACAATAAACTGAAATGAGTCAAATACTCGTAGATCAGACTAGTTTTATTTACTAGAACCCAGAGAAAAAATGAAACTCGTGGATTTTGATCCGCATGATTTTAAATAAATTCCAGTGTTTGTACTGTAAATCAGAACCTGTTTCTATCGACTCCTATTGAATAAATCCAGAGAAAACTCACATTTCTGTGTAATTTTGGGGATTCACTATTTGGCGATTTTTTTCTAAGAATAAACAATTGAATTACTTGTCAACAAGCAAAAGAAAATATGTTTCAGTCACACCTATAAAGAAATCAGTGATGCTATGAAATACCCAGTAAAAATTTGATAGCGTCGCCACATGGATAACTGAGTCGGATGTGACCAAAACAGTGTCTACCATCGATTCGATTTAAGAGAAATTAAAAATACATTTATTTAAAGAAGTAATAATGATTTATTTGCTAAAATACAATACACAGTAATATGATAATTTCGATATAATTTCAATCGAAATCAATATATTCCTACGCACAAGCTTTGTTTTATCAGAGAAACATTAAGAAACTAATATTAAAAACATTAATAACACTACTCAATTCAGCACTATAACAACGTATAAAACTGTTTTGTAGAAGTCCTAGAGACGCCTTTAAAAGTCGATAGTTAAAAGCAATGCTCGGAATTTTTGCGCCGCAACAACACTCAAAAGGCAATTAAAAGGAATCAAAAATAGAACTAGTAAAGTTCGAAGTAGATAAGACCATTAGTATACATTATAAAATAATTAAAAAATGCTATAGAGACACTGAAAATTTACAAAAAAATAAAAGTGGTGTAGATCTTGAGACACAGTAGGTAGATAAGTTTAAAAATACCCGTTTTCCTTCCACAAAGTCATGCAGATATGTAGGGATAGAAAAGATCCATTTTGACAACTTACTTTCAAACATTCATTGAGAATGTATTACTCTAAGTTAGAGTGGTAAACAATTGTACAATATTGGACACCGATATATCCACGAATGCTGCATCAAGGACTTGTCCGTTGGGTATGATATTATGGAACATCGTCTTCTGGTGAGTGACATACTTATGTTCAATCTTATTGCGGTAGCTTTTGTATTTATAATAAAATATGATGTGAAGAAATAGTTGTTTGATGTCTAAAAGCTTGAGACTCTTGAAACATGCTGCCGGAAGGATATAATCTACACTTTGAAGCTGATATTGATGAAATGTTTTCGAATGGTACTCAGACTCTTTAAATACGTTGTTGCTGTTCTGACAATTCCACAAGGCAGATGAGATTGGACAAGAGTATGATAAGTAGTTTTCATGGTGTTCATGTCCAAAATACGTTCTGACTTTTTAAATTTTGGTAACAGTGATCGGATTTTTTAACAACATATTCAATTTGCTCATCACACTTCAGATTGTCATCCTGATATATGCCGACATATTAGTGTCAATCTCCCTCTCGATGCCTACCTTTCAGCAGCTGGTCGTCATAATGCTCAACCTACTATATGCTGATAAATGCCTCTTATATGAAACTTTTCATCAAAAATGATGGTAAGTAGTTTGCTGTTGAAGTATGGTTCAACATTTTTGAATTTGTTTTCGATTTTGTTCTTTAAGGCACCACTAGAAGAATCTTCATTTATGATTACAGCGTTATAAGCAAAACCTAAGTCCGTACCGCCATATCGATAGAGTATAGGTCATTTTATTTCAGTTGAAGAGTATGAGTTCAAGTATTGTTTCCTGCGGAACTCCACAATCAACAATTTTATATTCGCTGATGGCATTATAAATCTTTAAACACTGTGTCCTGTTGTGTAGATAACTAGTCAAAAGCTTTAAGGGAGTTTCTCTAATACTGCTGTTCTTTAAAGTATCTAGAAGCTTGGCACGTCTAACTACCAAATGCTTTAGCTAGATCTATAAAAATACAGATGGTTGGAATTTTTTCAATTACTACATGGTAGTTGATGTGTAAGTGTTGCTATCGTATCCTGCGTTGGGACCCTTCTATAAAGTCAAACTGATTAAATTTACCATAAAAAATTTAATCACCATTTCTTCTATAATTTTACTAAATTTGATATCAAAGGGGTATTGGTCCGTAGTTGACTATGAGCTTCTTGCTTTTGTACCGGTAGTACTACAGCTGCTTTTAAAATATTGGGGAACTCTCCTGTGCGAAAAAATACGTTTAGGATATATTCCCGTGGCCTGCTAATGTAACGATGGTACTTTTTTGACTAGCTGTCAGACACTTCAGACTTTTCATTAATGTTTATATTTATGTCGCTCGCCAAAAGATTTATATTAGATTTCTTGAAGTCATCAACGAATGGAATTGTATATGTTGAGGGGGTCTATAGATGGCTGAGACTAGTATATATTTATCAAGCCTTAACATGGATATTTGCTAAATCTTAATAGTTGTGTTACTACATTAATATTCGTAAACTCTATATTTTCCTTACACAAGTTGAAACGCCGTAATTTTTTAATGATATCACCATCATTGTGAAATATATGATATTTTTCTGACTAAAACAGCGAAAAATCTTCAGCTCTCTGACAATACAATGCAATTAAATTACTTTTGATGTTGTGCAACTTATGCTGCTGCTTATGTTGAGATGTAATATAGCGAAACGTGTGTCATTCTGGTCTAAATTTAAGATATTGAAGCAATCATCTGCAGATTTAGCATTTCTAGAGGCAATTTTATTTATTAAAGGGATTCCTCTACCTGGTTCGTTGTTGCATCAGCTTTGATTTCCCAGTGATTTCGTCTCCTGGTAATCTCATTCCTTTTGTCATTATTTGTACTTGAAATTGTAGCTCTTTCACATTCTTTTTGTGACCTTGAATACCCTGTATCTCGGTAACAAAGCCGTAAAATCCCATAAGTCCCAATTACGATGGGATGCTATATGCCGAACGTCGTTGTTTTCTTCTTATTGTTATATATAGTAATATAATATTTATTCAAAATGTTTACAAATAACATTGGAATAAATAAGAACAATCCCATAGAAAGGAATACAAGTTCCTTGTGCATGGGCCATGTGACTGTTCACAATGCATCAAATTTTTATACGGCTGGCTGGCCTGGTAGTAGGCCATCCTCTTAACTCACTTTTGAAGAACATTTTCGATAGTATGTGGGTCTATTTCATCGATAGCGCGACGGATATTTTCCTTAAGAACATCAATTGTTTGACGATCCTTAGGGTAACAGCGGTCCTTAACAGAACCCCATAGGAAGTAATCCATGGGCGTTAAATCACAGCTGCGGGCTGGCCAATGAACGTCTCGAAAACGGCTGATAACGCGATGACCGAACTTAGTGTGTAAAAGATCGATTGTTTCACGGCCGGTGTGGCATGTTGCGCCATCCTGCTGGAACTAGAGATTGTGCAAGTGCATGTCGTCTAATAGTGGCCACAACAAAACTCCTCAACATGTCTCTATAGCGTTCCCCGTTTACCGTCACGCTGTTACCATCTTTGTCTTGAAAAAAGTAGGGACCAAGAATCCCACCACTCCAAACAGTTACTCTTTCTGGATGCATTGGTTTTTCTATGACGATATGTGGATTTTCGGAACCCCAAATCCTACAGTTATGCTTGTTAGCGTAACCTCCCAGATGGAAATAGGCTTCGTCCGAAAAGATGATCTGGCTACCAAAATTGACGTCCGTTTCCAATTGATTTAGAGCCCACACAGAAAAAGGATATCGAAGCGGATGGTCATTTTGTTTCCACTCTTGCAAAAGTGGCACCTTGTACGGAAATAATCCTAGGTCGTTATGCAATATTCTCCGCACAGAAGTGCGACTGTTGTCCACTTGTTGTGCTCTGTGACGAGTTGACATTCTTGCGTTCTCACGCACACTCGGGGCAACAGCAGCAATGTTTTCGGCTGAACACGCTCATACCTTCTGTTATCCTCAAGCAGCTCAGTTTCACGAACCTTCACGAATTTTCGTATACCAGTCGCGAACGGAGCTTCACTCCGACCAAATAGACTTCTCAATTTTCGCAAAGTTTCTGAAAATAGTTTTTCAATATTTCCCACCTTTGTTCAAGATTGCTCACACCGGAACTTTGGACACAAAATATCTGTCAATATGTTGAACATGGAAGTGTTACCAACTGTCAAAATAATACCAACTTGAAAAAACAACTGATGGTCCACCCTTTACATGTTTTAACGTAAGTTGGAAGTAACCACAATATTTAATTTGCAGAAATAAGTAAATATCCGAAATGAGAAAGGTAATCAGTACATTAATTTGGGTTCCAGAAATATGGGAAAAGTGTATTCATGATCGAGGAACCGACATTAACCCTTTCTTTAACTCCTTTTTAAACTTGTTAATGTTTGTCTCTTTATTTCAGTTGGTAGAATGTTATCACATCTTGGACACAAAAAGATCCAACATTGTAGTAATGAGTTCTTTCCTGGTTGGGGAATTTTGAGTAAACTAGGTGTATCTCTATTTCTTGAACGATATTTATATTCAACACATTAAAAAAAATATGTTTATGTTGATTTGTGACCATGTAAAAAAATAGTGGTCTAATATCAAGTATTTGAGTTTCGGCATACAAAGTTTTCCTTGGATATGTAATCGGTTTACTGTGTATTGTTTTTAAGATTAGTTTTTGTGATCTTCTCGAGAGCATCAATGTAAGTTTTGTTGCTTCTCAAATAATGATACCATAATTTACATAACTTTCGAATAATGCATAATAAAGAATTTTCAATTGTTTTTCTGTTGGAAATTTATGATTTTTGATTTTGTAAAGAAAAAATCTCAATCCTTTGACAATGTACCAATGCAGAACTTTACATAATAATTCGTAAATAAGTAGTCAGACATAAATAGTGGTGTATATAAATGTTCTAGCTAGTTAAGTTAAAGTTAGTTGTGTTGTGCCAACCTAGAAGGAAAACTCTTGGAGTTATACGAAAGTACAGCCAAATTAGAAGAAAAGTTTTTGGAAAATACCGCCAATTTAAAGAAAGAATTGGAAGACAAAATTATGGAAAAATCTTGCGAGTTTGCAGCTTTAGACGTCAAGACCATCGACGAACGCCATCGTAGACTTCCGTTGGAAAAATGAGGTTAGAGCTTTTGTTGGGTCAGCTGGTCATCTGCGAATGAAACCGCCACAATTTGATGGTACAACGGCTTGGAATGCCTACCGGCGTCATTTTAAGGCAGCCGCGAATGCAAATGGTTGGTCATCGACCGAAAAGGCAACTGCACTCACTTTGGCCCTGCGAGGAGATGTTGCAACTGTTCTTCAAGAAATATCACCCGAAGAGCAAGAGGTTTACAAACAGCTAGTAGGACATTTGGAGATCCGATATGACCAGTCACATTTAGAACATGTCTACCATACTCAACTAAAGAATCGGTTCCAGGAGTAAGGCGAGTCTTAGCAGGAGTTCGGGGAAGATATTGTGCGGTTGGTACGATTAGCATATCCCGATGTTCAGGAAAGGATGATGGAGCGACTGACAGTTCAAGCATTCCTGGATGGCCTTCATGATGGTGAAATGAGGCAAGCCTTACATCCACCTAAGCTAATAGATGCGCTAACTCGGGCCTTAGAATTCGAAGCCGCTAAAAACACAAAGCCATGTCCGAGTCCGCCAGATGGTACCAGGAGCTAACGAGTTCGAAGAGACCGTCAAGCGCAAGTTGCAATGTTGGAAATGTGGAAAAATAGGGCACGTTAGGAGACGCGGTACTGAAGGGGTATTAGTCCTCATCCGGCCAATCCGAAATGCCAGCGAGCAGAGGAGAAAGATGCCCAAGTATTGAGAACCACTATCGCTAGTGATACTTGGCAAAACGAAGACCTCATTATTCCCCTACTATAAAATCATATTGGTCACAATTGAATTCTCTAATTATGGACGACGGGCACCTACTGCGTAAAATGGTGGACCACGACGGCAAAGAGGAAAGAAGGCAAATCGTTATCTTCAGATGCCGGATCCCGGAGCTGCTAGAAGAAATCCATTCCAGTGTGTCAAGAGGTCATCTTGGAGTTACAAAAACCCTGGAAAAAGTGAGGGAAAGATTTTACTGGGTCAATAGCAAGGCTGACGTAAAAGACTGGTAATGGACCGCAAAGGAAACCAAAAGCTTCGATGCGCCAATACAACGTGGGGAGCCCCTTTGAAAGGATTGCTATTGATGTGGCGGGACCCATTACTTCAGTAAGTGGATTGAGGCATACGCTCTGCTAAATCAGGAAGCCTCTACGATAGCCGATGCTTTAGTAAAAGAATGGATCTGTCGATTTGGTGTTCCTTTAGAGTTGCATTTGGACCAAGGGCGCAATTTCGAGTCAAATCTGTTCCAAAATATCTGTCAAATCCTTGGTATTAAGAAGACCAGGACTACTGCCTTACACCCGCAGTCAGATGGAATGGTGGAGCGCATGAATAGGACCATTAACCGATAGTTGGCTAAGGTAGTCTCTAGCCATCAAAGAGATTGGGATAGTCTTCTTTGCCTCTTCTTATTGGCTTACCGATCGTCGATTCATGAAAGTACAGGAGAGACTCCGGCTCGAATAGTTATAGGAAGAGAACTCCCATGCGATCTAAAGTTTGGATGTCCACCAGGAACTGATATTGCCGGAGAAGACTACGTAAGTAATCTACGTAGAAGAATGGAAGCCATGCATACCCAGGTTCGTGTTTCAATTCGTGCCAGCGACAGGATGAAGGAAGCTTATGACGTTAATGTCAAAGACCAGAGGTATGACAACGGTGATACGGTTTGGCTTTACGACCCAAAGAGGCGAAAAGGGCTGTCGCCTAAACCACAATCATCTTGGGACGGGCTATATAAGGTTCTGGAGGCTACTAACGGTGTTCTCTACAGGAGGCACCACGCGGTAAAGCCCGAATTGTACATTTCAACCGACTTGCCCGTTATCATGGAAACAACGAAGATGCGGCGGTGCGGCAAATCCAACCAGACCCGGAGATGAAATTTGACCAATTTGTGGCACACCATGCTAAACGCCATCAGAGTTGGCGCGATATCTGAAGTACAGCAAGTTCTGTTTACCACTTCACCAAAGTATGCCCTGGCTCAAGACTTTCAAATGTCGAGGGGTGTAGCAAAGCTCTTTCTCAGGAAGTTTGGAAGAATGCACGAGCTGCGTCAGTCTCCAGATGATTGAAGAGGGTACCAACCGAAAGATCTTCTATCTGGTTACCACGAAAGCTTCGTATCAGAAACCGAATAACGAGGACGTCTGGAGCGCTTTGTGCTCTCTTACAGAAGTGTTGCTTGCCGAGGACCTGAGAAAACTGGCAATCCTAAGCTGGTATGTGGACTGGACAACCTGGACTGCAGAATCATCCGAAGCATGCTTGAGGTAGTCTTTCGGTATACAGGCATTCGATTTCGGGTATGTTGTCACAGTCCTAGACGGCTACCTCCTGGAAAGAGTGTGGATTGTTACTTCTTCTAGAGCTCCTGCTGCAAGAAAGGGCAGTCGTGCCGATATCGACATCCATCACCAGTAAGATCATTCCGGGACGGAATGACTTTAGGGAAGGGGCAGTGTAACAAGAATAAGTAGTTCTTCCAGCGTCATCTGTTGGAAATTGCGCCAGGGACTCTACTTCGAGATCGACGCGAACTGACCTCGAAGATTCTGGACTGCCGCTGTGTGGCTCACCGGAACTTTTTCGAACTAACGAGTACATGCGATGCGGAATATATAGGGCGACGGAGGCAGAGTTGAGTGAATGGCGCGACATAATAATTCGTAAATAAGTAGTCAGACATAAATAGTGGTGTACATAAATGTTCTAGATAGTTAAGTTAAAGTTAGTTGAATTGTGTTTTAAATGAATTACGTGCATTTCTTCTTGTGGAATCGAGTGATTTTTAATCCACACCCAAAAGAATCCAGAAAAACGCTACAGTATGTCCTATTGACATCGCAAAATAAATTTCTATAAAATTTAAATGATTGGAAATACTAATGTAATAACCTTTTCACTTTCATAAATACTTAGGTTTCCGTGGGAATCGCAATTGCACCAAGTTCTCTCTTTGACTACCCATATTGAGGCTGGATTTTAAAACATCGCTAACGTTAATTCACTTGATGGCAGCATACGACACTATCTGGAGAAATGGTTTAAGTTTTAGACTTATTGGAGTGGTTCCCTGTTTGAAAACCTACCAGCTGCTGCTTTCCGGTATTTATCAGTGACAACCACAGCACAACCAGTACACTAAATAATGGCCTACCAGGAGGCTCTGTACTCTGTATATGCTGGCACTGTAGCATATTTTTTCATCTGTTAGGATTCTCTTTTCTTGTCTCTCTCATTTTTTAAATTCAGCAAATTTGCATATATAATTTCCAGAATGAATAAGAAAAAGTTTATGTGTGACTAATTTCTAGCTTTAAATCTCAAGTCAGTGCATTTGAGACAAGAAACCAATGGAATTATCATCCACACAATTTATTGGCACGCAAATTCTCAGTATGCACCTATGTACTGCCATTTCCTTCCAGCTACAGTATACAACTCGCAGCTTAGACCTCCAATAATGCCATCTCTGATGCAGAATCACATCAGAGCCAGACATTGATAACTGAAGCATCATGACGTTTAAGCAACACGTACAACTACAAAACGAGTTCACAAGTGTCCATCAGCTAGTGTAGAAAAACCTACGTTATGTAAAAAAAACGACGAAATGTCACTTTTCAAGCTACGTAATACACCTGCGGTGCGAGTCTCAAACTGAACATAGTAACAGAGTTTGGAAGACTGAGAAGGGAAATAAACCGAGCAGTGAACAATGAACAGAGAATTGTCAGGCCTAGAAAATAACCGACATTTTGAATATCTGCTGTGATTTACCTCTGCTTATTTATGGTTGTGATTGTTATTATCATCAATAAAATTTTCATTTTGTGTTCAGGTTTCACCATACTTTTTTATTCCTTTAGGATTTTCATCTAACAACAAACTCTTAGCCAACTAACGGAATACATCACTGAATTTAAGACTGAAAAGTACATTTAAATGTACATAATTCCAATGTAGCGTCCATATGAAAAACTAAAGTTGATGATTAAAGGCAAAAGAAATGTCGAATTGAAAATTTGACTACGGCATCTTGTAGAGTCGAATTAGTAACATTGACAAACAACATGCAATTTATTTCGAAATCCCATTTCAAACAAGGGAAAAAATAAAAGTGATTTTGGGATAAATCTAGTATACGAAATAAATGACTATACTATGACGTATTATATATTTTTGGAATCAGAATTAAAAACTCTATTTATCATCATAAGAAAAAATAAAGTTGATGCTGGAGGACAAGAGACGAAACATACTGAAATTCTGTAGAGAAAAAGTGGTTAATACGCAATTTATTTTGAAATTCTACTACGAATTAAGTCATAAAACGTTAAAACGATTCTGAGTAAATTCTGTTTTTTCCGTCTGTCTCAGGATTTCGAAACTTTTTAAGCTGTTATATTTGTTAATAATTACCTAAATACGCATCTTTGCCCCAATTTAAGCGACTTCGTATCGCTGACAGTTTCCGAGATTCCAATGGTGAGTTTAGAATTTGAAACAGACTGTATAGACATCTAGATATTTAAGAGTGTCTTTCGCAATTAAATTTAATTTCTGGTAGTCAGGCAAATTTTTGGGATATGGCGGAAGTGACATAAAGTACGTTTTACTATAATTCACCGTTAGTAGGCGAGATTGAACCCAGTTAATTATAGTATAAGTCATTTTCATAAACTGTTTTTAGTTGACTACAATTTTCTGCACTGTAGAGAATGATGGAATAGTCGGCAAAACTTTTTTCCAGCTCTAGTCTAACTTGATCAGGTAGCAAATGAAACTACCAATATTACGGAACAATATCACTGATCAACAGCCAAAAAATATCCTAAATAAAATCAACAAAATATTACTATTTTTAATGTGCTAAAACCGGAATGAAACTTATTTTTTCAATATTAGTTCAAGTTTTAGAGATACGGTAATTATATGTGTTCCTGCTGTGACAGTGTTAATATACTGTAATTCACAAGAATGCACGTGCTACATTTTTATATTCGGCAAGGAAAGATGATGTAATCGGCATGATTGTGTTACGTTATACATACGTGTACATTATATTGTTTTATATTAGCCATTTTTTCCTCAGTTGGCTGACAGCGTTCATGCAAGATGTCTCGAAAGTGTGTAAACAATCCAGACCAGTTTTGTTACGTGTGTGGTGATGTGACTTTTGCGTCTCAGAGACGGTCTATTACTCCACTAATAACAAAGGCATATCAGCTTTATTTCGGTTGTAAACTAGGTGATCAAGACAAACAGTGGGCACCCCACATCTGCTGTAATACATGTGCTTCAAGTCTGAGGAGCTGGTTAAATGGCAAAAAACGGTCTATGTGCTTTGCTGTCCCAATGGTTTGGAGAGAGCCTACAAATCATATTAATGATTGTTACTTTTGCATGGTACCTTGTATTGGACAAGCCACAGGTATGTCCAAGAAAAAAAAATCGGTTATTAACTACCCAAACATACCATCTGCGATGAGACCTGTGCCTCAGTGACGAAAATCCTATTCCAAAACCCCCAGAATCCTACACTTGCGAATCAGAAAACGAATGAGATCATGGCGATCGAGTTATTCGTCAGGAAGAAGATATGCCATCAACGTCAAGAGATCCAGATTTTATACCGAGCACGTCATGCCACCAACCGCACAATATAACACAGTCAGAATTAAATGATCTTGTAAGAGATTTAGAACTTCCAAAATGTAAGGCAGAGTTACTTGGATCAAGACTGCAGCAGTGGAACTTGTTAGAAGGCGATGTTTCGGTATGTGTTTTTCGTAAACGCCACAAAGACTTAGAACCATTTTTCAATATGGAGAATAACTTGGTTTTCTGCAGTAACATTAACGGCTTACTGGCGGCTTTAAATATAAACTATAACCCAGAAGAATGGAGATTGTTTATAGACAGTTCAACATTGAGTTTAAAGGCAGTGTTATTGCATATTGGAAATATTTTACCATCTCTTCCTGTAGGGTATGAAGTTCACATGAAAGAATCATATGACAATATGAAGTACCTATTGACATGCATAAAATACGATGAGCACCAATGGCATATTTGTGGCGATTTGAAAGTTGTTGCACTTTTACTTGGGCTGCAGCTAGGCTACACAAAGTTTTGCTGTTTTTTGTGTGAATGGGACAGTCGGGCAAAGGCACTTCATTACACCAGACAAAACTGGCCTGTTCGTCAATTCCTAGAGCCAGGTCAAACAAATTTACAGCATATGCCACTAGTAGATTCGAAAAAAATTTTATTACCACCACTGCATATCAAGTTGGGCCTAATGAAAAACTTTGTCAAGGCATTAGATAGAGATGGGACAGCTTTTCAATACCTGCGTCAGAAATTTCCAAGACTAAGTGAGGCAAAGGTTAAAGAAGGTATTTTTGTTGGGCCACAGATTCGAAATATTTTTAAAGATACACAGTTTGAAAACACTTTAACAGGTATTGTAAAAACTGCTTGGAATGATTTCCGTCTGGTGGTCACTAATTTCTTGGGAAATAGAAAAGCTGACAACTATAAAACCCTTGTCAAAAATATGCTGTCATCGTATCAAAAGATGGGCTGTAATATGTCTCTTAAGATACATTTCCTACACTCACACCTGGATTTTTTTCCTGACAATTGCGGAGCCGTAAGTGATGAGCACGGCGAACGTTTTCATCAAGATATTTCAACAATGGAAAAAAGGTACCAGGGAAAGTGGAATACTTCCATGCTTGCAGACTACTGTTGGACTCTTGGTAGAGATGCTCCAGAAACGAACCATAAAAGAACAGCAAAAAGACAGCGCATATAGTGATTCTTATAAGTATATGAATTTTGTTACTTTTTTTAATATATCCTTAAAAATAAAAAGTTTTTTTTCTAAACCGCAACTATTTCTTCTATTTCATTGTCATTTTTGGTATCAGCGCCCCAAAATTAACAAAGAAGTGCACTTTTCCCACAAGATACAATTAAAAAACTAAACTTTGTTGTCCAGTGTATACAAATAAATACTTAATTGGTGCGACATAAATATCGTTATACTGTTTACCCTTAGGTAACAACACTCAGGTCGGACAACGAATTGGGAAAATTGCGAGGGCATTCCTTATTCGACATCAACAAGGTTTGCCAAATCACATATAATTGCTATTGGGCCTGTTGTTAACACAAATTATTATAATAATAAAACTGGCTGGTGGTTTATAATGTCACTTACTTATGTTTCTTAAGGATTGTTGCTAGATTATTCTTCAATTGCTGCAGTTGATCTGTGAACACTTCACAAAGGATAAAACAACCACCTGGACCCCTGTAACATCAAAAAATAGAATATTTGCTGTGACCTAATGAAGCCCAGTGCACCATAGACTCACTTAATTTCAAACACATATCTTACTGCTTTGGACTTATCAACCTGACAGCTTCTTAGAATGCTCTGAATACTGGCTACTGGCATATTAGATCTTTTTGCATGATCTATTAGTTGTGACAACTTCAAGTTTTTTTTAGGGTCTGCAGACCCACCTTCTGTAAATACAAGAAAGGATTATATTGACTTATCATGTTTGTTATCCATATCTCTGGTCATTCTTACTCTATAGGTTACGATGGTTCAAACCATAAGTCACAAAGTATCCCAAAACAAATATTGTAAAGCGTCTCTTAAGATTTGTAGGTAAAAACACCCGCGAAAAGTGAAATGTATAACGTTATGAAAATAGAAGTAATTCGTAAAACCTAGCTGATTAGCCTTTAGAGCCCTACGCGGGCGACTACAACATATAGTTTAGTATCAAAAGATAAATAGCAGTTTAAAATTCTTATATTTCCTATCCTAAAAACCCTACAAACCCCGCCTTACGTATAATAATGCAGTAAAGCATATGCAGTCTTGTTCAAACTAGTTCAAACGTTTTTACTTTCTAGATTTTTCGAAGCCATAGTCATTTTGTTTTCATCATTACCAGAAAGCATGAATTTCTAAGAATCACAGACTGCTTAAACATTAATAACATTATATAACACAAAAAAGTCGGATTAATTACGCTCCTACATTATAAAAAAATGTTAAATTTAACATTTGAAACTCATTTATTTCTCTCTGTTCCATATTTCATAATCTTGCAAATAAATTAAACTACAGAACGGTCAATATTACTTTGTAACATTTTCGGCAACTACGACACCCCTTCTTATAGTACAGAATTAAAAATTTATAATATTGTACATTGTACAAGATTGCTGTACCAGACGAAATGTCGATAAAAGCCATTTTGTTATCATGTCATATTATTATTAGCAAGAGTGAGGTAGATCAATAAAAATAAATGATACCTTTCTGTACTTTATAATACTGTTGTTTATGAAAATTGCCCAAAATGATGGTCGTAATATTACGATCATTTGCCACAATATCTAAATGAGCAAAATCATACATTAAAATTTTGTTTTACTAAAAGTCTTATAGTTTTCAGCATTCCATTTACAAAAAAGCTGGCTTATATTCAGTTAATCTTGTGTCATTTCTACAAATATCAACTTTTTTTAACCAGGTTTATTTTAAAACACTCAGAATTCGGCATTTTATCTCGTCCAGTATTATTTTTTTTGAGATGGCGAAAAACCCACATAAAAGTCATGACAAAGTCTAAATTTTTATTAAAATCCCCTCTCACGTCTGACTTTGACACCCTGTAGAGTGAGAGGATTAGGTACGATCACTGTGCCAATTTGTCGAAAAAGTTGACCAACTATTGTCACTTTCTTAATGGTATTATTGTTATTCACCGTTTCCTATTTTTTTTTCGTGTTATTGCAGTTATCATGAAGGAGAATCAGCTATCATAGATATCAGAAAATAATTTATGATCTACATTTTGTTTTAAAACATATTTTCAATCTACAAAAAATAACGGCTCGAATGCTCGAGGTTCACCGAATTTTGGAACACAATTATGTTACTATATAGTCAGCACATCGTGGTATACAAATTCTCTAAAGCAACCCTAATAAAAACAAATCAGTTGGTATAGGTCCAACGATCTTGGTGGCAACGAAATAACGCCGCGCAGCTTAATCCACCTTTATGAATGTTGCATTTTTGTAATTGATTTCGATCTGACCGAGTATGATGTGCCGAAGTATTACTGAGTATTGGAATGTTGAAGCAGATCCTAATGAAAATATTTTTACTAACTAATGAACGCTAGAAGAAGCAGATTTGATACCTTGCTCCTAAGTTTTGTAATTTTTAGAAGTTAGTAGTTGTTCAGTACATCTTGTTATTTATATGATGACTTTTATAGTTATTTTCGCGTTGAGTTTTTATTAGTTTTTTAATTTTTGTGATCTAGGAGTTAGTTGTTTCGATACAAAAGCTGCTGGACTATATCATTCGGGGTAAAGTAATTTGATTTCCAGTATTATGTATAACATTAGCTGAAAAATACTTTTCTGTTCTTAAACATATGAAAATCGACATCCACCCGGTTACGGTGTTTTCATTAACTTTCATCGAGCATACTCAGAAGGCAGGTTACCGAGAAGAGGATTGACAGTTTTTGTATCCAAACCATACATGTAGTGTTATTTTCTGATATCGAAAACTGACCGTTATAACCGCAATAAAACGAAAAAAAAAAAACAGAACAGGGAGAGTTGGCCAACTTTTTCGACAAATTGGCAGTGATCACACTTGATCCTCTCACTCTATAGGTTGTCAAAGTCGGACGTGAGAAGGCGTTTTAATAAAAATTCAGACTTTGGAAGTTACTTTTATGTGGGTTTTTCGCCACCTCACGAAAAAAATAATGATGAACGAGATAAAATGCTTAATTCTGAGTGTTTTAAAACAAACCTAGTTCAAATAAGTTGATATTTGTAGAAACAGCATGGGGTTAAATTATATAAGCCAGTTTTTCAAAAAAATTGAATGCTGAGAATCTTAAAAACTATAAGACTTTTGGTAAAACAAAATTTTACCATCTATTAGGCCATGACGTGACCTATCTACAGTTGCAGGATTATCCTTCAATTTCGGGACATTCTGTATAAATGAGCAAAATCTTACATTACTACACAACATATATAATACGTGTGTTGCCTTGAAATGGGGTGTCGCGCGTAATCACAGAGTAAATCATCTGGAAACATATTCATGAATGGGTAAACATAGTTTTTCCACCGCGCAGTACTATTGCGCAACCAATCGCCACATGCCAACGCGACATAATTTTCCGTGCAAAAGAACATGTATATCGGTCATTTAATAAGCTCGGTATTTTTTGTTGTCGTAACTAAATTTCCTTTTTGGCATTACTCTGCCACGAGTGATGACTCTATAAGTCTATATGCGCCAGATCGCTACTGTACGCATATATGTAAATCCTAAACATGATGAATACTCAGCCGTAGTGGTCTTAGTATTGGCTATAAAAACTGGTTGGGCTGACACGTTGCGGCATCCCGCTCTGCTATTTTATCTTGTGCAGACACATCTGTGTTCTACAGCACAAAACTAGTACATCCCTTTGTATTATTATATTGGTTAGAGTTTGTGTGTATTTCTGTATTTTATCATCATTAGGCCTTTGCCGTGACAGTATTAACCATTACTATAAAAATGTGTGTCCATTTACAAGCATACTTGACATACAATTTTGACTCTTCTGTCTTTACCCTGTGTGCACATGGGGCACGTGGCCAGGACCACGGCTTGATGGGGACCCCTTAAATGCCCATTGTATACACCCACCACGATTTACAATCAATTACCCACAGAATTCAGAAGAATTACCAACATTAACCTTCTCAAGGTCCATCTGAAGAGATATCTTGTTGACAAGTGCCCTTACATTCTAGCTGACTATTTTTTATCCTAAAATTTTATACAAATTTATTTTATGTGATGTTTGTGTACCATGGTTTATTATGTATCTTATCTTAAATATGATTGTGTCTCCCCTAATATGGTTTGATCATATTGTACATGTCATTTTCTGTACGACAAACATAGCAAGGGTAGGGGTCGTTTCGTCGTTTTCCGGACTCTGGGATATTAGGCCCCAAGCCCCCATTCATGGACTGGCTAGCACCCTTTTCTTTTTGTTGTGTAACTTAAGTTTAGTTATTTTGGTTTGGGTGCTACGTCTTCCATTTTTTTATGGGATTTTGACCCTCCGCGAAACAGAAGAAAATCATCATCCTTTCTCACCCAGCTAGTTAGTTGCATCGTTGCAGTTTTGCAAATTGGAAGCCATCCCCTTGAAAAAAATCATTGAAAAAGGTTTGGCCTAGGAATGGGCACTCTATTATCAATGAAGAGAAATTCAAATTACGGATAAGTGATAAAAAAAGGTTACGTGATTTTGGCACGTGACAACCCCCCCACTCCTTGGAGTAGGAGAGTATCTACCGTGAAGATAACCGACGATAATTAATAACGCTGAGCTACCAATAACCTATAGAAACAAGAATCAAGCTGATTATCAGAATCAAATAGAATATCCAAATTCACACAAAATTCCAACCAAAACAAAAAAAAAGTCATATTCTAAACCTAAGTAAACGAAATAAATATAACGTAAACGTAAGATAAGATAAACGGACTAATAAAGGTAATCAATACTTAATCACGAATATGAAAGATAGTCGAAATAGGTAAATTAAATCAAGGAATGAATAAGTCAAACTTAGCATAACATTCAGTAGTCTCAGAAGCGAACAAATTTTATTCCCACTTGTTGATATGAGCAGACATCAAGTTTTCCCCCAAGCAATCTGCCCATACCCAACAAATTGTCCACTCTACAGGACAGAACGTAAGATAAGACAAGATAGATAAAACAACGTAATTCAAGAATTATTCTGAACAAAGGGAGTTATCAATCGACAAACTCCTACCCTCCTTCACATCGATGGATGAATGTGACAAGGTAAGACAAGAGTAAGCAACTAATCCCTCTAGTAAAAGACAAGGATAATAATATTCAGTATAAGCTATAAGACCATGAAGATCACATCTTCTTCGAACACGTCGAAGTGGTTGATTTCACCCCTTGCACGTGAAAAATGTATTTTTGTATTTTTCACCTACCCAGAAAAAAGTTACAGGCTAAAAAGAAATCAAGTGTTTTTTCATTAGTAGCTATAAGTGCATGTAGATCCCATTTTCTCCGGACCCGTCGAAGGGGTATATTTCACCACGTGCACGTGAAAAATGTTTTTGCATTTTTCACCTAGTTAGAAATAAAGTTACAGGCTTAAAATTAACCAAAGGTGTTCCTTTCATTAGTAGCTATGTAATGTATATCCCAGCTTCTTCGGAGCCGTTCGGAGGGTTGATTTCACATCTTGAACGTCAAAAATAGGATATTTTGCATTTTTCACCTTGGCCAGAAAAAAGTTACAGGCTAAACATGAATCAAAAATGTTCCTTTCATCATTAGCTATAAGGCCTTAACCGCATTCAACGTTCAAGGAGTGAAGTCAACCCTTTCGACGTATGTGAAAAGTGCAATAAACGTATTTTTCACGTTCAATGGGTGAAATTAACCCCTTCGACGGGTCCGAAGAAGATGGGATCTATGTGGCATTATATCTACTGACAGGAACATTTCTGATTCATTTTTAGCACGTAACTTTTTTCTGTCTAGGTGAAAAATGCAAATAACCGCAATTTTTGGCCTTATAGCTACTAATGAAAGGAACATTTCTGATTCATTTTTAGCTGTTACTTTTTTCTGGGTAGGTGAAAAATGCGCAAAGGCGTATTTTTGACGCTCAAGAGATGAAATCAACCCCTTCGACCGATTCGAAGCAGATAGGACCTACATGGCCTTATAGCGACTGATGGAAGGAACACCTTGGATTAATGTTTAGCCTGCAACTTTATTTCTGGCACATTTTTAACGTTCAATGGGTGTAGTCAGCCCCTTCGACGGGTCCCAACAGCTACTAGTTAAACACTATTCATTTATTTTTAGCCTGTTTCTAATTAGGTGGGCGATATAAAAAGATGCCTATGTTCTGAGGGTGTCAACTACCCGTACGTCATGTAGAAAAAATAGCAATGATCAATGATGAACAATTATTTGTCTTCTACGCCTACATATAAACGAAGAGCTTCATTCATTTTTATTATTCATCAATGGTGTTAGCTTTTTGTAGAAGCTGCATACGTCTTTCTAAATGTTTTTGCACTAAGGGTGAAACCACTCTTAGGCTTGTTGCCAAAATTAGCTAGAAATACGATACAATTATTAAAAAGTCAGTAGTTGCTGCTAACTTCACACCAGTTTCCCCATGAGGGGCTTTTGTGTCTGACGACTGTTTTTGACGAAAAGTTGAAGCTGAAGTCAGTGAAGTTTAACATTAAAAATTGTATATGTAGTATATTAGGGGGACTAGTCAGCATCATACATCAAAATTTGCAATCATTGGGAAATTCTGTTGATCTTATGGATATGTTAAATAACTACCAGGAATGTCAAATTGTATGTTTAACAAACCATTGGAAAACGAGTCAGCAACTACCCTACTTAGTGCTAAAAAATTTCAGTCTGTTATCAGCTTTTTGCAGAGAAGACTTTGGAGGAAGTGCTATTTATGTGAAAAAAGGTGTGCATCTAAGAAGTATAAATGTCATATCAAGTAGCAGAGGAAGCTGTGTCTGAATGTACAGGGAGTGAAAGTAAATAGGGTAAGATAATGGTGCTAGTTGTGTACCGACCTCCGAGCGAATTTTTTTCTAAATTTATTGATAAGTTAGAATGAATATTATATGAGATTTTTTTTTCAAATAGATATGTGTGTATCAGGAGACTTTAACACTGAAATGTTATTAGATAATGAAAACAAAAATAACTTATTACACAGGAGCTCATTTAATTTAGAACTAAAAATAAAAAAATACAGGAATAACGACTACGACTACGACTAGTTGCATAGATATGTTCCCAAAATTTCGAAATTGAAAATGCATCTTCACACTCATATTTTTAATGACACTACTCAGAAAATCAATTTCATTGCAGTCCCAGTTAGAACGGCAAATTACATGTATAAAAGAATTTTTTCAGAAACGTAACAAACAATATTTTCTTGAATGTTTAAAAATGAGGATTGGATTGAGTTGATGGTGATTATAAGGAATTGTATAAAAACACGAAAAAGAACATGACTATTTGTTGCAGAAGGCCAAATCAGAAAGATACGATCAGAATATCAGAAGTTCGGATAATAAAAGTAAATCTATGTAGACGATATGTCATGAAATCACAGGTAAAAACAATCATAAGGATATTCATATCACAGGAGATCCAAGTCTGATACCACAGCAGTACAATGAAGATTTGTTATCAGCAATTCCGCTTTTACTGAAAGAAGTGAAACATGTACCTTTTGACTGCAATTTACAAGAAGACGACCAATCATTATACTTAAGACCAATGACTGTCGATAAAGTGTGTGAACTGTCGAGGTGGATAAAAAATTAATTCAGTTGTGGTATAGATGAAGTTCCAACAACAATAGTAAAACCTTCTACTCCAGTTTTAAAACATGTTTTGTGCTTACTTATTAATAATGCTTTTAAACAAGGAACATCCTTTCCAATCCTTCAAAAAGGAAACCCAGAACAATTAAAAAATTATCGGCCAATCAGTAAAAAGATTAGTAGAATTTATGAATGACTGTTATTTATTTAAGACACATAAGCATGGATACCTACATGGGAGATCAACAGATACTGGCATATTTCAATTTGTTCAAACAGTATTTAAGCAATTAGAGGAGGGAAACTTAGCAGTTGAATTCTATCTCCACTTGTCCAAAGCTTATGATTGCATTGACAGATACAAATGGTAACATCAAGGTATCTAAATGATTCCGAGTATGAAAAAATTGTAAGCGACTAAATTTCAATGAAACTTGTAGGGGAGTGTTTATATCTAAAAAAAAAAAAACATTACTATATATGCTATCTATGTGTATTAGGGTGTCCCTTATTTTTTAAAGTTTTCATTTTCTAATGCATACCCCCCAGTTTTTTTCGTGTATCCCTCATAAGCTTGGAAATAAAATTTTACCATGTTTGAAGCATTGCAACTCGTTTGCGTTTAAACTTGTTCATATAAGTAGCGCGAACAATGCGGCGCGCGATCGCGGTATTTGTCATTTGTTCTTCAGCCACCGGCCGATCGACACGCATTGTTTTATGTTCTCGAGATGGCTGTCATCAACTAACAGGTGCGAAGCTCCCGTCTAACCGTCAAGTACTGGCAGTTCTTTTTTTAACATTCGCGAAGTTAAATTGACTGTAAAAGGAAGCGCGAATCTTCGAGGGTGGCCAGAATACCCATCAGAGCAATTCCTAACTGTGTGAAGAAACTGACTGACCTTTACCAAGCTTGAAGGGAGTTGCAGAACAATTCCAAAAAACATCAAGATGTTTATAGAAAGCGTGAGGAAGAATTTTCAAATAACTTGGACAATTGATTCGATATTGCTCACGCCTATGCCTTGGAACAAATAAAAATTAAGGAAGATAGAATCTTTTTACAAAAACAAAGAGAGCCAGGACTTCCAGGTTGCTTAACCCTTTCGGTACGCCTTGTCACTGAACATTTTTATTCCTACGGCCTGAGACTTTTACATTGGTCATTGGCCTGCCGTCGGAAATATCCGTCACCTAAGAAAACTACCCACATTTTATGAATTAATATGAGCAAGTTATATTAAAACAATTATTTTATTAGATAAAGTTACAGAAAACATAAACACATTGAACATTAGAACATTAAACATTAAAAAGTAGCCTCTGTGTGATATATTTTGAAGCAAGGGACCACGCATAATCCAACGTCACATTCTGGGCACATATAGCTGGACTCTTTTCTTTTTGCTTGCTTCTGCTTTGTATGGGAACAAACCCAACATCTTCTGGATCCAACCTTAGTACTGCCTGGTTTTCGTGGAACTGACACCGGAAAGTGTCTATTCTGAAGCCTGGCATTGCCCAAATCGCAATGTATAGATTTTACTATGCCATACCTGCAAAAAAAAGCATTTAGCAAATAGGATCGAAAACTACAAAGAAATCTTTACCTTTCTATAAGTTGAGCAATAACCGCTAGATGAAAATTGGCGAATGAAGTCTTCTTAGTATGTCTTGTGGAAAACATTGCATGTGCGTTTAGCAATGTTATGTTAATCGAATGGAGAAATAACTTCTTATACCATTTCAGACATTTTCGAGTGCAATCTACGCTACTCAGCATCATATCTGATCTGTCGACAGCCCCCATTTGACGGTTGTATTCCAGAACACATAACGGCTTTATTACATTTTCATATGTAGATCGATTTATTTTCGGCATAGTAACCATTCTATTTTCATGCATACTGGTCAGCATCACAACATCCCGCCGATCTTTCCATTTTATTGCCAATAAATTTTTACTACTTCTCCAGTCACTATCTCCTTGTTTTAATTTTTTATCAAATACCTACTGGCATATGTTTCCTATTTTGCCTTACAGTTCCACAGAAGTTTGTTTTATGTTGTAACAAAAAAGTTGAAAGTGTAGGGCTGGTGTAAAAATTATCCGTATAAAGAGAATGTCCCTTGTTGAGGTATGGCTCTAAAAGTTTTGCAACAACGGTCCCTATAGTACCAAGATTATTCTTGTCTTCTGCTTTTATATTAGTGTCTTTTCCACAATATATTATAAAGTCTAAGACAATTCCTGTTTCGCAATCACACAACACGTAGAGTTTAATTCCAAAACGATGTTTCTTGGTCTTGATATACTGTTTAAAACTGAGTCTTCCTTTAAAAAGAATCATACTCTCATCTATAACCAAATTTTGAAATGGATAGAATTGAGACTGGAAATTTTCTTTCAATATATTTAGCACGTTCTCAACTTTGAACAATCTATTACCAGGTGGAGCGATTTCATTATTGGAGAAATGCAAATATCTTTGTAATTGAAAATACCTGTCCCTTGACATATGTTTGCTAAATGCAGGTGAAAGCAGTAAGTGGTTTTGGGACCAATATTCCTTCAAGTTCACTTTTTTATTGCGAGGCATAAGCAACGTCAAATCCAGAAAAACGTAAAATTCGGAACGTTCTAAATGCTTCCAGTTTTTTGCATTTTGTTGGCGTGCATAATTATTTGTTTCATCCAAAATAACATCCACTATGTTTTCTGTGAACAAACTAAGAAAATAGTCGACTTCCTTTGAGTTTTCGTCGAGGTTTTGGTCTTTTACACCGCTATTGGTCGTGTCAAATTCGTGTATTTTCGGTAGAAACTCATTTTTTGTCCAAATTATTTCCAGAACTGTTTGGTGAGTAATATTATCTTCAACGTTTCCTACCTCTTCCTGCTGATTTTCTTGTTCATTTTCCGGTTCCAATTCATCCAGATCGCTCTCAGAGTCCTCAGAAGATGGACAATATTCGCTTCCGCTATCGAGAAAGGGGTCTTCTTCACTAACGTCAGACAAGTAAATATCTTCATCTACCAGACTTAAAATACTATTGACTTCCTCCTCAGTTAAACCACAATATCCGCTACAATCTACTTTACGCCTTTTCGGCCGCTTAGTGCCCTGAGACGAACTGGCCTCCTCGTTTGACATGATCGAACGAACTGACGCTTCTGAAGCTTACGGTACATGGCATGCTACCATGCTCGACTGCCGTCGGATATTTCCGACATTGACGGGTTATTCCGACAGCAGGCCATCCACAATGCGTTATACGTCGGATAAAGTCGTCGGCAGTCTCTCGGTGAATGTAAGTTTTCAAAAGAGTCGGAAATAAACGGCACAAGTGTCATTATACAAAATAACCTTGAACGGATATATCCGTCACCAGGCCGCAGGGCCATATTGCTTCCTGTCGGATATATCCGGCAACCGTACCGAAAGGGTTAATGGGTGTAGACAAAAAGTTAGCTGAAAAGGAAGAGAAGGCTAGTCAGAGAAAGCTAGAAGAAAATGAAAGGCTCGAACGAATGTGCTTGAAGGCTGCATCATCATCGCTCACTATACAAGTACATCATACATCCAGCCATCATATTTACGAATTAGTTTTGAAAAGTTTATTATATATTATATTATTTAAAAAATTAAAGATAACTGGAAAAACATTGATCCTGAAGCAATCGATGTAAACCTCGACTTCATTCAACAAAACTTGAGTATCACCAAAATTTAAGAATTGTTAACATTCTATAACCATGAGCTTCAAAAATCCATAGTACGCGAAGACTATCGGGAACTGATTGAACTATCATTTTCTTGGGAGGAGAAAACGAGAAAAAGCTGAAAATCAAACCCCCTGGAGCAATGCATCAAGCGAGGTGGATGGTGAGAGACATTTACCCACTGAGGATGTGTTTACTACAATCTCAGATTAATATGTGCTCCAGAGAGAAAAAATCACTTCAAGATGTTTGTTTATTCATTGCCGCTGTTTATGTAAATCCGAGTCTTCAATGCAGTTTGGCGATAAAGGCTGCAAATCAAGATCTATGCTTTTTAAAAACGTTAAAAGAATATGAATGTATTGACCAAACTATTTCTAAAGCAGCTCTGAGCAAGTTTAGCCAACATCTTTGGTATTTATCAGAGCAAATCATTATTCTGGCACTTTTTGATGAAGAAGTTGATGAACAGACCAAGAAAAACATGGTTTTGAACCTTCAAAGAGAGAGTTTGTACTTACACACAGGAAACTGTATCCTGACTGTAAAAAAGAGGCCCTAAAAAAAAGCTATCCTGAATGCTGATCACTTTTATCTATTTTAATAAATAAATATTACTATGTGAGACTTGTTTTTAATAATTGTTTCCAAAAATAATTATAATTCTCCAGATTGAGCTACATAACAAAAACAGTTGATAAACAGTTATTTTCGAAATTTTCAAGGTAAACTCGGCACGGGTTAATATTGCCGCAGGTAAATAAAATTTTATTTTTGACTATGTTTAAGAGTTTCGAAAAAACTTGGAGCGTATGCGTGTGAATATCTCAAAAAATTTTTTCGCCTATATAAGGGACACCCTAATGTGCATGAATGATATATTTTAAAAAAAATGTATTTTAGCTTGAGGTGCAAACTGCTTACGATACTTGAACAGTCAATGTTAATTATCCAATACATAATCTTTCACGGAAAAAAGCTATATTTACATGTGTTTAAAATTTTTCAGTAATCAACCAAATGAAATTAAAAACAATCAGTTTACATAAATTTAAAAACATTATTAAGCAGTTTCTAATTCAGTCAGAGCCTTATACCATAGAAGAGTTGTACATGAGCTGCAATAATTTCAGATTGTAGCTGTTTTATGATATATAACCAAATAACAAACAAAGGTCTGAGGTAAACTATTATAGTCAAGGCAATAGTAAGACAACATTTCATCTTGTAGTGGCTATACAAGTTCTGTAATGGCATTGTTCAATTTGAAATATAGATTATTATTATTATTATTATAATGTTTTCCCCATCAGTAGAATCGCATAGACATTTACAACCTCCTGTACATTGATAATGGGATATTAATGATAACTACATATTATGTTAATATATGTTTTTTGATATTGTATGATGTACTTTCTGCTCTAGAAACATTGCCATTGATTTCTGAATCACCCTATTTCTTAAATTTGTGAATTTTTGAAAACCATGGGTAGTGTGATTTTTTATATTTGTGCACATCCACATCTGCATATTTTCATTTCATTAACCCTTAATAGCTACTCTTCCAAGACAATCACTTTTGAACTACCCAAGGGTCAATAAGATAAAGATAAAAAAAATAAAATTAAAAGAAAAACTAGATCAAAATAATTTTATTGACGAAAGTAAACAAACATTCATATTGTAATATAACAAAGTGTTGAAAAAGCAACTCAAAAACAATTTGGGCATATGTTTTTGGCACAATTACGACATACTGGATTTTTATAACTGTCACAGAAGGTACTAGTTTTTTGGTCCTTTTTAGATGGGCAAGTAAAACACCGCTTTCTTTTGGAAGGAGGAATGCGTTCAGTAGACTGTGCTTCAACATCAAGAGAAATTCCCAGTATATTCGCCATCAAACTTCTGAGTTTACGGGGAATCTTGTTATTGTACATACGAACCATAATATTTCGTTGACATAAACTACGAGTTAAATTAAACAAGAAATACCTTCTTGTTGTTTCTTCTCCATTTTTAGAAAATTGAAATAATACTCTAGAATTGATTCCTGCAACATTTAGCATCATGTGAATTAATGCCATGGGCCAACGGCGAGTTTTCCTGGAAGTTGAATAATTGGAACATTTTTGATCGAGGGCATCAACTCCGGCTTTTGTGTCGTTGTAAAACAAAATGATTTCCGTTTTTTTTTGTTTCATTATCAACAGATGAATCATTATGCATACTGGAAATCAAAACCACTGACTTGTTTTTCTTCGGTACATATTAAACGAGAGTTTTTCCAGTAGTAAAGCCAAACTCTTGACAATTCTTTTCGCAATCTAGATGGCAAAAATTCTTTAGGAATACACCTTTTATTTTTTTTCAGAGTGCCCACGTAGGTTAAATTTACTTTACTTAACTCATCTACCAACTCTACAGAAGAATACCAATTGTCACCTGTGATATTTCTATTAATTCTAATTACAGGTTCCACCAAGCGAAGAACAACTTGTGTTGGTTGAGATAATTTGCTTTTACTTTTCTCAGGCGATTTTCCCGCATAAATTTCGGCATTTAGCACATAATGGGTTTTTGAGTCTGCAAGAACTTGTACTTTAAGACCGTATTTAGCGGGCTTGCTTGGAATAAAAATCTTAAAACTGCAGCGTCCGCGAAACGGTTCCAACATCTCATCTACAGACAAGTATTCCCCGGGTCAGTAGTTTCCTTTACAGTTTTGAATAAATTCTTCAAAAAGATTTCCTAAAGCGGCTAGTTTGGTATTTTTCATTCTTTCTTTTCGTGTTAGTTCGTCGTCAAATCGAAGGCAGCATAAGAGAAAGGAGAACCTAGCAAGTGACATAGTGCATCTAAATATGTCACGTCCCGTTCCATCAGTAGCCCAAAGGGACCTTAAATCTTCATGGGCTGACTTGTATAACCCAAGGAAGTATAGAAGACCAACAAATGCCTCAATTTCTGTTTTGCCACCAATAAATGAAGGTCGAAACTCCGACCTGCTATTTCTCTTCTTCTTGAACTTTCCATAATGACTTTGAACTGATCTGATTTTTGTATTAGTATGAGTTATAATTTGTCCAAATATTTCATCTGTCATAAGCAACTTCCAGGCTTGTAAGGCAGATTGAGGTTTGTGTTGGGCTGCATTTCCTTTCAAACTGGACAAAACTTTATGATGTTCTTGGCAAGAGTCTTTCCTCTTACTGGAGCAGTAGTAGACCATTTTATTCTATCTTTTCCATACAAAGCTTTTGGAACTTCCTTATTTCTGTTTAAATTCACATCTTCATCAATGGCACTAGCTGAATGTTCTTCGTCTTCATTTTGTTCGTCGGAAGGCTGCCATTCCTGCTCACTGTCTGTATCGTGGGTACTTAGTTCCTCTTCGTCTTCCTCTTCTTGATCGCTCTGGTCCCCAAACGTAAGAAGTTTTCCGTATGCATCACGTTTATCCTCCTTTTCAATAGTATTTTCATTGTATTCGCTGGTGGAAGATGACGATGATGCAGTATTATTCACGTCGAAATCCTCCCAGAACTCGTCAGACTCAATAATTTGTTCAAACTCTCTATCAGTAAGTCTTTATCCATTAGAACCTGAAAACATCAAAAAAAATACTTCATAAAATAAAAAAACTAAAAATGGTGGTTAAAACTTACCTTTTCATATAAAAAATACTACCAATAGTTCATAGAATATTCAAGTAATTCGGAACAAAATAATAACTTTTATACTATCCACGGGTCATTTTGACCCAGCGGCTGCCATTACAGTCGAATGAACTACGTCACTAGATTAAAACTACGATGCACATTTACCTCGACAGCAGCTGAATGAATACTGAACCACCGCCAGCTGTTCGCGTTTAATATAAAGATACTCGATGGGTCATTTTGACCCGTGGGTAGCTATTAAGGGTTAATAGTTTTTGCTAATAATGCAACTACCTAAAAGCAATATGGATACGGCTATAATTACCTAACTTTGGTCAATATTCTTTTGTAAAAATTTAACATAATTAGTATATGAATGGTTATCAATAGGCAGTTATCAAGCAAACCTGGTCAAAGATTGAAATGCTATCTGAAGCTAGCTTAACGCTTAACCCGCGATGTTGGTCTGAGAGACCGCCACAATTTTTTTACTCAGCTGTATTTTCTATAAATAATATAACTGAAACTCCCGCGTTCGTCTAACTTCAAATTAGGTTCATCTTAACTCGAAACACGTGAAATAGTACTCCCCACCCTTTAACCTTGGAAATCGCGGCGCCTAGTTCACATCTCTTCAGACCGACTCTCGCGGTTAACGCGTACATCGCATAGGAGTCCCTGTGACCGACAGTCGCGAATAACCTGAGTTTGTTTTTGATATTCCCGTAAAAAACTGGATTTGAAGTGAAGTAAAGGTAAGAAACTATTTTCATGTTTTGTGTATACATAGCTATACCATTAATATTGTTTCAGAAAAAAATATGAATTCAAGTAAGCCAAGTACTTCAAAAATTAGATATGACGATCCCAATTTCGAAAAAATTGTAATGCAGTGGTTTGAAGAAGAAGAAGAAACATTATCACATGATGAAGACAATTCTGAAGATGATGCTGAATATCTACAAGAAGAGGAAATATATACGTCAGGAAGTGAAAATTCGTCATCGTCTGAGGACGAAATTAGACCTGCTATCGAATCACAACGAGGTAAAAATGGATACGTTTGGAATTCCAAGTTTCCAAATATTGCTGTACGGACTCCACGCCGTAACATAATTATGAAGATACCTATCTTGGGACAATCTGCTAGAGCATTAGGAAACAATCCAGATATTTTACAAGTTTGGAAATTATTAATTGGCGATGACATGATAAATGAAGTCGTACGCTGGACCAACAGAAAATTGTCAGAAATTAGATCCAAACATAAAAACGAGAAATCTCCGGATTATAAAGACATAGATTCAATAGAAATGTCAGCATTTTTGGGTCTTTTACTGCTTTTTTCTATTTTTCGATCGGCGCATGAACATTTGCTTTCACTCTTTTCAACAGGTACAACAGATCGTTATATATTTAGAGCAACAATGTCAGCCAAAAGTTTTGAAAAGATTCTCATTAGTCTTCGATTTGACGATCCAGATACGAGGGAAGAGAGAAAAGTAACCGATGGGCCCTCGGCAGCCATTTCATTTTTCTTTGGGAAATTCATTAAGAACTGCCAAAACGCATATAATCCTGGAGCGAATTTGTGTGTGGACGAAATGCTAATTTCTTTTAGAGTCAAATGCTCATTCAAAATGTATATGCCTAATAAACCGTGCAAATATGGAATAAAAGTGATGTGCCTTACTGATGCAAGAACATCTTACTTTTATAATGGTTACATCTACGCTGGTAAGAACAGTGATGGACAAACACTAACTGACTTAGAACAAAGACTTCTGAAGCCAACTCAAACCGTTATTAGACTCAAGTCAACCACTTCAGAAATCTAACCGAAATATTACAGCAGATAATTATTTTTCCTCGATAGAGTTAGTCCAGCAACTGAGCAATCGTGGATTCACGTACGTAGGGACTCTGAAAAAAAAATAAGAGAGAGATACCACCAAATTTTTTACCGGATAAAAAAAGGCAAATAGGTTCTACTTTATATGGCTTCTCTGATCAAGATAACATCACGCTTATTTCTCATGTACCAAAAAAATAAATCTGTGCTACTTGTGTCATCAATGCACTATACTAAGTCAACTGACCAAGAAACTGGTTTACCGGAGATTATTGCGTTTTACAACTCGACAAAAGGAGGAGTTGACTCCTTGGACATGAAATGTGCAAATTACACATCAGGCCGGCGAACTCGCAGATGGCATTTAGCAATTTTTTACAGGATTTTTGACATATCATCAAGTAATTCATTTATTTTGTACAATTGTTTCGAAAATAGAACTGCTATCAATAGATTTGAATTTATAAAAGATTTAGGTTTGAAGTTGATCATGCCACATATTCAGAGAAGAAGCGAAAATCCTAATTTGGATAGAGAGCTAAAGTCTCTCATCACTTCAATACTTGGAAAGCAAAAAGAATCTGACACACAGGATAATTCAAGTGATTGCCTTGAAAAAAGAACAACTTGTCGTTTATGCCCATATCATTTAAAAAGAAAAACTAAATACATGTGCCTCATTTGCAAGAAACCTATTTGCTTAGAATGTTCTAAAAAATGCTGCAAAAACTGCATCACTGGAAATTTTCCAAAATAATATCTAACTTAGTTTTTTAATCCATGTTTTTTTGTGTTTTAAGAATGTTCTAAAAATTGTTGTAAAAACCTCATTACTATAAATGGTTCAATGTGTTAACTTTTTTTAGATACATAATTATATTTTCAGTGTTTTTATTTGTGCTTTTTTAGGATTAGATACATACTTTCAAAAATAAATTTGTATATCATTAACTTGTAACCTTTTTTTCAATCTAAAACAATATGGAAGTGGGAATAGCCAACAAACTTGAAATTTTGCCTAAGCGGTAGCGTGATTCTGCTGAACCTCGCTGGTTAAGGGTTAATGGATTTTCCTCGATATACCATGAGCAAAACGTTGGCACTTTCAGAACCCTCTTAACGCACTATTTGCCGCATTTATTCAACAACTAAAGATGCTGTTACACTTAACCACGTATTTAGGTATTGCAGGTTTAAACTAAACTGTAATTTTAAGCAATTACCCTGTACAGCAACTTTCATCATTCTACCCAATCTGGTAAATAACTGGCTTCTCTGGGCATCCTTTTCCCCTTTGATATGCCTGATATTTTGCCATTTTGAATGACCAGCGTATCTTTTTATCAAATATTCACTAAAATGGTTTCTTTCAAAATCCTTAAAAAACCTAGATGGTATTTTCCACATTTTATTAGACGATTTTGGTTTAAAGCTTTTAATCACAAAATATACACTGAAAGAATGCTAACTCAGTGTAATTCAACCAGCAACACGAATGTCGCCATGTTTTCGTGGTGATAGAACAAATATGACACAGAAAGAACGCCTATATGACTTATGCCGCCATGCTTCTTACAATGACATACGGCGGTGCTATCGTGGTTGTCTACGTACTCTCTCACCACATCTGTCACTCATTGTCATCTTTAGTTTGTTGTTTTGAATGGTTTTCCTAATAACAAAAATTAACTTTGCATTAGGAAAAACAATTCAAACACCTCACGTGTATTTGTGATTGGGTTCGTTCAAGAGTGATAAATTAAACAATATAATTGGGAAAATAACTTGATTCTGGTAGAAAACGTAATGTGGTACACAATATAGTGGAATGAATAATCAGAAACCACCATGGGAGGTTCGTGAATAATAATTCCAATATACGATCGTAAGGAAACTACTAAAAAGCCATGATACCACACTCAATAAAAATACTGTGAAATCTGTATGTAAAGAGTATTTCGTTAATTTTTATGTTTAATATACTAGAACAGGGCTGTCCAACATACATCACATGTATAAATTACTCTTAAATACCGAATATGCACAATTCTTACATTAACGATAAAATACAATAATAACACAAGATTTTATAATGCGGCGCTCCAAACTGCATTTTTTTTTTTAAGTGGCCGTCGGGCCACATTGAGTTGGACAGCCCTGTACTAGAAGATTGTCAGTTTGATGCATTTGTTAATGATATTTTTGAGGACATCATGAAAATTGCAAGGCTGAAAATTTTCAAGCAGTTGTGTCAGACCTGTTTTGAAGGAGGCTTGAACATTAGGAAAATGGGCAAACTTATCCAAAAAACTATAAAGTTTTACATGAATAACATTTAGTAGATGACTTAGTCTGTCATTTGCGTGTGTCAGCCTCTGCTTGTTGTCCTGTTCCTTGAAATGAACATACAACTGTAATGGGGTCAACTCATCAAAGTGCTTCTTAACATGTAGGACATTGGGGGATCTTAACATCACTTTGTGTTGCGGTGAATTTGATACATTTTAGATTTCCTTTCTGTTAATTGACTTTTACTTACTTCTAATTGTGTAAGGCATGAACTCGAAGTGTCTGACTGCAATGTATATTTATCTTGATAATGAATCTGTACCAAGGTCTCTACCACAAAATCTGGCTTAGAATAGCAGTGATCGTGTTCAATTGTACTTACATCTGTCAAGTCTTTGGTACCTCTTTTGGCAGGCAATTTACATGGCTTGCTGCCGAAGTTGAAGGAGAACCAACAGAGCATTCTTTCAATGAAACTTGAATATCCGAATGACTAATGGGTTGACTTAGAATTTGACCATGAACATCTTTTGGAACTGCAAGACAGTTCAAACGTGAATAGGGATCCTGAAGGGAAACATGATGAGACAGTATGAACAGGCCTTCGCAAACATAGTTATCAGATTTTGTACTGGAAGCTATTCCACAGGCATTGTATCATAATTGCCTTTGACTGGATTTTTTGAGAATCGATGAAATTTCTTGGATGGGGGATATGAATGACTTAACATTCAATATATATTTATTTTGGCAATAAGGATATAGGCACTGTCGTAGATGACTTAGTCTGTCATTTGCGTATGTCAGCCTCTGCTTGTTGTTCTGTTCCTTGAAATGAACATACAACTGTAATGGGGTCAACTCATCAGAGAACAGTGCTTCCCGACATGTAGGGCATTGGGGGATGTTAACATCACTTTGTGTTGCGGTGAATTTGATACATTTTAGATTCCCTTTCTGTTAATTGACTTTTAGTTACTTCTAATTGTGTAAGGCATGAACTCGAAGTGTCTGACAGAAATGTATATTTATCTTGATAATGAGTCTGTACCACAAAATCTGGCTTAAATAGCAGTGATCGTGTTCAATTGTACTTACATCTGTCAAGTCTTTGGTACTTTTTTTGGCAGGCAATTTACATGTCTTGCTGCAGAAGTTGAAGGAGAATCACAAATGCTTGCTGAGAAACCAACAGAGCATTCCTTCAATGAAACTGCAATATCAGAATGACTAATGGGTTGACTTAGAATTAGACCATCAACATCTTTTGGAACTGCAAGACAGTTCAAACGTGAATAGGGATCCTGAAGGGAAACATGATCAGACAGTATGAACTGGCCTTCGCAAACATAAATCAAATCCAAGCGAATAACCAAAATTTCTGTGTTATGTGCCGCGGTTATAATATGGTTCAAGATGACACACGGGTTGATGACGTCAGTTACACGAATCGCTTGAACGCGTTGGTTTTAACCGCGGTTTTGTTGCAAGTTGTTTATTTTAGAAAAGCGCGTATATAATCTCTGATTATTTTTATTATCACTTAATAATCGGTGCTTTTTCGTCTACAACTGTATATGGAAAGTTTAAATAAGAAACCTTTCATAATATTCATTAGAGAAATGATTTTTTCAGATTTTTTTTTAATGATGGAACCATGGCTTTGTAGCTATGATAACTTTCAATTCTCTAAATTTTTCCGCATGTCGAAGAAAACATTTATTGATTCAGCAGAAATGATGGAAAAAGAAATTAGCAAAACCGTATACAGGTGGATATGATTTAGTGAGTTTATATGGCTATATTTTAATATTCTTGTGGTATATGGCTACACAGGATACTTTGTTAAGCATAGGAACTACATTTAAAGTGTCCCCAACAACCGTAATGAGTATAACTAATAAGGTGCTCCACTTTATGGTAAAACTGAAGTCAGCCTGTATCATTTTTCTCAAAAATGAAGCTGAAGTACAATAACAATATCCAATACCCCGCAAAATTCTAACTTGTCACATTTCAAATAATAACCAGAAATATAAAACTACTCTTGAGTTGGGTAAATACCACAATTTTGCGGTGATAACTATGACATATAACAGCTGATTCGTGACATCACGGATCTTATAACCAAACTGATAACTACACTCGCTTGAAGGGATTGGTAAATACCAACCCAAAATGGTAAATACCATTTCCATTTGGTTATCCGCTTGAATTTGATTATAGTTATCAGATTTTGTACTGGAAGCTAATCCACAGGCATTGTATCATAATTGCCTTTGACTTACATTCAATATGTATTTATTTAGACAATAAGGATATAGGCACTGTCGTGTCCATTTCCTGCTTGTTTTTGCCATAGTAGTATCAAAAAGATTTAAGTGAAGAATAATAAACGCCCTGAGCAACTTCACAATATTATCAGAATCAATGTCATGTAGGTACTCACCTGTATTTTTCTAACCCAGACCAATCTTGAAACATGGGTGACAGAAACTGGAACTGAAAATATTGAAAATAATTTCTTGAAGCACACAATTTATAAAAAATAATGTAGGCACAGACGAACCGAGTGGAGTGAGATGATTTTCTCAGGTTTTTTTTTTCAAGGTGGACATAAACGCATGCTTAATTAAGTGTTTGATGACCTACTGTAAATTCCAATAAATATCAAAAGTAAAACTGCTTTATTTCATTATCACATTTTACCTATATTAATTATTTCGGAGCAGCATTGTTCCAAACAACTCCACACGTCGAATCATTTTTAACGGTAAAGGAAAAATGGCAGCTTGATAGCCGTGAAGTTGATGAAAGACGTTTGAAAGACAAGTGACACTATCAATATTGACAGTCTTACCGGCCGTTTTTTCACCTCGAAGAACGTTGCCAGATTTCTTGTGTTGAGCCTTGTCAGGCCTCAGTTGACCTCATGTGCAGTGCAATTCAACTAACAACACCTTAAACACGAATGTCGCCAAGTTTTTGTGGTGATAGAAAAACATATGACACAGAAAGAACGCCTGCCTACTCAGAACAATTCGACGAATGACATATCCCTCCATGTTTCTTACAATGACATACGGCGGTGCTATTGTGGTTGCCTACTTTCTCACCACATCTGTCACTCATTGTCATCTTTATTTGGTTGTTTTGAATTGTTTTCCTAAAAACAAAAATCAATTTTGCAGTAGGAAAACAATTCAAACACCTCACGTGTATTTGTGATTGGGTTCGTTCAAGAGTGCTAAATTAAACAATATAATTGGGAAAATAACTTGATTCTGGTAGAAAACGTAATGTGGTACACAATATAGTGGAATGAATAATCAGAAACCCCCATGGGAGGTTTGTGAATAATAATTCCAATATACGATCATAAGGAGACTACTAAAAACCCATGATACCACACTCAACAAAAATTCAATAAAAATATTGTGAAATCTGTATTTCGTTAATCAAACATAACATTATACTTCTAAGTAAATATTAATTTGCCAAATTTAGCCTAAATACGAGGGTGGTTCAAATATTATCGAGACAAATGGTCTGACACGTTTATTTATTATCGAAAAAATGTACAAAAATTTACAGCTTTTCTAGGGATGTTCCCTCACTAGTTACGCATTTTTTCCACCTTTCCGGAAGCTTTTTGATGCTGGTATTGAAGAATTCCTTGGGCAACTCGGACAGTGATGTGCACACGAACTCTTATACCTCGTCGTCGGTGTTGAATCTTTGACCTCCGAGGGCTTATGTCAGTGATCCTAACATGTAGTAGTCGCAGGGTGATAAATCCGGACTGTAGGGGGGGTGTTCCAGTACCTCCCACCCCAATTTCGATATTGTATCGAGAGTGAGACGCCCAGCATGAGGGCGCGCGATCTCCTGGAGAAGAATCGCACTTCTTGCTGGAATGCTTCTCCATTTCAAGCGATAAGCGGGTTTCATCTGTGTTTTTAGAAGGTTAGAATAGTATGCAGCATTGAAGGAACGTTGGGTACGCAGGAAGTCGACGTACAGCACGGCGAATGCAGTCTGGTGTGATGCTGGTTCGCTGTCGACGATCATGCGGCTCATTCTCGACGTATCCTTGAACGCAATGGCCCATTTAAACACAGCAGCCCTACTCAGGCACTCAATACAGAACTGATTTCGCAAACGCAGAAAAAATTCCGTGTTTTTAACGCCCTCCCACACTAAGAAAACGAATGACAATACGTTGCGCAACGGCGGTCGGCACTTGATCTTCACTCATGGTCCTTAGCACGCGCGTGAAACATGCGCTTATAACGAAAGCTGTGCCACACTGTTCGTAAGGTACGCAGCTATTATATACTCAAGCCACGACCTTCAAGACATACATGCGCGCCACCTACTGCATTTGTCCCCATCATATCTGAACCGCTCTCGTAGTAATGAAAACAAACATTTATTTTACATAGTACAGGCCATTATATAGTAATTTAATAACATAGAATTCTAAAAAATAAAACACAATTCTATCACAATCTGGTAAAAATGTCCTGGTCAGGTATGACCGAGCCGGGTTTGTGATGGTTCATCCATGGAGGTACATGAAATAATTGAAAAACCAGCAGCAAATATTCGAAAATGATTTACCTGGTGGCATTTAACTTTTTCATTTTCCTTGAATGACCATCAGACGTTTCAAGAGGTCTTTTCAAAAAAATGTTTAATATACTTAAAGATTGTCAGTCTGATGCATTTGTTAATGATATTTTCCAGGACATCATGAACATTGCAAGGCTGAAAATCTTCAAGCAGTTTTGTCAAACTTTTTTAATTTATTTTTTTATATATATCGAAGCAGCCCAGCCGCGCAGGCAGAAGCCTAAATGCCGGAACACCGCGGCTGCTATGATGATCCCAAAGAAATTTTATTAATACGATTTTTGAACTGCCTAAGGTTAATAGAACTGTTAAAAGCTTCCTCTTGTAGATTGTTCCACAATCTCGACACCCTCGGGACAAAGGAGAGGTCGTATCGGCCGGTTCTGGATGTACGAAGTTCGACACGGTTAGGATGGGACGCCAAAGTTAGGCGGGTCTGTCTGGCAGGCACATCGCGCGACGGCATCATGGAAGAGAGCTCTGAGGAGCAAAGCCCGGTGGTGTAACGGTAGAAAAGAGCCAGATCGCCGACAGCCCGCCGGTGCGAAAGAGTCCCGAGACTGTCTGTTAGAGAAGAGTCATCGATCAGTCGGACCGCCCTCCTCTGGACAGTATCGAGCATGGATAATGTACTCGGGGCGGCAGCACCCCAAACGTGCGAGCAATACTCGAGGCTAGGCCTTATCTGGGCCTTATATAGAGTGAGAAGGTCATGCGGAGAAAAGTACTTCTTAGCCCTAAACAAATAGCCTAGATTTTTCCCAGCAGCTGCAGCTATTGACGAGACGTGTTCCTGCCAAGTTAACATCATCGGTGATCTGGACTCCGACCAGCCGAAATGAATGGCTCTTTGGCAGAACTCGACCATCCATCGAAACCGGGTGAGCGCAGGTACGCTTTTTGTTCGTCAAAGTACAGTACTGCGTTTTGGAAGCATTGAACTGTACAAGATTGTTGCGTCCCCAAGCAGTGATAGCCTCCAGGTCTCTTGTCAGAGAGGAAGTCATCGCTAGTCTTCTTTTTCCCAACTCAGCGGCAGAGATCGGCTTGTCACTCTGAATTCCTGCATGTAGAGTGCTGTCATCAGCGAAGCTGTGGATTGGGTAGATCGTTCATGAAAGGAGGTCGTTGATATGTAAGAGAAACAGTGTCAGAGCCAATACCGATCCCTGGGGAACACCCGCGTTGACGTTGTGGGATGAAAAGGAGAACCCGTCAATTACGACGGATATCTTGCGGCCAGAGATTAAGTCAGCCACCCATCTGCAAATCTTTTCTGGGAGGCCATAGGATGGAAGTTTACTTAAGAGGGCAGCGTGCCACAGCTGATCGAACGCTTTCGTGATGTCAAGAGCAACGACATGAGCCTGACCATAAGACTGGATGAGTTTACTCCACAATTGAGTGACGTAAGCTAGGAGGTCCCCTGTGGATCGTTGGTGCCGGAAACCATACTGCCTGTCGCTAATCAAGCCGTGACGTTCGAGGTAGTCCAGAAGCTCGCGATTTATGCACCCCTCCATCACCTTACTTAAAACAGAAAGCAGAGCTATAGGCCTGTAGTTGTAAGGGTCGGTCTTAGATCCTTTTTTTGGGATGGGTTGGACATGAGCAAATTTCCAGTTTGCTGGGAAGGTGCCGGATTCATAAGATATCTGGAACAGACGCGAAAGAACTGGAGCAAGCTCCGGTGCACACCTCTTCAGTACAATGGCAGGAATCAAGTCCGGACCAGAAGCTTTGTCGATGTCGAGCGACAAGAGCGCTCGTCTTACGGTCTTATGCCTGAATGTTACCTCCCGCATAGTGTAGGGAACCCTTTGAATTGACGGCACTTGGGCGTTGGGGGGGACGTCCATGGTAGAGTTGGCAGCAAAGATCTTGGCTAGCACTTCCGCATTGGCCTTTGAGTTGAATACAATAGTTCCATCCTGACACGTAAGTGGTGGAAGGCTACTGTGAGACAAGTTCTTTTCAATCTGCTTGGCCAGCGTCCAGAAAGACCGACTGCCACTGCGCTGCGACATTACCCTGTGCCTAACTTTTATATCATGCTGGTTTTTGGCATTGCGAACCGCTGCTTTATATGTGTTTCTGGTCTCAACGTGGGCTTGTCTGTTCTCTACAGTGGGGTTTTGTAAGAAGCTTCTGTGTGCCTTGATCTTCTGCTGGCGAGCAGCGTCACACGATTTGTTAAACCAGCCGTTGGACCCTGGTCTAGGCACTTTCACTGTGTGAGGGATGTATTCCTCCATTCCGACGTGGATAATTTCGGTTATCGAAGAACAGACAGCCGACGTATCCGCGTCGGTGAAACAACATCTTTCCAAGGAAAGCTAGAGAAGAAATCTCTGAGCCCCTCCCAGTCGGCATGTCCGTAATGCCAAGTTTTGCGGCCTGTACGAGTTTCTGCTGCCACAGCGGGTTCTGACCGAAACCTAACCTCCACAACACCGTGGTCTGAGTTACCCAGGGGGGACAGGACAGCAGCGCTGTAAGGGGCAGGATGCGTGGTCAGAAAGAGATCCAGCAGGCTACTGGCGTGTGACGAGACGCGGGGGGAAAAAGTAGGAGTCGTCACCAGCTGAGTCAGCCCTTGGGTAAGAGCGAACGCTTCGACTGCACGACCTGCTGCGTCGGTCTTGTTTGAGCCCAACCAAAGCTCGTTATGGGCATTGAAATCACCGAGAAGAACTACCTCGGAAGCGGGATGATTGATGTTCAGGAAGTCGATCTGGACGGCGAGGTATTCGAGTAGGTCAACCCAGTTATGGTCCGAGGGAGAGCGATAAAGGCAGCAAATAAACTTGGGTGATGTTTTGGAGTTGAGGCGAAGCCACAGAATGTCCTTCCGGTCTGATTCCAAAGAAACATCTCTGGAGCAGGAAAGACTGCTGCGGACAAAAGCCACAACTCCCCCGTTCTTTCTCAGATTGGAGTGCACCTCGTAGTTTGGGAAGTTAAGATGGTTAATCGGTGCAGACTCTGAGATTTTTGTCTCCGCCAAGAAAAGCACGGCGGGACGATTGGATTGCAGGTAGTGATGAACAGCAACAATGTTGCTGTGAATCCCGCAGATGTTCGAAAAACAAATTTTATCTTCGATGTTGTTCCCTCGAGCCCACCCTCCACCCGGACATTCCGAGAGTGGAGGTAGTTTACGTCCGGAGTTCTTGGTGCTCCAGGGATCCATCATCATTAATTTCTTTGTTTTGGAGGATAACCGACTGCATAGCTGGGAGGTGTGAAAACATGCGGACATTTATAAGACACCCTGGGAAAAGCTAGCGTGTGGTACTGCCTCGGTCGGCTGGTCCTTGTCTACCACCTTCTTTTTACGTGTTAGTGATGTTAAATAGACCTAAAGTGGCCCGTTGGCGGACTTGTACCGGCAATCGGTACTGAGATATTCCTTAACGCGTGGACAATCACTTGAATGGGAAGAAGTTGTATACTGGATACAACAACTTCCGGAACAAGCATTTGCCACGGCCCCACTCAGTAGGGACCGGTTTTGAAGGAGGCTTGAACATTAGGCAAATGGGCAAACTTATCCAAAAAACTATACAGTTTTACATGGATAACATCTAGTAGAGATAACTGGGGCCCAATTTCACCAACATTAATATTTGACGGTCGCTTGGACCAATGGGAAAATACCTTATCGAAATGCAATTTGACAGAAGCTGTCAAAGGTCTATGAATATCAGTGATTTCTATTGAAATGTTGAATAAAGTCGTGAAAAAATGGTTGCCTTATAAGTAAGGGTACATTATAGGTGTAATATTATGTCTTTGTGCTTTAGAATTTGGATAACTTTAATAGAATTTCCAGTTTCACAAAAGACCGTCAGTTATTTAAGTGGGACCAATGTGAATGCGGCAAATAATAGGTCGATTTTCTAGCTATTATATTTGGTAGGATGTTTTCACAGTTTTTTGACGACTGTTCATGCATGGCAATATAGTTTTCTCTGTATATCACGTACAGGGTGTTGTACATAATACGAGCCCCTTCCCACTTCAGTTGGCCCAACTATTGAAATATTAGTTTTTTTCTCATCAAACATAAATAATAAAAATGTAGCAGGCTGTTATATGTTTAAAATATTAACAATGAATATTTTGATAATATATAGCAGAAAACACCAACTTTATCACTCCCTAATCAAATTTGCAGCATAAAAATAACACATGTTGCAATTACAGCATATCAACCTATCATTTCAATGCAAAATAAGTCTATAACGCATAGGTGACTATGAAAAATAAAAGCCATGACAATTGTTTTTATTAATCACAGCTGTCAGAATACGTTTAAAATTGTTTTGGGTAGTTAAGGTTTTCAAAATTGGTAGAGGAAAGGTTATTAGTGATAAAATTCGGTTACTGATAATAAAATTTTTTAATTCTGGGAAATCAAACTCAGAGATTGCAACTTTGTTAGACTTATCACGGTACAGTGTGAGAAGTATTGTTAGAAGATATAACGTAACTGGTTCAGTTAATATTAAGCCACGATTTGTGAAAAAAAGTAATATCACAAATGCCGACCGAAGAGCATTAAGAAGAATAATCGTGAAAAACAGGCGTGCCAATTATTTACAATTAAGTGCTCTGTGGAGTGACGCTGTTGGGAGGAGAATTTCGAGGTCCACAACTCATAGAGAGGCCCACAAACTGGGATTTAGCACTTGCAAGGTAAGTTTTCTTATGAAAAAAGTGAAGTAAAAACCCTAAAGTTGCACAACTTGTTTATAGGCCAAAGAAAAGCCACTATTAACTCCACTGCAAAAGCAAGATCGGCTTAGATGGGCTAAAGAACATAGACAATGGACACCTCAACAATGGTGTGCAATACAATGGAGTGATGAGTCCCGATTCGAAGTTTGTGTTGGTGACAGTCGCAGAAGAGTTATTCACAAAAAAGTGAAGCATTCCATGTTGATTGTCTGAAGAGAAAAGTGAAATTTCCAGCATCCATTATGGTCTGGGGCAGCATGTCATCAAAAGGCGTAGGAAAACTTCATTTTATTGATGGAAATGTGGATACAAACAAATATTTGGCAATTTTAGAAGAACCGCTTTTACCAGTGATAGAAGAATGTTTGACATCCGGCCAAGATTTTGTGTTTCAGCAAGATGTTGCAGCGTGCCATACCTCAAAAAATGCTATAAAATGGATGGAAGAAAATAATGTACCACTTTTGAAATGGGTTTCTAGCAGTCCAGATATGTCACCTATTCAAACTTTGCGGCACGAGATGAAAAAGCTTCTACGACAACATCCTGCTCGAACAATCACCGAACTGAGACAAAAGCTTCAAGAAATATGGGATTGTTTTACACCAAATGTTTGCCAAAACTTGGTTAATACTTTGCCCCAAAGAATTTCAGCCGTAATAAATGATAAAGGTGATGTTGCCCAATGGTAATCTTTCAATTGTTGCTTTGTTAACTTCGCGCATTTATTCGCACATTGTTTATTTGTTCAGATGTTCTATTAGTTATAGGTCTAAGTAATTTCAAATATGTTTTTTGTACGACTAGAGTGTATCTAAAATGTTTTTGAGAAAATAAATTGTTTCAGAAGTAAATAGTTTCGTCATGTTTAGTTTATAAAGGCATATTTTGGTACAAATTTTGAAGTGGGCCAACTGAAGTGGGAAGGGGCTCGTACGTACCTGTAGAAACGTACCGATTGCTGTTATTTTGCAAAAAAAAGGATATAAAACGTATTCCAACTGGTTCATCATCTTTTGTTACATCAAAAACAATTTTTGCCAATTTATGATCAAATTACACCAAATCTAAACAAGCAGCACATTCTGCATTTCTGGGTCCTAAAACATCGATATTGGTACCCGCATCCACCTATTATTCATCGTCTAGATATTATGTCAGAATCAAAAATACCTATTTATGAAAACATATCTCCAAACATTGTTTTATTTTCTTATTTCTATTATTATAACAAGTCTGGGATATCAATTGCTTTTAATTAAAGTGAACTGCACGTCTACAGTATTGCCGAACCGGCAAAAAAACGGAATCGGCAAATAGTGTCGTTGAATTCGATATAAGGTAAATGCCGTCCCAAGATCAGTGGTAGATCAAAGACCTTTTTGTATGCACAAAAATCAAGTCAGGGCAAGTGGGGTAAGGGATGAGGATGTGCGTTCGTAATCATAGGCAACCCAAATCTACCCCTCTCATCTGCTCGACGGCCTGAGTGTGTATGCATATGTATGATTGATATGGGGCATAAAACTATGAAGACTAGATAAAATTAACTTTTAGCTTTATTTTTGGTTTCATCTCTTTTTCGGCAAGTATAGAAATATTCAAATTATTTTGAAAAACCGTAGAGAATGATGTTAATGGTAAATATTCCCTTTTCGGTAAAAATACCGAAAAATCCGGTTCAAGTCCAAGCATAGACAATCTGAAATTTGCAATATGAAATTTATATTCTAAATTCTATGCATATGACATGTAGGGCATTGGGGGATGTTAACATCCCTTTGCGTTGCGGTAAATTTAATACATTTTAGATTCTCTTTCTGTTAATTGACTTTTTGTACCACAATTTCCTTTGACTGGGATTTATTGGGAATCGATAAAACTTCTTGGATATGAATGACTTACATTCAATATGTATTTATTTTGGCATGAAGGATATAGGCACTGTCGTATCCATTTCTTGCTTGTTTTTGCCATAGCAGTATCAAAAGGCTTTGAGTAAAAAATAACAAATGCACTGAGCAACTTTACAATATGATCAAAATCAATGTCATGTAGGTACTCACCTGTATTTTTTTAAGCCACTCCAACCTTGAAACATGAGTGACAGAAACTGGAACTGAAAATCATTTCTTGAAACACACAATTTATAAAAAAATAATGTAGGCACAGAGGAACCTAGTGGACGAGATAATTTAACTCAGGTTTTTTTTCGTAAGGTGGACATAAACGCATGCTTAATTAAGGGTTTGATGACTACTCTAAATTCCAATAAACATCAAAAGTAAAACTGTTCTATTTCATTATCACATCCTACCTATATTAATTGTTTTGAAGCAGCATAGCTCCAAATCACTCCACACTTCGGCATATTTTTGGCGGTAAAAGAAAAATGGCAGCTTGACAGCGGTGAGCGGTGACGTTGAAGAAAGACGTATGAAAGACAAGTGACACTTTCAATATTGATAGTGTTGCCCGCCGTTATTTCACCACGAAAAACGTTGCCAGATTTCCTGTGTTGCGTCTTGTCAGGCCTCAGTTGACCCCACATGCCCTATTGTAGGAACGACTGACGATACGGACCTTACTCACAACTGAAATTAATCAAATTCAAGCGGATAACCAAATGGAAATGGTATTTACCATTTTGGGTTGGTATTTACCAATCCGTTCAAGCGAGTGTAGTTATCAGTTTGGTTATAAGATCCGTGACGTCACGAATCAGCTGTTATATGTCATAGTTATCACCGCAAAATTGTGGTATTTACCCAACTCAAGAGTAGTTTTATATTCCTGGTTATTATTTGAAATGTGACAAGTTAGAATTTTGCCGGGTATTGAATATGGTTATTGTACTTCAGCTTCATTTTTGAGAAAAATGATACAGGCTGACTTCACTTTTACCATAAAGTGGAGCACCTTATTAGTTATACTCATTACGGTTGTTGGAGACACTTTAAATGTAGTTCCTATGCTTAACAAAGTATCCTATGTAGCCATATACCACAAGAATATTAAAATATGGCCATATAAACTCACTAGATGATATCCATCTGTATACGGTTTTGCTAATTTCTTTTTTCATCATTTCTGCTGAATCAATAAATGTTTTCTTTGACATGTGGAAAAGTTTAGAGAATTGAAAGTTATCATAGCTACAAAGCCATGGTTCCATCATTAAAAAAAAATCTGAGAAAAACATTTCTCCCATGAATATTATGAAAGGTTTCTTATTTAAACTTTCCATATACAGTTGTAGACAAAAAAGCACCGATTATTAAGTGATAATAAAAATAATCAGAGATTATATACGCGTTTTTCTAAAATAAACAACTTGCAACAAAACCGCGGTTAAAACCAACGCGTTCAAGCGATTCGTGTAACTGACGTCATCAACCCGTGTGTCATCTTGAACCATATTATAACCGCGGCACATAACACAGAAATTTTGGTTATTCGCTTGGATTTGATTATTGTCTGATTGATCAGAATCAAATCCAAGCGAACAACCAAAATTTCTGTGTTATGTACCGCGGTTATAATATGGTTCAAGATGACACACGGGTTGATGACGTCAGTTACTCGAATCGCTTGAACGCGTTGGTTTTAACCGCAGTTTTGTTGCAGGTTGTTTATTTTAGAAAAGCGGGTATATTATACCTAATTTCTGATTATTTTTATTATCACTTAATAATCAGTGCGTTTACAACAGTGATATGGAAAGTTTAAAAAAGAAAACTTTCATGATATTAATGGGAGAAATGTTTTTTCCTCACAAGATATTGTTCATGTGTTGAATCACTTGAGAAAATCGCTCTTATGTTCACACAAGTTTGTCGTGAATATAAAGGATATGACGCCCAAAATTTTAATGGTGGAACCATGGATTTGTAGCTATGAGAACTTCCAGTTCTTTAAACTTTTCCGTATGTCAAAGAAAACATTTATTGATTTAGCAGAAAAGATAGGAAAAAGCGACGAAAAAAAGATATTAGCAAAGCCATATACAGGTGGTCACTATCCAGTGAGTTGATATGGTCATATTTTAATATTCTTGTGGTATATGGCTACACAGAATACTTTGTTAAGCATAGGAACTAGATTTAAAGTGTCTCCAACAACAGTGATAAGTATAACAAATAAGGTGCTCTACTTCATGCTAAAACTAAAATCAGCCTACATTAAGTTTCCCAAAAATGAAGCTGAAATGAGAGACATTAGTGAAGGTTTCAAGAAGTATCCACGTAAGTAAACGTTTCTGAATACTGCAAACCTACGGTGATACCGCCCCCTGCATTTCACACAATTACTTCCCTATTGTTACTCTATATTTCCCTAGAAACCGGTCAATATTTCCTTGGTGGTTTCCCCCTCATGTAAGGCCTAGTCATTAATGTTTTAGAGACAAATAGGTATTTAGTACAATTACTGTATAGATATTATATTCAAACTTTTTTGGTTGGTCCTAATTGATGCCATCACAACCTGTCCTGTAATAGTATTTATTGGAATATACATATGTATTTAGTTAATAAGTTACATCTGTTTCCACTTTTCAGTTTATTATTATTTTCAGGAGTTATTGGAGCAGTAGATGGTACCCACATATTTGTAAAGGTTGAAAAATGTCAACAAGATAGCTACATAGACCGCTATAGAAGAACATCTATAAATCTCATGGCAATATGTGATTCTAACACTTTATTCACCTATGTGTTTTTAGGATACCCTGGATCTGCTCATGACTCACGGGTATGAGTTAACAAAAATAAGAAAACGCCTCATTTTGAAGTGAATATTTATTACATTGCAATAAAACTTCAAACTAGTATTTAAGAGGAAGTGAAAAAAGCTTTGCACCAGTTAAATTTTGGTATACAACACATTGTAGGAAAACATTAATATTTTTTTATATTTTTATACTTTAATTTCAGGTTTTTGAAAATTCAATTATGTGCAAAAACATTGAGAGACATGGGCCAAACTTCTACTTTTTGGATACTCAGAAATATCACCTAATTGGTGATAGTGCATTTGCATTAAGAACTTGGCTTATTACTCCTTACCAAGGCGACAATGTGACCAGAAAGCAAAAATTTCACAATTACTATCTTAGTTCCGACAGAGTAAAAATTGAACATTGTTTTGGGGCGTATAAGGGTAGGTGGAGAAGGGTGCAATATACAGGGTGACTTTGAAGTTGAGTCATTAATTTTCAGATAATGATTGTAGAAGGAAGATAAACCAGAATATGTGTGTAAAAATAAAAAAAAATTTTTACCTTGTTTTATAAAGTATCCTCCCGACAAGTATTTCAGTGCGGACCTGTATTTGATCGTGAGGTCCCCTGTGAGGTCTTCAAGTCACCTGATTCACGAGCCCGTTGTACTACATTAACAAAGGCACGAGGGGTTGGTTGCACTCGATTGGGAAACCGATCCGCATAAACATGTGCCATTTTTTATTTCGTTTGAGCCACGCAACAGACACTATTCACACGCTAACCGACTGTATGTATAACTGAACTGAATAAAATACTTAATTGCAAAAACGTCGTTCCAAATTCTTTCGCTTTTTTGTTTCCGATGCGATGAACCGGTAAGGCGGATTATATCCGTTGTTGCCAAACACGAGTACATGATATTATTATTGAGACAGGGCGGTACTCAAACTTCCAAAGGGCTATAACTTTGTTACTTTAATTTTACCAGAAAAATGGTAAAGGAAAAAAACATTTCTTTTGATCAGATCTACTCACTGTTAAAATAAATGACTCAACTTCGAAGTCACCCTGTATAAATACCTATAACATTTGCAAAGCAGTGGAGATTGCAACAGCTGCATGTGTTCTACACAATTTTTGCATTTTGCATAAAGACACCTGGAGTAACGATTTTTTTGGAATTGACCTGGACAGAAATATAAATCAGGCTGAACTAGAAGATAGGGGTAACATAGAAGCAAAGCGGAAAAGAAATAGAATTGCAGACACTTTATTCTTATGCAGATATAACATAGAATAATATTATTGTACCATCTTTCAATTCAAATTGAATAAAAAACACAATTATTGGTTTGCATTTTAATTTACTTATCTCTACTTTCACTTTAACTTAATTATTATTCTATACACAGGGTTTGTTAGTTATCACAAAAGGTATATTACCTTTTTTTATGGATGGATTGACTTCTACCTTGAAATAAACTTCTTCCTTGAATAAAACTAAAATATTAGAACAAGAAACTATTTATTACACAATTTAAAAATCTCAAATAAAAACAAAAAGAAATAAATATTAATCGATGATAATCCCAGTCAGTGTCAGAATCGTTTGTATCACTCTTTCTTCTTTTCTTTGTCCCAAAAGCTGCCTCAACAATTTCTAAGAACCTGTCCTTTTGTTGTTCTGTTTTCTTCAAATGTTCTTTCAAAAAACTAAATTCTTCACTTCTTATTTTTCTATCCTTTTCCATTTCTCTTATCAAGTCATCATGCCGAAAAGGTGTTACCTTTCGAGTTTTTTTAAATCGGCTAACTGGTGTTGTTGTTGAGGGACCCAATTGAGTTTCCTCTGAATTTGTATGATCTGGTTGTTGCTGTTCTATTTCATTTTTCACACTTTCTGATGTTTCATCCATTGAATCCTCTAGATTCAGTGGGGTTACCTTATGTTTGCATCCTAAAAATTATATTGGTAAGTACTTCCACCTGTTTTGACTAAGGAATCTAAAGGTACACATTTTTGTTTTTTGATGGTTCATACCAGAATTTTTATAATTACAAACATGACAGAAGAAAAATTGAAATAACAATACTTGTTTAAGATAGTAATGTGAAAGTAAAAGAAGATATTAAACTAACCTAGAATGGAGTGGAGCTCATCAAAAAATGGAGGAATGTCATCAATTCTCTCAGTTCCTGTTGTAGTTTGATGCTTCATGTAAGATCAATAAGTTTTTTGCAAATTCACAAACTTTTGACGACGCCGCTCTCCTCCTTTGTTCCCAAGATGGAAATTATTTTCCTCTAACTTTTTTGCTATGTCATTCCACAATTTAAGTTTTCTGGTTCTTTTGTCGTCAAAGTAAGTACTTTTTTCTTCTCTTAAGGACAACATTAAATGAGTTGCTTCATTATCCATTTCAGAAGGCTTCTTCTTTGTCCAAATCATATCATTAATAGATGGTTGAATGGTCGAGTCATTTTCATTGTGGGGCATAGACCACATAGATTGAAAATCATTCTGTGGTTGATTTTCGGAGTCATTGTGCTCATGCTGAGACCCCAATGGACACATAGATAAAATATATTGCTCTGCAGCAGCAGCATCTAAAATTTCAAGCCAAACCTATTTGAATATAAAAAATATGCCACTCTCATAATTGATAAATCTTAAAGCAAAGTATGAGAGGTATCCAGTTGTGATACAGAGTTTATTATTGAATATGTGCATACCATGTAGAAAAAGTCACATAATATGTAGGAATCTAGAATCAATAGGGTCAGTTTTACCTTGCACCCCACCTCTTTAATATTTAAATAGCCCATAAATATCAGGCTTTTTCTACAAGGTATACAAAATACTATTCCTTGCTTATCCTACTATATAGTTACCATTCAAAAGTAAATTGGCTGTTTCAAGGTCTTTAACGCAGACCTCGTAGTCTACGCCTTCATAGTTTAAAGTTAGATAAAATTGCTCCATATTATTTTCAATTTAATAAGGAACTGCAAAACTGCTATTTTAAACGCGCATATAACCTCACAAGTACGACGAAAATATCCAATACCCGCCAAAATTCTAACTTGTCACATTTCAAATAATAACTAGAAATATAAAACTACTCGGGAGTTGGGTAAATACCACAATTTTGCGGTGATAACTATGACATATAACAGCTGATTCATGACGTCACGGATCTTATAACCAAACTGATAACTACACTCGCTTGAACGGATCGGTAAATACCAATCCAGAATGGTAAATACCGTTTCCATTTGGTTATTCGCTTGAATTTGATTCAGATTTAAATTACCGGCGGGTTTCTTCATGTGCTTTGCAAAAATAACCTCACTTTTTCAGCAAGCCATTTTTGTTGTGCGTAACATAAACATTTCAGTTAAATTGAATAAAGTCCCTATTATGTTATTTCAGACATATGCCTTTTGTTCATAGTTGTGAAGTATAAAAATGTAAGTACCTACCCTAAGCTGTAATATATTTGTAAATACTATAAGATAAACTCCAAATCAAAACTGTTTCTTTTTTCAGGTGATCCCAGTCAGCAGCCAGGTTTCTGGCAGATGCAGAGGAAGATCAGAGATTCAGCAGTTACTCAATTGAGGAATGTAATATTTGAAGATCGTACCTGTTGGAATCTACACACAACTTTTTGAACAGTGGAACACTACGAAAAGTTCAGTCACTGCTGTCAACCCTTGAGGTCCTGAGAATTATCAAAAGTTCGGAGATTACCTGTCATCTGACCAAAGGCACAGCTCTAAAGGATATTTGCAGACCATAACATTTGTAAGTTGTTATATATGACTGAATAACCAGTGATGGTTTGTACTGCTTTTTGTCCAAATTAGTTTCCATACTTCATTTTAAATCAGCTATTCTGAGAGCAGCAAGGTTAATATGCAAAGTTCACTATAATTTCGATGGAATCGAATCCATATGTTGTTATTGAACAGTAACTTGTGTGCCCACAGGGCAGTCTCAGGGGGGACATGGTCTCTTCTGAGAATCCGCTTTGAGTTTAAAATTTGCATATTTAGCATGCTTCTGTGTACAACTTTGAGAATTTTTTAGGATTTGTCCCCCCTGAAAAAATGTCTACCTCTGGTCATCAAAAAATTTTAGGGGTAGGTACAATTTCACAAAAAGTTATGTCGTGATGATGATCAGCACCCCTGAGAAAAATTCCTGTGGGTGTCCATGTCCATGGACAATAATATTATTGTTCTGATAAAAAAACAAATCTGAATTGTAGAAAACATACCCACACAGTTCAATTTTTTCCTAATTTTTGATTTATGCAGGTGCTAACAAATGCTGGGGAATGAAAACATCTGGACCATAATAATGTTAATACTGATTTGTGTGTAGAAAAATATATGTGAGATTTATATAATAAATATATATTTAGGTATTTGCAGTATATATTTTTCTTCTGAACCTTTCAAGGTTAGTGAGTAGATGAGTGATCTTATAGCAGCTTGTGTTATTGACGTGGCTATTTTGATATACAAAAAAGCGCAGATAGCGCAAAATCTTAATAACAGACGCTGTTATAAGATCTCCCATATCCCACCAAATTTCTATATATTTATATATAAAAGTATAGCAATCTCAGATTTATATGTAGACCTGGCAACGCTGCGAGGTGTTAATGCACAATCTGGCAAATGCAAGGTTACGACATTAGATCAAAAGAAAATTTCCATATTCAAAGATTTAGATTTAAAGCTTTAGAAAAGTTAGTATTTGTTGAAGGTCTAAAAATGTACAACAATCTGCCTATTAATGTAAAAACATCTAGTAATGCTAAAATTTTCAAAAAGAGACTTCGGAGAAACTATTTTGGTTTGATGTGACGACCTCTTTGTAAATTTATCATATTTTTGTAAATAATATTTATTATTGTTTGAAGTAGCTTAAAGCTAAATGAATCCTTTCTATTCTATTCTTTAAGACCTAGCTTCATTGTTTGGCGAATACTGAAGAACTGAAATTGGCTGCATCCAAATTTACTGATTTTTATGATGAGGTCTCAGAAACAGAATTACTTTTGGAGATACCAAGACTGCTAAGACACTTAAAAGCTGCTAATGTTACAGTTTCTGATTGGGTATCTCTAGATTTTTTAAAGTTTATTGTAGAATGGGATTTTACAGAATCTCTTCCATATTTTATGATGGCATTAACATAAATCAAATTCAAGCGGATAACCAAATGGAAATGGTATTTACCATTTTGGGTTGGTATTTACCGATCCGTTCAAGCGAGTGTAGTTATCAGTTTGGTTGTAAGATCCGTGACGTCACGAATCAGCTGTTATTATGTCATAGTTATCACCGCAAAATTGTGGTATTTACCCAACACAAGAGTAATTTTATATTTCTGGTTATTATTTGAAATGAGACAAGTTAGAATTTTGCCGGGTATTGGATATTGTTATTGTACTTCAGCTTCATTTTTGAGAAAATTGATACAGGCTGACTTCAGTTTTACCATAAAGTGGAGCACCTTATTAGTTATACTCATTACGGTTGTTGGGGACACTTTAAATGTAGTTCCTAAGCTTAAAAAAGTATCCTGTGTAGCCATATACCACAAGAATATTAAAATATGGCCATATAAACTCACTAGATGATATCCACCTGTATACGGTTTTGCTAATTTCTTTTTTCATCATTTCTTCTGAATCAATAAATGTTTTCTTTGACATGCGGAAAAATTTAGAGAATTGAAAGTTATCATAGCTACAAAGCCATGGTTCCATCATTAAAAAAAATCTGAAAAAAACATTTCTCCCATGAATATTATGAAAGGTTTCTTATTTAAACTTTCCATACACTATTGTAGACGAAAAAGCACCGATTATTAAGTGATAATAAAAATAATCAGAGATTATATACGCGCTTTTCTAAAATAAACAACTTGCAACAAAACCGCGGTTAAAACCAACGCGTTCAAGCGATTCGTGTAACTGACGTCATCAACCCGTGTGTCATCTTGAACCATATTATAACCGCGGCACATAACACAGAAATTTTGGTTATTCGCTTGGATTTGATTATAATTGTTCATATGCACCCTCACAAAATGGCCGCCGACAACCACACAAGTCATCGTGTTGCCATTGAATAGCATGGAATTAAACCTTCAGTGTAGAGATGATCGATATATCGGTACCGGCGACCTTTCCCGGTGACTTGAATGGTCGCCGTTAGTCCCGGCGACCTGATTCTTCATGAAGCAGCGACCCAGATCGCTGTTTGGAAGTATTGGTATCGGTAACCACTGATCGGTAGCTGTTTCGGTCGCGGTCGCTGCCAGGAAGCATATACACATCGCGTTCGCGATCATCGCGCGGGAAGTACAGGGTCGCTACAGCGTAGCCTAACCTATTTTGTTAGTTTTTATTGTTATTGTTGTGTTCCTGTTTCATAGAAAAATGTTTCGTTTAACAAAGCAATGTTTAACATATAAAAGAAGCATTTTTATACTACATTTGTTATGTTTTAAAAGTTTTATTTTGACTGGTAAAATAGTATTTTGTTTTACTTTTTAAGATTCATAGAAAGATATTTTATGTATTTTTATGATTTTATGTGTTTTGTGCTCAATATTGTTAAAAACAAAAACCTTAAATATAGTTTAATTCAAATCTTCAGGAACCTGAACATCTACACCTCGTTAATATCAATGGATAACCGCCGCCAAATACCGAGTAATTTAATCAGTGCCAGGGAGTCGCTGGCTGGTGGCAGCGACCATAGATAAACAGTGACCTAAAGCGCTGCTAAATCTACCGGCGACTTTAAGGTCGCTGTCACCGGTATCCCGGCGACTTGCAAGTCGCTGCTAAGATCATCGCTACTTCAGTGTATATGTTTTGTGCTTTCAGCTATTTACTGTGTATATCCGTGGGGTCAACTGAGGCCTGACAAGGCGCAACACAGGAAATCTGGCAACGTTTTTCGTGGTGATAAAATGGCCGCCAACACTGTCAATAATAATAGTGTCACTTGTCTTGATAGTGTCACTTGCCTTTCATACGTCTTTCTTCAACGTCACCGCTGTCAAGCTGCCATTTTTCCTTTACCACTAATACCCTCTCCACACTCCCGCGCGGATCACGGCGTGAAATCGCGGCGCGAAACCCGAAAAGTGTTCTACAGTTCCACACTCGCAGATGTTCGCGCCTGCTTCACAGTATAGTTCGCGCTTGAGACGAGTATGGACGGTGAAATTGCTACTGCTGCTGCTGGGCTACTTTGCGCTTTGGCAATTTATAATTACGCCGATATAAGTAAAAGAAAAACAATTAAAAAGAAGTGGAGAAAACGAAGATGGTGGATCACCACCATCCACCTAAATAGAAGCAGGTAATTAATATCAAGATAATAATGGTCGCACGCAGCTCAGTGTCTTATATTTACTGCCATCGCAGATACTAAAAAACAAGTATTTCACTTTTAGCTGTATAAAATGACAGTTGTGATGAAGGCGTGAAAAGTGAAATATTCTGCTCATGCTGCACTCACTTATCATGTACTACAAGGGCTGATACTCGATAACTTGACCTCTACCTTATTTTTAGTCTTTGCTTTTTGTTACAGTGCTGTTATGGAGAAGCAAATAGATGAATTAGTTGCTGAACCTTCCGGTGAATTCAAAAAGTTTTCCCGGATGTCGTTAAATGATTTTGAATACTTACTAAATCAAATTTCATCCCAAATTTCAAAACAAGACACCCAATTAAGAAAAGCTATTCCTGCCCAGATACGTCTTGCTATAACATTGCGATACTTAGCCACAGGAGATAGCTATGAAAGCCTTCATTTTTTGTTCAAAATATCACCACAAATAATATCAGAAATTATTCCAGAAGTGTCTAGCCCTATGTCAGGCATTGAAGGATGAAATAAGACTAAGTATAGAAGAAAATATTTTTTTAATGAAAATTTGTTTAAGTATATTGAAAACAAACGTATGTAATACAATAATCTTAAATCTAACACGACTGGTTATATCTAAAAATATGTGAGTACCGAATACCAGTGGCTAATATAAATATAACATATGCATCTGACATCAGATCAAAAATATAAATTGATATCAAGATACGGGCAAATTTAGCCGTACATTCAATGTTTTTCATGTGATTTAAGTCAAGTCGAATGCTGTTTGGATTATATTAATTGCCTGATTAGATTCTGGGTTATCGGTGACTTGGTTCGGAATATGGAGGACAGGATATTCAACATCAGGTGTGCGAATCACCTGGTTGGATTGAATCATAATCTTAGGAGGTGGGGCTGATACTGCTTTTCTATTTTGACAATAAGTTTGTTGAGTCACCTGCTCATAACGATTGGTAGGCTCTGAATACGTAGATGGTGATGTGCCAGGCCTTGATTCATTAAAGTTGTGGGCGATGCTGGGATATGTTGGCGATGGAGTTTGCAGGGAGGGCGTCTCCTCCAATTGGTATCGTAGGTACATGCCGTCAATGTCGTGCATAAACTTTAATCTATTAATTTCAGATAGCTTTCGCAACTTATTTGCCAATAATTTGCCATATAAATCGCAATCATCGCTAAGATGGGTTGATGATTCATTTCTGTTTACCGCGGATTTGAATGTGGCAAGAGCATCTTTAACAATATTTTCAGCATGAATCAGCTCCGAAGGGTTTTGGCGTCGGCGGATTGTCTGATTGCCGTCTCTTTGGGTGTCCATAGACTGACTTTGATTTTCATTCGTCTCTTCAAGTATCTCTTCAGTTGGTTCGGAATTTGCTCCTTGAGTCTCCTCCAACCCGCGTTCCTAAAAAAAAAACATACAATTTCATGAAGGTTATATATATATTGAAGAGTTTCTATCACTTTGTGGTGTCAGACGAAGGTTTTATGTTTTCTTTTTTGCAGATACCGTCTTGTCCGGAAGAATGGCTTTGTATTGAGAAAGGATTTGCAAGGAAGTTTCCTCGAGCAATAGGATCAATAGATGGCAAACATATTGTTCTCGACTGTCCGTTCAATTCTGGCTCTGAATACTATAATTATAAAAGATAAAAGAACCTACAGTATAGTATTATTGGCATTATTTGATAGTCAGTACAACTTCATATTTGCTGACATTGGCTGCCAAGGCAGAATAAGTGACGGTGGAGTTTTCACCAATAGTTTGTTATGGAACAAGATATGCACGAATAGCTTAAATTTACCACCGCCGCATCTTTTGCCCGGTTCAAATATAGTCAACGCCAAACAAAGTGGCGTGCACGTCATCAAGGTGGGTGTGTTGAAAAATTTACATTGTTGACAAACTTTTTGTAAAATAATAAAATTTATTATTTACATATCTAGGTTTATAAGCAATATTAACCTCAAATGAGAACAAAAATAATAGTATAATAAAATTATAGATCTGTACTTGCATAATCATTAAGTATGACAATTATTGATCAGATGACACTATGAAACTACCATATTTAATTGATAGCTTAAAGGTACTGAATAAAAATCCAAATGGGGTCCTCCAAATTTTATGCATGGTATTTATTTTACAGAATTCATACAGAAAAATGCATTCTAAAATTAGGTAAGCTACTGGTGTAAGCTTTTTCTGTACAATAAAGTTAGTCGGAGTTTCTTTCTTCAGCGCTGTCTGAATCTGAATCTTCATCACTCTCAAAGTTGATTATTAAAGGTTCGATGTCTGGTCGATCAAAAATTCGTTCTCTTTCATACCATTTAAAAATTTCTTGCTCAGTATGTCGAACACTATTTTTCCACATGTCTGGGGTAACCGTTTGTAGAGCCTCGTTCCACATATCCAAACAGTCTTTTTCACTGTTACCATCTCTACCAATATGTCTGTTATAGTAACCTTTTGCTATGCCCCAAATTAACTCAATAGGGTTAAATATACAATGGTAAGGAGGCAGACGAAGAACTTTGTGCCCATGTTGTTCCGCCAATTCATCAATCACGTATATTTTAGGTGGTTTGTTTCTAAAAAAGCAGTTATTTTAAGAATAGGAATAAACAAAAGAAATATAAACTGTCGACCAAAATATATATAATTAAGAAGCATTATGTACCGAGCAACAATACTCAATAGCTCTGTTTTAAACATGGTATGTTTTGATTTGTCAACCAGTCTTGGATATTTTTTTTTGTCCATTCATTGTTGGGCACTTTGTTCAATATCATGCTGTGATAAGGGGCGTTATCCAGTATAATCATAGATGGACTCTCCAATTTTTCTAATAACTGATGTTGAAACCATTTCAAAAAATTGTCCTGGTTCATCCATGGTAATCGCTCAATTTTGTTTTCGAAGAAAATATCGCTTCACTACCCTCAATAAACCCATTTTCATTTCCAGCATGTAATATAATGTATCTAAAATATATTAGTTTTAAATTTTATAGTGCAAATTGTGTAAAAGTACATACCTTTTACCATCTGTTTTAATAGCTTTCACGCTTTTTTGGTTTCCATTTTGCCAAGAGCGACCTATGGTCCCATTTTGAAATATCCAAGTTTCATCGAGGAAGACAAACTGGTATAAGGCCTCAACCTTGGCTTGATTGTATTGTCTTAGAAATTCCACCCTTTTCAAAGCTATACTTGGTAGTTCCATGAGCCCTCGTCGCGGATTGTCCTTAAGCCACTTAAATCCAAGATCTCTAAGCAACCGCCTTAAAGAAGTGGCACTACCATCAAATAATGCCCTATCTCTTAATCGAGACCATAAAGTTTGTATCGTAACTTGTTCTTCTGAAACCATGTGTAATATGACATTATAATTTAGTTAACAAATTAATGCAAATTTCTGATAAGTTATTATAATAAGATCTTACTTTTGTGATACATATTATAGATCACTTCTCGAATGGCACTTGTATCCAATGTCGCTGTGTTGGTTACACGTTTAATATAAGTCCGCTTTTTCTTGGGCGATTCTAAATTTGCATCACTTTTCACATCCTCGGAAATACGACTAACTGTCCTTAAACTAATTTTTAAAGCAGCAGCAACACGCTACAAAAAATGAAATAAAATTTCACTATTATTAATATACATTACATATAATTATTAGTAACCTACCTCTTGAACAGCATTTAAAGGCAACAAAGGCCCGTTGTTGTCCCTTTCTTGCTCAAAGTAGTGCATTAACGAGGCCACGAGTTCCTTACACCGACTATTTAACTGTTTGGGCATCTTTATATACCAAAATTGTTTCAAGGTGACAATGTGTCAACGCTGCGAAATCGGTTTAGTGCGTTTACATGTCGATAAGTGATTGGAGCGTTTGCAAAACATTTTATTTCGCATAATGCGTCTAAATTTATCAGAAAGCAACTTATGTGATATTTTAATAACAATGTTTATATGACTATTAACCATAATAAGAGAGTAATGACCATTTTACAATTTATATATCACATTAATATGAAACTGCAATAGAGCAATTGTTTGTGATAGAAACCTAGGCATTAGGTCGGGGAATTTTTATCGTGATGACGTGCACGCCACTTTGTTTGGCGTTGATTATATTGATGTTCCCTACATTTTTTTGGGAGATGGAGCCTTTGCACTTTCAGAACACTTAATGAAGCCCTATCCTGGTCAGCACAACATAGGATCAGAAAAACGTGAATTTAACAAGAGATTATCTTCAGCTCGAGTGGTGGTGGAAAATACTTTTGGTATGATGACTGCCCGATTTAGAGTGTTTAGAAAGCCGATTCCATTACAACCAGAAAAAGCTACCCTTATAACAATGACTTGTATATTACTACATAATTTCTTGAGACGAAGCTCCAATTCTTCGTGTATCTATACACCACCCGGATTTATTGACATTTATGATGATGATTCAGTACTTATATAACCTGGATCATGGAGGAAAGAACAAGAAAAAACTTGTGCTATCCGTAACTTGAGGAACGTAGCTCGGCGATCACCAAAAGATGCCACAGAAATAAGAAACGAATTCACCAAATATCTAAGTAATGTTTAAGTACTTTATTAATCAAACATATAGCTGACTTACCGTGTCAACATTATTTTTACACTTGAGGGTACCTCCCAAAAACTCATCCATAGTTTCATAAGCGAACCAAATAGGCTGATATATATCATCGGCACCAGCTCCCGATTGAATAGACTTTTTGACTTTGTTCTTATAACTCCTATAACTTGACATTAAAGAATCTTTTTTCTTTCTCAATTCATCCACTGGGATTTCCATCACTGAGCTTATCCGCATCCATGCATCATGAGTTTTAAATTCATTCCTATAGTCTTTTATCTTAGTGTCCCACAGTACCGGTTCAGCACGAAAATATTCCAAAAATGATAGTTCCAATTGGTTACTCCAGTTAAAACTCATTTTTCACGACAAATCGAAAATTCGTATCCGTAAAGAAAAACACAACCACTGCCGTCACTCGCTATGAGGCAACTGAACCACCAGCGAATGCGGAGCCTAGTCATGTTCGCGCCTTGCGAACCCTTTGTCGCGGGACGAAAAACCGACAGCAAACGGGAACGACGCGCGAACGCGACGTGAAGCCGCGAATGGGTTCCACACTCATGGGTCGCAGGTCGCAGGTAGTTCGCGGCTTCGCGCGCGATCCGCGCGTGAGTCTGGAGAGGGTATTAAAATGTGCCGACGTGTGGAGTGGCTTGGAACAATGCTGCTCCGAAATAATTAATATAGGTAAGATGTGATAATGAAATAGAGCAGTTTTACTTTTGATATTTATTGGAATTTAGAATATGTCACCAAACCCTTAATTAAGCATGCGTTTATGTCCACTTTGAAAAAAAACCTGAGTAAAATTTTCCCACTCCACTCGGTTCCTCTGTGCCTACATTATTTTTTTATAAATTGTGTTTCAAGAAATGATTTTCAGTTCCAGTTTCTGTCACCCAGGTTTCAAGATTGGAGTGGCTTAAAAAGATACAGCACGCGTATTCTGTATCCTCTAAGAAAGAAATTTCTTTCTATAAACTCTTTATCGCACTTTACCCTATTCTGTAAGATGATTCGGCAGCGATCGGGTTGCACGAACGCATTGTTCGGTATAAAGGAATAGAAAGGCAAAATTACCTCTTTCTATTATTCTTGTCTCTTTTTAACACACGCGTACTTATTGCATCTTTGTCGGCAGTCCGCATGTTGTCTACATTACGTAAAAGTGGGGTTATGCATATGTTAATATGTTAATAACGACGGTTAATAATAATCATCTACAAGTGAATACCATGGGTAAGTCTCAGTTTAATACCAAACTACTTAATTTTTAAATAACATTTTCCAGATAAACGGGATTTTAAGACTCATCCTCACCAGTGGAGCACTATTGTGGACTTTGGAGAAGAGCATCCCACAATTTTTAGACCACAATTCAAACATGGTGACGATGATGCTAGACAAAATGCGATATGTTGGGAGAAGCTAGTACAATCATTGAATTCGATGGGATTTGGGTTTAGGAGTGTGGAGAAATGGAAAATGGTTTGGTTTTTATATCATGACCGTATATATTTACCTATATCGTGCTTGTTGCACAAATTATAGACAGTAGTTTACCACTTAGGTTTACTTTATACAACTGGAAAAAAACTTTTGATTATTCTAAAGTTCTTTGAGAATTTGTATTTTAAACGTTCAAACCACAAACCACCTCCAGCAGCTTACCAAAATGACTAAAATTATATGTCAGTTTGTCATTTAAAAAGATACAAATATATGTACTTTGAAATACTTAAAGACTGAATGTGGGTGTTTATTAATGTTTAATGTTGGACAGTGCTATATCAATAATTTATCATTTTTATATATTGCTTTAGGCTGTTGGTAGATGGAAATCTAAGGTTAAGGTAAAAGCAGCACAGCTGAGGATCGAGAGCCAAAAAACTGGTGGTGGCTGTTTAAATGCTGCTCCGTTAACAGACACGGAGGAGCGACTAATGAAATTAATTGGTTGGAAATCAGTAACAGGGAATAGCAATGCAGAGCTGGGATTGGTCATTTGATACATTTAAATGAAATTGTAAGTAGGATTGTAATATGCAGGGTGAGCTTTCAGTGTGGCCTCAGTTGATAACTCTGTTATTAAACATGATATCAATCAATCAATTTTCAAATGAGGCACCCTGTATATTTTAACATCCTCTCATTGCCCTTTAACAGGGTTGACTCTTTTTAAATCAGATATGAATGGAAAAAAATGAAAAATATTACATTACATTCCCAAATAAAACATAGCATAATGGCAGAGCTAGCGGCTGAGCCCTCACAAAGAATTAACCCTGTATGTACTTACAGTACAAACATTTTTATCTACAGGGATCCATCCGGCCCATCGCAGCACACTAGCCACTGCCAGAATTGAAACCCTTCATAGAAGGAAACACCAGTAAAACTGCAACACCAAATCCTCAACCTTCTTGCAGCACAGTATCGAAGTCGCCTCCAACACTTAATCAAGAACCAGCCAGAAAACGTAGTCGACTATCTACTGAAAAATCAAGGAAATTTGTTTCCTTGGCAAAAATGCATCAGGAGGCCATGGAGGAAAGGAAAAAATTGAGAAATATTGTCAAACGACAGGCTGAAGCCCAAGAAGCAATGGCTGGAACACTTAAAGAACTTTTGGCCTATATAAGAACAAAAGATGAAAAATGAATAAACATAATAGTGCATTGTAAACAATGTGATTTTAGTTTTAGAAGTATAAATAATATTTATTTATAGAATTTATTTTTGTTTGCTCTTAGATTGTTTGACTGAATAATGATTCAAGTTTTTTCGTTGTAATGTTTGTTTGTGGAAAACCTTTGTCTTTGTTTCATGGTGTTTTTCACAATAAAATATTTTTTTTAATTTTAGTTTCATTTTATTTGAAATATCTATCTAACATTTTGAAAATACAATTGTATTATGTTGACTCTCCTTGCCTGCCCTTGTTCAAGAACATTGCTTACAATAGCATCCGACTCTGGAACATCATTATCATCTTGCTCCTCTTCTTGATCTTCCATATCCAAATTAGCCCTAACACACATGTTGTGTAGGACACAAGGGGGCATAATGTAAGACCCTGTCTTTCAATAGACAACGAAACCTATTTTTCAAAACTCCTGAAACAAAATTTTCTCATTTAGTACAAAAATATATTAAAAATAAACATTTTTTATAAAATACCTATACATCTTTCCACACAATTCCTGGTTCTTGTCAAAGCTGCCGTATATCTACCTTCAGGAGTATCAGTAGGCATACCTTGAATAGGAGTCATAAGCCATGGCTCTTGTGGATAACCACTATCTCCAATTAACCACGAATTATGATCACCATTATTGTACATTTCTTCTAAATGAGTCCTTACATTGGTATTTCTCCAAATAAAAGCGTCATGAGATGCTCCACCATAATTTGCTTTTATATTTAGAATCAATAGATTTGCATCACATATTAATTGTTTTGAATGATATTGCTTTCTATTGAAATATAGATGCTCATCATCTTGAGGTGTAACAATGGCAATATGAGTGCCATCAATGCAGCCTATTACTCCTGGAAATCCAAATTGCGCCATAAACTGTTCTTTTTTTCTGTTGCTTTTCAGCTTCACTTAATGGGAATTTTACCCATCTATGAGCAATTGACTCTAGAGCCAGACAAACTTCAGACACTGCTCTGCTAAATGATGGTTGTGACAATGCCACATACGCCTCATTTCCTCCTGCCTTCTGATATGAGCCCTGAGCAAAAAACCTTAAGGCACCAAAGATCCTTATATGGACGGGAATTCTTGTGCCTCTTGCTCCTGCATCCATATGAGGGGTAAGATCACGAATGAGATCTTGTACCAACTGCCGACTAAGTCTGAAGCACTTTCGGAACTCTCGTTCAGGCAATTCGAATGCATTTTGTTTATCTCGTAAAATTCTCCGCTCCAAACGTAATTGGTTTTGTGCTTCTTCATCTTCTGCGTCCTGTAGCAAATGAAGGAATATTGGCTCCATACTTTTACATGTAGGTGCTATTTTTTGTACTTCTATCTCCTTACATAAACTTGCACGAATCGTAAAATCTAAATTATTAATAATTCGGAATTTCCCAACAAATTGACAAATTAAACAAGCAAAACAACAAATATTTTATATCGTTGCCAACTTACCCGAATGACTTCCAAAATTTCCCTAAAAGATGTCAATGTTTTTACAATGGATAGTTCACATTTCTCTGTAACCGAACGCCCGTAGAGAGAACAGTACAGAATAAGTTCACGACATGAAAGAAATTTCCTCTCTATACTTAAAGAAAGAAATTTCTGTTTCTAGGACGATACAGAATACGCGTGCAGGTGAGTACCTACATGACATTGATTCTGATAATATTGTGAAGTTGCTCAGGGCATTTATTATGTTTCACTTAAATCTTGTTGATACTACTATGGCAAAAACAAGCAAGAAATAGACACGACAGTGCCTATATCCTTATTGCCAAAATAAATATATACTGAATGTTAAGTCATTCATATCCCCCATCCAAGAAATTTCGATTCTCAAAAAATCCAGTCAAAGGCAATTATGATACAATGCCTGTGGATTAGCTTCCAGTACAAAATCTGATAACTATGTTTGCGTAGGCCTGTTCATACTGTCTCATCATGTTTCCCTTCAGGATCCCTATTCACGTTTGAACTGTCTTGCAGTTCCAAAAGATGTTCATGGTCAAATTCTAACTCAACCCATTAGTCATTCAGATATTCAAGTTTTATTGAAAGAATGCTCTGTTGGTTCTCCTTCAACTTCGGCAGCAAGCCATGTAAATTGCCTGCCAAAAGAAGTACCAAAGACTTGACAGATGTAAGTACAATTGAACACGATCACTGCTATTCTTAGCCAGATTTTGTGGTAGAGACCTTGGTACAGATTCATTATCAAGATAAATATACATTGCAGTCAGACACTTCGAGTTCATGCCTTACACAATTAGAAGTAAAAGTCAATTAACAGAAAGGAAATCTAAAATATATCAAATTCACCGCAACACAAAGTGATGTTAAGATCCCCCAATGTCCTACATGTTAAGAAGCACTTTGATGAGTTGACCCCATTACAGTTGTATGTTCATTTCAAGGAACAGGACAACAAGCAGAGGCTAACATACGCAAATGACAAACTAAATCATTTACTAGATGTTATCCATGTAAAACTGTATAGTTTTTTGGATAAGTTTTCCCATTTGCCTAATAATCAACCCTCCTTCAAAATAGGTCTGACACAACTGCTTGAAAATTTTCAGCTTTGCAATTTTCATGATGACCCCAAAAATATCATTAACAAATGCATCAGACTGACAATCTTCTAGTATATTAAACATAAAAATTCTTTGAAAATACCTCTTGATACATCTGATGGTCATTCAAGGAAAATGAAAAAGTTGAATGCCACCAGGTAAAATATTTTCGAATATTTGCTGTTGGTTTTTTAATTATTTCATGTACCTCCACGGATGAACTATCATAAACCCGGCTGTAGGGATGCCCAAAATTGAAAAAACATCGATACTGGTATCAAATGATGTATCGAAAATTGAAAACATCGTTCTTTCCGATACATCGATATTTTCAAAAAAATCGATGTATCGAATCAGCGAATTTTGCTAGTTTTGATTAGTAAAGTAAATAATCATAATTCAAATCATTTTTGGAAAAACTAGTCATTAAATATTAAAGTAAAAAGTCTATTATAAAGGAGACTCATTTTATTTAAAAATATACTTTTGGAATATAGTTATACATTAGATTACAGATTACTCTAAACATATAATCCTAAATCCATATAGAAAATGAACTGCAACATAAAATAAAAACAAATTAATTTACACATTCCAAAACTTCTTATTAACACTATTTAAAAATAGTAACTTTGAAAGTCTTTTTCCTTTCAGACGATTTCTCGTTTGTGTCAGTGTTTGCCCTGCCTTAGAGAAAAGACGTTTAGAAGGTACGGAGGTTGCCACAATCGATAAGTATTTCTGGGCCAATTTTGCTAGGATGGGATGTGTTCCAGACATTGTTTTCCAAGTAGACAGCGGGTTATCAGAAAAATTGGAAATTGGACTCCTTAAGTATTGAGTGACCTCTGATGTAATATCTGTAGAATATTCATCTAATTGTTTCGATTTCGTTTGTTCAACAATTGTATGGGGACCGCTCCACAAATTAAATTCTTTTGAACTGCCTGAAAAAATAAAAATAGATGCAAAAATTAGCTTTCATTTCATTGAAAAATATTAGTTTTACCTGGATTTGCATCTACATTGTCAATTCCGTCAACATCGCCAACGTAAGGTTCTCCAGCTTTCTGTAACTTAAGTTCTTCTTTGTAAAGGCATTGTAATAAATTAACAGCATTTGCGCAAGCTAATGGGTTCTTAAAATGAAGTCTTTTAAAACGTGGATCCAGTAATGTGGACACTGCTAGTATCTCTACGTTTTCAATATCTCCAAATCTCTTTTCCATCTGTTTAAGCAAACTTTTTTTAATTCTTTACCAATCTCTAAAACATCATAAAGTACTTAGAATTCCACCAAGTACTAACTTCTTGAATTAGTTTTGTTTCAGTACCAGTTGCTTTTCTTAGTTCGTCGCTAGCCACTACGCTTGCTTTAAACCAGGTAACAATCGTTTTTAATTTTGATATCAGAGTAGACAAGTTAGCAACGTCACTAACAGATTTTTCAGCAACCAAATTAATTAAATGTGCAAAACAGGCAATACCATATTTTTTTCCAAACCCCAACTCTACTGCTTTTAATATGTTGGCACCGCTGTCAGTTACGATTGCTGAAATATTTTCTTTTTTTATATTCCACATTCTGCAGATGTTTACTAATTCATCAGCTAAATATTGTCCCGTATGTCGTTCTTGAAGCTCGATTACACCCAAAGTAGTTGATGCTAGTTCTGTTTCATTATCAGAGCAATAGTGTAGTGTAAGGCCTAAAAAGCTTCGCGTCTGCATCGTATCAGTCCACACGTCCGTGGTTAGTGTAATATAATATAATATAATAAATATTCTTTGTTTTACTCAACTTTTCACGAACATTCGCAGCTACACAATCATATTTGAGGTCCAAAAGTCGAGTAAAGCTAGTCTATTTGGTACTTTAAATTGAGGAACAGTTACCTTCATCAAATTCAGGAAGCATTCATTTTCAACAAAAGAAAATGGTTGTAAGTCTTTACATATCATATATAAAATCGATTCCTTTATTTGACGCTTTTTATTGCCACCTTCTGAAAACAATCGTATATACTCAAACGAATCTGTCATGGTTTTTTGACGCTTTGGGGCAACTGTGAAAGATGAAGATGAACTTTGTTCTGAACTTACTGGCGAAGGAGATCGAGATCTTGCTCTGGATGGCCCTGGTAATACATCGTCATCGTAGTAATTGCTTTTGGAGGCAGTACCTGTACCTGCAGGTTCTTTTTTAGAGTCCACTGGCTTAGTTAGATTAATATTTTTATGCAGGCGATCAAGATGCAGCATTAAATTCGTAGTATTTCCAGAAGTTTTTAGAATTTTAGAACAGTAACGGCAAGTGGCAGTATTTGCTGAATTTTCTGAGAAACGTTGCTTTTTGGAGGTGTCATTTTGAGCTTAAAAAAAGATAAAAATGTTTTTTGTTTTATACGATGCTAATTTTGATTAATAATAAGTTTGCGACAAGCGTTCGCAACATGATTCAAATTTGTAAAGACAAATAAGTACTTACTTGTAGAGTATGTAATTATTAGTTATTTCAATGTAGAACAGACACAAATACGAACATTGAACAGCACCGTTCGAAAATAACGTTACATTAGCTCCTTCAAAACAACACTAAAGAACTGTCTACAAGTCGGCACAATTCTGCAGTGTTGGTTAAAAAAATGGGATTCCCCGAACGCAGGGCATCAAAGCATTGTTGCCAATGTTCCTTTTTTTTGTTAGTTATAGTGAAGCGATTCGATACATCTATAGGCAGTACTTCGATACATTCGATACATCGGAACAAAAATATCGATGCAAAATCATCGAAAATCGAAACAAAAATATCGATACTTTCGATACATCGATACATCGTGGGCATCCCTACCCGGCTGTGGCATACCTGACAAGGACATTTTTACCATATTGTGATAGAATTGTGTTTTATTTTATTTTTTAGTATTTCATGTTGAGTTATTAAATTACTGTATATGGCCTGTATCATATACATACAGGCTTTACTCATGTAAAATTTTGCAAATTAATGTTCATTCAGAAGTATAATGTTATGTTTGATTAACGAAATCTTGTACCCTTTACATACAGATTTCACAATATTTTTGTGTGTGGTATCATGGGTTTTTTGTAGTTTCCTTATGATCGTATACTCGAATTATTATTCAGAAACCTCTCATGGGGGTTTCTGATTCTTCATTGCACTGTATTGCTAATGCACCACATTACGTTATCTACCAGAATAAAGTTATTTTTTTAATTATATTGTTTTATTTATCACTCTTGAACGAACCCAATCACAAATACACGTGAGGTATCGGAATTGTTTTTCCTAATGCAAAATTAATTTTTATTAGGAAAACCATTCAAAACAACCAAATAAAGATGACAATGAGTGACAGATGTTGTGAGACAGTAGGCAACCATAAGAGCACCGCCGTATGTCATTGTAAGAAACATGGCGGCATATGTCATTCGTCGAATAATTGTTCTGAGTAGACAGGCGTTCTTTCTGTGTCATATTTGTTCTTTCACCACGAAATAGCGACATTCGTGTTGCTGGTTGAATTACACGAGTTAGTGTTGGTATTCTTTCAGTGTATATTTTGTGCTTGTGTGTATAGTTTTGTGGTGTATATATATTTTGTTTTCATCATTGAATATTGAGTATGTCGGCTACCTTCAAGAATGCCAAAAAGAAACTGTTGCAGGCTGAATTCCGGAAGTTTATGGATGAGCATAAAAGTAAAGCCAAAGACGTGAAGAGAATCGAATCGCCTTTGGCAAAATATCCTTTCAACTGTATTATCCGTTTTTTTTCATCTCTTTTGTAAAATTCTATGTTAGCTAGATATGAAGCATAATTTTTTTATGCAACCAGAGCCCATAGGTTTGGATTTAACCTACAGTATAGAAAAGGTGCTAGAGAGGTTGCTAGTTTAAAAGCTTCTGATGTATTATCATATAATATGCATGTAGACAATGTATAGTTTTACCACATGTCAAATTTACAAGCTATAGGAAAATTTTTCCCTTAACACATAGTACATATAATGATTGTGGAGAACTAACATGTATCCTTTGCCAATCAATTGTCAGGTCTGAAACAGTCTGGACAGTCCACATTAACTCCAAACAGCACAAGGAGAATATCGAACAGGCAAGAAAGCTTAAGAAAAGGACCAACAACTTCACAACACCTGCAAAGCGGCCCATTAGTCCACCTGTACCACAAGTACCTGATAAGAAAATAAAGGGAATTTTGAGAAATACAAAAACAAATACCAATAGCAGTGAAAATCCTGAAACTGTTGGTAGATCTGTTGACTCTAAATTTCCACCTAAGCAAATTAAGCAAGAACAGGTAGTAATAGAAGCCACATCAGAAACTAAAGAAGTATTACCAGAGGGATTTTTTGATGATCCTAAATTGGATGCTAAGGTGAGATTATTAATAGAAGTGCTGGTTTATATTTTCCATTTTTATTGAAAACCAGCTTTTCCTTTTCTAGTCTTTGTTTCTAGTTGTAGGGTGCCAAATTTCATAAAAATATAAGTTCACACTTTACCCCAAAGGAAATTGAATCATCATAAATAATAAAACACAGAAATTCCATGCTTCATTAAATTGAGTGATATGTTTCAACTAAATCAGGTGAAATCATTGTCATCCTCATTTCCAGTATCCATTTCACTCTTTGGAGGTGGAAATTTGTAGTAGGTAGTGTCTTATCATATTAGCAAATTCCTGTGAAATAATTGTAATATTTGGTTTTTCAATTTGAGTTGGCCAGAGAATTATTTGAAACATGGTTCTATAAAATGGATAGCTCAAGTTTTGTAGGAATACTTTTTATTAAATAATATTAAAATGAAGAAAATAGTGTAAGGATCACATAGACCAAGAGGCTTCATAGTGTAGTGGAAAGGAGAGTGGATTGCATACATGAAGAGTGCAGGTTCAAATCCACAAATCATACTTGCTTTCTTATTCATATGTTCTTTTCTATTATGATTATAATTTGGTAAAAGCCAGAAGATAGTATCTGCTGATTTCACATTTTACAGGAGCTATGAGTACATAATCAAATTGTAATTTTTTAAGGAAAAAGAATGCTTTTATCTTCTACCTGGTAAAAATTGATAATATTTTCTAACACATTCATTAATTTTATGGAGGATGCCTAACTATAAATAAAAAAATGGTGTCAGGTAGGTTGACTCTGCACTTCCCATGCAACGCCCTTATCAGTACATTAAGGAATATGTTTAACACAGACTATCTGAGAAAAAAATCAGCCAAACAGGTCCATACAATTAGTCCATTGACATTCTTTCCCTGACGTACCGGTTTTGCATTTGGAAACGTCGCCTCTCCCCGATATCTCACTCGGGCAGACGTGGCACTGTGGTAGCGCGGTCGGAGCATAGAAAACGCTATGCTGTTGCATGACAGAACATATATCAGAACACTCATCACAGACTGCGCACGACGGCAGTAGTAGCCGCGGCCGATAGGTACGCGATCCGTCTTCCGAGAATATTTTTCTAGTTTTTAGGGCTAATGTACAGAGAAATCTATAATGTGTGAAGCATGTCTAATAGGTGCATAGAACTACCAATGTTAGGAGCTAGTACTTGTGGGATGTAAAAAGCATACACTGTTACCACAGAATTGTCTGAACTGATGTTTTTTTTTAAATTAATAGCACAGTAAGTACTACGCCTACTACTACGGAGTTTGTGTTTGTTGTGAGTACCCGGCGCGGTAAACGTGAGGTCTTGCAGAGGTAAAGGCTCTCCATATTCCCATATGATGGCCATACTTATCATTATCTTTTAGAATAACTAAAGAGTGGGCCATCCGTTGGTTTCTTTTTTAAATTGGTATTAAAACTACACTCTTCAATAATACGTAACGCTCGATAATTTATTCAAAGGAATATGACCTTCCGATTATTTATGAAAAACAATTTCAGTTGAATGGCTGCCCCGGCTGGCGTAGTCCATCCTCTTAACCCAATTTTGAAGCACATTTTCGATAGTTTGTGGCTCTAATTCATCAATAGTTTGACAGATATTTTCCTTAAAAACATCAATTGTTTGAGGATCGTGAGTGTAACAGCGGTCCTTAACTGTACCCCATAGGAAGTAATCCATGGGCGTCAAGTCACAGTTGCGGGCTGGCCAATGAACATCTCCAAAACGGCTGATAATGCGATGACCGAACTTAATGTGTACAAGATCGATTGTTTCACGGCCGGTGTGGCATGTTGCGCCATCCTGCTGGAACCAGAGATTGTGCAAGTGCATGTCGTCTAATAGTGGCCACAAAAAACTCCTCAACATGTCTCTGTAGCGTTCCCCGTTTACCGTCACGCTGTTGAAAAAAGTAGGGACCAAGAATCCCACCACTCCAAAAGCCACACCAAACAGTTACTCTATTTGGATGCATTGGTTGTTTTTTATGACGACATGTGGATTTTCAGAACCCCACATCCTACAGTTCTGCTTGTTAACGTAACCTCCCAGATAGAAATGGGCTTCGTACGACCAAAATTGACGTCCGTTTCCAATTGATTTAGAGCCCTCACAGAGAAACGATATCGAAGCGGATGGTCACTTTGTTTCAACTCATCGACTTTAAAACGAGGATAGACCCAGCAAGTCATTCATAAAAGTACATTCCATTCGTTGACGACATAAATAAAGCACACAGAGATGGCGAGGGGCTATGAGGTAATGAGAGGGAAACAATAAAATGGCCGCCGCATTAGAATTCAGGCTGTGAAACCTAACGTCACTGAAAGCTCTATGTATAATCATTGGTAGAATTACACATAGGCGTAGCATACAATATGTATAAGGGTGACAAAATAAGCGTATTTAAATCGGGAGTATCACAAAAAAACGGTACAAAGTAACATTGTGTAGTAATAAATATATGTTCTATAATTTTTTTACTCATATTTGTGCAATATCTAGTTCAATTGGAATACCTACGTTTACTCTGTTGAGTGGGCAGGATACAAAATGTAAAGTCAATCCTTTAAAATAGAAACTATATACGAGTATATTGCAAAATGTAACAAATCAGGGAACATGGAATGATTATCTAGACCCCAAATAAGTTTTAATATAATCACATAGCTCATTTTCATATATTCATTCATAAAAATACACAAAGTATCTGCTGAAATGTATATATTGAGCAGTTTCTCAGTTTTAATATAATTTTTAAGTCTTACTATGAAAACAAATTGGGTACACATATTATATAGGCATATTGTATAGAATAATTAGCTTTGTTACTATAAATAATAATTATAACCAAAATAGTAGCAGTCATACAAGAACAAAGATTTGAATATAGGACAAACCTCGGCTATCTAAAAACTAAAATAAACGTTATTAGTCCTCTTACCACCTATTAAACTGTAAACCAATTATTCTGTATGCTGCAATATTACGTATTACAGGAGAGAAAATTAAGTTACAACACAATTCTCGTACATTATTTAGAAGCTCCAACTTGCAACAAACAAACAGCTGGTGGCTGACAGAGTTGACAATAAAAAAATGGCATCAAGAAGGTTGAGTCAGTGCAGAGTCTTCAGTTTATAAAGGATTATGTTCCTCAAGTTAAACGTCAGACCAAAAATTAAGCGATTTTTGTCTAATTTTTCGTTTTTTGCCGTTAAATTCATTGCCACTGGACCGATTTTCAAAAACTACAAATCTTTTTCATCCTGGCCACAGTAGCAACCTTGTGTGAAGTTATAGACGAGCCAAGGATTAGAGGACAGGCGGAACGAAATGAGTGAAATGATTTTTCGTGATGATCTTGGGATAATTTGTTTGTCAATATGTATTTCATACATTTCAGATTCTCTACATAGGTGCTATACCACCTCCTAAGACTTTAGATACAAATCAAAAATCCAGTTTTTCTTGGTGAATCTAAAACTGCAACGTCAGCAAGCTTCAAATTTGAGATATAAATGATTACTTGATCTAAAAACTGGAAGAAGTGTGGGCGGTGGAGGGGGATAAAGGCCTCCTGTACAAATATTTTGCAAATCTGTTCCAGGAAACAGCTGTACAAAAATAGACGTTGGTTTAATATCTTTGAAAGATGGTAATTTTAAGTCTTCCCCCAAGTATAACAGCGCATCTTGTACACTCTTACTCAGCGTTTGAGTCGCATTTCTCACCTTCATTTTCCCTCTTGCCTCCTGGAGGTGTCTGGGCCTTATTTTTGTAGCTAAGTGTAATTCCTGAGAACTTTGTATATCAACCAGTTTTACTAAAAAATTCCAGTCAGTCTGGTTGCCAGACATATCTGTCAAATATTTCTGAGAACCAAAAGTATTTATGACTAATTTTATCATGTGACAAGGATCTAAAAATATATAAACTTTGTTGACAGTTATAGGGTGATTGAAGTGGGTTTTCAGCTGTTTGGGATCACTAAAATTGGCTCCTAGATGTGATGCCATGGTCAAATTAAAGGGGCGCCGTAAAATGTTAGTAACAGTTACTCCTGACTGGTTAACAAATGTAAGGCAGTGTTTAACTACATCGGCTTTTTCATCACCACTAAGGCCATCCAAGAAAAAGTATCCTACTGGTATTTTCCAATACCCATTAATGCATACTAGCATGAATACTAGTACTATTTTTGCCTTTGGGAGAATATCTGAGTGGACATGTGTGCCTATATCAACATATCCACAAAACTTGATACCTGTCCATTCTACTTGTTTCCTAATTGACATTTCATCTATAACTATCTTTTCCCTGGGCAGCTGCTTCTTCCTTTTTAAATAGTAATGCATTCAATGCCTCTTTTGTGAATCCTGGTGAACCATCTATTGACTGATACCATCTGCTTATAGTATTGATGTGAGGAAGTGACCGATTGAAGTATTTCTCACAAAATTATAAGCTCTTGGTGAATAGAAAGCTACAGTTAAAGCGAATGATCTTATAGCTGGACTGTATTTTTGAGTTGCAGGTCCCTTCAACATTCGCACAAAAATTTCAGCAGCAGACCCTGGTAATGATTCCTGAAATATAAATGAATAATTACACTTAGTGCTTGGAGTCCTTTGTGGATCATACAGATCTTAGTTACCTTTAACATATTTTCTGACGATTCTGATGTATAATGTTTGCTTCTCAGCAGCTTCAACAGGCTGCTTAATGTATTAAGTCTTCTCCTTAAAGTTGTTACGGTCGTCTGGAGGCCACGTCTTTTTTTCCTCTCGGATATTAAGGCACATTTCAGAATTTTGAAATTTCTTTTTGCCTTTTTTGGGGTGGAAAAATACTCACTAGATATATCACCCACATAACGAATTTTCCTGAAATGTTCAGATTTGAGAAAAATCACCTAAAACTGCTTTAAAACATTTTAAATAAATTGCTTCATACATAACATAATAGCTATGTTTTCATCCCAAGGTCAATTTAGTATTATTTAGTCAATAAGTTTCTAAACTTCTCTCACCTCTTCTTTTTTTTTATCAAGCATATGTTCTTGTACCCCAGCAGTTTTAGCAGGACTATCACTGCAGTCCAGATCTGTCACCTATTGAAACTTTGTGGCACGAGATGAAAAAGGGTCTACGACAACATCCTGCTCGTACAATCACCGAACTGAGACAAAAGCTTCAAGAAATATGCGATTGTTTTACACCAAATTTTTGCCAAAACTTGGTTAACCCTATGCCCCAAAGAATTTCAGCCGTAATAAAAAATAAAGGTGATTTTACCCAATGGTAATCTTTCAATTGTTGCTTTGTTAACTTCGCGCATTTATTCGCACATTGTTTATTTGTTCAGATGTTCTATTATTTATAGGTCTAAGTGATTTCAAATATGTATTTTTTACGACTAGAGTGTATCTAAAATGTTTTTGAGAAAATAAATTGTTTTAGAATTAAATAGTTTCGTCATGTTTAGTTTATAAAGGCATATTTTGGTACAAATCTTGAAGTGGGCCAACTGAAGTGGGAAGGGGCTCGTATATATATAACCAAATTATGGACGTCTACATAATAAGATACTAATGCATAGAAATACTTCATCAAATTAAACACTAAATAAAAGTATGAGTTATAAAAATCAATGTACATATTTAAAAAATACACAAAAAATCAGAAGGAACTATTGTTTTAATCAAAGTATGAGCAACTCAGTTTAATGCATTGCGATTTGAACAAACCATATCAATCAAATGTACTGTCACTGTTTTCATAACAATGTATAATGTAAGATATAAGCATCATCTTCATTTCAGCTCATAAGATGCAGATATTTTAGCTCTTTTTGATTGCTGATAGATTATAGAGCATGTCTTATATCTGTCTATTATCTGTGTAATAGCTAAATTTACCTAATTCCATAACAGTTAAATTAGGAAATACCTAGATCAGAAACATCTTATATGAAAAGTTAAACAGCAGATAGAATCACACATCAGTCTGATCCTATTAGTGTGTCAAAATGAGTGGTTGTTAAATATATAGCACTACTATTCTTTCATGTTTACTGTATTAGAAAAAACTAGTCTATTATGTATTAAGAGTTTACCTGGTGCTTACTGCAGGATCAAACAAAGAATGAGAGATGAGAGAAATCCCATCTCCCTTGAGTGTATTTTGTTCCTCACTTCCGTAAACAAACGCATTTTCTCCAAAATGCTTGGAACATAGCTCCACCCTCTTAGGAAATTGCTGGTTTTCGACGAATCCAAAGGCCGATAACCACCTTTTTCTTCTTTCCGGGTTCTTGGGAAGGCTAGAATTTCGAATATTACAATTATTATATATTATATTGCGAATGAAATGTTAAAGATTCCGCTCCAGCCTGATGTTTATAAATTTTACACGAATAGCACTGCTACACCATTTTATTGCGATTTAATATACCTTTATAGTCTCTCTAAAATGGATAATCATGGAAGAAACTTGATATATATCTCAATCATAAATAAAAGCCGCAACGAAATTCACTAAAAAAACAAGCTTTGACAATTAACACAAAATGGCAGTTGTTTAGTAACTTAAATAAGTGCTACCAAGATACTATTGTCTTACGATGTGGTTAAAATATGAATGAACAGATAAAAGCAACGTTGCCAGATCTTCAAGTCGATTATGGTATAATTTATGTAAGGTTCTTACTTGTTTGACTATTTTGATATCAATCCATTGTACGAGAATCATGATGTTAAGTACCCACACATGGTCTGAAGAATCACCATTAACAGGGAATAATTTTAGTTACTGGAGGTTTGAGAATGTGTAGAACGACCACGAGAAAATCCGTTGTTTTGTTGCCGCATCTTGCGGCGAGGCAACGTGTCGATTCATTTCGTATATGTCGTCAATAACCAGAAATGTAAACAAAGGGGTCTATCCTCGTTTTAAAGTCGATGTTTCAACTCTTGCACAAATTGCACCTTGTAAGGAAATAATCCCAGGTCGTTGGGCAATATTCTCCGCATAGAAGTGCGACTGATGCCCACTTGTTGTGCTCTGTGATGAGTTGACAGTCTTGCGTTTTCACGCACACTTTGGGCAACAGCAGCAATGTTTTCGGCTGTAAATACAGGTCGAACACGCTCATACCTTCTGTTATCCACAAGCAGGCCAGTTTCACGAACCTTCATCACGAATATTCGTAAACCAGTCGCGGACGGAGCTTCATTCCGACCAAATAGTCTTCTCAATTTTCGCAAAGTTTCTGCAACACGGCACTCACTTTGAAAATAGTTTTCCAATATTTCCCACCTTTGTTAACGATTAAAACGATCCACAGCGGAAGTTTGACACAATATATCTGTCAATATGGTGAGCATGGAAGTGTTACCAACTGTCAAAATAATACCAACTTAAAAACACAACTGGTGGCCCACCCTTTAGGTTCTGTAAGATTACGACATTGCTATATCCTGGCAGTAAAGTTGTAGGCGTGATCAGAGGGTCAAAATTCTCATCTACAAGCATGTGGTTTTGCGCAGTGTTCAAAATAAATTGTTATGTACAGTCCACAGCCTCCATGGATATTACATTTAGAACATTTCTAAGTCATTCGCGCTCATTCTCAACATTAGAATGTTCTCTTGCGATTATAGCCAATTTCTTGCCTTTATCCATTGTGCCTCTAGACAGGAACTGTAAAAGTAATATTTCACAAGTAATCAACAAAATTAAGCTAAATATTAAGCTTCCTTGAATGTTACCTGATTTAATAACTTGAAAAAGAAATCGTAAGCTACATCAACAATGTTAAAACACCCACTCTCTACCGAATCTGGTTAGATCATAAATCCAGAAGTGAACATTCGAATTAGCGGGAATTGACAGTCATTATTGGCGCGAAAATTGTACTGAACCGTCCATGAAATGCTTATCCCATGTTCGGCATATATTGTCTCAGATATATAAAGCCTACAAAAATTTCATATAGTATCCTTATAAATACACTTACTGACCGACAAAAAGTAATTAAACATATTTTGAATTCGGTGTGATTAAGTGTATGTCTTATAGTATCTACTATAAAAATGTTAGATACTGTGAAAGAAACACTGTAGATTTTCGGCATTTAAAATGACACATGCTGTATTTCATCATAGAAATATGCTTCTTCTAGTTTTTCTACGTGCATTTCATATTATAATGGCGATTGCTCATTTTCGCTTGTTTTGCACTTGCTGCCTTCTGGCTTATGACGGCAGTAACTTTCATTGCTTTCAAACAGCTTTTCGCACAGCTCAAACAATGGAAGTTTGCAATTAGGAAGCTGGTGGTACACATGTGATTGCCTATAAAGCTTTTCACATTGCTGCGATAAAATATGGGGAGCACTATCAGATCGTAGCAGATAATTCTTGTAATCATATACTAAGTGACATATAAATCCGAACACCCAGTTTAAATGGTTTTATTTTAATAAAAGTTGGTGAATGTATTTATCTTACTGTAAATAACAAGTGAAAAAATTTTCAGCCTTATCAGTTGGACATTCCGGTTTTTATACTGCTTTTTTTTTAATTCACTAACGCTCTGAAAATGAATATTTCAGCCGCAGTAAAGAATCAACGTTGGCGGATTTTGGTTCTTGACATCCTTTACGATCGGTTACGATGCCTAGAGTACGGAGACCTGTACGATTTCGTCAACTTGTGAGTTTGATAGGGGCCGTATAGTGGGACTTCGGGAAGCTGGACTTTCTTTTCGGGCAATTGCAGTTAGAGTGCAAAGAAGTGTAGACACTGTGGTTAGGTGTTGTCAGGCATGGCTTCGAGAAGGCCGCACGCAAAGAGCAAGGGGCACTGGACGCCGCCGTAGAACAACAGACCGTGAAGATCGCCGCCTAAGATTATTGGCCTTAAGGGACCGTTTCTCCACTACCAGGTCCATTGCAAATAAATGGTTTGCAGAACACGGAAGACCTATTGGCATGCGAAGTGTTTACCGACGAATGAGAAGTTTTGGCTTGTTTTCATACCGGCCACACTGGGTCCTCCCTTTAACTCGAGAACACCGACGTAATTGCCTTGAGTGGTGCAGACAACGGTCACTCTGGGATCAGGAATGGAACAGTATTGTCTTTAGTGACGAGTCTCGATTTTGTTTAGGCATGCACGATGGTCGTGCCAGGGTTAGAAGGCGACGTGGTGAAAGGAGGAATCCACAGTTTTTTGTTGAAAGACATGTTCATCACACTGTTGGAGGTATGGTTTTGGGTACTATAGCTTATGGTTCCAGGTCACATTAAATCTTCATCAGAGGTAACATGAACGCGCAGCGTTATATCCACGAAGTTCTAGAACCCCATCTTTTACCCTATCTTGATACTCTGGCAGATCCAACTTTCCAACAAGATAATGCCCGACCACATGTTGCAAGAGTCACAATAGACTTCTTTCAACATAATGATGTCACATTGTTACCATGGCCACCAAGATCTCCCGACTTATCCCCAATTGAGCACGTGTGGGATATGATGGGTAGGAGATTGCTCAATTTGCAACGTCCTCCTCAGACTCTAGAAGCACTTCGAGAGGAGTTGGTGGTTGCTTGGAATGAGATACCACAGGAGGACGTTGACCACCTGATCAGAAGCATGCCTAGGCGCGTTGGAGAATGCGTAGCACATCAGGGTGCATCCACACATTATTAAAGGTCAAAGGGCTTTAAAGCGGTGCAATCATTTTGAAATTTTTATCATTTACTTATTATGCTTCATTAAGTACTTATACAAAATTTTATTAAAATAAAACCATTTAAACTGGGTGTTCGGATTTATATGTCACTTAGTATATATATTAATTGTGTAAATATTAATAATAAAACACCCAAAATTTCGTTAGTGATAATTTGTTCCTCTTCTTCTTATTCTTCTGCATCATCATCATCATCATCTTCTTCATCATCATCATCTTCTTGTTCTTCTTGTTGCTTTGTTAATTTTACAGATACAGGCGATGCCACCCAGCGCCTGAGTAATAGGTCTCTCGCAGGTCCTTCCGTAGTGTAGTTTGTGTCTTTTTTAAAATCTAATCGCAAAACCTCGGCATAAATTCGGAGATCGCCCAATCATATAGACTGTATTCCGGCGCCCGAAAAGGAATCAGAAATATTTTGAAGCCATCTAGAAGACAGTAGCAGAACACAAAAATGAAATTAGAACTTGAAACAAGTTGGTGTGTTAGGAAATGCTACTGTCTCTTAAATGGCGCTAGGATCTTCAATCACCTTTTTGGCGTCCCTTTAATGCGTATTTTAATAGGATATCGTCGAGTGAAACTGGATGTCTTCATGCGGGATACGTTATTCAATGCCTGAATATAACAGATAGAAATTATAGGCACCAAAAAAGGATTGACCACTCTACCTCTTGTCAAAGATTTCTAAATTTTGTGCTTTGCTCCTGTCTCATATATGGCGCTAGGATCTTTCAGATCGCTTTTTGGGCACCGTATATGGTTGGCTATCTCCAGGTAGAATTCGTTAATCAATGGTATCATTCAAATTTCCTCTTTTCGGTCGGCAACCCGCAGTCGACATCTTAAAAAGTATAAACCCGTTGTTATACCAGTCACCTGAAACTCATCTCCTACCACCCATCACATGTCGCCTGCCACTTCGGAGTATAACCGTGGCCTGAGATTATTATACACCGGGAGCGAAGTGACTATTAGGGGATCTGTCGTGTTAGTTCAACTGAGCCAGGGCTGTCAGGGCAAAGGTGCAAATTTATCGCAGACATCATTTATCAGATCAAAAGAGAGTTGTCAGTTTGAAACCAATTTTTTCATAGCCTCAAATTAGTCCGACATCCGATAGGTGGCGCTCCCAGCAAATTCTCAATATGATAATAATAATAATAATTTTTATCGGAATGTATATACATAACAAATATAAAAACGACAACATTCCAAAAGGAAAGAGGATTGGCACGGCCATTTTTCACCTCCCCCTAAAAAGTTAGTTTCATGAGATTTTATTCAACATCAACAGAGTGATTAGCATTCACAACAAATATGATACACCATTAGTTTCAACTAGTCTGCCATATTAAGGCCCGTATCCTCAGTCGTCCCTACAAGTAGGGCGCCTTTATGGCCTCCTTGATTGTCATAGTTTTTTACTTCTCCGTGTCAGCGCTCTATTTTGAGGTTATGTCACAAACATCTATTTGCATCAAATTGTGCTTGTTTTTGAGTTATATCATGTTTTATCAGCCTGAACTTTCCTACAATTTAAAAAGAAAACATATCTTCACAATAGGAGAGCACCGACGCTGACCCAGGACAAGTGTAATCTAGAAATTTTTGAAGGAGAGAAAGGTGTATGACAATCAAGGAGGCCATAAACGCGCCCTACAATTGTAGGGACGACTGACGATACGGGCCTAAGATTACATTCTGTACCGAGGATTTTGGATCTTTTATAGGCTAGAAACAGAGAATATAAGGATCCGGTGGAAGAAGAATGGGAAAAGTTTATGAAGGTCATCAAGGATGCTGATAACGAAAGTAATGCAATAATTTCAGAAGATCAAGAGGAAGCAACAACTGAGCGGCAAATAGATGAGATAGAGGAACAATTGAAAAAACTGTCAAGGTATGATGGTCATCTCCTTCCTAATAGGAACAGTTCGACTATTCGAATAAAAGACGATGTATGTGAGATATAAGCATATTTGTATGCCTTTTGTTAGTATGGAGTATAACATAAGTGAAATGCCCGCCGCGGTTTTGTATAGTCTGCTGCATGCTGCACAAATCGGTTTAAATTAAGGTGATTCATAAACTTTTTGAAGTTATCGCATTCTAAGCAATATCTATTTTCTGATGATGGTATAGACTAGTGATGTGCCGAGTCGCTGTTTTGATGGATCGAGTCAGTTTATACGGTATTCGAATCATGACTCGATTCCCTGATTTGAGACCAGTACTCGAATTCTATGTTTGGTATTCGAATACTGACTCGAGTCCGGCGAGTACGAGCGAGTTAGCCAAACTCTAATACGAGACTCGAGTCAGTTGGACTCGCATAAATAGAATCGAGTTAGCGAGTACGAATCGATTCTTCCAGACTCGAGTACCGGAATCGAGTCCGGCGTACTCGAATTAAAATAAATTGGTATTCGAGTAGGCGAGTTCTAAAGCAGGAATCGAGTCTGACTCGAGTCAAACCGTACTCGGTACAACGCTAGTATAGACTCGTATGTACTATCTTGGAGTTTTTTTTTGCGTAAGTGAATTTGACTGGTTGCATCACTGTTTTTTTTAACATTGATATTTTCAATAATAATTGGATAGATCTTGAAAATAGTTGAAGAATGATTGATGTCTGACATACCTCTGACTGATTCGGTCCATTTTAAATAGAGACAACCTACGTACAATGTGCGCTAGCAGGCCGGAGTTGTCAATCTGCCAAAAAACAATAATTCTGCCCAGTCTTCTTCATACGTATTCTAAAATCCCCGAAACAATCATTCTGTAACGGCATCGTTGCGAGCGACGAGGCAGGCCGCGAAGTTTCTGGAGTGGCCGCGACAACGCTTACAGAAAACTGTCGAAACGAAGAGCCCCTTCGAAGCGGCATTCGGACGGCTAGGATGGAGCGGCAGAGTTGAAGTGACTAGCGCGACATAATAATTCGTAAAGAAGTAATCAGACATAAATAAGTGTTCTACTCTAGTTAAGTGAAAGTGTTGTAAATAAATTAGTGCATTTATTTTTGTGGCTCGAGTGTTTCAATTCACACCCAAAAGAACCCAGAAAAACGAAACACTGGTGTCAGGTGTGGGGTGTGGATTATTGGACATTTAGTGAAAATAAATTGGACGATCAGTTAAGACAGAATGGTGCGATTGGTTGATTTGAAGATTGCCGATTTAAAACCAGAGCTGGAGGAAAGAGAGTGCGACACGGCTGGAAAAAAAGTGGAGTGACAGGAGCGGCTTCGTAAAGCATTGATTGACGAAGGCGAGGACGTGGATAATTTTATCTTTACCGGTGCAGGCGATGTTGGTTTAATGCTGGAAGATCTTTTAGAAAACTCGGCCAAGTTAGAAAATGAGCTCGTGGAAAACTGTGCCGATGTTTGAGAAAACTCGACCAAATTAGAAAACAAGCTCGTGGAAAATTCTGCCAATCTAAAAGCACATCTCTTGGAGTTACACAAAGTATAGCCAAATTAGAAGAGAAATTTTTGGCAAATACCGCCAACCTAAAAAGAATTGGAATATAAAATTATGGAAAAATCTTGCAAGTTGAAAAAACGGATTTTAGAAACTTTCACACAGTTCACCTCCGTATTATAAAGCCTTGTGAAACCGAAATGTCAGTAAACTCATGTTCATTATTTGTGGTTTTGTTAAGCATCATAGCATATAGATTAATCAGTGAGACAAGTACAGCATAAATTACAGAAGATATATTACATAATTCAAATACTACATTTCTGTTAAATTAAAAATCTTATGCGATATGCATTTAATCCAATTATTACATACAATGAGCTAAAATTACTGCCGCAGAGAGTTATCAGATTTCTCCCACCCATTATTGTGCTCCTGAATATATATATATAGAGAGAGAGAGAGCGAAAATGATCATGCGGAGAAAGGTATATAACAAAAAATAGGAAAATAATGGGCAAAATCTGCAAAAGAAGGGAAGTGGATTCGAGCAGAAGATAGGATAGGTACTCGAGCAATATGTATTTCTGCTTGTTTGCTTCATCAGGCCCGAAATGAATGCACATATGCCACTACGAAAGTAGATACACATGTCCATACTTCCGGACAAGGGTGTAACCTGAGGAAACGAAGATGGGGAGGGAAAAAGGTTGACACACGAACTCCCCAACAAAAGCCAACCTACACATTGTCGTATAAAATGGTTAGAAGATCTCGAATTTTCAAGGCGACCTCTAACCACTACCACGCGGCCGGTTATAGCCACTTGCTGTGGTACTTATACTTAACGATCTTAAATTCATTTTTTTGTGAAAAATCTCTTCCATCCCTCAACTTTGGAGGGCGTTAAAAAAATTGAGCTTATATTTCATTATTCATTTTATTGTAAAAACTGTTTCAATCCATGTAGAATAAACCCTGAAAATTTCAGCTTGCAACAATCATATCACATTCGTTATGTGATGCGATAAACGTAAGAAACGCAATAGAATCCTTACCACACTATAATAATAATTATTCTAACTTTTTCTTGTAAAAATACCCTGTGAAATGATATCCACAGAAAAATTCATCTAAGATGCTAGTACAGAAAATGTCATCGAACTACTCAGGATGGCTCATTACAATAAATTATTCACCTTACCTTAAAGTCACTGCAGATTTGCCTTCTTCTCCTCAACCAAAAAATGATGTTTTCTGTAAACCATCGACATCCATTCAGTTGCTGTGCCAATAGAAAATAGATAACCAGATAACTCGGTCACAATGGCCGCTATCGTGAATACCAACATCCAAATGAGCAAGATTCATTAGCTACCAACAGTGATTAACAAATACCCCAGTAAAAATCTCAACATTGAAATTTGGTGACGTCGTTGTTCTGGCGACCCTCAGCGGTCGCCGCCAAATGGAATCAATTACCAGATCACCGAGGACTTAATCGGGCATGAATACATCTCGTCAATTTGTTTAGGGCTAAGAAGTATTTTCCTCCGCATGACCTTCTCACTCTATATAAGGCCCAGATAAGGCCTATCCTCGAGTATTGCTCACACGTTTGGGGTGCTGCCGTCCCGACTACATTATTTATGCTCGATGCTGTCTAGAGGAGGGCTGTCCGACTGACCGACGACTCTTCCCTAACAGACAGTCTCGGAACCCTTTCGCACCGGCGGGCCGTCGGCGATCTAGCCTCTTCTACCGATACACCAACAGGCTTTGCTCCTCAGAGGTCTCTTCCATGATACCACCACGCGATGTGCCTGCCTGACCCGCCCGACTTTGGCCTCCCACCCTAACCGTGTCGAACTTCGTACATCCAGAACTGGCCGATACGACCGCTCCTTTTTCCCGAGAGTGTCGAGGTTGTGGAACAATCTACAAGAGGAAGCTTTTCCCAGTTCTACTAACCTTAGACAGTTCGAAAATCCATTAACAAAATTTATTTGGGATCCTCATAGCAGCCGCGGTGTCCAGACATTTAGGCGCCTGCGCGGCTACTTCGGTATAGAAAAAAAAATTGAATCTTGAGAGTCAACAATGAGTAGTTTTGGTTAAAAAGAAAGATGGTTCAACCAGATTTTTTGTAGACTATCGGCTGCTGAACAATGTGACCAAATAGGACAGCTACCCTCTACCGCGTATTGATGATATTCTGGACATCCTGGCTGGATCAAACATATTTTCCACGCTAGATCCAAAAAGCGGGTACTGGCAAGTAGAATTGGCTCCTGAAGATCGGGAGAAGACAGCATTCACGCTGGGCACTGGATTATGGCAGTTTAATATGATGCCATTCGGCCTGTACAATGCTCCTGCTGCCCTTGAAAGGCTGATGGACACGATTCTAAGAGGGCTATCCTGGCAAACGTGCCTGATTCACCTTGATGACATGATGACATTGTTGTGGTGGGAAAATCATTTGAGGACCACATGAAGGACCTAGAGGAAGTTCTCTTGAGGCTACGAGGTTCTGGCTTGAAATTAAGGACAAAGAAGTGCCACGTGTTTCAAAGAGCTGTGCAGTATCTTTGCCGTGTTGCTTCCAGTCAAGGAGTCGTGGTCGACAAGGAGAAAATCCAGACTGCAAAAGAATGGCCAATTCCGAAGGACAAACGTGAGCTACGAAGCTTCCTACGTGGAAGGATTTGCTAACGTCGTAAAGCGATTGATCAGGCTGACTGAAGGGGAATGCAAATTGCAATGGGATCAGGATTGCCAACAAGCTTTTAGCAACTTGAAAGAAGTATTAATAAGCGCCCCTATACTTAGTTATCCCCTGCCGGAAGGAAAGTTTGTGTTAGACACTGATGCTAGTAATGTGGGCATGTACTATCCCAAGTCCAGGAAGGCAGAGAAGAAAAGGTCATTGGTTATCTTAGTAAAATGCTGTCCAAACCAGAGCGTAACTATTGCATTACCCGGAGGAAGTTGCTGACCGTCGTAAAGGCAATGGAACATTTCTACAAATACCTCCATGACAATATTCTTATTCCGGCAGGCTTATTACCTAACTTCCAACCGACCGACAACCGACCCGAATTGGTCGATAGTTGCTGTCAAACGCAAATTTCGTATTATGTATCAGTCAGCGTGTCTCAATCGGCGACCGGCTAAGGTGGCGCCACTATGGAGCAACTGGTGAACGAAAAGTGCATTCTTTTGTTAGGAGTATCAAAAAATTGGTATTCCCTAACTCATTGACAGCGACCCAACAGCAACTTACTAACGATTTGAACTGTCAAATCAACAACTGCTCAGTGGTAGTCGACTAGTCGGTCGCTAATCGGGTGATAGTGTTTTGTTTGGATAAATTTGTCAAAACTATTCATTTTTTTAATAAGAAAGGTAAGTATAACAAGTTCAAATAAGGAATAAAATAGCTTGGACGAGTCTAAGAAGTGATTGTATGCTCCCAATTTGTATTTTCAGCAATTTTGTTTCTCTGGATGGCTCGTGCATTTTTGCTTATGGAAGCATTGGAAAGAGAAAGAATGCACGTTCAAAGACGGCAAACTTCTCGCCTACAGCGTATTTGTCAGTATCTGTGTCTTGAAGTTCATAATGATTATCAAATAAGCTTACTTGCACCTTCCTACCACAGTATAGAAACATATTGGTTTTAGGTATTAGCAGCACTTCTGGTGCTGGCCACCGGTTCCTGCCAGAAACATATTGGCATGGGTTATTTACATGGGCTCAGTCAACCTAGTGTATCCAAAGCACTAAGGGAAGTGGTGGATGCATTAAATCATCCAGACATTCTATCTAAGCATATTTACTTCCCTCAAACACTGCCAGAGAGGATAGTAATTATATTGCCATGCATATTAAGAAAGTGAGATTGCATATCAAAATTGTGGGGAACTAATGAGTTCAGCTACATCAAAAATGTTCAACACATGGAAGTTTACATTACCTGATAAAAATTCCATCGCTGTGGAAGTTGAAATTTCCTATTAACAAGAGTAATAAGTCAATATTTATCGATCCTAAGATCAGTACCTCAGACTCATTATCTGTAAGATTAACAATACAGCAACAAATCCGAGTCTTAATATTTCACATAATTTATGCATCATACCGATTTCAGCACTAATATTTACTTTGATTTTTTTACTTTAGTTGTAATTATTGTTATATGCCTGCTTGAAGATGAGTAATAATGAAAGATATATTTTTACAGGTGACTCTGGACATCCATTAAGAATCGGTCTTACCAGAAATACCATAGGGCGATAAACAGGAGTATTAAAATTTTTATTATCTACTGAAGCGAACATTTTAAATTTCCATGAAATAATGTTCATTGTCATATGCTTATGGTTAATGATAGGTCTGCTTTAAAAAGGTTTTATCAACGAGTAAAGAAAATGTTAATGTTTATAGAATTAGTTTTCTAGGAAGGTTTATTCTCACATGTCCATATTCAACAATATCTATTTAAGAGGATTTGGAACAAGAATAAAAGTACGCTTTGAGCGAAGATCAAGAAAAATTGCAAAATGCATTTGTAACAAAAAGCACTGCCTTTTTAAAATATAGAGTAAGTTCCCTAACTTTTTTTTAAATAAAAATTTGAAAAATTGACAGAAATCAGTCTAATTTATTTTATTTAATCAGTAATATATTATTGCTTATACACACATTTTTTTTCTCAAAAAATAGACAACATAAAATAACACATTTTCCAAAAAGTAACGAAAGTTATAAACTACTACTTGGCATGATAATATGGACCACTGGATTTTAATATGGACCATACCAAAATGCGCCAAACATAAACCAAAAATTCGCTAAAAAATCTTATAACAAAGCATTGGAATCATATAGACATCTAAGGGCTAGAACCAAATTCACATATAAATATGTCTTTCCACATCACTGCAATCTGCATGTGCCCATCGGCTGCAAGAGTCACATTGGATCCATAATTCCCCATTGCAATCTTGGGAATACAAACTATCGCAGTACAGACAGGCTGCGTTGTCTTGCACAGTAGGATCAGGTATGAAAGACTCTTCGCCATCTGAACTATCCTTTACCGAAAAATCACTGGAATCGTCGTAGCTAGAGCTTTCACGCGTTTTAAGAAGGGGTTTTCGTTTTTTCGTCGTGGTTTCCTTGGTAAATTTTTTTTATCTTCATTTAGCATTAATGCTTCTTTCAACCTATTGTCTTAGGGTCCATGGATTTTTTTTGCCCTTCATAAGTGATTCCTCAAGTTATAATTTGTATGGTGAAGATTTTAAAACAGTCGCTTTAGTGGCCTTTCTTCCCCTATTGCTTTTTATGTTTCTTACGCGAAGTATTGGACTGATATTTATCGGCGTGATAAAAGCAGGAGTTGCTGAAGTACCTGCTATTGGGTTCGAATTAAGATTCCAGCATCGCCACCGCTCTGAATTGAATTGTTGGTAGTCTTGACTGTTATACCAGACAAATTACTGTTCGTGGGAGATTCGTTATCCAACTCTTCAGTTTCAGATACAGTAATGAAGTCATGATCTTTAAAGATGTATCTGTTAAGAGGATAAATCCCTGTTGTTTTAAAGCCATTTATAACCAGCTCTGCACACTGAGCTCGCACGTATGCACGGCCAAAAATACCTGCTATGTCATAGTGAGTTATTGGTTTAGTGTTAACTCGAATCCATGCACGAATTTCTTCTGACAGATATTGTTTTAAAGGACCCATAAACGTCTTGTCCAGAGGTTGGATTTTATGGCTTGAAAGGGGAGGTATAGACAATAACTGAACATGGTTTTTACGTGCTAAATCAATTACCTCTATATTCCGAGTGTGACTTGAATGTCCGTCCAATATTAAGAGGACTGGTGATGTAGCGAAAGGTTTCACATTTTGCAAAAAGTGTTTAAACCATTGAGTAAACAGATCTGTTTAGATCCACCCTGTTGGATGGCAAGCATGTATTGCTCCAGGTGGAGCACCATTCATTAATTGCGGATGGTCTCGCTTACGGGGAAATATCATCATTGGTGGGACGAATGATGCTGCTGCTTTCATCGAAATGACACACGTAATGGTTGAACCCCGTTCAGCAGAAGTGATTGCAGCTATGGATATTTGAATTCATTCATTGCTTTCTCCAATAGGTCAAAAAAATTAGAGACATTTTTCGTGTTAAATCCTTTAATCCTCGCAACTTAAGTTCCTGTCGGACGACGAAAAGACAAATTAGGATGACGAGACAAAAACAACTTCAGCCATGTTTTTCCAGCAGATTTATTTACTTTTGAAAAAGTATTTTTTAAATTATTGCGTTTGGCGAGTTGGTATGCAATTGATTTAATGTGCCGTCGACTCAAACCAAAACCGCTATTTCCCATAGCTAGAACTTAACTGACCAAGTCAATTTGTAGATTTTCTGGTAGAATAGCTTTTCTTCCTAGTTTAATTGCTATTAGGCTGTGTAAGGGCAAATTATTGTTTTTAGATAAGCGAATAAGTGTAGTTTTAGGGACATTGAACGATTTTGAGGCTTTTAAATATCCCATTTTCTTCTCTCTCACTGCAATAATGGCATTTTTCATTGCTTCCTGGTCCCATGTTTGTCTTTTCTTAAGTGGATTCTTCGCTTGTGAATACATATTCTAAAAAAAAAAACAGTTTTTGATATGGACCACTAGTCCATATTTAATACTTCAAAGGTAGTCCATATTAAAAAAACATCATTTTTTTACTTATCCTATAATTCTGAAAAAATTAAGCCAATAATCATCTCAAATATTTAGCAATCTAACAAAACAATATCCGTTTAAGGCATACTCAATAAATAAACTGAGAAAAAAATAATATTTTCAGGATTACATCCGTGTGAAACTTACCTAAAACTTATATCATATACCGATAACAAATTACTATGGCCTACTTGACGTCAACGTTGCACCTGCACTGCTTAAAATCGACTGACACAGCGGGTTGAGTACGGAACAATGTAAGAAATGATTTAGATGTTGCGGTGTTGCCATTGTAAGGAAAATAAGGTGGTCCATATTAGCGGACTAGTCCATATTTGGAGATTTTACTCTAGTTATAAAACCGCTGACCTTTTTGTAATAGAACCCAATACTTTTTAAAAAATGTATCAAAAGCATTTCTACAAATATAATTTTTTTAATGACACTCCTATTTCGTTTACGTCAATTTGTCAAGCAATTATTTTAAATAATACAATAAAAAAATCTTGTTTGTCTTAAAAATATTTTGAGACAAACTTTTTACCGTATTAAGAGTTATAATATAGTAAATTGCTTTGTGCAAATATCTTTTATTAAAATGACAAAGATTAGGTTGCACAAGTAAACAAAAATCATAAAAATACTTCATCCTTTCTGAATTTCAATCAGGTTTGAAGGTTTGAGATGCTTGACCAAATTTCTTGTGAAATTTTTGAAGTTGCATTAATGCCGTCTCTGCCTGCATACAACTTGCTTCTGCACACTGCATAGCTATTTGTAATTCTATATCTGGTGGTGGCTCAGCAGCTGAAGATGGAGTTGGTTCTGAAAATCAAAAAGTTTTTAATTAATGTCTCAAGTTATGAAGCAATACCAAATAGAAACTGAATTCATATGCAATTTTGGCCATATCTACTTCAGATAAGTTATCAACATTAGCACCCTCCACCAGTACCTGTAGCATCCTGCCTATATTGTGCAGCTCTAGATTGTATCATATGTTTAAGGTCTATCCAATACTGTAAAAAAGTATTATTGTATTAGTATATGAATAAACCCATATGGAAAGTGGAACAAAATGCCTTATTATAACCTACAGTACTAATCCAACAAAATTACCCATGGAATCTGGGTAAACTACGTTTGCAAATATTAAAAGATGGTAACAACTGTTCGGAAAAATACAAATACATTGAATTAAACAAACTATTTTCTACCAGTTTTCGCTTTTTTAATGAATGGACTACATGTTTTTTGAAAATAATCTGTGTATAAAAGAGTTTCATATAAATTCTAGTCCAATAAAAATTGAATTACTGCAAAAATGGATAAACGTTATTTACTTGAATAAAAAAGTATTTTGATAAAATATTGTGAAAACGTAGTCTTTGGGAACAATTGTCTATTACGCTGTTAAAAAAAGTTCTACAACTCGTTTGAATTTATCTAATGAAAAGAGGGATACAACAGAATAATGAACATAGCAAAAAGTTGTAATTTTATGATGAAAAATAAGATGCAGCCCAATTATAAAAATTATGAATTAGCGATAACAAAAGGATGATTAACAAAATGTAACAAAAACTCACCCTTCTCCAGCATTGTCCATTTTTTGTAGCTCCAGATCCATGAGTATTCAGACATATCGCTAATTAGTCCCACTTTCTAGTAATTGTCTCCCTTGATCTCCCTCCAAGCTCAACACTGTCCTCGGCTAAATTAGGATGAATTTCTGCAAAGACAAGTAGCTCATCGATTTGCAATGTTGAGTCTATATTCCATTTTGAAAATTTAACACAAACACCTCCTAGTCAGACAAAATCTCAAACACAAATAAACTATGTTCACGTTTTCTGATGCATTTGCAGCCTTTAATGAACAAGCAGTCACCTAGATCTATGTAGGTAAGTGCCAGCAAGTGCTGATTGATTTAGAGAAACATCTGGCACTTGTCAATAAGCTGTTTTCACCCTCGCGTTATTTTGAATCGCTCTTTCTGTCTTGAGATAAGTCTTCAAGGCTATGTGAAACTGTGGCAACTATTTGTCGACAAATGACTGTGTGTATATATTAAGTGTGTATCAAGGGTCCACTCTTGATTTATGTAAACATCCATACATCTGCGGCTCATACAAAGACATTCATTTTTAAGAACATACCATCGTATTATATACTTACGAGTTCAATTTTCAACAAAAGTAGGTCACATAGATAATTTTAAATTCGCAATCACGATCCACAATGTATTTATCATTTTTCGATTTATAAACACGACGATTGTTTACCATGGTATGTCACTTTAATTCCACCGGTTGCTACTCGAATGCTAGTGGCGCTGTTTCGGTCGCAAAAACTGCATTCAATGACAGTTGGGCAACCGATTGCCAATTGTGTTAGGGAATACGAATTTTTCGGTCGCTCGACAATCGGTCGCAAGTCGGTTGGTGGTCGGCTGCTCACCGATCAGAGTTGGAAATTTTTACGTAATAAGCCTGCGGACCGATCACGCACCTTTATAATGGCTCCTTCAGATTAAGGATCCAGAGGGTCAAGTTGCAGGATGGATAAAGAGGATTGCAAGCATTACCAGCAGGCAGAGGAGAAATATGTCCAAGTATTAAGATAGAACGTTAGTGATACTTGGCAAAACGAAGACCTCATTAAAGACCAAGAGGACGACCCCGATGTCCAAATAATTCTGAACTGAATGAAAAAACAACAGAAACTATCCTGAGAAGAAGTTGCCAAGTATTCTTCTACCATAAAATCATATTGGGCACAATGGAATTCTCTAGTTGTGGACGACGGACATTAACAGCGTAAAATGGTGGACCACGACGGTAAGGAGGAAAGAAGGCAAATAGTTATCACCAGATGTCGGATCCTGGAGCTGCTAGAATAATTCCATTCCGGTGTGTCAGGAGGTCATCTCGGAGTTTCAAAAACTCTGGGATACGTGGGGGAAACATTTTACTGGGTCAGTAGCAAGGCGGACGTAAAAGACTAGCGCAGAAAATGCGTTGTGTGTGCGGCAAGTAATGCACCGCAAAGGAAACCAAAAGCTTCTATGCGCCAATACAACGTGGAGAGTCCCTTCGAAAGGGATTGTTATTGATGTGGCGGAACCCTTTCCAGAAAATGACGTAGGAAATAAATATATCATTGTGGTAATCCGCTCTACCAAATCACGAAGCCTCTACGGCAGCCTATGCTTTAGTAGAGGAATGGATCTGTCGATTTGGTGTACCTTTAGAGCTGCATTCGGACCAAGGGCGTAATTTAGAGGTAAATCTGTTCAAAAATATCTGTCATATCCTTAAAATTAATAAGACACCGGTAGTCAGAAGGAATGGTGGAGCGCATGAATAGTACCATTAACCGGTATTTGCCAAGGTAGTCTCTAGTCATCAAAGAGACTGGGATGGTGTTCTTCACCTCTTCTTATTTGCTTAACGATCGTCGATTCATGAAAGCACAGTAAAGACCCAGGCTCGAATAGTTATGGAAAGAGAACTCCGTCTCCCATGCGATCTAAAGTTTGGCTGTGCACCAGGAACTGATATTGCCGGAGAAGACTACGTAAGTGATCTTCGTAAAAGAATGGACGCCATCCATAGCCAGTTTCGTGTTTCAGTTCAAAGTGCTAGCGACCGGTTGAAGGAAGCTTACAAATGTGAATGCCAAAGACCACAGTATGACAACGGTGATATGGCTTGGCTTTGCGATCCAAAGAGGCGCAAAGAACTGTCGCCTAAACTGCAATCGTCCTGAGACGGGCCTTATAAGTCATCAAAAATCAGCAAGATTCAGAAGGCACCACGCGGTAAAGCCCGAATTGTAAATTTCAACCGATTGGCCCCTTATCATGGAAACAACGAAGATGCGTCGATGCGAAAAATCCAACCAGAACCGGACATGACATTTGACCAATTTATGGCCAAACATACTAATGTCCATAAGAGTCGGTATGGCGTGGCATGTGAAGTACAACAAGATATGTTTACCACTTCACCAGAGTATGCACTGGCACACTGTGTGGCTCAAGACTTGCACATGTCGAGAGGTACAGCGAAGGTCTCTCTCAAGAAGTTTGGAAGAGTGCACGAGCTGCGTCAGTCTAATCCCGAAGAGAAGTACTCCAGATAACTGAAGAGGGTACCAACCAAAATATCTTCTATCTGGTCACCAAGAAGGCTTCGTATCAGAAACCAAATTACGAGGATGTCTGGAACGCTTTGTGTTCTCTTAGAGAAGTGTTGCTGGAAATTGTGTTGATTGTTACTTCTTCAAGAACTCCTATTGAAGAAAGGGTAGTCGTGCCGATATCGACATCCACCACCAGTGCAATCATTTCGGGACGAAATGACTTTAGGGAGGGGGCAGTGTAACGAGAACGTTACTATTAGCGCCATCTATTGGGAACTTCGCCAAGGACTTTCCTACGACATCGATGCGGGCGACCAGGCAGCCCGTGGTCTGGCCGCGACGACGTGTACAAAAAGCTTCCGAAGCGGCATTTTGAATAAGAGGATGGCTGGGAACAGAGCGGCAGAGTTGCGGCATAATTCGTAAATAAGTAGTGAGACATAAATAGTGTTATACTCTAGTTAGGTTGAAGTTAGTTGGTTTGTGTTGTAAATAAATTAGTGCATTTCTTTTTGTGGAGTGTTTTAATCCACACCCAAAAGAACCCAGAAAAACGCAACAATACGATCAAGGAATATCGAATTAATTGAGATTTGCTTACACTATTATCAGTAAATTTTGTCACTTGATTTAGAAAATTGTGTATGATGATAACAACAAATATATTTGTTTTTGGAAGGCTCAGCTTTCTTCTAGATATTTCCCTGCCATGCCGGCTTGAAAAGCAGGGAACCTTGTTATAGCGAACGCCGCAAGGTCGCTTCATCTCGCTATTAGTAATACCCAACGAATTCGGACTAGGTTAGAAGAAGCCAAGCCCATATGATGTTGAAAGACTGTTTGTTAGCAACATCAACAGATTATTGTTTACACAAAATTTGACCTTGAACGAAAATTGTATACTTTTCCCCGAGTAGACATCTGCTTTCATCGCTCTTAAACTGCTTTTTACATAACATGCAACACTTCACCATCTTCGAGGATAGTCCAAAATGCTATATATTCCACTGAAATGTTTCAAAATTCTAAAAACTCTGTGAAAATATCACGGAAAACACAAGTAAACATGACAACATGAGCAAAATAAAGGTTCCCCTCAGTTGCACAAAGTCGCAGCATAAAACACCAGAAATCAGCTCAGCTGTTCTAAATTTGCCATAGCGTTGCCACGTTTAGTACGCAAATATTAGTTTTGCAGGAAATATCACCGGGATATAACAATACATATTTCTTAATTGTCTTCGGTGTTTATTTCAGATGTATTTTGAAATGCTGAGTACGAAACCAGAATAAAAATAGCTCATGATGTTTTCGGAAATCTCTGTGATGTTTTTTTTTTGGAAAAATTATTTGTTTTAATTTTTCTGAGTTCCGTGAAGTTGGTAGGTTTTGAAGCTATGATGACACTGCATCAGTTAGTGGAAACATTATAATATGAAATATATTAGGGTACTGAAACCAAAGACTTTCTTTTCAGTGCAGGGGTTACAAACAATTTATAACAGCACATACACATGAATTGTTCTATTTGACAATACAACATATTGGAGACAAATTAGTACTCTTCATTTAGTTATCACCACGTATAACATTTTCGATTATTTTTGCACTGCTCAGTGCTATCATCAATCGATTGCGTGAAGCCAGTTGTTGATTTTGAACAAGATGTGGCAACACCGCAGAAAACTGGTAGCCACACGAGTTTGTCTGTCGCTCTAGATGATTGATAAAAACAAATCTTTTGTTTACGTCTTCTACCCGTATTCGAATTCGCTGGTAATACCAGAGCAGTGAAATAGGGTTCAGGAGGTGCGTTAATTTAATAGCGCGATTAATACTTATGCTACCATTTAGCAGATGATAAGCGGCCAAGTGACAAACATCCTTGAGTGATGGCGAGGGTATAATATCCTTGAGGGCATTATTAGATTGCAACTTATTGGGATAAACCTGCCTCTGTAGAAATATAGCCCTAAGTTAAATTCATTCATGCAGACTGTCCACTATGTGGCGCATCGTCTGAGATATCAACTAGGCACATTGAGAAAAATGTAGGAGTAGCCAAATCCCCAATTTATTTTGCGTAAAAAATAGAATAAATTCAGGTTTGTGAGTGGTACACACCAACGTGTGTAGATTTTAATTTCCTCCCAAAAATAATATGATCCGATGAGAATATGGTCACTAATAATTGTATCTTTTATCGCCGCATCACTCATTACTGGGCACAAGAAAATCTGAGGGCTAAAAAAGTATCCAGACATCAAGAACGTTTTGGGTTTAATATGTGGTGTGCAATCTTATGGACCAAAATATTAGGTCCATTTATTTGCAACAACCTTCAATTGTTGCAACATGATCGAAAAGACTGGCTGGATAATTTACCTTTAGCACAGGTTAATAGCTGTTGGTAATTCTAGGCAAGTTCGAGAGTATCTTTCTCAGCGATTTCCCGGAAGGTAGATTGGAACCTCCAGGGAAGTGCCCTGGCCCTCGCGTTCCTCGGATTTAATTCCTCTGTATTTTTGTTTGTCGATTTATTAAAAAACCAAATTTATCAGCATACTTTTGAAACTGATCAGCAGTTACGAGAATGTGTAATGGAAGCATTTAGTATGATTTCAGAAGAAATTTTACGTGATGTTTTGAATTCCACTGTTAGATCATATTTATGTTGTTATTTTTGACCATAAAATAAAGTCTTGAAAACGTATTCGTTATTCCGAATATCACTAATATCGTTTATAAAATGACCCGGCAACACGTTTATGGGAAAAGTGGTTTCGATTAATTTCGCTGAATTTTTTATGTTATGCGTCTTGGCATTCCGAACAAGTGTTTCAATGGGCACAGGCCCTCAACTTGACCGGGTACCAAGATATAGGCCGTCCAGGTCAGTATAATGGGGTATCAGCGACTCGAATATCTGCTTTAAGTGAAAGAGTGGTTTCTGTTAATTTCGCTGAATTTTTCATATGTTATGTGTCGGCGTTCTACATAAATTCCTTAATGGGCACAGGCCCCAAAACAAAAAGGGGCCCAATATATAGACCGTCCAACACAGTATAATGGAGTATCGGTTTTACTCGATATCTAAGAGGAAGAGTGGTTTCTGTCAATTTCGCTGAATTTTCCATATGTTAGGTGTCCCGGCGCCCTGACAATTTTTAATGGCTACAGGCCCCTAACCTCAACGGGTTCCAAGATATAGGCCGTTGAAGTCCGTATAATGGGGTCACGGTTCTACTCGAATACTTTCTTTAAGTGGAAGAGTGGTTTTTGTCAATTTTGCTGAATTTTTTATATGTTATGTGTCTAAGCGTTTTGAACACATCCCTTAATGGAGACAGACCCCAAAACCCAACGGCCCACAAGATATAGGCCGTCAAAGTTACGGTTCTACTCGAATATCTGCTTTAAGTGGAACAGTGGTTTCGTTTAATTTCGCTGAATTTCTCTTTTGTTATGTGTCCAGGCATCCTGAGCAAATGCCTTAATGGACACAGGCCCCAAAACTCAACGGGTACCAAGATATAGGAAGTCCAAGTCAGTATAATGAGGTATCGGCCGTACTTGAACTACTGCTTTAGGTTAATTTCGATAACTTTTTTATGTTACGTGTCTCGGCATCCCGAATACACAACGGATCTCAAGATATAGGCCGTCCAAGTCAGTATAATGGGGCGACGGTTCTACTCGAATATCTGCTTTTTGTGGAAGGGTGGTTTCGGTTAATTTCGCTGGATTTTTTGTATGTTATGTGTCTCGCCATCCTAAACAAATGCCTTAATGGGCGTAGGAACCAAAACTCAACGGGTAGGCCGTTCAAGTCAGTCTATTGGGGTATCGGCTCTATTCTAGTATCTGCCTTAATTGGAAGGGTGGCTTCGGTTAAGTTCGCTGAATTTTTCAGTTATGGAACATTTCTCCAAAATGCCAAGACATATGTGTCTATTCTGGAGAAATGTTTCAACGGGCACAAGTCCCGAAACTCAACAGGTCCAGAAGTGTAGGCTGTCCAAGTCAGAATAATTGGGTTGTACTCGACTATCTGCTTTTAGTGGAAGGGTGGTTTTGGTTAATTTCGCTGAATTTTTTATGTGTTAAGTGTCTCGGCGTCCTGAACAAATGTCTCGATGAGCACAGGCCTCAAAACTCATCCTGTCCCATGACATAGGCCGTCCAAGTTGGTGTAATGGGGTGTCGGATTTACTGAGCTATCTGCTCTATCTACAAGAGTGGTTTTCGTTAATATGTCTGAATTCTTGAAATCTCATGTATCTCGGCATCCTGAAAAAAATGTCTCAAAGGGCACAAACAATTGGAATCAAATCCATTTTCCATTGGGGTTGGAGGAATTAGACTGGATGAAGCTTAGATTGAAGTTATGCAATGCGACTTTGAACTGTTTTCGCATGTGAAAATGAAGCTAAGGGGAAAACGGTTGTCTAGCGATGAGGACCTTCTGAGGGCTTGGGACAACGAGTGTGCGGCACTCCCGGGTGAAACTTGGCAGAGCTCGTTTAAGGACTGGCTTTGGCGTATGTAGAAGTGTATTGAATGTAGTGGAAATTATTTTGAACGAAGTCAATAAATAAAGCTGTATTGCAGAACCTTTATAGTACCCGTGTACTGACTTGGTTTCTTGGCATGCGTTGAGGTTTGAGCTTTGTGTCCATCGATACATGTAATCAGGACGCAAGATACGCGGCATGTCATAGATTCAGTCAAATTAACCGCAACCACTTATTTAAGTAGACCAGATGTCTGAGTAGAACAGATATCTAGTTATACTGTCTTAGGCAGCCTATATATTGGGACCTGTTGAGTGCTTGGGCGTATTCCCTTTGGAACATGTGTTCAGGATACCCATATATAGCATTTCACAAATCCAGTAATACTATCCGAAATCACTCTTCCAAGTATAGCAGATTACTCAGTAGGACTCATACTCACTTAGACGGCCGATTTCTCGGGACCCGTTGTGTTTTGGAGCATTTGTCCATAAAGACATTTGTTGAGGTTGCCGGTAAACATAACATGGAAAATTTAGCATAATTGACCCAAATCACCTCATTTTACCGACTTGGACGGCCTATATCTTGGAGCCAGTTGGGTTTTGGAGTCTGTGTCCTTAAGGCATTTGTTCAGGACTTCGAGACGCATAGCATATGAAAAATTCGTCGATATCGACCAAAACCACTCTTCCACTTAAAGCAGATGTAAAACAGTAAACCGAAATACTGATTTGAATGACCAATATCTTGGGACCCGCTAGGTTTTGGGGACTGTGCCCTTTAAGGAATTTGTTAAGCATGCCGAGACACATAACATATAAAAACTTCAGCAAAATTAGCCTAAACCGCTCTTCCACTTTAAGCATATATTCCAGTTAAACCGAAACCCCGTTATACTGACTTAGACGGCCTATAACTTACGACCTATTGAGTTTTAGGGCCTATGCCTATTTAAGCATTTGCTCAGGACGTCAAGATACATAACATACGAAAAATTCAGTCAAATTGACACTCTTCCACTTAGAGCAGATGTTCGAGTAGAACCGTAACTCCATTATATTGACCTGCACGGGTATTATGTAAAAAACCTAAAAATTCGGCGAAATTAACCGAAACCATTTTCCCCATAGGCGTGTTGCTGGCACGGGTATTACATATCTTGAAAGAGACAGATTTTTTTTAATATTATATTGGTTTTTTGTAACATGCAGGATTTTCTACAAGATGTTAACTTAGTACTAGCTGATGGACACTTGTTGTAAACACGTTTTGTAGTTGTACGTGTTGCCTAAACGTCATGATGCTTCAGCTATTAATGTTTGGCTCTGATGTGACGTAAAATCTGCTTCAGAAATGGCATTATTGTTGGTCTAAGCTGTAAGTATACTATAGCTAGAACGAAACGGCAGTGCATAGTGAGCATGTATGTGCTAATAATATGTGTTGTTGATAATTCCATTGGTTGTCTGTTTCAAATATACTTATTTAAGATTCAAAGCTAGAAATTAGTTGCGCAACCACTTTTTCTTATTAATCCTGGAAATTACATATGCAAATCTGCTGAATTTCAAAAGTGGTAAGAAAAAAAAATCGCTGGTTGGAGAAGGAACAGATGAGAAAATATGCTACAGGCAGGAATATTTATGAAAGTGAAAAGATTATTACATTATTTTTCACTTACAGTCATTTAAATTTAACGAAATTTATTCAGCGATGTCAATAGAAAATACAAATCAGCGCCTAGAGTTGTGAGGCATTGGGAAAATGCGTGATGTGTGATGCGTCATTCCTAATTTTTCTGTGATGTGACTTAATTGCACACAACGCGAGTGCGGTGGCGATTTCCCGTAATGCTCTTCGAAGTGTTTGAAAACACAAAACATAACCTACCAACATAAAAATAACCCGTCAGGCACATCTAATAGATATACTTCATTGAAAGCCTACTCAGTAATATTCAACCAACTTTCTTTCTTTCACATCTTCTCAACAGACTACTCGGCTTCACAAAACATATACATGCTCTCTGCAATCAACAATGCGTGTAGTTGAGCCATTCCCCCATAGATGGACGCTCGCAGTGATCATTGCTAGCAAAGGTGTAATGAACTATTGCACCCTAAAAACTACCTAGTCTGCAAGATGACATTTTATTGTTTTTTTTTTTGAGGTTTTATAGGTTTTTTACATAATAGCCGTGCTCAATAGGATCCATGCGAACGTCCATCTATAGAGGAATCACTCAACTAAACTACACGAATCCTTGCCCAACTAACAATTATCACTACTATTAGAGTTGCAAGATTGATTATACAGTATCCCTTAAACAGCATCGTATACTGTAAGAACATTGGCAAAACCCTCTTAGAACTGCTATTCAAGCGGAATGGGCACACCTGATAGGACACTTCAGTCATTTAAGGGGTTGTATAAGGGGTGCAGGTAACAGTTATACAACAAAAGTATAAGCCTCTTGCTGCCGCTATAGGACATTTGCGTCAGTGCAAGATTCAGTTTTTGTCAACTATACAACTATTCTGTTACGTGGTTCTACTTTATTGCAATCAAACTATTTCTTATGTATTGTATAGACGAAGAAGAATATATAATTAACACATTAGTCATATTGTTTACTTACATATCGGCCATCGTGAATTTCATACACAGGTATATGATAAACTTCTACACTGTTATATAGGGCTATTGAATTACTTGCGCAGCAAATTTTATTGTGATTATCGTGCAAATTAGTTAAGCAATTTCTACGGGCTTCGTATTGGATTCATATTTTGATAATGATCAAAAGTATGTCTAGATTTTTAAGATGGAAAACTGAACTTATCTGCGTTAAATCTTCAACAAATCCTATATTTAGACACAATTACACTAATGTTTATCACTTTATATCTGTAATTTCGGACTGAAACATAATTATTTAATATTAAATAGAGGAATAAATGTTTGCCCAATATGGCGGGTGGTTGTGTATAATCATGGCATCGTCCATGTTGTGTTTAGGTTATTAGAATATTTTGGTCTTGCCTGCAAGTGTTATACAACAATTTGACAAATGTCTGAAATGAAATACCGACAGAGTCGAATGATTTACCCAGAATTTGTATCAGATCTATATCTTCTGTTTGAACAGTTGATAAAACATTTTGAACCAATATGCATGCGTTGTTTGTCTTAAAACGTTGGTTATGGCATTTTAACAAAAATATGACAGCAGAAAGTTAGGTTATGGTGAAGTTGTATACCAACATATTTAGCATATGTAAGCCTTTAACAGTTACTAAACAACAGTTGTATAAGTGCTTCCGTTAGGAGCAATTTGTTGCCTAAAGTAGTAAATTGCACAGCAAAACAACAAGGCTCGGGTTTGTTTTATAAACGTTACCATGGATGCCACAGCACAACCATTTTGACTAACGTGCAAATATGCCGTATAGTTGTATAAACGTTTATGCAACAGTTAAAAATTTGCCCTAAAAGGTGTTGTATAACTATGCTATAAGAATATTTTAAACACCTCACTTTGCATTCCACACAACATTAAGCCAGCATTTTGGTGTTCAAGCAACAACAATAGAGAGCTTTTATGGCTGAACGGTTCTTTTACCAAAAGCTTATACGACTACTTTACTAGTTGGGTGGTGGCATATGATTTGTGAGGCCAAGTGGTCTGTGTCTGTAGTTTTCATCTCTGAGAAAAAAGTTGGAATAGCAAGATTACGTCTGGATGATTATGTGTATTGGTCTGCATGTTTATAAAATCATTACTGAATATGCTGCCAATGAAGTATATCTATTAGCTGTGCCCGATGGGTTATTTATGTTGTCCTTTCTGAAGACAGGTTTAACGTTATAAATTACGAAAAACTTTGAGAAGAATTACGGAAAATCATCACCGCGCCCGCGTTGTGTGTAATCACTGTTAGCATGTATATGGCTTGTAATGCGACTGTGTACAGTGAATATAATTATTTCTTATCTCTCTCATTTTTGAAACTCAGCAAATTTGCATATGTAATTTCCAGAATGGATAAGAAAAAGTGGAAGCGCAACTAATTTCTAGCTTTGAACCTCAATTAAGTGTATCTGAGACAAAAGTCCAATGGAATTATCATCAAAACATACAACTTGCAGCTTAGACCTCCAGTAATGCGATCTCTGAAGCAGATTTTACACCACATCAGAGCCTAACGTTGATAACAGAAGCATCATGACGTTTCAGCAACACGTACAACTAAGTGCTAAATTAACAGCTTGTAGAAAAACCTACATAATGTCAAAAAAAAAACAGTATGATGTCAAAAAAAATCGATATAACGTCACTTCTCAAGATACGTAATACCCGTGCCGGTCCTTTCACCACAACATATCATTATGTAATATGTAATTTACATCTATCAGTAAACATAATCTTACAGCATTTGCAACGTCTAATTAAATAAAATAAAAATACGAGTTTTTCTTTGCCATCAGATAAACGGTGTGCTTTTTTTTCGGACCACATGAAAAAATGAAGTTGACGATGGTTTCTTAAAAATGAAACGTCGAGCACAAAATTTAAAAACACCATCATGTGGAGATTTTGTATATTTCTTAATATTGTTGCGATACCGATAAAAACGAGATATCTAGAAAAATAAAAAAAATTCAATACTTCCACAAGATATTTGATATTACATCACGACCATGACTTTTCCAACTCATTTTGCAGATATTTGAAAGTATGTAATTGCCTGGTGTTAAATTGCCAACCTCAATTAGCGGATGCGACAGACAAATTGGGTTCAGATTAGTCCATCCAAGTGGAGTAAGCACCTTCTGTTAGATAACATTGAAAGCCATTTCCCAACAGTACGCTGATTATTGGGGTATTCAAAGACAACATGAGGAGCTATATTCAACATTACGTATTTCTCAATCGTTTTCCAGTGTTTCGAAATATAAAGTTAAATTTTCAAACTGGCGTAATGAAATTGACAGGATACAACTTTAATTGACATTATTATTTACCTAGGTATTTTTTTTATCATGTGCCCAGTGAGAGAAACGACACTTCTCAATAGTTCAATAATGGTGATTCCTCCGGTTAGTAGGAAAAAAAAATAATTATGCGATGCATAGTTTCTTTAGCATCCTGTGACAGAGATGAAGGTCTCCTAAAATGGAAATGATAAAAGTGTACCTACAAATTAGGAAGGAGCAAAGAATTCAAGTAAATTACATTAGATACTTGGAAATCCCAATTAACTTTGAAGTCATTTATCTCGATATTTCCACGTGTTTGCTCAACGCTTAAAAACTTCTCATGGAACTATTAGCATGAGCGTTGTACTATGGCAGCTTGGAACACTACCTACTACAGTCATGTAGGAAAATGCAACTCAAATTAGATGAAATAATAAGAGGGATAAGGAAACGCAGCAGAGATAAGTGAGGTTACGTAAAATATCAAATTGAAAGTTTCAACAAAACGGAGGTTGTTAGATCTCCAATACTGCTTTCTTTCCAGTACGAAATTGATTTTTCCAATCCATTAGGTTCGACGTAAACACCTTCATATTGTTGCGTTTTTCTGGGTTCTTTTGGGTGTGGATTAAAACACTGGATTCCACAAAAAGAAATGCACTAATTTATTTAACTTAATAGAATATTTATGTACACCTCTATTTATGTCTGGCTAATTCTTATGTCGCCATTGACTGCACTATACTCCACTCCGCTCTGCTACTCTACCGAATTCAGTACTCTGCTTCCGTCTCCCGGCCGCCGAGTTATATAGGCCGCATCGTTGAGTCTAGAAGAATCGGGTGCCACATAGCGGCCTTCCCGAATAGTTGAGGTTGCTTCGCGTGGATCTAGAAGGCGAGCCACTGCCACGGTCCTGACAGACGCCGCCAAGCGGCTTGTGCGGTCGTGGTTCGCATAAAAGCAGAGATCGGCCATGAAGCTCTGTCGAGTAGGAGACTCGCCCAACAGATGCCGCCAACAGTACTATTTGTCACAATATCACTATCAAAACATGCAATATACATCGTTTTTCCCCGGAATGGAATAAAAACGATTATTTCAGCTCTTGCCTAGGCTTAATGAGATTATACTCGCAAGCTTGCCCCATAACCGTCGCGCTTTTCCCCCAATGTCGGAAGTCAGGACACACTTGGCAACGTTGCGCCGAGCCCTTCGGCGCTTTTGCGCTGATCAAGTGTGTGTTCCTCAATACCTTCTCCTATTAAGGCGTCAGGACTTAATCGGGCCAAGCCTAGGCAAGAGCTGAAATAATCGTTTTTATTCCATTCCGGGGAAAAACGATGTATATTTCAGATCTGCGCCGTCGGCTTGACCCTTAATTAGAAGTGTTTGTATACCTGACGACGTAAAAAAGCGTACTGTGAGTAAGAAAGAAAGAGAAAAAGAAAATATACGCATTTTGTGCGTACTGTAAATAAATCTTTTATTCTGGCACGTATAACAAAACTTAAAAGTGATACTCTGATTCATAACAAGAATATGTATTCGAAAAATATATGTAATTCTATCTGCCTTTTCCTTTACAGCATAAGCCTATCACGCAACTGAGAAGGAACTTTGTATTAAATCAGTCTGTGTTTCTCGTACTGAAGGTTTTTGAATTTCCTTATAGTAATACTTGTAGAAGTTTTGGCTTCCTTGCCAGTTGCCCTTCTTCAGAATGATGTCCAGTGGGACGTTGTTTTCAAATCTTGCTGATGCCTCTGCTGACCTGATGCTGCCTGGTGGAAATGAGATTCCCGCCTCGCTAAATGCTGTTTTAATCCATCCCGCTATCAAAGTGCGGGATGCCGGTTTCACTTGACCTCTGGTCGTTATGAATAAGTTGGTAAGCCCGTCTTTGACTTTACGGCGAGTAGATGTAACTACGACCATCTGATGTATCCAGAATACCGGATCATGTTGTGTCTTGGAGCACCGTTTCAGGAACCATCCTGATTGGCGATACAGGCTCTTGTCTGTCTTTGAGCCGAATTCTGGCCAGAGAATAACGGTGGCATCCTTTAACTCCATGGAGTATTGGTCTACTTTGAGAAGAGTCAGGTCATGGATCCTACGACCAGAAGCTAGTAAGAGGATTACATACAAGTGACGAGATACTTGAAATATGCTACCTCTATCGACATCATCAGCTTCCAACCATGATAGAAGTTTGTTGACGTCCCACGGCTGTTTCCTGTTAGTGACGGGAAGCCTTGACAGATCGATCGCTTTAAGCATGTGCCTTACTATGGGATTTTCAGCGAGTCTTTTCGAGCTCATAGGGTTGGCAAACACCGTTACAACGGATTTGTAGAGCTTTATTGTTGAGGGGGCGAGTTTCTTTTCCCTGTGTAAAAATCCCAGGTATTGTGCTAGTTGGTATGGGAGAGGGGTCTTGTGGAATGTTGTTTCTAGAACACCATGCTAGCCATTCCTTCCATGGTACTGAATATGTTTTCAACGATGACTTTTTCCAGGAGCTAGTAAGCAGTTGGATGTCTTTTTCTTTCCAATGAGTTAGGGCCCTTGCCTACCCCGTATTTTCCAAGCTTCCAGTCTTAGTGAGCGGCTTTGGGAGAGTGGTTGATTCGTCGACAAGTCTATTAGATGATGGTGCAGATTCCGTATATGAAGGGTAGCGGCTAACGTTCGCCCTTTTAGATCTGTTCTCCAGAAAACTTTTTCCCATCTCGGCGCTATGACAATGTACGTTTCTGAAGCGTGATTGAGATGTCGCAGCACTCGTGGGATCAAGCATGGAGGAGGAAATATCTATGCTAGTTGGAAGTTCCACTGCCTGCTGAAGGCATTCGTGAAGGTTGCTTGCTGATCTTTGGCATTTCTTGCAGCATAGGCTGGCAAAACCCGCGATCGATTTGTCGCAAACAAATCTATCGTGGGCGTACCCCATTTCTTGAAAATCATGAGTGTGACTCTCCGTGATAAGTGCCAGTCTGGAAGAGGTTTTTGACGAGACAGCCTGTCTGCTGTGGTGTTGAATACACTCGGAATGTATTGAACCTGAATATCCATTTCTAATTGGTTGGCCAAGATAAGGATCTGATGTGTGAGGTCCAGCATCTGAAGGGATTTGGTTCCACTTTGATTCCGAATATATGAAACCACCGTTCTGTTGTCTGACTGTATCATGATTGATCGGTTCTTTAGCTTGCTCTGAGAGAATTGGAGAGTCGCCAATACCGCATATAATTCCTTCCTGTTGATGTGCCAGGGTTTTTGGTGATTCATCCACGTTTTCCTGATTAGCGTATGATTTATCTGCGCCCACCAGCCTATGTTGGATGCAACCGTTGTGATAAAAACTGTGGGGGCTTTCCGAAACATCGCCGTTTCGCATTTCAGAGTCCTCAGCCACCAGCTGAATTCGGTCAGAGCAGATACTGGAACTGGAATTTTTTTTCTTCGCGAGCACTCGGACAGGAGCAGGCTGGCCCTCTGCAAGTGTCTGGTGTGTAGCCGTCCTAGTGGTATCGCACTGCAGGCAAAATTTAGTTTTCCTAAGAGTCTTTTTGCCTTCATCCAATTCCACTGACGATTTTTCAAGATGGCTCGGATGTCTTGTCCTAGAGTCCTGCGTTTTCGTAGAGGAAGTGAGGTGGTGACCTTTTTGGTGTCCCATATGATTCCTAGATATTCCATCCGCTGCTTTGGGTTTTCCGAACACTTGTCCAGGTTTAGGTGCCACCCCAAGCTTCTTAAGAATTGCTTGGCCTCTTGCACTTGCCTGGTTATTGTTTCCTGACATTGGTTCGATAATAGAAAATCGTCCAAGTAAACGATGACTCTTATTCCCATATTTCGCAGTTGGTTCGCCAACCAGTTTGATATTTTTGCGAAAGTAAGTGGTGCCGAAGACAGACCGAATGGGAGGCATGTCATCTGATAGACAGTTTCCTTGTGTACTACTGAGAGAAAGCGACGATGATTGGAGTAAATGGGAAGGTGGAAATATGCCTGATGCAGATCTAGTTTTACCATGAAATCCTCTTCTTGCAAGAAATCCGGTACCCTCAGGTGGCTGATTGGGCGGAATTTCGAAATTTCCAGGTACTGGTTCAAACGTTTTAAATTGAGAATCGGTCGGATCTTCCCATCTGGTTTCTGCCGAGGGAACATTTTGGATACGAAACCCGTCGACGAACTCGATTTCTCTAGGATGCTCTGTTTTATCATCGTTTCTACTTCTGCCTCCATGCCCATTTTTTGTTAGATGCCCCTTTTTGAAACTTGTTAATGGTGGACGTTTGACGAAGGGTAGTTTGTACCCCTTTATTGTATTTAGTGTGGTGCTTTCATCTCTTCCCAGAATTCGACGTAATCTGATAAACATGCCCCTTGAAAAGGATTGTCAGTGCCGTCTCGTACGGTTTGATGAAGTAGTTTTCTTGGATGGGTGTTGTTTGGAGACGCTTTCTGTAAGTTTTGGGGGTAGCTTTCGTGTAACTGCGGGAATTTGTTGGTTGCTGTGCGTTTCTTTCACGAGATCCAGGTTGTCTAGAATCTGATGGATGTCCACTGTAACGGGTATTTCTGTTGTATCCTGTGGTTATATGAGTACGGCCTTGCGTGCTGGGACGAAAAAACCGACCATGTATTTTGTAAAAATCTTCAAACTGTGCTTCATCGAAAATGAAAGTTTCTGATGGGGGGATGTTTTCTAGTTGAGAAGCAACTGCATCATGTTTTGGCTTAAAAGATTTTCGCCTTTGTTCAATGGCCTCAGCACGTCGACCGCAGGTATATTGAGTATGTCATCAGAAATTTCTGGATGTCATCCCTAGCTGACGGGTGATTGGCCATTATGGTTTTAATAGAGTTCGTAAAGGCATCTCTTTGGAGAAGTAATCCGTGAGAGATAGTTCCTAGGCACGAATCCATTTTAGCATGGAAATCCTGCAACGCGCTAGCTTGATGGAAAAGTTGTGGGTTAACTCGCAAAGCTGAGAAAACCGGTGCGGCTTGGAGTTTTTTCTGTACCTCTGAGTATCTGATTTTGTTGAAGGTGGCGAGTCCAAGTATTTGACATTCCTTACCCTGTAACAGTATATGTGGTTTTGGGGGTGGAATAGCTGGTTCTTGTTCCTTCGTAATGGGAGTAAAGTCCACGCACATGTCATCCTCCTGGTGGATGTCTGGAGCCGACCAAGGGACTTCATCTTCTGAGTCTGGATGTTCCGAATATATATCGGAGTCTACTGGCGCTGCATCTCTCATTATGGATATTTCTGAGACTTTTTTCCAATTTTTTAATTCTGCTTACTTTCTTTGAGCGTTTAGCTACCTGCTCACTAGAGCTGCTTCCCTGATCCGAAAGATCCTCAGATAGGAGTGATGAGGCTTCTTCCCATGAAATCATTAAATGTTTCATATCTTCTAGAGCTGCCAGAACTGGTTCGTTCTGTGCTATCGAGCCTCTTATCTTTGCGGCTAGACTTGATGGTGCCGTCACAAGGCCCAGACAAAATGGCCAGTTTAGCATTCTGATCTTCATGTCGCGATATGCTTTTTCTGAAAGGCATGAGATTGTAGGGTTGAACGCTCGTGCTATGCCTACTGTTGGTAGAGCAAATCTAAGCTTATTCTATCTATTCTCCATTCTTTCCATCCTGCAGCGAGATGTTTCACACCCAGAGCTTTGATCCTATCTAGGATGATGTTATCACTCGTTGATTCTGCCTGTTTGTCGAACAGATCCCGGAGTGTAGTCACAGCTACTGGTGATACCATCTGCAAGGTAAAAGCTTCGTATTAACGTACAGACCTAGATAGAATGGCAGTGTACATCCTTATAGGTTTGCCCCCGCTCAGGGTTAGGCACATGTGCGGCGGCTCCTCGGCAGAGCCGTCGTTTAAACCCGACGACGGTTCGGGGAATCGAGCCCTCGGCTGGAGCCGCAGGGTCAGACAATTTTCACACCGGCTCGGAGATTGAGGCGACGTCTCAAGAAAATGGGCCGACGTCCCAAGAAAGTGGGCCGACGTCTCAGGAAAGTGGGCCGACGTCTCAAGTAGGTGGGCCGACGTCTCTGATGTTCGAGCCGGCGGCTCGAGATGTTGAGCCGACATTGCAAAACAGGCAGTGTGCGCTGAGTTTGCCATCATAAATTGTAACCCTTCGGGCCTTAATAGTTTCTATGGATGTAATGACAAGCCGATAGGATTAGTCAGCTTAAGCGCCCCAAGGTTATGTCTAGGTGCTCACAATCTGGGTCTGCCTACACTCTTTTACTGCATGCTACCTAGTAATATATATTAAGTACGACCTACCTTATTGACAAAACACGTATCACGCACTGGTCTTTCACAAATATTACAGTTTGATAAATGGAGGGGTCGATTCGAACGGCACACGCCGTTAATATTTAGCGGACGGTACGGCAGCAAAATCCGAAGCGCACTGAGGAACACACTCTTGAGCAGCGCAAAAGCGCCGAAGGGCTCGGCGCAACGTTGACAAGTGTGTCCTGACTTCCGACATTGGGGGAAAAGCGCGACGGTTATGGGGCAAGATCGTGAGTGAAATCTCATTAAGGGTCAAGCCGACGGCACAGATCTGAAATAAGATATATTTCCGTTTGTCGTTTGCATTTCCTCTGGGGTGCGTTTATAAATCACTTGATAATGTTATACCGCACACAGTAATGGAATGTAGATTGACATGAAATTTTACTCTGTAATACTGTGAAACTTTATTTTTAGAACTTCTAAATTATTACAGAGTCATATAATGACACTTTCTAACCATGCCTTCTGCGACTAATGTATTTGTTATAAGAGCGCTATTGATAAGATTTAGCCCATTTATCGTGAAAAATATATATTCTGCCAATTTGGAGTACTTTTTGATATCCCAATACAGAATAGAACAAAGTAAACTATGTACCAATTTACGAACGCAGCCCAGAATAGAAGCGCGATACTAGCTCTCCAGGCAGCAATTTTTTTAACAATTTTCTTTAATTGGTCAGACTTTTAGACTGTAGGGAGAAATATTACCTTAACCTTTTTTTAATTGTGAAAATTTGTTTTCAGAGTATTAGATTTTGAAAAAAAGAAAGAGGAGATCAAAGTGGCGAGTGATACAAGGAATGCAGGTGATAACGATGATGAGGACGATGAGGGTTTGGATGTGTTTGATGAATTCTTAGACTGGAGGACGAAGAAATCGTTCAAATAGCTTGTTTTCTGCTCTCCATATGAATAAATATTTGTAAATATATTTATTTTTAAGTCAAATAAGTTTTTATTATTCATAGTTAATTTGCAGGTGTATCTACAGATGCTGACAAAATGAGAACATTGGGTTTTCGTAGACGTGGTAACACAATTTATCTTTTATTCAAAGAAAACTACTACATTGACCTTCTGCCACTTGTTTTACAAGGAGGGATATCTAGGATTGAAATACGAATTTCGTTCAAAAAATCCTGTGGGTACGTCTCGACCTCCGAACTCGTGTCTAGGAGGTTAAAACCTACCCAGGGGCCTAACATGGAATCCGTGATCCGGTCCTGGAGACTCCTCCTTGTTAGTGCATACGGAACTGTGTTCAGACTGAAACTCAACAAAATTATTTGTCGTACTCGGTACCTACTGTATACTGTTTGTCAGTTACAATTACTTATTCCAAATTGATTAATTTGACTTTTCTCAGTGATGAGTTTTGAACAGATGCTGGTATATTAGATGAAGCAAAAACCTCCTATTTGCCAGACTTTTCCAACACCCTTTATTCATAATAACGTCTGTTGGATGCCCTCATCAAGAATCTAGAGGTTACCGGTCGGTAACCTGCAGAAATTCTGTTTAAACATTTTTCGAGTTACAAGCGAGTCACTGCATTAAATAGTCTAAAAATGGGCATCTTTAGTGCCTCATGGTTTGAGGTTGCAGATTGTTTAAACCAGAGTTCCCCAAACTTTTTTTTACTTAAAATAGTACAATAAGCGGGTTCGTTTATAAATTATAACATAAACGTATGTTCTACAATAATTTCACTGTTAGTTTGATTAAATTCCGCTTCTTATACGTTTAAGTTATCTAAAAATAGGCAAAAAATTAACGAATTTTTGTGTATCCTTGAATTTTCAGAATAATTAAAAAAAATATTTTCTATAAAGGGGGGTTCTTTAAAAAAATCAATGCGGGCACTTATTCCCAATGTGGGCATTTATTGGTCAGACACCAATAAACATAAAATAAACTATAAACAAAATTACATAAGCAATAAGTCAATATGTTTAGTGAGAAGGATGAACCTGATGCTTTAATAATAATAATAAATTATCAACATTTGGCGTCAATTTTGTAAGGGTTAATCTTAAATCTCCTCGGCTAATGATGTCCAGTCTGTTTCTTTTTTTCGTTAGGAGAGGAAAGGAAATTAAAAATTTCCTCGCTATATTCCTTAATACGGGATAAGTAACGGGTATGTTGTTTTGCAGCCAGAATTGCTGATATCCGTTTTTAAACTGAACCTTAAGTTCTTCGTTTGTACTTAGTTCAGTCAGTTCCTCTTTTATTATGACATTCGTTTCTTCTATGTCACCATATGGATTAATTATCCACGGTGGTATTACCATAGTCAAAATATCCTCAAACCTAGATTCAAAGTCTGAATAGAGGGCATTTAAATGTTGAACGTAAGTTCAAAAACGTCGTCTTCCCGACAGCTTGTCTGTGACAAATTGGGGAACTGAGAAAATTCGCCCCGTCCAATATTATGCTTCATTAGTTTAACTCTGGCAAGAAACGCTGATAAGATGGACTTTGTTTTAATCAAATTTAAACTGTCGCCTTGTAATTGCAAATTAACCATATTAAATTTTGTAAACAAATCTGTTAAATAGGCGATGTCTGTTTTCCTCTTCATTAAATTTTCTTTTAAAATTTTATCTTTAGTATCCAGAAATTCTAAAATAGTTTCAAAAAGTGCAAAAAATCTTGTCAAACATAAGCCTTTCGACAGCCAGCGTACTTCAGTGTGAAAGAGTAATTGATGAAAGTGTTCGTCATTTTCTTCACACAACTGCGCAAATAACCACGTATTCAACGCGTTGCTTCGGATTCGGTTTACTGCATCAATGACTAAATGACGTGATTCATGCAATCTAACACTCAAATTTTTAGCAACTAAATGTTGTCGATGGATGACGCAATGTATTGCTAACACCCCTGACACATTTTGTTTTAAATAGCTTATAAATCCACGACAACGTCCAACCATGGCAGGTGCTCGATCTGTAGCTACTGATATTATATTTGATAAAGGAATTGCTTTTTCAATGAAGTAATCCTTCAAAACATAAAATATTGATTCACCTTTAGCGTCGGTTATCAAAGTTCTTGCGAAGAGCAGTTCTTCGTATATTCCTTGATTCATAATAAAACGAACATATGCCAATAATAATGCTGCATTATCAGGTAAAGTTGACTCGTCCAGTTGTATAGAGAAATGGGTCGTTTGCAAATAATGAGCTTTCAATATCAGAACTCATTTCATCAATACGTCTTTCAACAGTATTGTTGCTTAAGGGAATTCTTTTAATGATATCAGATGCAGGTTTGTGTAAAACAGTTTTTGAAACCTCTTCAACGGCTGGCAAAATCAACTTATCTCTGATAGTTTCCGGATTTTGCTATAAGTAACGAGATATTGTAAGACGCCCGCAAACCATCATCATTTCTTTGTGACTTCGAAGCGAACATTCTGTCCAGTGTAGGTCTCTTCTAAAATTTATCTTTGAGTGTTTGAAAGTATTTCAAATCTTTCTCTGTTTTATCAGGGTGGCATCTTCTCAGATAATCTTGCAGTTTGATGGTTTCATAGCGTCATTGCCCAAAACTTTGTTGCATAAAAGGCACATAGGCGATTGTTTGTCCGGCAATGATGGAATGAAGCCAAATTTCAAATAATCAACACTGTATTGTCTACATTTCTTTTTAGATTCGGACATGGCATCAGTCATCTGTGGGCAAAATTAAATTATTTAAATAAGACAGAAAATCCAGCAGCTGTATATTAAAAATATTTTTTGATGTTTCCGAAAACATTCCATAATTCGAACATCTTGCAACAATTAGCTCGAATTACGGAGATTGTACTGTAATTATATTACCGATTGCTAAAACTTTCAAAAAGAATGTACTTACTTTTCTCCAGCACTCTCAAACAAAATAACACTGACTCACTATAATTTGTGTGATATAATATCTGTTTATATTTTTTAAAATATTTTCTTAGCACTTTCCTTTTCAAGATTCAGGAAACGAATAAACGTATTTGTCCCACATTCGTATTTATAGAGTGACGAATTGAACAAGTCAGTGCAAGGTAGCGAAGCTCTGAGACTGCGACTCTGAGGTTTTTACAAGTTCAAAATGTATTGCGACCACAAAGCGAATACCAACATCCTACAACTTACACAATTTTATAAACATATATAATAAATTTTTTACTTCATAGGTACTTTTATAAATAATATATGTTTTGATATTATAAGATAGTATGATGTAAGTAAATAGGTACTATCAGTGTATGTGTTGAGATCCACTATCGTGGACCCCCATATACATTTCATGGACCCCCAAATTTTTGTTCGCTCACGTAGACCCCTTGCAGGTTGTCATAGACCCCTAGGGGTCGATATAGACCACTTTGGGAATCAATGGTTTAAACAAAAGTTCAAACCTTCCCCTACAAGAGACTGCAGAGTATTTTAGGCTTAGTTTATTTTAAAGCAATTTTTAACCTTGTGTGTTAGGCCAACATTTGAAAATATCCGATTTTCGCAGACTAGGGTGTCCGGCTATAACTTTTTTATATGACCTAGAAGAAAAAGTTATAGGGTCTAATATGAAGTCATGTAATATTTTTTGTATACTCGGTAAAGTGCTTTCGAATAAAGTTGTATTTTTTAAATGGATCATCCTCTGTGTTTTCAGTGAAAGTCCTTGACTCTAAATACATATGATTTGTTAAACCTATTTTTATTACTCTAGTTTTTGTGTCATTTAAACATCAAACTGTTTCGAACTTTAATACACATAAGTAATTGACACACAAGTTTTTGGCCAAACTAATGAAAATGAGTAGTAAAAACCATATTATATTTTAAATCAGAAAAATAGGGACACTATCATTATAACTTTATCCGGTAAAACTTTTCTAACACAAAAAATATTACATTTCGCGATTGCAATTTGTCGTGGGAAGTAAAAACTCCCACGTTCTTCTTGTCGCTAAATGAAACCACCTACATATGTACGAATGTGAACATAGAATTTTATCATCATGAAAACCACATGACCAGTCTTAGATGTTGAAAATTCCCAATATATAACTAATATAAATACAATGAAGGATCTGCGCAATTTCAATACTTTGTGAAGATATTTCGTGAGTCTGATGGTCACTCGTGCCTGTTGTATCAATTTTAGCTCTCACGGAACACTACTGCCGAAACTGAACCACTTGAAAGAACACAAAAACGTGATTCAGAATTACTTTTATCCGCATATCAATTAATGGTTGAAGATACGGTCAGAACGTAAACTGAAGTGTTACAAATACATCCGCACCATTCATCAACTGGTGGGCAAATACAAACTGACTAGCTACAGCACTGCCAGCAATCGTCTAGCAATTGGTCGGGTTGCCATCTTTTAGGTGTGAACGTTTTTATTTGAAAACATATGCCGATTCTGGTTACGGTCGGGTTGCGGTTGACAGTTGCTTTTGGTGAGAATGGTCCCTTTTACTAACTAATCACTATGACATGTCCAGCGTATCTTCTACTCCCCTCTATGTTTTGTTGTTGCTCTGAATCTGGATGTATTAGGATGGTCAAGGAAATCACTGTATTCTTTTGATTTCATAGCATTTTATTAAAAGAATTAGCAAGTAAAATATTGATATAGTACAAGAGTACAGTACAAGAGTAAAAAGATTTCAAGCTTTATATTATAAAGTTACCTTATCGTTTATCATAGTGTTTGTATAGTAGATAAGCAAAGCTTGCGTTCCTTCAGAATACAGATATTTTGGGTAATTACGCGGTTTGAAGTAATTTTGTGTATGAACACCTACTTATTGAGACTGCGAACTACATTATATAACGAAATCTAACACATGGTAACAAATTAACATAATTTACACTATAGAGTGAGCATCTGTTACTTGTATGTCAGCAAATCTAGCATTGTTCCACATGTACAGTATTATATTGGATGACATGTAGCAGAGCGGTATATATTCTTATAAATTCGTACAGCTCTGCACGTTCGACGTTATACTGATTTGGGCAAAAAGGTTTCCCAGCACTTTCTGTCCAAGCCAGTACTAGGCACTCGAAACTACCAAGCATACAATCACAGCTCCTTCATTGGTAGTATCACAAAATATTCCCACTATTTTTGTTACCACCAAACTTAATATATTACATATTAATCGAAAGCACATTAAAAAGTATTAGACTCTAAATCTAAGCCTTGTGCTAGCTAAGTTGTGATATATTTCGTGCTTCCATCACTATTAAGATAAGAAATATGCTTGAACGACTCATCATATTAATGTATACTTTAAATGATATGAGAAATAATTACAAATTAATAGACATTCAAAGGAGTTCTATGAATTTTCATTGCCGTTTATAGAGACCTGCCGTACATAATGGCAAAGGTACCACTATTGTTGAATTGTTTTCATGGTAGCAGATGTTTTGAAGAGTCTTGTAATTATCAAAAATCTTGATTCACTGCGGACATCTTTGCAACCTACAGTTTTTTCCAGCACAGAATTTACGTAAATACCCTAAGAAACATGATTGTGGATGATATGGATTGATGTTAAATGAGTGAAAGTGACAATAATAAACACAAACTTTGGTTTGGATGACTGACGGATGGTAACTGCTGCTATAACCTTTCAGTCTTCTTGCAACCGCCATTTGGCATTTTGACAATTCTTGCATATGTCTTTATTTGCTTGATATTAATCGTTCAAACCTATGATTCATATTTTGTTGAAATAATATTGATACCGATGAATAAACTATGAGTTTTATGAATATCTGATATCCTCGCAAATCTAAATCATTTTGAACACTTGTGACAGGTGTCCGAGCTATTTGGTTTACGTTTTCAATTTTAATTTTTACAAAATAACATATTGGTAACTTTCCTATTATTCGTAAGGTCTCTTTGATAATGACATTGAACATACTTCGCATTTTCCTTACCTTTTTCATTTTGGACTATATATTATCACTGCACAGTAAAAGATGTGCACGCTAGTGAAATGTGAACATGTGATGATTGGACAAATTGTTATCATATGGTCCCTAGCATCACTGGCTACTAGAGTCGTCAAAGCAAATAGAATATGCTTACTGCATAGCTATAATCGTTAAAGTTATAATAGGCCAGTGGGTAGAATTGCATTACAATACGGCAATATCAGCGATCATCAAGTCATTCACTTGCTTCCCAGCAATAACTAATTTACTATCAAATGTCTTTCGGTTATACTATAGACTTCTTAGCGGGACGCCAGTTGCTTGGAGTAATTATCACTATGCTGATGCAGTTACTTGGTATGATATTTATGATCTAAAAAAAACAAAAGAGGCTGTTCTTGCCCCCTGACACTAGTTTGTTCAAGTTACCATACAAACCTAGAATACTTTCCATTTTGAATTAATCTACATGAATTGGTCAATAAAAAGACAGCGTGTTAAGCGCTGACATCGCCTCTAATGTCCTTGACCTGCTGGATCTCCACGGTGACAGATTCCAACATGGGAGTTGTAGCAGAGTTAATGTTCTGTGGCGGACTTTTGGCCGACCTGGTGGTGGAAGGAATCGAACCGTTGCTGCTGGCTCGCGAGCCTCGTGATCCTAGAAACAAACGCCCTGAGGTAGGGATGTAGTCGTAAATATTATTTGTGCGAATTGAAAGTACGTGGCCTAACTCGCAGCCATCTTTAACTAACTTAATTGAAGAAGGCTGTGCCTAACTACACAACTATGAGATAGCTGCTTTTCGGCATAATGGTTCATGAATAGGAAAGTCAATATTTTTGTTCTTCACACATTCAGAAAATCTCCATATACAGGGTGACTTTGAAGTTGAGTCATTAATTTTCAGATAATGATTGTAGAAGGAAGATAAACCAAAATATGTGTGTAAAAAAAAAATAAAAAAAAAATACCTTGTTTTATAAAGTATCCTCCCGACAAGTATTTCAGTGCGGACCTGTATTTGATCGTGAGGTCTTGGAGCACCGGCATGCCCTCCCCTGTGAGGTCTTAAGTCACCTGATTCACGAGCCCGTGGTACTACATTAACAAAGGCACGAGGGGTTGGTTGCACTCGATTGGGAAACCGATCCGCATAAACATGTGCCATTTTTTATTTCGTTTGAGCCACGCAGCAAACACCACTATTCACTCACGCGTTACCGACTGACACATTGACTGAATAAAAACATCGTGATCAGCGTTTCAAATTCTTTCGCTTTTTTGTTTCCGATGCGATGAACCGATAAGGCGGTTATATCCGTTGTTGCCAAACACGAGCACATAATATTATTATTGAGACAGGGCGGTACTCAAACTTCTAAACGGCTATAACTTTGTTACTTTAATTTTACCACAAAAATGTTAAAGGAAAAAACATTTCTTTTGATCAGATCTACTCACTGTTAAAATAAATGACTCAACTTCGAAGTCACCCTGTATAAGGAGAAATAAAATTTTCCCGCGAAATCGGTCCTACAATTATGATGTCGTCACTTCTGCTCTGTCATCGCCGAAATAACTCAAATAACCACCTAAAAGGTGTTGCATTTTTTACAGTCCAAGAGTTATTCTTGCCATGATTGTGCAATAAATGATAATATCGATATAATCTGGTTTATATATCTGTGCACTAATCAGAAAAAAACTAGTTGAAAATTTGATTGCTACTACGTTTAGATTATAGATTTGTTCCAGCAAAATATGCAATTCTTGTTCAGAATGTATATTTCTTTCACGGAACATCGAATGACTTGATTTGAACAAGAACTAGAATCGACTTTGCTGGAACGATTTTTCTAGCTCTGTGCGTTCATAACCTACAAAACAAAGCAAATTTAATTTGGTTTTCACCAATCATGGATTGGGAGATTAGGAGTTTCTTGATGGTACGTTATAATAAAATAGAAAAACAGCAGTAACATAGAAATGCACTAAAAAGCAATTATATTCACTTTATGATTTTGGTTTTAAATGTGAACCACAAAACAGTGATCAAAATAAACAGCCATAAACGCAAACAAGAAAGCGCAAGACTTCCAACATGCTCCCTACAACCGTTAACCCGACACTTGACTTCCAACTGCACATGCCTAAACTTGCCCGATCCATGAATCCATATGTTGTCGCAAAATTTTGATATAATCGGATTGACCGAAACGTGGCTCAAACCACACATCATTGATAATGATATCCATGTTCCAGGATTTCAGTTGTTTAGATGTGACAGGAAAGATAGGAGAGGCGGTGGAGTCGCTCTCTATGTGAGAAAAGGACTGCATTGCTTCCAAGTATCTCATTTTAACTTTGCAACACAAGAGGGTCTTGAACAACTTTGGGTTAGGGTTAAAATAAACAAAAAAGTATTTGCTGTGGGTGTTGTGTACAAACCTCCCAACGTTGATTATACAGCTTTGACAGGCCTGGAAACTCACTACTTACTGTTTTCACATCATCTGATCATATAGTATGCATGGGTGATCTAAATATAAATGTTTGGAATAAACAAGGCCTGGACTATTCATTCATGTCAACAATTTTCGAGGATTTCAATTTGAATCAAATAGTAAGTCAGGAAACAAGAGTAACAGATAACAGCAGAAGTCTGATAGATGTGGTATTCGTAGATAAAAACTTAAACATCACAAAAACCGGAGCTGTAAATCTACCTTTCACGGATCATTATTTGGTATACTTTTGTACAGATTATCCAGCCAACTTCTACAGGCAAACATATATACGTATCCGCGATTTAAGGAATTTAGATACCAACTTATTTGCTGAGGTAGCTTCATCAATGTACTGGTTAGGAGTTATCAACTTCGAAGATCTTGAATCCAAGCTAAGCTATTTGTATTATTTGATCAATATTTTGCTAGACATATGCGCGCCCATCAAAACAGTAAAAGTAACAAAGCCACGCTATCCTTGGATCACCCAAAACATTAAGTTCAAGATGAGATTGAGAAACAATGCATATATGAAATATAAAAAAGGGGTAAGGGATTCTCTTTCTACAGATTTGATCAATGTCAAATGGGTTTATTATAAACAACTCAGAAATTTTGTAACAGCTTCCATAAGAAGAGAAAAAAAAACCTATATAGAACCGCAGCTTAAAGAAAGTAGAAGTTCCCGTGATTGGTGGCGAACCATCAAACAACTAGGTGTACATAATCCTATTAAACATACTTTAGAATGCACATTGCAACCTGATTTAGTGAACAAATATTTCCTAAATTCCATTCCAGATAATTGTGTGGATACCAGTATTATTCATCATTACAATAGCAATGTTTTGCCATCTATAGACAACTTGTTTCAGTTAAAACCGGTCACGGAGGATGAAATATTACAGATTTTCAATAAAATAAGATCTCGGGCGGTTGGACTAGATGGTTTGAATATAAATGTGTTAGCTCTAGTGTTTCCTTTTTGTTTTAAAGCGATTACTCATATAATTAACTATTCGCTTGAAAAAGGGTTAGTTCCTAAAATTTGGAAAGCCCCATGCGTTAGGCCTCCTGCTAAAATTGATGCTCCGGAAGGACCTGATGATTATAGTCCAATTAGTATCCTTCCAGTGTTATCAAAACTATTAGAAAAAATTGTATATGAGCAATTGATGAAGCACGTTACTACCTTTAAGATAATTCCATCTAGGCCATCGGGGTTTCGAAAAAACCACAGCACCGTAACAACTCTGCTCGATGTCTGTGACGACTTCATAGGGGCAATAGATAATTCTAAAGTTACTACTGCTGTCATGATAGATCTAAGTAAAGCCTTTGATTGCCTCAACCATGAACTACTTTTTGCAAAATTTCATTATCTTGGCTTCTCCGATAGTTCGATTAATTGGTTTCGCAGTTATTTTCATGAACGCATTCAGCAGGTAAAAATCGGTGACATCTTATCACAGGAGAGTATTATCTCCAAAGGTATACCACAGGGGTCTATTCTTGGACCTATTCTGTTTTCTCTTTATGTAGCGGACTTAGATCAAGTCACTAAATACTGCAAATTACATACCTACGCCGATGATACACAGATTTATCTCACAACCCTGCTATGTACACTGAAGCGAATGAGATGCTGTCTAAGGATTTATATAGTATATGTGTGTGGTATAACAAACATGGCTTATGTATTAACCCTAGAAAGTCGGCTATCATAACTATTAAATCTAAATTCAGCAAGTTCAATAGTGAATTAATAAAGCTGTGTATTGGAGGTGATGAACTTTGCCACAAGACATCGGTTCGCAACTTGGGCATCACATTTGATGAGAACCTGTGCTTCCATGATCATGTCACCAAAGCTGTTCAGGGTTCTTATGCTAAGTTAAAGTCAATTTATAGCTATAAAAATGTCCAAGCAGACCAAGGTTAAGCTGTGTGACTCCCTTATCCTAAGTAAACTTGAATACGGGGACCTTGTCTATGGTCCATGTCTAATACAAAGCGAGGCATACAGACTTCAAAAAGTGCAAAACAGCTGCATAAGATTCAGTTTAGGTATTCAAAGGCGGGAGAGGGTATCTGATCATATTAAAAATATTCAATGGCTTAGTATGCGACAAAGATGGATACTGCATCTATTATGATTGGTCCACAGGATTCTGATAAATAAAACGCCTCTTTATTTGAAGAACAAGCTTACCATGAGATGTGATCATCACTCAGCGAACCTGCGTTTTGTATGATATACTCTTGAGTTGCCTCGGCACCGAACAACAAAATTCAGAAAGAGCTTTTCATATGTGGCGCCCGATTTCTACAATAAAGTACCTCAAGCTTTGAAAACTATATCTGTGTCCAGCTTTAAAAGAAAAGTTAGGCTCTTTGTCTTTGATGACATGTAGCATGTATTTCTATGTAATTTTATTTTTATTTTTGTTTATTTGTGCATGTTTTCTCACGTGCCACTTTTCATTTGTTTGTGTTTTGTTTACGAATTTGTTACTGTTTACTTTTATTTTTATATCTTCCGCCATGTACCTAATATTTTCTTTTTTTAAAGTTACTTCTAAGCATGGTTTTTGATTCTGCTACGTACTCTGTTGATGCACGTATCTCTTTTGGTCTTTTGGTCATTATACCATGCATAGGCTACGATTCTGTAAAAATTTTTTTTTCTGCTTTAAATTTTCTTATTATCTTCAGTGTATTTTTTTTGTATTTGCATGTACTTAAATTTTTTTTAGCTCTGGTTGGTTCTGAAAAACAGCTTGTGCTGATGTAACCCGCCAGGTAAAATAAAGGCCATTTATTATTATTATTATTATTATTATTATTATTATTATTATTATTATATGTTTCAAGAAACGAAGTATTTACTTAAAATAAACTTGAACATGGACTGCTGGGATGAATTTTTTAAAATGCGTCTGCGCGTTCAGTTAGGAATGTGTTCCCTGGCCGTGCTGGAACAAACCTTATTAAAGAACATGCTATGCAGAGCAATCAACTCATCACCTGACATCTATCACAGCTGTCATAACCTCTACTACGAGCCCAACACCCAGCTTCTCAGCTACGAAAAGCCTATCGACGCCATTTATTCTGTGAACGCGCATGCGCTAATATGAATAAGCATCAGTGCTGAATTTGTGGGAAGAGAGAATTGGCAGCTGCGAAATCACTTCCATTTTCTGTTGAAACGTTAATTTCGTATGCTCTGTTCAGCACGATGGTTTGTTGAAACAAAGCTTGGGTTTTATGGCTGCCATTTTGTACCTTTTATAATAATTATTTTTAAATACTTTCATGTACCAAACCTAAATCTTAACTGCTTAATGTGCCGTTTATTACACATATCCAAGAAGTTGTGTTGCGTATCTTGAAAAGACATTAGGTATAAAACATATTTTCCTCAAGGCCACTCAAGATACCTTCTTCTAGAACGTTACGTATTCTGCGTGATTCGCTTTTCTGTTTCCGTTGAGATCGCGGTGCAGGGGTCGTTTCCCATTTTTGATGGGATTTTGACCCTCAGCAGTAAGTCCCTTTTTATATACCTTCGGACTACGTGCCTTAATGCGTGTCCTGATGACGTTCGTTCAATATCTGCTTTCTTTTAGTCAATAGAAACAAGAGAATCATCATCCCTTCTCCTTCAGTTGGTTGCATGTTGTTGCAGTTTTGCAAATTGGCGGAAGCCATCCCCTTGAAAAAAAACCTGATGTGAACAGGTAAAATATCATTCGAATTAACAATTTCATAGATCTTTATACATTTATTATTGGTTATTGAAATTCTTAGAGACTTCTTGATTTTATTGGACATTCTACGTATTCAAATATGGGGGCAGTGCTTACATGACACCTTCTATTACGTTGATCATGATTTTGATTTTTGGGCTGCCATAACTTTTTAGAACAAGGGTATATTAGTTTAGTACACTTTTATCTTTGCTTTACTTTCTTGTACAAAAAAATGTACATGATTTTGCTTCAAGTGTGATTGATTTCAATGAGTAGTTTTATCTCAGACAGAGAGTGGAGTAGATTTTTAAACAGTCTTTCTCTCTCTAGGGTTTTTTGTACTACCATAATTTTTGGCAACGAGGCAAGCAGCCCCTGCCCAGTGACGTGCCCACTACTGGCCACTTTTTGACCAGAGTTGAGGACATGTCGGCCGCGCCTGACAAAGAAGACCTACAGATAAGTTTAATATTTAGGCGCAAAATATACTAAGTGACATATAAATCCGAACACCCAGTTTAAATGGTTTTATTTTCATAAAATTTTGTATAAGTACTTAATGAAGCATAATAAGTAAATGATAAAAATTTCAAAATGATTGCACTGCTTTAAAGCCCTTTGACCTTTAATAATGTGTGGATGCACCCTGATGTTCTACGCATTCTCCAACGCGCCTAGGCATGCTTCTGATCAGGTGGTCAATGTCCTCCTGTGGTATCTCATTCCAGGCAACCACCAACTCCTCTCGAAGTGCTTCTAGAGTCTGAGGAGGACGTTGCAAATTGAGCAATCTCCTACCCATCATATTCCACACGTGCTCAATTGGGGATAAGTCGGGAAATCTTGGTGGCCATGGTAACAATGTGACATCATTATGTTGAAAGAAGTCTATTGTGACTCTTCCAACATGTGGTCGGGCATTATCTTGTTGGAAAGTTGGATCTGCCAGGGTGTCAAGACAGGGTAAAAGATGGGGTTGTAGAACTTCGTGGATATAACGCTGCGCGTTCATGTTACCTCTGATGAAGATTAAAGGTGACCTGGAACCATAAGCTATAGCACCCCAAACCATAACTCCAACAGTGTGATGAACATGTCTTTCAACAAAAAACTGTGGATTCCTCCTTTCACCACGTCGCCTTCTAACCCTGGCACGACCATCGTGCATGCCTAAACAAAATCGAGACTCGTCACTAAAGACAATACTGTTCCATTCCTGATCCCAGAGTGACCGTTGTCTGCACCACTCAAGGCGATTACGTCGGTGTTCTCGAGTTAAAGGGAGGACCCAGTGTGGCCGGTATGAAAACAAGCCAAAACTTCTCATTCGTCGGTAAACACTTCGCATGCCAATAGGTCTTCCGTGTTCTACAAACCATTCATTTGCAATGTACCTGGTAGTGGAGAAACGGTCCCTTAAGGCCAATAATCTTAGGCGGCGATCTTCACGGTCTGTTGTTCTACGGCGGCGTCCAGTGTCCCTTGCGCTTTGCGTACGGCCTTCTCGAAGCCATGCCTGACAACACCTAACCACAGTGTCTACACTTCTTTGCACTCTAACTGCAATTGCCCGAAAAGAAAGTACAGCTTCCCGAAGTCCCACTATACGGCCCCTATCAAACTCACTAAGTTAACGAAATCGTACAGGTCTCCGTACTCTAGGCATCGTAACCGATCGTAAAGGATGCCAAGAACCAAAATCCGCCAATGTTGATTCTTTACTGCGGCTGAAATATTTATTTTTAGAGCGTTAGTGAATTAAAAAAAAAGCAGTATAAAAACCGGAATGTCCAACTGATAAGGCTGGAAATTTTTTCACTTGTTATTTACAGTAAGACAAATACATTCACCAAATTTTATTAAAATAAAACCATTTAAACTGGGTGTTCGGATTTATATGTCACTTAGTATATCTGTAAATACTTCGAGCGTATACCATGGTAGACGTCTCGCGGGGTTACCTCGAAAAATAATTTTGTCAGGTTGTATTTAAGATTTATAGCATCCTTTCTTTTTTTATTATAGCACTCCAGTAGTGGAGCACATGTGCGTTTTTTTTATTAATCATTATATTGTGATTCATTTAATATCTTGTTTTATTTGGCTCTCTCTGTGTGAACTGTTACTTAAATTTCGTCATCTCTGTTAGATTCTCCTTTTGTGTGGTGGTCAAGCAAAACAAGTTCCGACTAACATCTCGGGGAGTTGTGGCTTAATCCGTCCTAAGTCACTGGCGCTCTTAACCTCTTAATTTGCACACCACTAGACAACTGTTTTGCTTGGACCAACCGTTAGATAGTATTTATCATTGTGTTTTATTAATTAACCAAAAAAAGGCGTGGCAACATTCTTCTACAGGGTGTTCGAAAAATAGACGGAGATACTATAGAGAGGGTGCTTCCTTGTTAGAAAATATGCAAAAAAGTTTATATAAATATGGGCCGGAAAAAGCAGGGTTTTCAAGATACAGGGTGATCAATTTGAAAAAAAATATTTATTAATATCTTGAAAAATGTTTAATCGATTCTGTTGAAATTTAGCAGTATTATTTGTTGTATTAACAGGCTAATTTAGCTCTAAATAGATTAAAATTATCAAGTCCAGTGGCGTCCCGGGGGCACATAAGCGAATATTATTGGCCAAAAAATGTACGCCATCGCCTTTTCTGTAACTTTTATAATATATACAGGGTGACTTTGAAGTTGAGTCATTAATTTTCAGATAATGATTGTAGAAGGAAGATAAACCAAAATATGTGTGTAAAAATAAAAAAAAAAAATAAAAAAAAATGTTACCTTGTTTAATAAAGTATCCTCCCGACAAGTATTTCAGTGCGGACCTGTATTTGATCGTGCGGTCTTGGAGCAGCATGCCCTCACCTGTGAGGTCTTAAGTCACCTGATTCACGAGCCCTTTGCACTACATTAACAAAGGCACAAGGGGTTGGTTGCACTCGATTGGGAAACCGATTCGCATAAATCCGTGATGCATCCGGGAGCATTTCGTAAAGACTGCCCCCCCCCGTAAATAAGAATCATGTCCACAAGTTCAGCATTTTCGTAAACATGTGCCATTTTTGATTTCGTTTGAGCCACGCAACACACTACTATTCACTCACGTTTTATCGACTGACGAAAAACATCGTGATAAACGTTTCAAATTCTTTCGCTTTTTTGTTTCCGATGCGATGAACCGGTCAGGCGGATTATATCCGTTGTCGCCAAACACGAGCATATAATAGGCAGGGCGGTACTCAAACTTCCAAAGGGCTATAACTTTGTTACTTTAATTTTACCAGAAAAATGGTAAAGGAAAAAAACATTTCTTTTGATCAGATCTACTCACTGTTAAAATAAATGACTCAACTTTGAAGTCACCCTGTATATATATATATATTCCGCCTTTTGTTGGGTACTTCGACAAAATTTAAGCAAAGAGGACTCTTTATACTTTTTTTATTCTCTCTAGCTTTCGATGGACTTTGCCATCATCATCATCAGTAGTATAGTGTAAAATGAATTAAAATTGATTTAACTTACAGTAGTATGTGAGGATGTTGCTAATTGTTGATTACGTTCAGGATGAGGGAGACACCCAGTAACATGGTGAAAGCTGGATAGATGGTACAATGGTCAAAATTATATAAAATACACACAACTGTATGACAAGAACAAGTTAAAAACAGATTAAAAATTTTTAGAACATGAAAGCATTACACCGTGAAGACACTTGATGATTGCACAAAATGGTGGACATGGAATAATGAGTGAGATGAACCCTTTGACAGAAGGACGAAGGCAGTTGAATTAACTATATTTTAATTAATGGGCAATTAAATTAACAATTATTATTAAATCGTGAGGAGAAAATTATTGGAATTTGAGTGGAATGAAGTTTATTGGTGGGATAGACCAAGAAACAGATTCCATTTATGGTTGTGAAGAATCAAAATTTGGGGAGATATGTAAGTGCTCCAATTTTTCGCAGTTTAGCAAATATGAGTAAATGACACTCAGTTGCTTAACATCTGTCTTTTTGTTGATACAGTTGTTATTCATGAAAATGTGGGACATTTCCAGGAATAAACGTTTGGATAGGTGTTTTTCTTTATCAAGAACTTTGATACTTGTGTAATTCATAGAGTGCCCTGTTGTGTTAACATGAGATGCTAGAGCGCATCTTTCAGGATGAAGCCTAGAATCACTTTTGTGTGATGTAATCCTTCCTTTAAGAGATCTGGAGGTCTGACCTATGTATATTTGGTTGCAGTTGTTGCAATTGATGGAGTAGACTGTGTTGGTTAAGCCAAGCAGCGGGACTCTTTCATTTTTGAAAAAATGCAGTTTATAGTGAGGACGGATTTGCAAGCAATTCGAAAGTTCAAAGGACTGCACAATCTGATCAGCTTAGGGGTCAGTTTCTTGATATAGGGTAGGTCAGCAAAACCAGGTCTGGAGTTTGGGTTCGTGCTTGTACTGTTTGAATTGATGTTGTTGTTGGGAATTCTATCAGTTCTGTTATTAGGGGTTGTGCGACTATTACTTGTATCATTAGAGTTTGGCAAAATATTGGGAGGTGAACTAAATAAGATCTTGTTAATCAGACACTTCGGATAACCATTATTGATGAACAGTTTTGATAGTTTACGTAAATTTGAAGTGTGGAAAGTATTGTCTGAGATGCTGATTACCCTTGTTTTCATCTGTTTCACCAAGTTGATTTTAATCCCTAGCTTATGGTATGACCTGAAATTGAGAAACCGGCCTGAGGCCATAGGTTTCTGGTACCAGTCTACCAATAAACTATTGTTGTTGGTGCGGATGAGTCTTGTGTCTAGAAAGGGGACAGATATGTTTTCATCTTCTTTTTCAATGGTAAATTGGATGTAGGGGTCATAGCTGTTGAATTCTCCGACAATACCATCCAGACCTCTGCCGATTGTTAACAATGACATTCCAATTAGATCAATCCTAGCTGATGTAGACACAATAGCATCCTCCATAAGTGATGACACTGAAAGAAACATTTTCACAACTCGTTCCACTAACCTCATCACAAACTATTATCATAGCAACAATCTTAATAAGGGTTATTTGTCCAGTGCTGAGAAGTTCCTTAACAATGTCATTACTTTTCTTTTCCACTTTAATTGTGGGATCTCTATTAATTTCATGGTATGATGGGTCATCATTGATAAGATTGTTGCAAAGATCTGAATAGTGTTGTTTAAGCATTATCACTGTAACATTGCCTTTGTCAGATCTTGTAACCATAAGTTCAGAATGTTGTTTTAGAAATGTTCTAGTCTTGTTTAAAAGGTTGTGATAAAAGGAATGCTTTTTATTAAGATTGTTGCTATGATAATAGTTTGTGATGAGGTTAGTGGAACGAGTTGTGAACATGTTTCTTTCAGTGTCATCACTTATGGAGGATGCTATTGTGTCTACATCAGCTAGGATTGATCTAATTGGAATGTCATTGTTAACAATCGGCAGAGGTCTGGATGGTATTGTCGGAGAATTCAACAGCCCCCTACATCCAATTTACCATTGAAAAAGAAGATGAGAACCTATCTGTCCCCTTTCTAGACACAAGACTCATCCGCACCAACAACAATAGTTTATTGGTAGACTGGTACCAGAAACCTATGGCCTCAGGCCGGTTTCTCAATTTTAGGTCATACCATAAGCTAGGGATTAAAATCAACTTGGTGAAACAGATGAAAACAAGGGTAATCAGCATCTCAGACAATACTTTCCACACTTCAAATTTACGTAAACTATCAAAACTGTTCATCAATAATGGTTATCCGAAGTGTCTGATTAACAAGATCTTATTTAGTTCACCTCCCAATATTTTGCCAAACTCTAATGATACAAGTAATAGTTGCACAACCCCTAATAACAGAACTGATAGAATTCCCAACAACAACATCAATTCAAACAGTACAAGCACCAACCCAAACTCCACACCTGGTTTTGCTGTACTACCCTATATCAAGGAACTGACCCCTAAGCTGATCAGATTGTGCAGTCCTTTGAACTTTCGAATTGCTTGCAAATCCGTCCTCACTATAAACTGCATTTTTTCAAAAATGAAAGACAGAGTCCCGCTGCTTGGCTTAACCAACACAGTCTACTCCATCAATTGCAACAACTGCAACCAAATATACATAGGTCAGACCTCCAGATCTCTTAAAGGAAGGATTACATCACACAAAAGTGATTCTAGGCTTCATCCTGAAAGATGCGCTCTAGCATCTCATGTTAACACAACAGGGCACTCTATGAATTACACAAGTATCAAAGTTCTTGATAAAGAAAAACACCTATCCAAACGTTTATTCCTGGAAATGTCCCACATTTTCATGAATAACAACTGTATCAACAAAAAGACAGATGTTAAGCAACTGAGTGTCATTTACTCATATTTGCTAAACTGCGAAAAATTGGAGCACTTACATATCTTCCCAAATTTTGATTCTTCACAACCATAAATGGAATCTGTTTCTTGGTCTATCCCACCAATAAACTTCATTCCACTCAAATTCTAATAATTTTCTCCTCACGATTTAATAATAATTGTTAATTTAATTGCCCATTAATTAAAATATAGTTAATTCAACTGCCTTCGGCCTTCTGTCAAAGGGTTCATCTCACTCATTATTCCATGTCGACCATTTTGTGCAATCATCAAGTGGCTTCACGATGTAATGCTTTCATGTTCTAAAAATTTTTAATCTGTTTTCAACTTGTTCTTGTCACACAGTTGTGTGTATTTTATATAATTTTGACCATTGTACCATCTATCCAGCTTTCACCATGATACTGGTTATTATCAATATACCTTTAGATCGACTTCTTGAACACTGAATACCCCGGTTCAGAGGTAGTTCTTCTCTGTGATTTCAATGCCCTTAATGAGCTTTGGTTGGGCTCAAACAAGACCGATGCAGCAGGTCGTGCAGTCGAAGCGTTCGCTCTTACTCAAGGGCTGACTCAGCTAGAGACGAGCCCTACTTTTTTCCCCCACGTCTCAGTAGCCTGCTGGATCTCTTTCTGACCACGCATCCTGTCCCTTACAGCACTGCTGTCATGTCCCCCCTGGGTAACTCAGACCACGGTGTTGTGGAGGTTAGGTTTCGGTCACAACCCGCTGTGGCAGCAGAAACTCGTACAGGCCGCAAAACTTGGCATTACGGTCATGCCGACTGGGAGGGGCTCAGAGACTTCTTCTCTAACTTTCCTTGGAGAGATGTCTGTTTCACTGACGCGGATGCATCGGCTGTCTGTTCTTCGATAACAGAAATTATACACGTCGGAATGGAGGAATACATCACTCACTCGGTGAAAGTGCCTAAACCAGGGTCGAACGGCTGGTTTAACAAATCGTGCGACACTGCTCGCTAGCAGATCAAGGCACACAGAACCTTCTTACAAAACCCCACTGTAGAGGACAGACAATGCGACATCGAATCCAGAAACAAATATAACGAAGCGGTTCGCAATGTCAAAAACCAGCACGATATAAAAGTTAGGCAGAGGGTAATATTGCAGCGCAATGGTAGGCGGTTTTTCTGGACGCTGGCCAAGCAGATTGAAAAGAACTTCTCACACAGTAGCCTTCCACCACTTACGTGTCAGGATGGAACTATTGTATTCGACTCGAAGGCCAAGGCGGAAGTGCTAGCCAAGATCTTTGCTGCTAACTCCACCATGGACGTCCCCCCGACGCCTAAGTGTCTTCAATTCAAAGAGATCCCTACACTATGCGGGAGGTAACAATCAGGCATAAGACCGCAAGGCGAGTGCTCTTGTCGCTCGACATCAACAAAGCTTCTGGTCCGGACGTGATTCCTACCATTGTACTGAAGAGGTGTGCAGCGGAGCTTGGTCCAGTTCTTTCCTGTCTCTTCCAGATATCTTATGAACCCGGCACCTTCCCAGAAAACTGAAAATTGGCTCATGTCCAACCCATCCCAAAAAAAGGATCTAAGACCGACCCTTATAACTACAGGCCTATAGCTCTGCTTTCTGTTATACGTAAGGTGATGGAGAGGTGCATAAATCGCGAGCTTCTGGACTACCTCGAACGCCACAGCTTGATTAGCGACAGGCAGTATGGTTGCCGGCACCAACGATCCACAGGGGACCTCATGTCGTTGCTCTTGACATCACGAAAGCATTCGATCAGCTGTGGCCGCTGCCCTCTTAAGCAAACTTCCATCCTATGGCCTCCCAGAAAAGCTTTGCAGATGGGTGGGTGACTTTATCTCTGGCCGCAAGATATCCTTTGTAATTGACGGGTTCTCCTCTTCATGCCCACAACGTCAACACGGGTGTTCCTTAGGGATCGGTCTTGGCTCCGACAGTTTCTCTTACATATCCATAACCTCCTTTCCTGCACGATCAAGCCAATCCACAACTTCGCTGATGACAGCACTCTACATGCAGGAATTCAGAGTGACAAGCCGATCTCTGCCGCTGAGCTGGAAAAAAGAAGACTAGCGAGGACTCCCTCTCTGACAAGAGACCTGGAGGCTATCACTGCTTGGGGACGCAACAATCTTGTACAGTTCAATGCTTCCAAAACACAGTACTGTACTTTGACGAACCAAAAAGCGTCCTAGCGCTCATCCGGTTTCGATGGATGGCCGAGTTCTGCCAAAGAGCCATCCATTTCGGCTGGTCGGTCCCAGATCACCGAGGACCTGATCTGGCACGAACACGTCTCGTCAATAGCTGCAGCTGCTGGGAAAAAGCTAGGCTATTTGTTTAGGGCTAAGAAGTACTTTTCTCCGCACGATCTTCACATTCTATACAAGGCCCATATAAGGCCTAGCCTCGAGTATTCCTCACACGTTTGGGGTGCTGCCGCCCCGACTACATTTTCCATGCTCGATGCTTTCCAGAGGAGGGCAGTCCGACTGATCGATGACTCTTCTCTAAAAGACAGTCTCGGGACTCTTTCGCACCGGCGGGCCATCGGCGATCTAGCTCTTTTCTACCGCTATACTAACGGGCTTTGCTCCGCAGAGCTCTCTTCCATGATGCCACCGCGCGATGTGCCTGCCAGACAGACCCGTCCGACTTTGGCGTCCCATCCTAACCGTGTCGAACTTCGTACATCCAAACTGGACGATACAACCGCTCCTTTGTCCCGAGGGTGTCGAGATTGTGGAACAATCTACAAGAGTAGTGCTACTAACCTTAGGCAGTTCAAAAATCGTATTTTCAAAATTTCTTTGGGATCATCATAGCAGCCGCGGTATTCCGGCATTTAGGCTTCTGCCTGCGCGGCTGCTTCGATATAAAACACAAAAAAAAACCTTTGATATTCGTTATCCTCCGGAATCTTCATACATACATGAGACATCTGAATTCAAAATAGAAAATTAGGATAAGGGCTTTATCTCATTTTATGTCTATAACGCGGCTCATCAAAGTATGGCAAATGTAGATTTAAATTACTTAACACGATAAATCAGTTGATTCGTTTTTATGATATGTATGTAAAATATATATATTTTGCTCCGGAAACGACAAGCATGCGGTTATAGGAGCGAAGGATACGCCCAAAAAATATCAGTTTAAATTTTATTTACGAAGGTAATCATACATAACTGAATATATAATGTTGAAAAAATAAAACCACTAATACCAGAACAGAATGTTTGGGATCTACCATACTAAAGATTCAGAAAAAATAGTGATAGTCGTCAGCTTTAATTTAAAATTACTTCATGTTTCAAGCAACAACGGTTTTACAATGAGATGAAGGGAATTCTGCTTATAAACGTAAATTTTATCACAAAAGTATGACAATGTTCCCACTTAACAAAATAATTGTCATTAAAATTCTAATATTCGTTGAGTCATAACATCAGCTTTTCAACCCGTAAATAACAGTTTATTCCATAATTCATCATTTTCCAATCGCTTTCCACTGAAAAATTTCTTAACGTTTGGGAAAGTTAGAAATCTGTTGGTGCTAGATCAGGGTTGTATGGCGCATTTTCGAGTCAATGGATTAGTTCAGAATGCCGTGCCATACAGTCCCAACAAAGCACCAATCGACATTTTTTCTTTATTTTATCTATAACAAAAAAGTTTAAACATTTCTAAGGCGATTCGAATGATGCATGAACCTTTTAGCATTAGATCCTTGGAAGGTAATAGAATAATACAAGCCCGAGTTAGGAGACTTCAATTGTATTATCTTAAGAGAAATAACTGAAACTTGGCACCACTGCACGGAGGACTTATCCACTGGTGTTTACATAATTTGAGTATTTTGGAGGACCTAATGCCGCTTTGTTATCTGGAGGGTATTCCGGTAGAAGACACATCATACGGTTTTTGAAAGGGAGACCTATATAGCGGACTTTGTATGGAAATCCGAAATGTTAATGTACAGTTTTTTTAACTGATCTTGGATCAATGTGTCTTGGTGTCGGGTATTCACGAATTAAATTTGATATATATTCAGTATTTCTAGTAGGTGACTTATTGCTGGTTTATGAAAGGAGGACCTGTCCACGTGGAGATGTAAATATATATATATATATATATATATATAAATAAATATACATATATATATATATATATATATATATACAGGGTTATCCAAATTAAGTGTCCACCATTAGTAACTTTGTTATTAGTGAAAATACAAAGTTGTTTGAATTAGCAAACTAGTAGCATTTTTAACGCTGGTAAAAATGAGAAATAAAAAAAAACAATTGAGAGTCGTTATTTTGATTTTTTTCAGTAAAATAACATTTTTTTAAATGGAAACCCCTGTATATTATATTTTTTTCTGTTAAAGCATCAAATTTTAAACAAAAAAGTTCATAATGACTTTTCCGCTAAAGTCAAAAATAAAGTCAAAATAACGATAAATATTTTTAATTATTTGCAGTATTATAATATTAAGACGGCTATGAAAACAACATGGCGTTCGAGATTTGACAGCATTAAGATAAGCGACAAATTGTTAAACTGGACATACTCGCAACTAGAAGGCTTTGGAAAACAATGATAAAATCAAATAATGTCAAACATCAGTGTAAATACTTGTTTATAAGCTTTATTGTGTCATTAATTTAAAGAAAAATGTTATCCCATGAAGAAAAGTGTGATATGTTAGAATGCTATTTAGTGTGCAGAAAATCCTCCTTGAGAGCAAGAGAATACTACAGTGAATTATATCCCGCTCGCATTCAACCGTATGAACGATATTTTCTGAGACTTTATCGAAAATTTAGGGGCAACGAAAATGTTTTTGCTAAAACAAGGGCAAAAAAAGAATTCATAATAAGCGAGGCCACGGAAATTGCAGTTATTGGATATTTTGAAGCTTATCGTGAGAATTCAATAGCAGATATTCTCAAGGACTCTAATTTCAGTTATGGTACTGTTCAAAGGATTTTAAAAAAATACAAATTTATTCCGTATAAGTACCGACCAGTTCAAACGCTTTTGGCAGGGGATCCAGAGAGAAGACTTGTTTTTTGCCATTGGTATCTTAGCTTCTGTCGCCAAAATGTAAATAACTTTCGTTACCTTTTATGGACAGATGAATCAAATTTTTCAAATTCTGGAATGTTTAATAGAAAAAACCACCATTATTGGTCAAGAGAAAATCTTTTGTTAGTACATCCAAGAGGCCCACAAGTCCGTTTCAGTTTCAACGTTTGGTGCGGTATAATTGGTTCAAAAATTGTTGGCCCGTTCTTTTATGAGGGAACCCTAACTGGTGAAAGATATGTGGAATTTATGTCAGAAATTCTGACTAATTTCTTAGACGAATTGGATCTTATAAGTAGACATCATCTGCATTTTCAGCAAGATGGCGCACCTGCCCACAACTCCAGAGGTACTTATCATTTTCTAAGTACTACTTTTAATGATTAGTGGATAGGAACAAATGGCCCAATACAGTGGCCTCCCAGATCACCAGATCTAAACCCACTTGATTACTTCTTGTGGGGTTACTTAAAGAACCAAATTTACAAGCGAAGGTACGATAACCTTGACGCGTTAAAGACTGCAGTTAGGGAAAAGATAACCCAGATAGATGGTAGGACCATACTTAAGACAGTTCGAGCAGTTGAAAAACGTGCCCAAAAATGTATTGAAGAACAAGGTGGTGTTTTCGAGCATCTTCTTTAAAAAAAATTGTTATTGTATTTTGTAAGATTATAAGTTGATGTTGAAAATAAAGTTTGTCGATACAATTTAATTGTTTCAGATTGGAGGCCATAACTTCAACAATTTGTAACCTAGGAGAAAAGTTATTGTAAGCTTTTTTGTTTAAAATTTGATGCTTTAACAGAAAAAAATATAATATACAGGGGTTTCCATTTAAAAAAATGTTATTTTACTGAAAAAAATCAAAATAACGACTCTCAATTGTTTTTTTTTATTTCTCATTTTTACCAGCGTTAAAAATGCTACTAGTTTGCTAATTCAAACAACTTTGTATTTTCACTAATAACAAAGTTACTAATGGTGGACACTTAATTTGGATAACCCTGTATATATGAGTGAGCAGTAGTCATTGCCGTTGCCAACCACCAGTTGGGCAAAAAAAAAACAATTGTTAATTGGGAAATTGGCAAAAACTAAAGCCTAAAAGTTTGCCAATTTCCCAATTAACAATTAATTGTATATATACATATATACAGGGTGACTTCGAAGTTGAGTCATTTATTTTAACACTGAGTAAATCTGATCAAAAGAAATGTTTTTTTCCTTTAACATTTTTGTGGTAAAATTAAAGTAACAAAGTTATAGCCCTTTAGAAGTTTGAGTACCGCCCTGTCTCAATAATAATATGTGCTCGTGTTTGGCAACAACGGATATAATCGGAAACAAAAAAGCGAAAGAATTTGAAACGCTTATCACGATGTTTTATTCATTTATTTTATTCAGTTGTATTCATTCGATGTGTCAGTCGGTAACGCGAGAGTGGTGTTTCTGCGTGGCTCAAACGAAATAAAAAATGGCACATGTTTACGAAAATGCTGAACTTGTGGACATGATTCTTATTTTACAAAATGCTGCTACGGCAACACGGATTTATGCGGATCGGTTTCCCAATCGAGTGCAACCAACCCCTAGTGCCTTTGTTAATGTAGTACAAAGGGCTCGTGAATCAGGTGACTTAAGTCCTCACACGGGAGGGTATGTGCTCCAAGACCGCACGATCAAATACAGGTCCGCACCGAAATACTTGTCGGGAGGATATTTTATAAAACAAGGTAACATTGTTCTTCACACATTCAGAAAATATCCATATACAGGGTGACTTTGAAGTTGAGTCATTAATTTTCAGATAATGATTGTAGAAGGAAGATAAACCAAAATATGTGTGTAAAAATAAAAAAAATTAAAAAAAAAATGTTACCTTGTATCCTCCCGACAAGTATTTCAGTGCGGACCTGTATTTGATCGTGCGGTCTTGGAGCACCGGCATGCCCTCCCCTGTGAGGTCTTAAGTCACCTGATTTACGAGCCCTTTGTACTACATTCAGCATTTTCGTAAACATGTGCCATTTTTTATTCACATTATCAAAAAAAAATTCGTTGAATGTTTGGGCTGGCATGATGAACGGTATGCTCATTGGACCATTTATTCTCCCAAATCGATTGGACGGGATGCAATACCTAGACTTTTTACGTAACATTTTGCCTTCCTTGTTTACCTGCGTCTGCTCGGTAGCGCATCAGCTGATTTCATTTTCTGTTGGAGCGGTATGATTTCGGGTAGAGACGTATTTAGCCCTTCTCGTCAACTGGAGAGTGAGTACTTTTTCCTTTATTTTTTTACTTGGTCGCCCTCGTTTCACTACACATTACCTTTGTTATTTCAAGGGTAGTTGTTTCTGAAAAGGAAAACCCCAACTTTGCGGACACATATATATATATATATATATATATATATATATATATATATATATATATCGAATCCACTTTACTCCTTTTTGCGGATTTTGCCCATTATTTTCCTACTTTTTGTTATATGCCTTTCTTCGCACGATCATTTTCTTTTTTTAGATCCTTTGGGCTTGAAGTACCACAGCAAGTGGCTATAACCGGCGGCGTGGTTATTGTTAGATGACTCCTAGAAAATCCGAGGAATTCTAGCCATTTTATACTACAAGGTTCGCTCTTGTTGTGGACTTCGTGAGTCGTTTTCTCCTCCCCATCTTCGTTTCCTTAGGATGTGTGGGCATGTGTATCTAGTTTTGTAGTTGTATATGTGCATTCATTTCGGGCCTGATGAAGCCAACCAGCAGAAAAAAGTATCGCTCGGGTTACCTATCATATTTTTTGCTCGAATCCACTTTCCTCCTTTTTGCGGATTTTGCCCATTATTTTCCTACTTTTTGTTATATATTTTTCTCCGCACGATCATTTTCTTTATATATATATATATATATATATATATATATATATATATATATATTTAGGGATAAATTAGCCTCTTGATACAACAAAGAATATTGCCAAATTTTAACCGGATCGAGTAAATATTTTTTAACATATTAATACAAAAAGAAAAAAAAATAGATTTATCACCTTGTATCTTGAAAACTGCATTTCCGGACCCATGTTTATATAAACTTTTTTCATATTTTTAACAAAAAATCACTTACTAAAATATTTTTTTTTCATATATTTAACAAGAAATGACTTTCTAAAATATCTCCGTCTATTTTTCGAACATCCTCTATAAGGTTTTGCTGAAATCAGGGTAACTCACCATCGTGAATTGCATGAAAGCCTGTTTAATTTTAAGATATGCCTCCTGTTACTCATTTCCTGATTTCCAACGTTGCGCAACAAACGTAACAACGAAGTTGTCAAATCAGCGTACCGATCTTAGTAATGTTGTTCACAAGTCCTAGAAAGGAGCGTAACTCTCTCTCTGTTATATTACGAGGGCGAGGTAATGTGTTAATCGCAGAAACACGATTTCTTCACGGATAAATTGACACTTCCCCTGTTTGATTGTAAGTCATACTGCTGCAAAAAATTTGAAAATTGTCATCAATACTAGTAGAATGAACTACACCCCATTCGTAGTCCTTTACGCCCAGACAAAACACAACATGCCCAAAAGCGAGATTGTACAGGTCCGTATTTTTCTCAATGGTCTTGGAATAATCTAACAAAGTAAATGATTATTTTTATAGAAATAAGTGCACACACTTTTCACAATTCTTCATTGACTGGAAGTACTTGAATCATCGTCCGAATGGTTAATATTAATTATTACAGGTTCAATTTGAATATCGATCGTATTGTCCAAATCCCTCGTCTTTGTTTCGATTGTCTCTTGAATGTGACGGATGCAATCTTTCCAATGGTGGTCACTCTGTTGACAGCTTCATAAAACAAATTTTTCACGTCAGAAAATTTGAATGTTCTGTTGTTTGAAACCACATAGTTTTTTTTATATTTGCCCAAATCATTTCAGTGGGATTTAATTCGCAGTGATAAGGGGGTAGCCTTAAAACGGTCTTATTTTGGTCATTTCGATTATATTTATATTTGTGCTGCCTGACTAGATGGATAAGTTCTGCATTGACCATATTTTCATTGAAACTGTCTTTTGATAGGAGCCACTGTTGAATTTCTGCCTTTCTTCTGGACATTGTGGGATTTTTTTCCAGTTTTCTAGTGTGGTATGCAGCATTATCAAGTACAATAACGGCATTGCCGTCAAGCTTTGGGAGTTTTTCTTCAAAACATCGTTCAAATGAACTCCCGTTCAGTTTTTCATGGTAGTCGGTCATTTTCTTTGACTCAACTGCCCATAGGGTGGTGGGCACAAAGTCATCTTCACTGCCAGTGTGACAAATAACAAATCGTTATGCTTTTGCTGGAAATAATTATTTCATATGGTATTCAAGAAAACTAGTAATAATACAAGCAGAGTATCTGGAGTGTTGGTCCAAATCTACCAGATATAGCTAAGATTAGTATAGTTTTCAGCGTGGGCTCATAGATTCAGTCTACTTTTGACACTTTTTTTACAACACAAATGACGAATTGGTTAGATACACGTACCTGACGGATTCTTTAGGCCAGTGGTTAGTCCATCTAAGAAGGCTTGTCCTGATGATTTAATTGTATAGTCAGCCCATACATTAGGTTTTGTATGTCCTGCATTTATCTAGGTTTTATTGATTTTAAATAATTTCTTCTCCATAAAATAATCTCTTGGCTGTCCATCGAAATACTATGTCTGCCCCGTTTTCTATACTCACAATGAAGTTCTTTGAGCAAACTATAGAATGTGGTCCTTTTGAAAGTAGGTAAGTCTGCACTCTATTAACCTTCTGTAATACTTTGCCTGTGGTGGGAAGCTTCTTCCTTTCAAAAAATTGATGGACATTGCGTCTTACGGCATTCCGATCAAAGTTATCAACTGTATCCAACAGCTTCGTGTAATGAAGCTTCTTGTGTGGTGGAGACAATTTTTTTTTATACTCTGTGACAATGTTCAAAATTGTCTTAGGACATAAGCCTGTTTTATTCGCCGCGCGCCCAAATATCATGAATTTTCATTTCAGGATGCTTTAAAATTTCGCTCTTATAAACGTTAAGCACAATTTCTTTTGTCTATTATTAGTTAGTACAAGGTACAAGCTAGGAGCTAGGTGTGATTTTCATTCTGCAACAAACTGAAATTTTGCTGATTTCGAGGGCTTTCAGTGTTGCTAATTGGAGAGGAAGAGTGTTCCAGCTAAATTTGGTGAAGCGGGAGAGGCGGTGGAGGAGACACTGTAAGAATTATTCTAGTAGTGGATGCAGGCTTTTTTAACATTTGTCAGATTTAGTAGGTCAAGTCTTTTCCAGGAGATAGAACAGATATAGAGACACCAAATGATGAAGAAGATAGTGATAATGTAGAAACTAAGAAAATATTGGATGAGAAAGGTTTTTGTTTAAAAGAAATACTCGAAATAAAATACTATACAACATCAATTCAAGAAAATTTGATCTAGGAATTATATGAAAAGATTGAATCATTAGGTATATTCTTTTATTTACCGGTTGAGCTACAGGTGCAACCGGTTAGACAATTTTGCGTCCTTTAATTTCCGCTGGAACGACCGTTGTACATCAAACTTTATATTGATGGTGGATATGCCACCGGTGCCGACAGCATCCACCGACGTTCGGGCTTGGTTGATATATTCTAACCTACATTTTATCATTTTTTGACAACTAGAGTTTTGTGTGAAAAAGTAGAAGAAGAAAAGATTGAAGTTATTCTACAGCATAGGAGTGGAGTGAAATTCAATGTTTTTTAACACAATTCGAAATAAACAGAACATCTGAAGGCAAGTGCTTTTATTTTGAATTATGTATATCTGAAAATTTCTTGGTTTTCTGATTTATAGTTCTTTTATTGATTCTCGGAGCGTAAATCCTCTCCACTGGATAACTTCTTCATCCGAATAATCACTCGAATCGCTTAATAAACGTTCCACGACGATACCAGCTCCTGCGTACATTGCCATAATGATTTTAAATGACACGATGTTCAAATTAACAAGTATCCATTCACGATAAAACAAAGGTTAGGTTTTCTCATATGACAGCAACTTGAAGGCTATATAAAAATGCGTCTTTTTATCTACCACCATTCAACGGAACCGGTTGCTGACATCATCACATCAGCTGTCAAGCATAAGTTCACCGGATCCATCAGTGATGCAATCAACCGGTGAATTAAAGAATATACCTATTACAAAGACAAATTGAAGATACAACGAAAACGACCAAGCTATGTAAATCTTAAGTAGATATGGCAAAAAAGACAGCAACATTCAGTTGTTAACTTAATACCACAAATACAAGCGGGTGCTTTAGCGCAGTCCCTATCTTTTGGTGATGTGAAAAATGGACGAAATATTGATCCAAGTGAAGAACCAACAATGGCATTTATGGAATCCAATAATATTAACAATGATGTTGTTTCTCTACCTGAACCACAAAATACACTGAACAAAAGTATAAAGTTAACGTGGGTCGAAAGAAATTACCTATGATCAAAGTCGTCGGTTTTAGTGACGAAATGGGTAAAGAAGAACTGATTAAGGACATAAAAGAAAGAAACAGCGTTATTAGTTCTAATTTTAATAATAAGAGTGATGATGATTAAAAAATGAAACAACGATATCAGGCTATCTTGGAACTAGATGAGACTACATTTAGTGAAGTTATGAAAGAAGGTGTACTTTTTATATCTATGGATGTATGTACAATTTTTGAACATTATAACCTTCTGAGATGTTTCAATTGTGCTGGTTTCCACCATACTGCAAAGAATTGCTCCAAGAATGGTATTTGTTTGAAATGTGGTGGAAGTGGACATCAACCGCAGAACTGTGAAATACCAGAAAATGAAGGAACTTGTCCAAGTTATGAAGAATCTAATTCAAAATGTAAAACACATTTCGACATACACCATTCAACCTTTAATAAAATTTGCAGCATAGTCCAAATGGAACATAAAAAAACACAAGCCAAAGCATATTACAGTGATAAACCATAGCAATTATAGGTAAAAGAATATGCAAACTATATTTACCATATAAATATTCAAAGATTTCTATCTAAAAAAGATGTGGTTTTACACTACTTGATGTCAGTGAAGCCGGTGATGCTCTGTTTAAATGAAACACGTCTCACAGAGTATATTGGCGATGAATACATTGGAATTGAAGGTTATCAAATTGTAAGAGCAAACACAATTTCCAGACATACATTATATATTTTATGTGAAATAGAAACTACAGGACATGAAATTGCTGTTGAATTCCAATGGTGGTATATCAATGTTTAATTGAATTTTAAGCACAATTTTAATTTACACATTTACTACAGATCTCCAACTGGAAATATAAACAAATTTATAGATATTTTCGAAAATATATATGAAAAACATTTTTATCGAAACTGCATCACGGTACATTTAGGTGATTTTAATATAAATTTTGATAATCAAGGCTTGTACGCAAAGAAATTTAAACAGGTACTCAGTTTTATGAACTATGGCAAAAAGTCTATGATCTCACTAATTACAAATCAATCAAGAACAGTTATAGATTCGATAATAATGAACGAACAAAATTTAATTGTAACAGTTATGCATACTCCTAAGATCAGGGATCATTCGTGGATATGAAGTTCAAAGTAAATTTGATGCTAACAAAGTGGAAGAAATTACTAATATTAACTCTGTAAAATTACGAGAAGCTCTTTTACTGCAAGATATGACTGAAGTGTTTGTTGATGTTGATAGCTACCATACAAGCCTATTGGATAATGTTGAAGTTTGCATGATAGAAGCTACAGACAAGACAACACTTTATAAACGGAAAAACCAACACCTTGGTTCTCTCACACGTTCAAGGATTCTAAATTAAAAAAGAGACTACATTTATAAAAAGTTTATGATTACTGGGAGTGAAAATGATTGGCTAGAATACACAAGATCAAGAAACCAATCTGTAGCAGTTCTACGAGATGAAAAGAAAAAATATTACAATGCCAAAATTGATGAGAGTAAAAATAATAGCAAACAGATGTGGAAAACGTTGAAAAACATTGTTTATCCTATTAGAAAAAATACATTATCTAAAATGAAATTCGACGATGGGGTAATAACAAATGAAGAAATAATAGCAGATCGAATGAATGCCTATTTCATAGAAAGTGTCAACGACATTTTAAAATCAATTATTGATGGGGATCCCAACCAATGTCCCATTACCTCAGATTATAATGCATCATTCAGTGAGTACAGAACAATCAACATTAATCGTCTCAAGAAGATTATATCAAAACTTAAATCAAATCAAAATAAGAATGAGACTTTATCTAAGAGTGTGCTTAATGAATGTTTTGATATTATTGGATCAAGCATATCAATCCTGATAAATGATTGTTTAAAATAAATGTTCTGCCGGATGTTGAAAAAGTCTTTGAAGAAATTATTTTCGGACAGGTCATCGAATTTATTGAGGGAAATAACATTTTAACCAAATTTACTGGATTCAGGAAGAAACACTCAACTGAAACGGCAACACAAATGGTTTTAGACGCTTAGATGAGATGTAAGGACAATATGAAACATACAGTAACAGTGGTTTTGGACTTCAAAAGTGCGTTTAAGACTATTGACATGGATAAATTACTTACAAAATTGCATCTCTACGGATTTGAAGGATCTGTATTCAAAATTCTACAAAACTATTTAATGGACAGAAGTCAAAGAACCTAAATTGGATCTACATTATCAATAAGCTTACGAAATATCTCAAACACATTTTTGCATGCGAGTTCAATCCTGTAGCACACAAAATCTTTCCAGAAGGTTCACAAGGCTGCTCAGTGTCATTCAACGCGACGGCCCTTACGCCTGTTTATATTATACATTCCATTCCTTCTCTGGGTACTTGTTCCCAGGATAAACTTTCTTAAAGATACGGGCGTGGCTGCCAATGCATTTAAAAAAAGTGCGTGGAAGAGATCGCTTCTCAGACCAAGTAGTGCGCTTTGTGGACCTAATTACAGTATTGATGTGCTATTGGGTGTAGTGTTTTGGTTACCTGAAAGGTGAGCAATCACTGAGTATTTCCTTTATTCTGCTGTACTGCATGGATTGATAACTATAACAATTTTATATTCATGATCATGAATGTCGTAAGCTATATTTATAAAGAAGCTTTGATCGTATAGCCATATTTATAAAGACGCTTTGAGAATATTTATATTTACAAAGATGTTTTGATTATATATCCATAATTATAAAGAGGCTCTATATCCACATTTGTAAAGATGCTTTGAGCATATATCCATACTTATAAAGATGCTTGGATCATATATTCATATTTTTATCAATGGCTTACGGACTCAATAATTGCGGATAACGATAGGGAAATTAGGTGGCTCACTCAGGGGTGACGCCTGCAGTCTCTGGGGGTTGTTATGGGACTTTCGGTACCCGATTGCTAGGTTTAGGTCTTTATGTTAATTACTGCTCATTTTCCTCTATCAGGGGAAACGTCGCAGCGCTTGGGATGTTGACACGGTGGCCTTTGGTCGAAGTGGCGTCCTAGGTCTGAATGACCGCTTAATCATCTTCTCTTGGCAATCGCTGGCATCTGAATGTATCTCATGGCAGGATGTGCATAGGGATTGTTATTCTAAAGCTTGTCATCTTGCTCGGTTATTTCTGATTAAGAGGTAATGTCGGAGCCTTTGGGTATTAACACAACGGCTGATGGCCAACGTGATATCCTGGATCCTGGACTGCTTTTAGTAAAAATCGTTAAACTGAGCATATCTGTCTATACGCCTGGGTATCACATAGGTTGCTGTGTTCTTAAAACTATGTTGATTACATAGGCTGCTGTGTGCTTAAAATTGCCTAAGTGGCGGTCTGTGTGTCCCAGGGGGGTGCCCCCGATCTTAGGGTCTGCGTACCAGTATATGACAAATCAAAAATAAATAATGATGAATTGGTACCACTGCGGATAATTAGTGTAATCCTAAGGTAGTGCATTTTATGAGTCGGTTGAATATGGGAGGTACTCAAGTCATTTTTCTTAAAATAGATATTGGCCCCGACAATTCGATCATATCGCCCGTATCGCTTGCCAAAGGATAACTCGTTGCCGTTCCGTCACCAAGTAAGTGGCTTTAATATAATCCTGACATTGTTGCCCATATCGAATTGTTCACCTACTGCCCTTGTACCCTTGTAGTACAAATGAAATGGTACAGGATGGTACTTCGATGGGTTTGTGGTTTTCACGTGTATTGTTATATTCTAATATTATCATTACGTTCGTATCCTATACAAGATCAAAAAATATTTCTGTTGGTATATCACAAGGTAGGTCCACTGCTATTTATGTTATACATTAATGACATTTGTAATATTATAACGAGAATGGTAAGACTAGCGCCATCTGTTGGGAACCTCGCCAGGGACTCTCCTTCGGCATCGAAGCGAGCTGCGAGACTGACCCCGAAAGTTCTGGAGGGGCCGCTATGTGGCGTACAGGAACTTTCTCGAATTAACAAAACACTGTCTAAACCAGAGCGTAACTATTGCGTTACCCGGAGGGAGTTGCTGGCCGTCCTATACGCAATGGAACATTTCTACAAATACCTCTATGGCAGAAAATTCTTACTCCGGACCGATCACGCAGCTTTAAAATGGCTTTTCCAGTTGGGAAAAGTAAGGGAAAGATTTTACTGGGTCAATAGCAAGACGGACGTAAAAGACTGACACAGAAAATACGTTGTGTGTGTGGCACACTGTGTGGCTCAAGACATGTAAATGTCGAGAGGTATAGCAAAGGTATTTCTCAGGAAGTTTGGAAGAGTGCACGAGCTGCGTCAATTTAACCCGGAAGTCGGAGAAGTACTCCAGATAACTGAAGAAGGTACCCACCGAAAGATCTTCTATCTGGTTACCAAGAAAGCTTTGTATCAGAAACCGAATTACGAGGATATCTGGAGCGCTTTGTGTTCCCTTAGAGATCTGTTGCTTGCCGAGGACCTGAGAAAACTGGCAATACCTAAGCTGGCATGTGGACTGGACAACTTGGACAAAAGAACCCAGAAAAACGCTACAACATTTTAGATTATTGTAAAATTCAGATATTTGCAGATGATGCTAAATTTTGACTTGGCAAAAATCATAAATTGATTAAATGTATATAAACTAAAATTGAATACTTCTAAAGCAAAATGCATGCTAATAGAGAACTAGCTAAATGAAAATACTATCACAGTTAGGATAAATGGTGAAATAATTGAAAATCTTGAGTCAATTAAATATTTAGGTATATATATATAGATAGATAGTAAACTAAAGTTTGAGTATATCACTATGATTAAAAAAGTGCCAAAAACAAATTACTTTTATAGGGCTTCTCATTGTCTTGGTACATATTCCAGGAAAATAGTTTATAATACAATTATTCTACCGCATCTACTATACTGTTCAACTATCTTGTTCACCGCCAATCAAGCTGTATTCTCAAAATTACAAGTCCTGCAAAATAAAGCTATGAGAATAATATTGAATAAAAATAAGTACACCAAAATAAAATCTATGTTACAAGAATTGCAGTGGTTGAATATAAAAAATTTCATATCATATTTGGTTATTTTTATACTTAAAATAAAAAATCATCTTTTGCCACAACATTTAGAACACTACCTAGGATTGAATAGTCTCTACCACAATTATTATACAAGAGGAAATATAGATTTTCATATACAAAATTGCAAATCGCCTTGTTTAAGGGATAATTGACAATACGTCATATTTTTGCTCGTGAAAGTTTTCAAGTTTTTCAATAGAAAATCCGATTTAAAAACATGGAGATAGACTCTGGAGGTCAAAGATGATCCACCAGCGTCCCCGATGATGAATGCACCCAGCCGGAAGGAGAGAACAGAAATTACCATGAAATCAAAGGAATTGATGACACCAGCTGTAGCAGACGAAAAGGACAGAACCATCCAGCGCCTGACCCTGATCATCTCGAAAGCCAGGTCCAGCAAATAAAGGAACTGACTGAGACAGTTAAGGATCAAAACAGTAAAATAGATTGCCTCACAACCCAGGTAACACAGTTAATCAATAATCCAAATTTTAATTCTAAATCTGACAAGGCTGTCAATTTAAAAATACCTGTTGAAAATTTAACTGACGTGACATTGACCCACGATGAAATACAGAATGACGGATTCATCCAGGCCAAGTCTAGGAAAAGACGCATCGACAAAACTAACAAAACCGACAAGACGGATGACTTCCCACCTCTTCAAAAAGCAAAATCCAAATTCAAGTTGACGGTCCCCTCAAAATCGTCTGCTTCATTGAACGTATCAACTTCTTCTGCCACTTGTCCTATGACGGTCGATGCAGCGACCACATCTTCTCAATCTTTGGCGACTGCATCGACTGACGGTGCATTATCTCAACAATCTCACGTTGCTGGTGAGTTGAGCAGCACAGCACCCCGCCAGTGGCGAATCACGCCCATTGTTTTGCGTGATGCGGCCAAGTGGCGAAATCTAAACTACACCTTTATGAGCTGAGGCATTAAGATAGCAGTTGCCGTTGATGCGGGAATCAAGATTTTGCCGAAAACTGAGGATGAATACCGCAGGATCGTTCGTCTGTTCTGGGAGGAGGACGTGCCCCATCATACGTTCCCTCTTCCTTCAGAACGAAATATTCACGCGGTAGTCAGAGGTATACCCGCAATGTTTTCGGGTCAGAAGATCAAAGAGGAATTAGAACAGAGGGGATATACTCCTTTCCGCATTATATTATATATTATAAGACTGAAAAGTCCCAGCAGCTGTTCAATGAACATGAGCTGCTGGGTCTAGCAATCAGATTTGAAGTTCAAAAGAATTCTAGACTTATTGGGCAGTGTCACCGCTGCCAAAGATATGGTCATGCGCAGTCTTACTGCACAGCGCCTCCCAAAGTTTATAATGTGCTTCAGACCACATGACACATTTATTTCCCCTCACAGGACAAGAGAAGCGAAGGTGTGCGAGCTGTGGAGGGGCGCATCCCGCTAACATCCCACTTGCAGATTCACCCCCAGGCGAAACCTGTAAGTCATAGCACAAAGACGCAGCAAGTCATACGCGGAAGCAGCCGTCTCAACAACTTCGGCTGCCCCCTCTGTTCAACCCACTTTAAACACGAAGAATGTGGATCTAGCAACTGCGCTTAGGTCGCTTCAACAAATAATAAGTCCCCTTATTAGTGCCACTCAGACATTGCAAGCTATCTTTCCGCAGCCATTGAATGGCTAAGTACAATAGACAACCTGCATTTATCAAAACTCTTTTTTGGAATTGTCTGGGCCTAAGGGATACTCCCAAAAAAACGGGAATTTCATCAAACTCTATTGAATGAGAGTATAGACGTAGCTGCAGGAAACATTACTTAATCCGGGAGATCGCTTAGCTTCCTCGAATTATGATGTTATACGCGCTCACAGATTGAATGGTAGGGGTGGTGGCTTGGCAGTGCTCGTTAAACGTGGTATTGACTATCACAGAAGCACAAACGCCGAGATGCAAAGCATTGAACCGGCGTCCGTGGTAGTCAATATGGGGGGATGCATTCCGTTGAAGATCACCTCGGTGTATGTCAGGTACGGTGCCAGGCTGCGAGAGGAGGATTTGGAAGTCCTTATGGACTGTTCGGGCCCTCTTATTGCGGCAGGGGACTACAACTGCAAACACTGATCATGACACTCAAGGCTTAACTCTACTTGTGGGGTTCGGCTTTACAACCATGTGATGCGAAACGGGTATTTTATTCACAGCACCGAAGAGCCGACACACCATTCTTTCAATCACCTTCAGGCACCGGATGTTATAGACTTTGCAATATCTAAAAACTGTAGGTTAAGTATTGCTTCTAGGATCTTGTATGACATCTCTAGTGACCATCTACCTGTTGTTCTGGAGGTAGGTAATGGGCATTTCGTGGAGGAGGAAACTCCTCCAAGGAAAAGAGTTGATTGGGAACTATACAAGTCATTCCTCAAAGCGTTTCCAGCGTCCCGGTCATACATAATGAGAACGGTGCTCAATCGGAGACCTTTTCTCCCTGCTGACATTCGTCGGAAAATTTCTGAAAAGAGGGCTGCGATTAAGCAAGCAAAAAGGTCTTGTCATCCTGATGACATTCGTAGAGCGATGAATCTTGTCCATGAAGTGAGAAACGCACTCCATGAATTCCGCAATGAGCAGTGGAGCGGCTTTCTGGCTGGGATGCTTGAATCAAGTATTCCTCTCTGGAAAGTGGCAAAATCGCTCAGAAACGGAAGGCAAGAACAACTACCACATATTCATGGTACTGGAGGCATAGGGACAAAGTGGAGGTTTTTGGTGACTGGTTTTGGTACAACCTTAGTTTATTTCTGTTAATGTTTCTAACTGTACTCAAGATTCGGATCAGATATATGATTTTAATAAGAGAAACGTACCTACTACTTATTAAAACACAGTTTTAATACTTTGAATTATTATTTAACGTCAAAGTCAGAGTCTTCTTAGATGAAAATCTGTAAATTAATACCCACTTACATAATTAGATTTTACATTAAATTACAATTTTGTAAAATGTTTGTTTGCTCAAGAGTAAAATAAACTTACGACGATTTTTCTGACTTGTTTTTTTAACACACTCATAGTTGGGAATTTGTCCCAAAAAATTTGACTTGTTGAGAAGTCCATATTAACGTTAATATATTCTATTGAAAATTCAAGGCGTTTATGTGTTTTTATGCCTTACTCATTAATGCTATTTTCTGACAAATAAATCATGGCCTCCGTAGAAGAAAATAATACATAACCTTACGTGTGATAATATTTCGGTGATACTCCAATCTTTTATGCACTTGTGAGACATCACTAGACTGGAAATTTTACACTCTTTTGAAAAATCAAAAAATCCAATATGGCTGCTTTAAGAAAAATGAAAGTTGAGGCGAGTTGCTGGAAAACAAAAGACGATTGAGACATGTCATACATGCTATCTTACTTTTCTCAAAAAATGTCCGAATAATGTCACACTTTGACAGCTGTCAAATTAACCGTTTTGGATTTACTGGCAAAAACAAATCCCGCCATTTTCAGTTTTTTGCTGATATTTTCAAAAGCAATTGACCGAACGTAAATCTGAAGCCGGCTATCGACAGCACTCAGTTTCCTTTAAAACTGTCCCCATTATATCTTTTTCGAGATAAATTTGATCGACGCGAAGACACTCATTCCCTAAGGGCTGGAATCAATTTTTAAATTATCTGTTTTTTGGTGCTACTTCTTTAGGTCTCTCAGTAGATTTGAACTGGACCATAAATTGTTTTAATATATGAGCAATTTTTCGAGATACATTTCGTCGAGGACACCCATTCTCTATGGGTTTAAATAGATTTTTTTATTATCTGGTTTTTGGCTGCTACCCCTTTAGAAGTTCGCTCAGTAAATTTGATCTGGCCCATGAATTGTCTTAATATATGAAAACTTTTTCGAGATACTTTTTATCGAGGACACCCATTCCCTAAGGGTTGAAATCTATTTTTTTAATTATCAGGTTTTTGGCTGCTACCCCTTTAGAAGTTCACCGGTGTGAAGTTGGCAGACAAAATTTAGCGGACAATTTGCCGAAGATACCCGAATGATCAGTGGCGTCGACATCCTCGACCAGACTGTGATTGTGAAGGATTCAGCTAACAGCTCGCAACAATAAATATATATGCACGAGAATAAGCACCCCTATAGGAAGAATCATTTTCCACCCTAATTAAATAATTCGCAGGAACAAGAGTTAACCCAAAACCTTTCTTCGAATTTTCACTTACCGATTACTGTATACGTGTATATGTATATGGTATTGAAAGTAATTAATGAGCTAAATAGCATATACTGAGAAAATCTCTAAAGGGATGCTAGATGAAAAAATATAAATAAAACTTCATCTTCACCCCAAAAAAATGATTCCCCAAAATGATTTATATTTCAAAAAAAATACTCTATTACGGAGACAATTCATGGGCTAGGTGGCATGGGGTGAGAAAGCTTCTGAAAGGCTGGCAGATAAAAAATATCCTAAAAAAATTCCTTTTCACCCCCAAGGAAATGATTCCCCAAAATCAGTTGTACCTCAAAAAATACTCTATTATAGAGACTATTTATAGGCTAGGTGGCATGGTGTGAGAAAGCTTCTGAAAGGCTAGCAGATAAAAAAATATGCTAAAAAATTCATTTTCACCCCCAAGGAAATGATTCCCCAAAATCACTTGTTCCTCAAAAAAATACTCTATTATAGAGACAATTTATAGGCTGGGTGGCATGGTGTGAGAAAGCTTCTGAAAGGCTGGCAGATAAAAAAATATGCTAAAAAATTCATTTTCACCCCCAAGGAAATGATTCCCCAAAATCACTTGTACCTCAAAAAAATACTCTATTATAGAGACAATTTATAGGCTAGGTGGCATGATGTGAGAAAGCTTCTGAAAGGCTGGGAGATAAAAAAATATGCTAAAAAATTCATTTTCACCCCCAAGGAAATGATTCCCCAAAATCAGTTGTACCTCAAAAAAATACTCTTATAGGCTGGGTGGCATGGTGTGAAGAAGCTTCTGAAAGGCTGGCAGATAAAAAATATGCTAAAAAAATTCATTTTCACGCCCAAGGGAATGATTCCCCAGGAGGAGAGAAAGCCGAGTCCGTTTCGGTACTCTCGTATGCGGGTGCCATGCGCTTGGTATCCCCTAGACCCTAGACAGAGGCCACAATGACCGAGCTCGTAGAAGCACCCGCCGCCGTACTTTCATCACTGGCAAGTTAAGGTACCTGATCGAGTAGGTGTAGCCAGCGTTAAATGGTTTATACACTACTCTTGGTCTGCGGTTATAATACCGAGATTTTGATCAGCTTTTTGCGTTACACTAATAGTGAATATTCCAATATTCTTGATATATTTTCATTTTCTATTACTTACTTTTTGTATGAGATTTTCTTGTAAATATTTCTCTAGTTTTCGTGTGCCCGTATTTTAAAATTTTTTAGTTTTGATATTGATCAATCAATTCTATCCTTTTAGAATTTATATTGAAGGCAATATTGAAGTGCAAATACATACATATATCACTTTCGTGTTTTGTGTACTCGATAAAATCAGCCATGGCGAGGAAAAACTTTATATCCCGAACAAAGGCCTTTAGAATTATGTGATCTGAGCTGAGAAAAATTTAGCCTGAACTGAATATTGGATCACCTATTGATATATCGACTTATGGTCGGTTGGCTTTGGCATTGAAAGGTACAAAGTACGGATGTACCAGCATGGTATCGAAAATAATCGATACCTCTAATTTTAAAAATTGCCTAAAAGAATTCTTATGCAATTCCTCATTCCTCATGTACATCGACTATTATAAATAGTATAGAAATGAGTCGTGCGCTGATTGATTTAAATCTAAATATGAATGATGTATTCACTGCTTACAGAAATCCATGTTCTGTGTATCAAATGATATGTGATAAGCTTTCTATTGAGAATTCTTTAAAAAATCGTAGAAGAATATACATATATCTGGAGAAAAATTATCAGAGGCAATTGCGGTTCTTGCAATGAGGAAACCGAAATCAAAAATCAGGATGCCGCTGTCATGGAGATGAATTTGGTAGAAATATTGCACCAGGAAGAGGAAGTGAGCGCAACATTAACGATCTTAACGTTGGAACAGCGAGCCGAAAGATCTCATGAAAATGCTGTAAAGGCGACTGGTTCAAATAATTTATTACCGCATGCAACTGATGACTCATTTTTCGAAGACGCTTTGGCAAAAGAAGACTCTTTGAATCATACCGTGTATATCAAGAAACCATTGCTTGATGTTACTCCTGAAATGATGGATGAATCGCCAGATTGTACAACAATCATGAATGCATTTTCTGAACAAACAACATTATCTGATAATATTCTTCCCTCTAACTCAGTCAATGATACGGCAACGTTTGAAGTCAGGGGTTTCAAGGATTGCACGTGGCTGGAAGGCATGTTTATCATTGGACAAAGGTTTTGGAATATTATTTATAGAAAAAAGAAGTTGAATCCAAAATATTATTCGTACTATTTGAAACGTTGCATAATAAAGCATGCGAATAACACCTGCTTATTAAACTTCAAGTACAACAGGTATCTCAAAAAAGACGACACGACCGTTATATATGCCGTATGCAAACATAACAACGAAAAATGCAAAAAATTTAAAATTATTTAAAAAACCAATGGGTGTTCGTTTTCAGCTCCCCTGTGAATTATTGTCATTCCGACTACTTGACATCACATGTGAGAGGAGTAGAGAGGATGTTGGTGAAGCAGAAGCTGCTCAACAAGAAAGCTTTCCAGTATAAGAAAGATTCACTTTTAGAAATGAAACCAGAGTTTGCCAAAACAAGCAAACATTTGCTAAATGTAAAATCCAACAGCACTCTAAGGAAGTTAAAATCAGAAACTTCCAGACAGTTAGACAGGTCAAAGGACGATATGACAGACATAATGATGCTGAAAGATCATCCAGAATATACTAAAGAAATATCAATTCATTTTAATATCAAACTATATAGTATAGAACAAATAAACGTTATGAAATCTGAAAAATGCGGTGATGTCCTTCCTATTATATATTTTGATGCAACTGGAGGAGTTGTAAGAAATCCGTTTCCACTTATTAAGAAAAGAATATATTTATATACTGCAGTTATTCCTATAAGGCCGTCCAAACGAATTTTTCCCATATTCTCGATGGTTTCAGCCAATCACGATTCCAACACTATTTTCAAGCTGTTGCATGATTTTAGATACTTTTGCGAAGAGCAAAATGCTTGGCCAGCGTTATCGGGTGTCGTCACCGACTTTTCATTTGCAAATTTGCATGCTATTTGCAAAGCCTTTAACAGTCGTACTATATCGGAATATATTCAGTTAAGTTACGATGAAGCCATAGAAGGAAAATCGACAGATAATAGTGTCATTAAAATATACTTGTGCTGTGCTCATTTTATAAAAATGATATGTCATGATGTTGACCGCATAGCGAAAAATGACACACAGCGTCGATATTTCAAAGATATGCTGGCAGCTGGCTTATCCATTCGTAACTTCAACGATTTTCATGATTTCGTTTGTAATACCTATATTATCTTGAACTCCCAATACAATAGTCATTTAGTTGAAGAATCGAAACTATTTTTCAAAAAGGCAGCAGATGAGTTCCAATCTGAAAGTATCAATGAATTCATTTACATTGAAAATGCTATTGAAATCGACCACCAAATATCTGATGAAGTAATTTATACTTCAAGTCCTTTTTATAAGCGATATTTATCTTTAACTCAATAAATCTCAATTACATTTGCTCCGAGGGATCACAAAAGTGAATACTTCAATGAAGATATGCTACAGCTTATTGCAAAAAAATACATGCCATATTGTCCGCTTTGGTCGAAATTGATGATAGAAGCGGCCCTCTGTTAAGCAACGCTTATGTCGAAAACTATTTCGGACAGTTGAAACAAAACTCTCTCAATGGAAGGCGCAATCTGAAATGTTCAGGATTTGTCAGGATACTGAGAAGAGATATGCTGTCTTTGAGCAAGGAGACTAACCTTCAAGTATCTAAGACACGCCTTGCAAGAAGCAAAGATAACTCAAACGAAAAACTTTCACAGGAGACATGGAATAGACGGAAAAGAAATCACACATCTCACTTTAGTGGTACATATTTAAAATCAACTGTTGTAAATCCCGACAAAGATAATAAAATCGCCATTCAGGACTGCGTTTTTGCAGAGGATGATTACGATTTCACGCAATGCATTTATTGTGGCCATGGTACTACGGACGTTGTCACTAATTGGGTCCAGTGCTTTGCATGTAAGAAATGGGTACATGAATATTGTTTGAAATTGGAAAACAAACAACAAAGTAGATATGGAAACATTCAATTTCACATGCAAGATATCCACATCAGAGCTTCCTCAAATATCCAATTCGAGTGATATCTATCAGAGCTGTGAGTCCATAAAGTTATCCCCAGAACGGATTTCTATGATAGAACGCGATACACGCCTTCAAAGCAACTGTATAAGATGGCAGGAAGAAAGACAGATCAGAGTTACCTCGTCGTATTTCGGAAGAATTTGCAAGGTAAGGGATGAAAACTCGTACGCTAACATAGTAGCTGCGATTAGAGGTGGAACAGTATAAGAACTCCAGCTACTACTCACAGCCTCAAATATGAGAAAGACGCCATACAACTGTACGAAAAACAAATGAACGTACACTGTTCTACGGCTGGCTTGATGATACACCGTCAGTACCCTTATCTTGCTGCTTCACCAGATGGGCTTGTACGAGAAGACGGTATTGTAGAGGTAAAATGCCCGTACAATGCACGAAATTCCGATCCCAAAAAATATGATTTTGACTTTCTGAATAAGAATGGAGAATCTATCCAAGGCATACATAATTACCATTACCAAATACAGGGTTTACTTGAAATAATTGATCGGTCTTGGTGGGTGAAAAAAATTTTTTTTAGCATATTTTTTATCTGCCAGCCTTTCAGAAGCTTTCTCACACCATGCCACCCAGCCTATAAATTGTCTCTATAATAGAGTATTTTTTTGAGGTAGAACTGATTTTGGGGAATCATTTCCTTGGGGGTGAAAATAAATTTTTTAGCATAATTTTTTATCTGGCAGCCTTTCAGAAGCTTTCTCACACCATGCCAACCAGCCTATAAATTGTCTCTATAATAGAGTATTTTTTTGAGGTACAAGTGATTTTGGGGAATCATTTCTTTGGGGGTGAAAATGAATTTTTTAGCATATTTTTTTATCTACCAGCCTTTCAGAAGCTTTCTCACAACATGCCACCTAGCCTATTAATAGTCTCTATCATAGAGTATCTTTTTGAGGTACAACTGATTTTGGGAATCATTTCCTTGGGGTTGAAAATGAATTTTATAGCATATTTTTTGATCTGCCAGCCCTTCAGACGCTTTCTCACACCATGCCACCTAGCTTATAAATTGTCTCTCTAATAGAGTATTTTTTGAGGTACGACTGATTTTGGGGAATCATTTCCTTGGGAGTAAAAATGATTTTTTTTTGCATATTTTTTTATCTGCCAACCTTTCAGAAGCTTTCTCACACCATGCCACCTAGCCTATAAATAGTCTCCATAATAGAGTATTTTTTTGAGGTACAAGTGATTTTGGGGAATCATTTCCTTGGGGGTGAAAATGAATTTTTTGGCATATTTTTTTATCTGCCAACCTTTCAGAAGCTTTCTCACACCATGCCACCCAGCCTATAAATTGTCTCTATAATAGAGTATTTTTTTGAGGTACAACTGATTTTGGGGAATCATTTCCTTGGGGGTAAAAATGAATTTTTTAGCATATTTTTTTATCTGCCAGCCTTTCAGAAGCTTTCTCACACCATGCTACCTAGCGTATAAATTGTCTCTATAATAGAGTATTTTTTTGAGGTACAACTGATTTTGGGGAATCATTTCCTTGGGGGTGAAACTGAATTTTTTAGCATATGTTTTTATCTGCCAGCCTTTCAGAAGCTTTCTCACACCATGCCACCCAGCCTATAAATTGTCTCTATAATGGAGTATTATTTTGAGGTACAACTGATTTTGGGGAACCATTTCCTTGGGGGTGAAAATGAATTTTTTAGCATATTTTTTTATCTGCCAGCCTTTCAGAAGCTTTCTCACATCATACCACCTAACCTATAAGTTGTCTCTATAAAAGAGTATTTTTTTGAGGTATAACTGATTTTGGGGAATCATTTCCTTGGGGGTGAAAATGAATTTATAAACATATTTTTTTATCTGCCAGCCTTTCAGAAGCTTTCTGACACCATGCCACCTAGCCCATGAATTGTCTCTGTAATAGAGTATTTTTTTGAGATGTAAATCATTTTGGGGAAACATTTTTTTGGGGGTGAAAATGAAGTTTTATTTATATTTTTTCATCTAGCACCCCTTTAGAGAATTTCTCAGTATATGCTATTTAGCTTATTAATTACTTTAAATACCATATATACAGTAATCGGTAAGTAAAAATTCGTAGAAAGGTTTTGGGTTAACTCTTGTTCCTGCGAATTATTTAATTAGGGTGGTAAATGATTATTCCTATAGGGGTGCTTATTCTCGAGCATACATATTTATTGTTGCGAGCTGTTAGCTGTATCCTTCAGAATCACAGTCTGGTCGAGGATGTCGACGCCACTGCTCATTCGGGTATCTTCGGCAAATTGTCCGCTAAATTTTGTCTACCAACTTCACACCGGTTAGAATTTATCTCAGCTACTGGCTGTGATTGTTCCTGCTTGTATTTTGTATGTATACACTAAACAGTGTTATAAGAGCATATTATTCTTTCTGGAACGACGCTACTGTTCCTTCGGGCACCTTCGGTAAATTGTCTGCTGGAATTTGGCTGCTAGCTTTACACCGGTCTGTGGCAAGCGATAAGGGCGATATGATCGGATTGTCGGATTTTTATAAAAATGATTTGAGTACCTCCCATATTCGACCGACTCATAACATGCACAGCTCTACTACTTTAGGATTACGTTAATTATACGCAGCGGTACTAAACGATCATTATTAATTTATAATTTATCATATTCTTGTCCGCAGACCTTAAGAGCGGGGACACACAGCTCCCAGGGACACATAGTCCTTCACTTAGTAGGCGATTTAAGCACACAGCAGACTATGTGTTCAACATAGGATTTAAGCACAAAGCAGCCTATGTTGATGCCCAGGTGTATAGACAGATATCCTGAGTTTAACGATTGTTACGTAAAGCAGGATCCACTATACCACGTTGCCGTGTCAATACCTAAAGGCTCTGACGTTACCTCTTAATTAGAGATGACCGAGCAAGATGACAATCTTTAAAGTACAATCCCCATACACATCCTGCCATGAGATTCATTCAGATTCCAGCGATTGTCAAGAGATGATAGTTAAGCGGCCATTCAGACCTAGGATGACACATCGTGTCAACATCCCAAGCGCTCCGACATTTTTCCTGATAGAGGATACCGAGCAGTAATTGACATAACCACCTGAACCTAGTAATCGGGCTCCGAAAGTCCCATAACAACCCTCAGAATAGAATTAGAAATATGGATATATGATCAACACATCTTTATCAATATAGCTTACGATATTCATGTATCATGAATATAAAAGTATTATAGTTATAAATCCACACAGTACAGCAGAATAAAGGAAATATTTAGTGATTGCTCACCTTTCTGGTAACCAAAACACTATATCTAATAGCAGAGCTACACTGTAATTAGCTTCACTTCCGCGCACTATTTGATCTGAGATGCGACACCCACCTGCGTTTTTAAGAATGTTTATCTTGGGAACAAGTACTCAGAGGGGGAATGGAACAGGCTTAAGGGCCATGGTGCTGAGTGACACTAACCAGGTGAACCTTCTGGAAAAAATTCTCCCCTTCAAAATGTGTTTGAGATATTTCATATGCTTACACGAATAACTAGGTACTGCATCTTTATACGACTATCTTGACTTTTAATGGGTAATAAAAACTGTTTCGTAACCCTCTGTTTTTGACCTCCTATAGCCACAGACACGGTAACATTCGTAACTGGAAAAACAGGTACGGAAATTAGGCTAGAAATCATACCAAGAAAATCGCTCGATATGGCTGTAATTTCTCTAACACTATCTATAAGCAGTGATGGGCGTTTACGCGTATACCCGTATACATTAATTGTCTACGTCTCGATGTTATACAATGCGTATACAGTGAATACATTCTATACATAGCGTATACAATGAATACAATGTATACAATGATGAAGACGATGTATAGAAGAGCATAAGTGAGGTTAGGTTTATTCGCTAACGTCAGAAAGTTGGTACACAGTGAACCGACAACTTAAAAAAAAAATATGGTTGGACACTCCAAGAACAAAGAAATCGATGAACTAGGGTTAATTTGTTGTTCTTAATTTATTTAAAACTATATCTTTGTATACGAATATAAATAAATATCACATATTTTTTCATTATTTATAAACTGCTTCCACAGTCAAACCAGTAATGCAATGTTGCAGAATTTGTATCTATCCTGAACTTTCAGTTCCACCTAAAATCGGAGAACCATTAGGATCGAAATTTTGTATTTGAGCGTGTGAAACAAGGCGTTGCAGCAAGTTACAGTTCTGTTATGTGGCCTTCAGCACTGTTGTGCCAGGCAACGTGGTGTGTGGCGCACTCTTTCTACACAAGTGGTACCCCTCTCTCTCTCGTACACATGGAAATCTAAAAGGCAAAGGGACTTTCGCCAGCATAATATGCTAGTAGTTGAACTATGATTTGCTATTGTGCTATTGTATATATTATATACATTGTATACGTGTATACGAAGTTTGGCTATTTATTAAGGGCTAAGTACTTTTCTTCATAGAATTCTAGCTCTGTACAAGGTCCAGATAAGTCCTAGCCTCGAGTACTGCTCATATGTTTGGGTGCTGCGGGCCCAATCACATTATCCGTGCTCGATGTATTTTAGAGAGGGGCTGGCCGACTGATCGATGACTATTCTCTAACGGACAGTATCCCTTTTGCACCAGCGGGCCGACGGCGTTTTAGCACTTTTCTACCGCTACACCAACGGGCTTTGCTCCTCAGAGCTCTCCTTCATGATGCCGCCGCGAGTTATGTATCCAACCGGATACGGTAACCATACGTCGGCACACGAACGGCGTTCACCTTTACCGGAAATGCAACATAGACATTTTTGGTTTACTTGGTTTTATTCATTTGTTAATCAGTTCAGTTCATAACTCATCTTTGTAATAGTCGGTCGATACTCAAATAAATATTTTTTTAAAAGTAAAATCCTGGCTTCGAGAATTTAACTCGCGCGATGTGCCTACCAGACAGACCCGCTTGACTTTGAACTCCCATCCTAACCATGTCGAACTTCATACATCCAGAACTGGTATCTGCGACCGCTCCATTGTCCCTAGGGTACCGAGATTGTGGAACAATCTTTCTGAGGAGATTTTTCCCAGTTGGACTAGCCTTAGGCGGTTCAGAAAACCTTCAGTTTAAAAAATCTCTAATTTGTACATTTGTCTAGACTCCTCTGAATTTATATATTGCTGGTTTAATAGTGTTGCTGTATTTTTTGTGTTTCCTACTATTCCATTTACTTTAGCTGTTTCGCGAAAATATTTTGGACGGTGTTCTCTATTTTCTCTATTAATCAATAAAACAACTATATTTACTCTCTCAAAGAATCATCGAATTATTTGAACAGTAAAGTGACAAAGTAACAACGAGGGAAGCTAATCATTCTAAATATATAAGCCGTGCCTTTCAAAATGCCCCCGCAGTTAGTTTTTGAACGTCTCAAGTTAGCAAGCTGAAATTCGAGGGGACGAAATTGATGAATGAATACGTAAGTAGGGGATATAAGCCAGTTGTAAGATCTCCCAAGAGGCATGCGAGTTCTGAGACCTCTCCCAGAGCATGTCAGTTCTGATTCCTGAGAATTGTGAGTTATTTATCAAGCTAGTTTAGCACTTTAAAAATTATCATCATAGTATTTTCCATATTCAAGTGTATCTTCAAGTGTCTTTTTTAACTAGAAGATACGTCATCTTATATGTTATATTTTTCCTATTTTTTCACTTTTGTCTTATATTTCTTTAAATACTGCTAGCTACACCTATAGGATAAGTAGATACATTTTTTTAAACCCTTCTGAACAACTTTGATAACGTCTAGTAAATATTTCTTGTAGCTCTAATTGTGTAGCATCCGGATGAACTATGTTATCCCATAGTATTATTATATTAATATTTTGTAAGGAATACCTTGTGAGTTGGGCGAGTTCGGCCTTAGCGAACCCATACTGGGCTGTCTACTAGGGCCACGACTGACTTTCGATCCTCGCCGATCATGGTGCTTTTCCTTCAACAAAGACGCATTCATCAAGCGTGGGTTCGGTGTATTGAAAATTGTGCGATTTTCTCTCCATCTTGCCCTGAAAATCATATTTTTCATTATGATTATTATCAAAGGCCAAGCCGAACATATATATATATATATACAGGGTGACTTCGAAGTTGAGTCATTTATTATAACAGTGAGTAGATCTGATCAAAAGAAATGTTTTTTTCCTTTACCATTTTTCTGGTAAAATTAAAGTAACAAAGTTATAGCCCTTTGGAAGTTTGAGTACCACCCTGTCTCAATAATAATATTATGTGCTCGTGTTTGGCGACAACGGATATAATTCGCCTTATCGGTTCATCGCATCGGAAACAAAAAAGCGAAAGAATTTGGAACGATGTTTTTACAATTATTTCATTCAGTTGTATACAGTCAGTGTCAGTCGGTAGTGGATAGTTGTGTCTGTTGCGTGGCTCAAACGAAATAAAAAATGGCACATGTTTATGCGGATCGGTTTCCCAATCGAGTGCAACCAACCCCTCGTGCCTTTGTTAATGTAGTACAACGGGTTCGTGAATCATTTGACTTAAGACCTCACATATGGACGGCATGCCGGTGCTCCAAGACCTCACGTTCAAATACAGGTCCGCACTGAAATCCTTGTCGGGAGGATACTTTATAAAACAAGGTAAAATTTTTTTTTAATTTTTTTTTATTTTTACACACATATTTTGGTTTATCTTCCTTCTACAATCATTATCTGAAAATTAATGACTCAACTTCAAAGTTACCCTGTATATATACATATTTCAAAATAACATTGATTATAACTTTTAAATGTTATTTAAGTATCTAATTCATTTTATTCGGCGTTTTAATTTTTTGTTGAAAAAATAATCCTTGAAGAGGTTAAGGACGCCATATTGAATTGTTTGGGGAATAGAATTTTTAATTCTGATTCCAAAATTGAAAAATATGTCGTATATTGACATTACCAAACATTAGTTATTTAAAAAAAAACAACAACCCAATTTAGGCTATGAAATTATCTGATAGACATTTGTGTTGAGTCATTAATTTTCAGATAATGATTGTAGAAGGAAGATAAACCAAAATATGTGTGTAAAAATAAAAAAAAATTAAAAAAAAAATGTTACCTTGTTTTATAAAGTATCCTCCCGACAAGTATTTCAGTGCGGACCTGTGCTCCCAAAAGTATGTCACAAAAACTGTTCGAAATGATTTCCGTTTTTCTCGACGCACAGCTGGGCGCGTCTTAGCCATGTCTCTTTACAAGCACTCAATAAAATCACTGGTTGATTTCTGATCACTGTACTCATTTCCTCAATTCGAGCACGTAATTCTTCGCGTGTATTAACCGGTGTTTTATACACTAGAGTTTTTAGCCAACCCCACAAACAAAAGTCAAAAGGATTTAAGTCCGGAGACCTTGGCGGCCAAGGTACAAAACCGCCACGGCCGATCCAACGATTATTAAATTGTCTATTTAAAAATTCACGCACATTTCTTGCATAATGGGGTGGTGCGCCATCTTGTAAAAACCACATGTTTTGTCTAATATTTAAAGGCACATCTTCCAGTAAACCAGGCAAATTGTGTTGCAAGAAATCAAAATAATTTTCACCAGTTAAGCGATTTGGTAATTCAAAAGGCCCCACTAAAATTCCATTAACAATTCCCGCCCACAGGTTGATTGGTTCAAATCGCTGTTGAAAATTGGTTTCCCTTATTTCATGGGGATTTTCAATAGCCCAAACGTGAGAATTACGTGAATTAATAATTCCGTTTCTAGTAAAGAGGGCTTCATCACTCACTAAAATTTGATTTAAAAAATTGCCATCATTTTGATGTTTATTTAAAAGCCAATTGCAAAAGTCAACCCTTTGTTCATGATCTTCCGGTTGTAAGGCCTGCACTTTTTGTATGTGAAACGGATAGAACTGATTTTCACGTAGAGTTTTCCAAGTTTTATACTGACTAATCGCCAATTGAGTTGAAATTTGTCGGGTGCTTACTGTTGGATCATCACTTACTAATTCTAAAATTTGTTCTTCTAGTTCTATTTGATCGTGTGGTCTTGGAGCACCGGCATGATCTCCTCTGTGAGGTCTTAAGTCACCTGATTCACGAGCTCTTTGCACTACATTAACAAAGGCACGAGGGGTTGGTTGCACTCGATTGGGAAACCGATCCGCATAGATCCGTGATGCCGCGGCAGCATTTTGTAAAGACTCCCCGTAAATAAGAACCATGTCCACAAGTTCAGCATTTTCGTAAACATGTGCCATTTTTGATTTGAGCCTCGCAACAGACACGATTATTCACTTACGCGTTACTGACTACCGACTGATACTGACTGTATACAACTGAAGAAAATAATTGTAAAAAGATCGTTCCAAATTCTTTTGGCTTTTTTGTTTCCGATGCGATGAACGGATAAGGCGGATTATATCTGTTGTTGCCAAACACGAGAACATAATATCATTATTGAGACAGGGCGGTACTCAAACTTCCAAAGGGCTATAACTTTGTTACTTTAATTTTACCAGAAAAATGGTAAAGGAAAAAACATTTCTTTTGATCAGATCTACTCACTGTTAGATTTATCGCCGAATCATTTCTACCTTTTCCTGACTTTATTTGAGATGGGATTTCAAAATAAATTGTATATTGTTATTGCCACTTTTTCTCCTCTATAAGATGGCGTAATAAAATTTTCAATTCGAGGTTTCTTCGTTCATTTACCATCATCAACGTTGTTTTTCATATGGATCCTATATTGGAATTTTGTACTTTTAAATGAATTTTTCGGTCCTAAATTCAGTGAAGTATTTCCTTAGTTGGCTATGAGTTTGTTGTTGGAACGAAAATTATAAGGAAAAAAGTATGGTGAAACCTGAACACAAAATGAAACATTTTTAGATGGTAATAACCATAATCATAAATTTTGTAGGCAAAGCCTGACTATTCTCTCTACATTGTTCACTGCTCGGTTTATTTGTCTTCTTCTCGGTTTTGAAAACTATGTTACTATGTTCAATTTGAGGTCTTCAAAACTGTCATATGCTCCCTGTGCATAAGGCTTAGTTCAGATGACGCCCGTCGACATTGCACATGTTTGTTGTGTCGGTGTCGTACAACTTTTAAATAGAGCGAGACTAGGTGATCGAGTGTCAGTTTATTGTGTTTAATCAACGAGAATCGATGTGGTTAGCATATACAAGAAGTAAACGTCGTATTAGGGAAAAGAGATACTGGTTTTGCCCAATTTTAAGGGATAGGCTTTCTACAAATTTATACCTTACACTGTATCCTAGCCTTCGAAAGCATGAACCTAAATTTTTCAATTACTTTAGGGTGTCAATAAAATCGTTTGATAACTTACTGTCCATCATTAGGGATGATATTGAAGTAGATGCAAATGCAGTAAGGTATTGCATTTCACCAGAAGAAAAACTCATTGTTACACTAAGGTAAGTCTTTAAAATGTTTTATTGTTATTTTATAAATACAAGCTTATAATATTTGTATAACTAAATACTATGCAATAAACCAAAATTCATTGATAATCAAAACCGAATAAATTCCTTAATCAAAACAAAACAAAAGGTAATTTTGATCAGTATGTGTCACTATTTACGAACAAGTCAAGTTCAGATGAATCTTTAGGATTTTCACTAACATTAGTTGAAGCAGACGGCTATGGTGTCGGTACCGATGTCACTGCTTGCAATTGTTCGGTGTTAGGATACGTTTGATGGTTATGGAGCTATTTGTATAACCGAGTGTCATACGTATTGGAATTTTGTTAATACCCCGGGTGGGGCAAGCTATATTGTTGACCAAGTGATGCGTGGAAATAACTCCTTAAGGTTGACGGCTCTACAAGATAATCAACATTTGACATCTGCGGCGGTGCTTGCTGTTGTGTAGACTGTCTTTCAAAGATGAGGTTATATATGTCAATCTTCAGTTTTAGTCGCATGTTTGCTGGCACTTTCTTTATATCTCTACAGGGTGTTTCAGTTTATTGTTGCATAACTTTAATATTCGATAGAACTTTTAAAATTAATGCATAAAGTCTATATAAACATGGGTCGAAAAATGCGTGGCTTCCGAAATACAGGGTGATTAAATTGAAATAAGGCCTTATTTGAATAATGCTATACCACGTTCGATCATTCGTAGATGTGAATTGTGTATTGAACAATTGGGTTTACATTTCGAGCAACTACTTTAGATTTTGTATGTTTGTCCTAACTATCCAATAACATTTTAGTTGTAAATAATTAATTTAATTTGTTAAAAATAATATTGGAAAATTAAAAAAAATAATATTCTGTTTTTTTGTGTTTATTTGGAGTAAGGAATTATTGCTGTGTTTAAAAACACGATCTAAACGATGATCTTAATTACTTGTAATGCCCAAATCGAAAATGTAAAAAAAATATTATTTTCCCATAAATAATTAAAAATGAAAATGAAATATCTCAAAAACGGCTAACTATAACGAAAATTCACAGGAGAGCTTTTTTATGCAGAAAAGTGCGACGAATCAGTTTTTTTATTCAAAAAGCAAAAAATTGCACTAAGAAAATTTTTTCGGTCATTTTAATACACTACAGGTACAGTAGAGAGCGCCCTCTAGCGGCTACAGTAAAAATATGCCCATGGTTCGTTTTGTCGTACCAAAAAAACCCTTGTATACGAATTTTCACTGTTATACATCAAATATTGTTCGAAATATTTAAAAAAAACTATTTTAGAAAGTAAATTTAAATACCCTGTATTTCGGAAGCCACGCATTTTTCGACCCATGTTTATATTGACTTTATCCATTAATTTTAAAAGTTCTATCGAATCTTAAAGTTATGCAACAATAAACTGAAACACCCTGATAGAGATTAACAGAAATGTTTATCTTCCTTCCTCTCTTACATTTGGTTTATTATTTAAGTTCTTCTCTCTCATATTTGCAAAGTACTCGTCAGCTAGGCGAAGCTTATTTTTTTTCGGCATTGCTGAGAATTCGGTGGTTTAAAAGCGGCATCAACGTCGTCATCAAAATTGATATCTGTATTATTTTTTGTTACTGTTGTTCGTAGAAAGGTGAGTTAAAGTATATATATATATATATATGTGCTTTGTGTTGATGCACCCGCGTCTGACTTTAATGTATGTTTTCTCAATTCTCTTACAAACTTATCCCGTAAACGTTACCATTTTTTTGTAATGATGACGCAGAAACAATAAGTACATCAGTTTATTCTTTTTCAGATATCTGACAAGTGGATGTTCTATTGGCGAACTAAATTACAGTTACAAAATTAGGAAAATCTACCGTCTGTGGAATATTTCAGTATGTATGCCAAGTAATGTGGGAAAGAATGAAAAACGTTGCCATGAAGAAACCAAGTAAAGAGAAGTGGATAGAAATATCTGATGGATTTAAAAAACACGCAATGTTTGATAACTGCATCGGAGGTTTGGACGGAAAACACGTTCGAATAAAACAACCAGAAGATTCTGGTTCAATGTAGGAACTATAACTAGAAAAATTATTTTTCTTTAATATTGATGGCGCCGTGTGACTCAAACGATTGTTTTATTTGGGTAGACATCGGTGCTTATGGTGAAGCCAGCGACTCAGGAGTTTTCAAAGAGTCCACGCTTTACAAACAGCCTTGATGAGGCCATACGGTGGAAAAATGCTATCACATGAAAAAGAAGTATTCAAGTATAGGTTAAGATTAGCACGCCGCTATGTTGAATGCACGTTTGGTATTGCGTGTAAATATTACACCGGCCATTGGATGTAAACATAGAATTCGCAGAGAGGCAGTTAAGGCATTATGTATTTTATAAAATTACGTATGAATTAATGATGGATATAATTTTGAAGATATACTAAACACAGCGCCACTAACAACATTAAATCGGTCACATACTGGTCTTAATATAAAGGATGCAGGTTGGGTTCGAGTAAAATTGACAAAGCACTTTGTGATTGAAGGGAAACTTCAATGGCAGGATAGAATGATGTCTTTATTGTAAAAATTAAGGCTTAGTTCAGACGACGCGCGTACGGCTGACGCTCGCTTTGAAAATATGAATTAATACTAGCTGTTCACATGAACGCGCGCATGAGAAATCACACAACAAACGCGAGCAACGTCGGACGCACGTCATCTGAACTAAGCCTTATATCCTTATATTTTTAATTCGAGCAACAAATTCATGGCCAACTAAGGAAATACATCACCGAACTTAGAACTGAAAATTTTATTTAAATGTACAAAACTACTATACAGCGTCCATATGAAAAAACAAAGTTGATGATGGAAGTCGAAAGAAGATACATTGAATAAAAAATTTGACTACGCCATCTTTTGTAGAGGAGAAAAAGTGGCAATAACAACATATAATTTCTTTTGGTTCATGGAGGACAAGAGATGAAACGTCATATTGAAATTCCAATTATGCCATCTTGTAGAGTAGAAAAAGTGGCAATGTTAATGAGCAATTTATTTATTTAGTCTCACTACAAATAAATTCGGGAAAAAATTAAAACGGTTTTGGGAGAATTCGGTTTTATACGTCTGTCTCCGGAAGTACTTTCAACATCGAAACTTTTTTAACGGCATTTTGTTGGTTACCTAAATACGCAACTTTGAGATCCCAATGGTGAGGGTAACGAATTTCAAACACCCGGTATATATTCATACATCAGTCTCTTCGGCCTCCGAAGGTTCCGAGGAATAAACTTAATCACACACCACTTCATATTCAAATGTAGAAAATACCATGCTACGCATCATAAAACATCAGTAAGACATTTTGAAATCCTATAATTGTCGGAGCACTCTTCATCGCAAAAAAATGGTGCCAAGTAAGTTGACTCTGTACTTCCCACGCATCGCTCTCGTCCGTTCGTGAAGGATTATGTTCCGCACAAGTTAGGCCGTCTGAGATAGCTATGAACACGTATATCAGAAAATCGAATGACCCTCCTCCCTCTGCGAGAAATTCCTGCGGGCACACATGACTATGACTAATCCCGCGTGGATGATGATTTTGACTTTTACAACATACAACCCACAGCAGCACGGAAACGATTGCCGACTGCGATGCACAACCATCAGCGCGATACGATGTACGTATCGACACGCGAGTATTGGAGATGAGTTTTAAGGGTAAATGATTGAAATGTCAATAAAACGAAGCCTGAGCGATTTCATTATTCCGTTTCTATCTAGCTTTCCGCCACCAATGGACCGATTTTCAGAAACTACAAAGCTTTTTCGTCCTTGTCATAGTAGTAACCTTGTGTGAAAATTTCATCCAAATTCGAGCGGTACTTTCCCAGTTATAGTCAGGCCAAGAATTAGAGAACAGACAGACCAACAGTCCGACGGAAATAAGCGACATGCTTTTTTGGTGGTGTACATGTCATATAACATGCAAAAAACATAAAATCACATTTTCGAAAGTTTTCGCGATTCGAATACTTCCTCAGCAGTAGTTAGTAAAGGTATCTGATTAAACGAACTGAGTGATGTTCGATCCTAAATATGTGAAGGTTTCGTCGAAGTAAATACTACTTGTAGTATCCTGGTAACATACCAAACCCATGAGTTCAAAGCGCGTAGGCAGTGAAGGAAAGCCCCTCACCGCTCCCCCTACCATCTTTCTCTATGGCCGCCTATAGGCACTCATTTTCTTCAAAGTCAAGATGTTGCAACAATTGGGTGATACATAGGGTCCGAGGGAGCTAGTTTACACGTCCCACTGATGCAAAAGCTCATCTGTATCAGCATTACTCCTAGATTTTATATTTGACGCGAGGGCAGTAAGACTTTTCTCTTTACTCAACTTCCATAGCTCTCCCACAACCTCGTCCAGACGTGGAAACTAGAAGCTCCCCATTCTACCGATGTAAGATATAGTTGTCGCATTATCAATGGGGTATAATATTCGACTGCCCATCAAGCCGGGAGCAAAGCATTCACAACAGAAGAAAACTGTCAGTAGTTCTAGATGATTAGCATGCGGGATCTTCTTCTCGGGTGACCAAAAACCATGAGATTTTTGCCCTGACCAGCGAATGTCCCAACCCAAGAAATTATACATCTAAAAATTGGATAATTCCATATCTCTGACCGTATCTGCCAGTTTCTTTGAGCATCAGCCGCTGTAGACCTTAAGTTTTGTTATGTTAGTGACATAGTAGCGTTAAAATTTCCTTGAGAATTTTACAGGACAAGAAATTTCACTCGTCAGTGTATAGTCGGCTGAAACTAAATGAAAGATAAGCTGACACCAAGATTCCGATGCTTTCTGCAGAGTTTCGGACTCTGTCCTAGTTGCTGTCCATTATTGCCCTTACTAGGTTTAGAAATGTCTGCCTCGTTCGTTCAAGTAAAGATACCTTCTTTCTGTCACAATTGAATCCTGGACCTAAAAGTACCCAATTTTGACAGGAGGTCAAACAGCTTTTTTATATAATTGATTGTTGCCCAGATATGATTCAGCCAATCTTTGAACAGACGGGAATACAGACAGAAACATTTCTTTTTCCATAAGGTACGCCAGAAATGGTTTTATTAACTTTGTGAACGCATAAGGGGCACAATTTACCCTAAACGGTACAGCACTGTATTGGAAGAGCTGTCCCTTGAATGTGAATCTGAATTATATTCTGAGACTCTCCTTAACGGGTACCAAAATCACTGCATATTCCAAATCCAGATTCGTTAAGAAAGTATCTCTACGGAGAGGTCTGATCCCAGTTCAAGAGAGCCTTCTAACTTAAGTGGTCTATCTCTATAAACAAACTAAGTGTCTTGAGGTAAGGAATCAAACGTGATGACCCATCAGACTTGGGGGCAAGAAAAAGTTGGATAGGCGCTGATTTTTTTAGTTAGCTCATCTTTTTTTACTGATAGCACCACAGCTAAGCAATTGAGAGACTGTCGAAGGTCGGTAGTTCATAGATGGACTAATCAGATTCAGCTATGGCAGAGTGCTGAACCAGTCGACATGCGGATGTCAGGAGACCACTAGAATCCAACTCAGGACTTCAGCGTCACTCCTAAAGTTCTGCCATTGATGATGATTACGCGTCAATCCCCTGCTGATCTACGTACCTCATCTGCAATAATCAGTGATGACTGATGTTTTCAGTACGTTATTAGGCGTTTTGCCCTCCACTTGCTGCTCATATTTATCTGATTCCTATTTAGAATTATTTGGTCAGACCTACACCGAAGAGCAAGATATCAATGGAAGTCTCTGTTAGAGTGCTTCTGAGATCTTTGCTTAAATGTGAATATCTGCCAGCTTTCGCCTCTCCCTTTTCTTTGAACCTAGAGGAGAGAGTACTGCCACTTGCAGTTAACGAACAACTCACATGTTGCTGTACAGAGATCAAGAGCTCATCCCTGCGTGTGATAATTTCTATTATAGCGGCCGCTACCTCAGGGTTCACCTTAGGAGGCTAAAATTTATTCATCCATCGTCATCAACAAGACCTGCCATCAAAATGTCAGCCTTGAAACCATTTTGCGAACATTAATTATACTAAGGTCGCCGCATCATGGCGGTGATGCGTCATCTATTGAAACAGAATACATGGCCTTCAAGACATCACAATCCAGAGCGCCGTGTTGTTCGAGAGCCAACTAAGCAGCATGTAACGCTAATCGGGCATAATGATACATAATCTCCGTTAATACTGAAAATTAGTCCTTTGGGGATTTCCTAACCTGTAATGTTCATACGTACAGCCCTGTTCCACAGTTATCACCAACCAGGTGGACTTTGCTATCACAAGCAAAATTTAAAGCTAGTTTAGCATAGATGTACCTAATTTAAATGTGTTATTAATGAAAAACGGTACTTCGGGGGTTTCGGAACCTGTCATGTACATATTATTGACCTGTTCGATGGCCATCCCAAACCATATGGAATTTGCTATCACAAGCAAAATGAAAGGCTAGTCTCACATAGATGTACCCAATTTATATCTGTTATAAATGAAAAATGCTATATTGCTACATTGCGATCACAAACCACATGAAATATGCTATCACTAGCAAAATGTAACGCTAGTTCGCATAGATGAAACCTAATTTCTATCTGTTATTAACAAAAAATGGTATTTTAGTGGTTTCATAAACTGTCATGTGAATTCTGACAATCATGTTTCAAGGTTATCACAAACCAGGTGGAATTTGCTACCACATGCAAAATTTAACGCTAACCTCACATAAGGTGCCTATTCTCTATCTGGCAATAAGAAAAAGATATACAATGGCGGTCTCCTAACCTGACATGTCCATAATTACGCACCTGTTCCATGGTTATCTCAAAACATGTGGAATTTCCTATTACAAGCAAAATGTAATGCTAGTCTCGCATAGATGTACCTGATCTCTGTCGTTTATTAATAAAAAATGGTACTTCGGCGGCTTCCTAACTTCTCATATACATCGTTACAATTTTGTTCCATGGTCATCACAAACCAGATGGAATTTTCCATCACAAGCAAATGTAAGGGTAACCTCGCATAAAATACCTAATCTCTATCTGGTAATAAGGAGAAAATATACCTTAACGATTTCCTAGCCTGCCATGTTCAAACTTGCAGTACGTACACAAGGTGAAATTTGCTATCCCAAGCAACCGAGTCCAATGCTTCCATGTTACCACAAACGTCTTTGTTCGTCTTTGGTGTGAAGCTGACTATCACAAGCCAGGTCCACGTTGCTATCCAAAGCAACCGAGTCTAATGTTTCAGCGTTATCCCAAACGACTTTGTTCGTCCTTGGTATGGAATTGGCTATTACAAGCTAGGTCCAGGTTGCTATCCCAAGCAATACTGTCAGAATGTTATCCCAAACGTCGTGTGAGAAACAGTCTGCAACGCCGGTGAGGCATTCAGACTAACATTCACCCATCTTGCACTTTCTGGCGTTGGCTCTGATGTGATGTAAAATCTGCTTTAGAGATGGCATTACTGGAGGTCTAAGCTATATGTTGTATGTGTTGATGATAATTCCATTGGATTCTGGTCTCAAATACACTTAATTGAGATTCAAAGCTAGAAATTAGTTGCGCAACCACTTTTCCTTATTCATTCTGAAAATTACACATGTAAATTTGCTGAATTTAAAAAATGAGACAAAAGAAATAATTATATTCACTGTACACTGTCGAATTACAAGCCATATACATGCTAACCAATACACATAATCATCCAGATGCGATCTTGCTATTATAACCAACTTTCCTATCAGAGATAAAAACTACAGACACTGACCACTCGGCCTCACAAAACATATGCAACCAACAATGCGTGTAGTTTGGTTGAGTAGTTCCTCCATAGATAGACGTTCACAACGATCCTAGTGAGCAAACGTGGAACGACTGTTTGTGCCCTAAAAACTACCTAGTCTGCAAGATGAGATCTTATAGGTTTTTTGACGTTTTATAGGTTTTTAACATAATACTCGTGCCGACCGACATGATAACCGTTTGGCATGAGAACAAGGAATGAGTGCTTATAGGCGGCCAGAGAGGAGGAAGGTAGTGGTTGGGAAGCGGTGAGCTGTTTTCCTTCGCTGCCTGCGCGGCTTGAACTCGTGGGTTTGGTATGACACCAGGTTACTACAAGTAGTATTTACTTCGACGAGACCGGAACATAATGACTTCTAGATGACATTACACAATGTACAGGGTGTAAAGTTAGTAGTGGGTCAACGGAAGTCAGGTGATAGAGGGCCTCAAAACCTATCGGATGAACCTCTATAAGTGTGGTCCGAAATTTTATAGTTCAGGAGATATTTGCAATTTTGTGAACTTTCAAACGCAATTACAACCATTAGGTTTAGGGCTGTGATTTTTTTCTGAGATGAGCTGAATGGTTAGTTTTAGCAATGGTTATGTCGCTTTCCAACAGAGCGTATTAGAAATCAACGCAAAAAATCTTGAATTTATTCTTTTGTGAAAAATCTCTTCCATCCCTCAACTTTTGAGGGCGGTAAAACAATTGTATTTCATTATTCATTTTATTGTAAAAACTATTTCAATCCATGTAGAATGAACCGTGAAAATTTCAGCTGGCTACGATGAGTGTATGGTGTCACATTCGTTGTTGTGATGCGATAAACGTAAGAAACGCAATAGAATCCTTACCACCTACAAGTACAGAACCTATTGTGTTAAGCCGCTCTTTATGGCGATTTACCGACAAATATGGAAGATAATTTAATTTAACTAACTTTTAAAGAACATGTTCGAAATGGCCTCCATGATTTTCAATCCACAAGCGACACCGTCTAATAAAATTGACCTTTAGTCTTTGAAATGAATTTGCGTTTTCCATAATTTTTATTTTCGCCTCATCAATTTTCTGACTTAATTGGTTGACATTTGTATATTCAGATGTATAGATTATCCCCTTATAAAACTCCCATATAAAAAAATCTAGAGGATTTAAGTCGGGTGACCTTGGAGCCATCGTATGTGTCCACCTCTACCTATCCAACGCCCAGGAAAGCCAATATGGCATGATTCTACTCAGACGCCAAACGTTAGATACAAATTTCGCGCTGGACCATTGCCTGACTTAATAATTTCGGTCGGCCTGAAGATGAAAATCTGCCATTTTGATTTTACAAAATGTTAATTAATACACACAGTATAACTCGCACTGTTAGGACGAATCTAACCGTACCTCATATGCCAAAATCCATCATGTCGTTTGACTGTGGCTCGTAAAATAGAATTCCTTGTTTACATGTATACGTATAGATACCCACATGCGTCAAACATGCAGATTTTTTAAGGTGAGGTACTTAACGTAGCAAGCTGACATTTTCAGGGTTTACTCTACATGGATTGAAATAGTTCTTACAATAAAATGAATAATGAAATACAATCTCAATTTTTTTCCGCCCTTCAAAGTTGATGGATTTTTTTTATGCTTCAACTACCACGAAGGCCTAACCCATTGGGTACCGTGGGGCTATAGGGGGATACATGGGAAAGGGGGGGACGCCACACGGACTCTGGCGAGGGAACACGTGTGCATGCAACATGCACACATTCTGGCTCCACCTACGAAAACCGCCGGGTGGTACCTCCGCGTTCGACAGTCAGATACCATCTACCACCTGCGGACAATCACAACATCCATAGCCAAGAGAAAAATTTCTCCTGGGACGGGACTCGAACCCGCACAGCGCACGGCGACTGATCAGGAGACCGAAGAGTCTACTACTGCGGCCAGCGCTGCTGCCTGAAAGATGAAAGAGATTTTTCACAAAAAAATGAATTCAAGATTTTTTGCGTTGATTTCTAATAAGCTCTGGTAAAAAGTGACATAACCATTGCTAAAATTAATCATTTAGCTCATCTAAAAAAAATGGCAGCCCTAAACCTAATGATTTAGTTGTAAATGCGACTGAAAGTTCATTTTCTAAAATTAAAGAATCCAGATCTGGATATTTTATTGTTAGTATAAAGTACTGTATAAGTGGTTGAAGTTAGGGGTTTTTCAAATCTATAATTTGTTCTTGGTGAGTCTGAAGTTATGAAGAAGCTCTATTTTTTAAAAGCCTCATTTCCCAGATAAATGATTCTGTGCATACTTCTATTGCACAAAATAGAAAAACAACACAGAAGGTTATTAACAGGAGGTAAAAATATACCTATCTAAGGAATATGTAGTAAAGACTATTATGCAGATAACAGATCTGTAAATTAAGTGATGAGACCGATTTCTTTATTTTTTTCTGGACAGATATAGCCGTTTAAATGTTTTCGATTGTCCCATAGTGAGAGGTGATTTTTTACCTTCGAGAAGGACTTAAGTCAGGCGAATAAGGAGGCCGAGGAGCCACAGGAATGTTTTTACTGACCAAAAACTGGTTTATTGAGATTACTGTGACAAGAAGCATTATCGTGATGCAACACCCAGTTGTCCTTCATCTGATGAACGGTGGTGTGAGTCACATTTAACTCCACCTGATTATTCTAACTGTCAACCTACAATCTGAACGCACAAGATCTTTCCCTTTTGAAAATGCCCTAAACCACCTCTCCGTAGGCCTGTTTAACAAGAGTTTCCGTTGCACTGTGCCAAGTTTGAAGCAAAACCACAACGTTGCTTGAAATTGATGTCACTTATTTTTAGAACACAATAGAAAAAACTGTAAAAAACGCTTTGGGCATCCAATTGACTCGAGCGAATTCAAACGTACTGAAGCAGTTCCGAAACTTGGATACTTTGGTACCTACATTATTTCATCATTAAAGTCAATCTGTCGGGCGCACATAGACTACAAAAAATAGTGCTACGTTAAGAATGTTATACGGCATTTCTCTACGAGGAAGCAGGCCAACAAAGTACTCTACTGAAAATCTGGGTTTCTTATACAAGTTTCGGCATTCTTTCATTTAACGAAAACTTCACAGCATAGCAAACAATTGATGATGCCTATAGGACAACTAACTCATTTAGATGGCTAGGTATGGACTGTCCCCAACACAATATTGGTGTATAATAATGGCTCAACGTAGACACTTTTGGAAAGCCTGAACTATAACCTGGAAAAATATGCTTTTGGTAGGCATAGATAGAATCAGCCGTATTTGAGAACAAGTTTTGGTTCAGAACAGTCTTGTTTTAATACAGTTGTAACAATTTTGGCACGGTCCAGTATTTACTGGTTCCGCCATTTTGAAAATACAGTTATATTGATAACACAGTTATAACCAGCGACTCGAATAAATACCATGATATACATTTTCAGATCATTTATTCAAGTTTTAGGTTCTTGTCAAACTTTAAAGACCTAACTTTATAGGATTTTTTTTGTTATTGTTGGAGGTATTATTATATCAATATATTTTATTACAATTGTACAATTTATAAATTATTTGATAGTTCGACAGTTGGATTTCACTGTCCCTTCCAGTGTGGCTGTACTAGACTTGCAAAATGACAATGCTCTTTTAGATCTTAGAGGAATTACTGTTAGAAATCACAATAGGTAACACTGCAACTTACTTGCTAAATAATCTGAGTACGATGCATATTGTGATGAACATCAGGAACATGGCGACTAATATTCCAATCATCGTCGGATCGACGTATCGTTCTGGCGTGTAAGACGTTTGAATTACTGGAAACAAATTAGCAATATGTTAATCTAACAGATGAAACTAATCCTGTGGTTTTCATAACGATAGGACTCTCTGGCCGCTAAATGAAACAACATACGCTTGAATTATTTTTTCCTGACGACGTTTCGGCGACCACTGTGAGCTCTTTCAAATGCAAGTGACAATTTTACAAGCTGTCAAAATGGCGGACTGGCTGCCTGTCAAAGATGAGCGCTTTTGTATATGTTTGAGTCAAAACTCGGTAAAAACCACTTTTCACTGTTTTTTGCTACAAAAATGGTTTTACCTACTTACTTGATAACAAGTGGTTTTGCCTCTCGTAAGGTTCAGACTATCGGTCAAAACTCATAGTAAGTTAAGATAGTTACTGAAAATTTCCAGAATAATCTCAAAAGTCTTAACGCAAATATTTTCAATGTGTCAAGTCAAGTTGTTTGACCATATAAAAATCAATTGACATCGTACGAGGCCTGTGAAATATAAACACGCAGAAACACGAGCTCGATTATTTTTTCGTAGGTAGAGACCATTTTATATTTTAGCCTGTGACCTGTAAGTTAGTGCGGGTCATTTTGAATCCAATATGGTGGTTGCAACAAAATCGCGATTTACCAGTTCTATAGTAACCCCTATGATATGGATATAAAAATAGGCCTTGATAAGACAAACATAATAAAAAAAGTGACGATGTAGACAGTATGACATATTTTTATAGATACTTGTGCGTGAGCTATGCCATCTAGCAGCAAGAAAACAAGTTATACCTGAAGATCAATGACTTTATTGAAAAGCGTTGTTGAATTCCTCCTAGGTAAAACCAATACCATGAAAATTGGTACAATCAGACATGAATAACGTTATTTTTCTAAAGATAACATTGAACTCGTCCCCGTCTATAAACAAGACAAAAAAGCAGAAATCATGTCTGTAAATGTTTTTTCAAATTGTTCATTCTATACAGAAAATGTGATTTGCATAATATACTAATTATAGATCTTTTTGAGAAAACTGCCAAATCTTGTGTTGGGGTTAGCGTTGTGCCTACTAGTGGTTGACTTAGGAACTGGAAACAAGTTCGCAGTAACTGCTTATGGCCGGTTTTGTTATATCTTTATTCAGACGTTCTATGTTGAGTGGCTCACGAGATACAGTATGTGTCCATTTATTCTGAATCACCCTGCCCACACACTCTGACAGGGTGCCTATCAACTACTTGTGTGCAAAATTACATTGCATCAAAGTGAAGTACAATTTTGAACGCGTTTACCTCCCCACTACCTTGAGTGTAACGTAAAGCGGTTCGACATTTATTCGACTCGATTAGTATCCACGTTATCATCCACAGGGTGTAAGTTAACTTTAAACTATAATAGTTTCATCAAACGACATAAAATACTGTTTTTTGTTTTTTGGGTACTAAGCTTGTGTTATTTTTCGAAAAAACCTCCATTTCCTCTAATGTCGCATCCACATATGGGCCAACCTAGGTCAACACCAATGTGTGGACGCAAAACAAATGCGCCTTGGCCGGGGTTGACCAACGTTGGTAGTGAATGATCTTGGTTTCCACATCCAACCAATGATACTGGGATAACGCTATACAGGGTGTTCATTTGAAAACTTCCCATCACGGATTTATCGAAAACCACTGATTAAAAGAAAAAACGCCGAGACACGCTAAAAGATTTGTCAAGTGGGACAACTTTTTAACCAAAAACTACTTCACCCCCTTTCCCCCTCAGCCTCCCAGGGTCAATCCTTTGAAAATTTTAAATACCAAGGGGTATCGAATAATAGCTTGTTTGAAAGGTCTTTCGAAGTCTTACATTTTGACGTTTGATTTGTTTAAATCAGTCGATTCGTTTTAGAGATAACTAGAAAAATCTTTATTTATTTTAATTTGCTCAATAGAAAAAAAAGACACGAAAATATAACTTTTTATTTCAATAAGTGTTCAAAATGTTGCCCGTTAGGGAAACTACCAATATAAACAGCATTTCGGAAGATTAGACGAGGCAACAACCAAATAACAACCTTTTTCCCGCATTCTTTTCATCAACACAGATATCCTGGGTGAACTGTATTTATAATTATATCTGCTTAGTTATTTGTTTGCTAAGGGAAAGAAAGAATTTAATTTGCTGTGACAATCTTGGGACAGTGAAAATTAATTTATTGATTCAGATTTTACTTCCAAAATGGTTTACACACTAGCCGAAAGAGTGGAAATGATTATAATTTATGATACCCAAACTCAATGTGCTCGGCAAACTGCCGTCACGTTTAACACCAGACATCCGAGAAACTCAACGGGTTCCATTATACAGGGTGGCGCATCGAAAACGAAACAGACGGATTTACTGGCAGCACAGTTTTTTTTTGGAAAAACGCTCAGACCGGTCGATTTTGTTTTTGAGGGGGACACAAGTTTGGAAAAAATTACGTTAACACGTGCAAACCCAAGGGCGGGGGTGTCACCAACCCTAAACTCTTAAATGGAAAGGGGGGTCGAGTGATACCTTAATTTAAAGGTCTTTCAATTCCCTTTATAATGATATAAAATTAATGTACTTCAGTTCAGTAGTTTTGAAGATTTATTGATTTAAAGCTTAAAGTAGACTTTAATAGGTACATCAGATTAGTTTGTACTACTTTCAGAAGAAATTTGACTAAAAGAATTTACTTAATAAGTACGCCCATGGTTTGTTTATAATTTTGTTGTTGAAAATAGCTATTGGAGCGATTTTTGTGCAAATATCTCGTACTTATTTTAAATAAGAATTTAGTACATAGTTTGCGATTGATTTGACCAAACTTTGTTGCTAAAATAACTTGTAACGCTTTATTACATAAATTAACCATGGTATATTCCACAGCAGAAAGAGTTGAAATTATCGAAATATTTTTCGAAAATAATCAGTGCGCTAATAGAACAGCAGAAATATTTAATGAGCGACATGAGAACAGTAAGGTGCATCGAAAATATGTTCTAGAACTTGTAGCTAAATTTCGGGGTCAGTCGCCAATAAAAAACGCAACATTGAAAATCCCATAAGGAACGAAGCAATAGAAATGGGGGTTTTAGGGCAAGTTTATGTAGATCCTACGTTAAGTACCCGCAAATTGGAGACTGTGTGTGGTGTTAGTCAACGTACTGTTCAACGGATTCTAAAGGCCCATAATTTTCATCCGTATAACTTGGTACAAGAACTTAATGAAGACGATTTTGATCGACGATTACAATTTTGTGAAGATATGAGTGAACGAATTACAAACGATGAACATTTTCTATTCAACACTTGCTTTTCCGACGAATGTTCCTTTTTCTTAAATGGCGTAGTAAATCGTCATAACTGCCGATATTCGTCCGATTCTAATCCCAGAATTTATCATGAGGTTCATACACAGCAGCCACAAAAATTAAATGTTTGGGCTGGTATTTTTGGCGATCATTTAGTTGGTCCTTTTTTCTTACCTGGAAATTTGACCGGTGAAATGTATTTGGAATTACTGGAAGACGCCATAGATCCTGCATTAACAGCCATAATTGAAAATCAGAATGATCGGCGGTACATTGCGAATAGGTTGATGTTCCAACAGGATTGTGTCCCATCACATTACGCATTACGTGTTCGATAATATTTAGATAAGACGTTTCCAGATCGATGGATTGGTAGAAGAGGTGCCATTGGATGGCCACCAAGATCGCCAGATTTATCATCTTTGGATTTCTTTATATGGGGTCATTTAAAAAGCAAAATCTATGCTACTCAGCCAACATCATTAGTAGACCTGCGACAAAGAATTGTGAATGAGTGCCTTCAAATTACTCCTCTAATATTGCAAAATGTGCGGCAACGTTTAAACGTTTATTATTGCATGGAGAGTCACGGTGGCCATTTTCAATATTTACTTGCCTAACAGGTCAGTGCATTCTTCATTTTTAAATTACTTTGCTGCCAAATGTATTGATCTCCACTAATGATGATGTATTAGTTTTATTTAAGCTTTAAATCAATAAATCTTCAAAACTACTGAACTGAAGTACATTAATTTTATATCATTATAACAGGAATTGAAAGACCTTTAAAATAAGGTATCACTCGACCCCGCTTTTCATTTAAGATTTTGGGGGTGATGTCACTCCCGCTTAGGGGACTGCACGTGCTAACGTGACTTTTTGCCAAACTTGTCCTCCTCGAAAACAAAACCGACGGGTCTGAGCGTTTTTTTAAAAAAAAAAACTGAGCTGCCAGTAAATGCGTCTGTTTCGTTTTCGATGCGCCACCCTGTATAAGGCGTCCAAGTCAGTATAATGTATCGGTTCCACTCGAACATCTGGTTAAAGTGGAAGAATGGTTTCGGTTAATTTCGATGAATTTTTTATATTCTATGTGCCATGGCGTCCTCAACAAATGCCTTAATGAGCACAGGCCCCAAAGCTCAGAGGGGCCCAGGATATAGGCCGTCCAAGTCGGTATAATATGCTCTATCTACTCGTAGAAGAGGGGTTTCGGTTTATATGACTGAATTTCTGAAATCTCGTGTATTTCGTCATCCTGAACAAATGTCTCAAAGAGCACATACAATTTGAATCACATCCCTTTCCATTGGGATTGGAGGAACAAGAGCGATGACCGTGAAGCTCCTTGTGCATTTTTCTATATAAGGGAGACTTTTACCTACGCAGCTGCACATTGATGGAACACGTCGTTGTGAGAGGACATTTTTAAGTTATTCATTATTTGTTGCAATCTACAGTTCATTGCTAAGTACTGCGCATGCATTTTTTGTTTAGTTTTTCACTGCATTATGTACTTTTTGTTGGTCGTTTCTCATATTTCGTTTATCGTTAATCGTGTTTCGTTTTTCGTCCCCCGTATTTCGTTTGCGTTTTGGTTTTTGGCTGTGCAGTTTACATTTTATACTACAGCATCGAGCATGGCGCAGCTCATGACATGCTATGCGTGTAATGTATGTTTTCGCTATTCGAACCATGTGACTTGGGAAAACTTGAGCAATCAAAATGTGGAGATAGCTTTGAGGTACTGTGAGGAGCTGAACAACTCTGCTTTTGTGATAGACAATGTATCACGTGTTTGTTTTAACTGTGAAATTATTACTTACACGTGACGAAGCGATCTTGTAAAATCCCGAAAGCCTTAGGCTGAATGTCCTTAGACAAAAATCCTCTGAAACATGAATGATATGTAATCACCTGAGTATACAAGCATCTCGGATATGCAGCGATGGACAATTGAAGAATGAAATGTCCACGTTAAATCCATTTATAAGTTTCTCGACAACTTTATTTTCCGAGGGATAATGCCCTACATTTGAGAGGTTTCTACTTAATCGCAGGTGGATTAATACATAAATATCGAGTACCTATACAAATGGTGGATAAAAGTGTTGCCCTAGCACGAGAGATTAAAACTCGATTGAATGACGTGGATGTGATACAAGCGTTGGTTGAGGATCAAAGTCTTGTGAGTAGACTTACCGTTTGGAAAAATTTGAATCAGGAAAACGATCCTCAGTTTCCTCAACTAGATTTTCAATACTTACGTCGATTGGCCCACGGCCCATGCCAACTTGAACTAGCTCCTTCGTATGTTCAGGACAAGATGGAACATGAAAGTACTGATATCTTTGAACTCGATATAAACAGAGACATTCCAGGCCTCTTGAGGAGAATTTATTCTCGATTCAGGAACGCGACCCGCAGTCAATTATGGATATGTTGTCGAAAACAACAGGGACGCGATGTGATGGAAAATGAAGACGAAGAAGATATATTAGGATACTATTGTATACGTACTTGTGAGGCAGGGGCAAAAACTTTGGGTTGGTGTGCACATATCGAAAGTATTCGGTGGTTTCTTGGATGGGCTCAGCATTAACAGCACATTGAGTACCCCAGTACAATGCTTCTGCGATACATCCAGGATGCCGCTAATAGCAACATCAATGGTAATGGCGCTCATATAGGAGAATTGATGGTTGATGGAGAAGATTGAAGATATGCAATGAAAAACGAAAAAAATGCAACCAATGATAAGAGAAATGATTATCGTGACTACTGGCATAAATATAACCATTACCTCCTATATTGTCTTCCGTTTTTGGCTTTGGGTCGATCGATACGTTTATTTAGGACGCCAAGACACGTGGAGTATCACAGATTCAGTCAAATTAACCGGGATCACTTATCCAAGCAGAGCAGATGTCTGAGTGGAACAGATATATATTTACACTGACTTGGGCAGCCTATGTCTTGAGACCCGTTGAGCTGTTCCATTTGAGACGTGTGTTTAGAATACCAAAATAGATAGCATTCCACAGATTTAGTGATATTAACCGAAAGCACGATTTCAAGTAGATTTAGTATAACCTATATTCCATCATACTGACTTGGACGCCCCATATCTCGGAACCCGTTGAATTTTGAAATCTATTGTGTTTACTCCCTAACCTGAAAGTTTGGATGAACTCCGTCAATGCATGCCATGATATCCCACAACATGTTTTTGAAAATGTCCGTCAGAAATTTGAACATCGCCTAAATCATGGTTTGGCCAATAACGGGCAACGTTTTGAGCACTTATTGAAATAAAAAGTGATATTTTCGTGTGTTTCTGTTTTCTATCTGAACAAATTAAGATGAATACAGATTTTTCTAATTTTCTTGAATACGAATCTACCGATTTTAAAAAATCAAACTTCAAAATAAAGGACTTCGGAAAACCTTTTAAACGAGCTATTACTCGATACCCCTTGTCAGTTAAAATTTTCAAGGGGATGACCCTGGGGGGCAGAGGGTGAAAGGGGGTGAAGTAGTTTTCAGTTAATGAGTTGTCCCCCTTGACAAATCTTTTGATGTGTATCGACGTTTTTCCTTTTAATCAGTGATTTCCGATAAATCCCTGGTGGGAAGTTTGAACCCTGTATAGATAAGCAACTCGATAGACAGCGACAAAAAATCTAGGTCAAGCACAATTCAGAAATATATGATAAGTACTTATATGATATCTTCTTGGTGTACCTTTTATATCACCATTAGCAATGCTTACATCAGAGGTTGCCATAAACCACCATAGCTATGTGCAAATGCTGTTCTGTGCCCGGTTACGCCGTGTGGCTAGTGAAGCTGTAATACCGCCAAACATAAAATTGTCAGGAAAATAAAAACCGAATTAAAAATATTTTTGCCAGTTAAAAGAATTAAAATTTTGGCAAAGGGCGGTGTTGGAACTCAACTAACTTCAAGACATATTTGTAAAATAAAAAATTTGCTGTGCAATAACATTATTCTTAGAATGACCTGGATTGGATGGACTGTGCTCTCTCTAACTCGATAAGCATTCATAAATTTTTAAGCAGTTTTCTGTAGAAGGTTTTGGATTCCTACTAGTCTCACCTACAATTGTACCTTAAAGGCTGAAATAGTAATCACATAACATCAGTAAAGTCTGCATAATGAACGGTACAAAACTTAGTTCCCATGATGTTGCATTGCATTTTGCATTGGTTATAAATTATATCAATTCCAATCGATTACGTCATCTTATAATACGCTTAAATGAAAAATAAGATTTAAAGTACATTCGACGATTTTTTTCTTAAAACAAAACACTTTTGCTCATAGTATCTGAGTAATCATATACTGGGCAGAGAGATATGGGAGAGAGAGAACACTGATCCAGCCCGCTCTTCAGTTTTCAATTGCCGATATTCCACCACTATTAGAAGCATTGATGCAACCGCTGTCACCCCTTTGCCGCTCTTCAGCTTTCAAACGCCGAAGTTCCACCGCTTTTAGTAACACTGAGGCCCCACGCCGAGTACTATTTGTCAAACGCACCCAGTATTATATCCTACAAGTTGGTCAAGTGAAGACCAATGTGAAGAGGCTCCGTTTGTTCTTCCAACATAGTATTCGTACCATGTTGGCGCCAGACTTGGCTCCAATGTGTTGGTCCAATGAGTGGATGGGACATAAAATATAGTTTTCGATAGGAAAACTGGGCTTTTATTTGCCGAAAAGTAATCTAGATACGCAAGAACTGCAATATGCACAAAAGGTGTATTCTAAATAATTGTTCTATCGAATCAGAGTCTCAAATTCATGGAACATCAGTGGCGTACGTACTTGAAATATTCTAAAATACTCCAGTAATAACTCAAAATGCAAGTAAATACTGATCCAAATCAAAGTTGGCCCCTTCTATGGAAAACTAGTCATTGACAAGTTTTTGTTGGAATCAGCAGCAGTGTTTGAGATATTTGATAAAATTAATTTGTGGGAGTATTGGCTGCATATTGAAAATCGGCCTATCTTTACACTCAGTTTTTTTTTTAAATCAGATTATTCGGTGGAATAATTTCATTGAATTCAGATGCATTCTGTATATTGGAAAGGGATGGGGGTAAGAAACTATTGAACCGAAAAGTGATCCAGATTATGAATCTGTATACTCAATTTCTCTGAACATGTACATTACCGGCATCAGGCTAAAAACATTAAAAATTGGTATCTTCTACTACATATTAATAACCACGTAATGAAACTGGGTTTGAAACTTCTAACACCTTCTGTTGGAAATGCCTTCCCTAAAAAGCAAAAGATCAGAGGTTTATCTCGTTTACAACTTACCGACACATTCTACACTTCCGTCCGGCTTGAAGATTGGTTGTTCTTGAAATTTGCAAACGCATATTCCTTCTTTGCATTCAGTCCTGTGATTAACAAATTCACACTGTTCGTTGAAGTAACACGATTGGTTAACAACAGCAGCTGAAAAGGGCATTAATCAAAATGGTAAAATGTATAGCTAATCCCCGAATTTTTAGTAAAGATTATTAATTAAAGCTGTAGAGTTGCGGTCTACGGACGCCCGCAGACAATTGTCTCAAAACGCCGAAAAACGTTTGACCATGTATGACAGGCAAAGCCTAAGCAATGTACCTATTGATATGGGGCACCCCATATACGTTTCCAGGCAAAATAAAGAGTTTTCGATCAGCAATTGAAAAAGCAAATTTCGATATATTTGTTGCTAATTTTGTGGTTATGGGACTTTGGGCGTTTTGTTTAACATTGAATAGCTGGCCACCCTTGGATAAGTACATATAGATTACTTTTTCTTCTAGCCCTTTATCACTTAGTTAATTCACAAATGTAATAGGAGACAATTCAAACCCTCAGCTTTTATTATTAAGTATAAAAGATCATTGCTCACTTTATTCCAACCAAGTGATGATAAAACTCTGTAAAATGTGCAACTTTCTCATTAATTCTTATGCCATAGCGTTGGCAAGCGTCAAATAATAAAACAGAACATCATATTTGGTAAAAAGAACTGAAACTATTGGAATACCTCTCAGCACAATTAACAGACATTGATAAATACAAATAAACATCCAAATATAATTCCGTGTTTTGCGTATATAGAACACACATTCTTTGTTGCATCCATTATGCAACCGACACCAGAATTCCGTAAATAATAATGGCCATAATTTTTTGTTAGTTGTTGTTTTTCAGTTTTTTCTGTACTTTCGGATATCTTCAAGACTATATGCCCGCCTTTTCAATATCATCCGTAAAAAATAAAAATTGTAGAGATATATTTACCTTACAAATATTTAATTATAAACGTAAGTGTTCCAGAGTGCCTGCTATAATTAAAATGTTGTAACTAATATTGATGATGATGATGATGATTTCCAGTCTGTTAGGTATATTTGGTTGACTTTATTTTAGGGCCAGTATGAGTAGTCGCTTGCCTACCCCGCGCGCGTGCGCTGGTACGACAATAAAAGGAACAAAGATACTAGCTCACAGAGATCCCCACTCTTCACGGCCAACGCGGCTTGGCCTACTCCAGTGAAGAAAAAGCCGAAGCATTCGCCGATTCGCTAGAATCCGAATGCAGACTCAATTACCATGAAGACGAGGACGACAACCACGAGGAGGCCGTGGAAGTCGCAGCCGAAATCATGAGGAGTCGACCACCTGGCCAGGAGACGGATCACCCCTCCAGTCCAGAGGAAATCCGTCTGATCATCCGCAGGTTGAAGCTCAGAAAGGCAACAGGATGCTGAAGAACCTTCCCTCCAAAGGCATTGCTGCGCTCACCAACATCTCCAATGCCACTCTGAGACTTAACCACAGGCAAGGACCGGAAGTTGCCCCAGAACTACCGGCCCATCAGCCTGGATTCCTGGATGGGCAAAATAGTCGAAAAGGCTATCGCCGTTCGACTAGAGAAGCAGGCAGAAGAACTGCAACTTCTCCCCCCAGAGCAATTCGGCTTCAGATCCTCCCACAACACGGAACTCCAAGCGCTACGACTGACAGAAAACATCACCAGCGGCTTCAGTCTCCAGTAGGCAACCGGCCTCGTCCTGCTGGACGTGGAACGAGCCTTCGATCGAGTTTGGCACGATGGACTCATCGCCAAAATGAAAGCCGCCGGAATCGATGCAAACATGTGCCAACTGATCCAGAGCTATCTAACACAAAGATGGTTCACGGTGAAGATTGGTACATGCCACTCAACAAGACGACAGCTGGAAGCAGGCGTGCCCCAGGGGTCAGCCTTACCCCCCCTGCTCTACAACATCTATACTCACGACGTACCGAAGACAGCTGACACAATGCTGGCCCTATATGCAGACAACACTGCTATAGCCGCCAAGCATCAACGACCCGAGATCATCCGTAGGAGACTACAGGATGAACTGGACCACATCCAGGACTGGTGCGTGAAATGGAAAATCCGCATCAACGTCCAGAAGACGCAGGCAATCTTCATCCAACGAAGAAGGATTGCAAGACCTCTCGAAGCATCCATCTTCGACGATGATATCCAGTGGAGCGACAAAGTCAAATATCTGGGGATCGTATTTGACAAGTCCCTCACGTGGAAAGCCCACATAGAAGCTGTCATCGCAAAGACTAGAGCAGCCATGGCTCAACTCTACCCATTACTGGGTAGACACAGCCGGATGCCGCTAGCGACCAAGCTACGGCTGATCAAGGCCATCGCCAGACCGCAGCTCGCTTACGCCTCCGCGGTCTGGGGGTACGCTGCTCCCAGCTACCGCAAGCGACTTGCTGCTCTAGAGATGAAGCTACTCCGGATCGCCACCAATGCACCATCCTACGTAAGGAACTCAACCTTGCGTAGAGACCTGCATTGGGATACCATTCACGAGTACATGAGGAAAAAATCGGAGAAGATCTTTCAGAAAGCTCAGGACCACCCGAACGAGCAGCTACGATTCCTCATGGACTACGATCCGGACGAGAGGCCTCGCAACCGCAGAACCAGGTACCCTAGACCAAGGTCCCAGTTGGCACCCGCTAACTGGAACCTTGACTATTAGACTAGGAGAACCCGCGGTTGCCCCCCCCCCCCGCGGCGTGGATGCAGAGGACCAGGAACCACCGGGACCAGGACCCTTCAGGACCAGGACCAGGAACAATATATAGGTAAGAGGACTTGAAACTCTTGATTTTTTCGAAAACAAGAGTTTCAAGAGAACCTAGCAGACCCTCTATCGATGATCGCTTAACGGCATCGATAGAATGTGCGAGGTAAAGGGAACCAACCCGGCGTTCCCAGAGACTGAAACACATGAGGAGACGTTGTAGCAGACCGCACAACACATGGCCTACCGAGACGCTGATGAGTCGGGCCACGCGGAGGTTAGGGTTTAGTGGGTATTAGGTGGTCTCCTCAAGAAAACCTGGAGTGCCACACACGCCGTAGCTCGGGCTATGGTATGGTGCGTAAACGCATTCCCCCCTCACCAAAAAAAAAAAAAAAAACACAGAGAGACCAAGCAGATACGCCGCAACCCGCATACCGTGCGAACATATATACCCGCAACCGCATACATTGAGACTACGTGTCTACGCAGCAAACGCATAGAGTCAGAACCGCTCTCACACCCGCAATCTTCACGCTCCTGCACCACCGCTACGCCAGGAATACGAACCACAATTAGACAGAATACCGGATCAAAGGTAGGCGACAACCACATTTCATTCTTGAACCAGCCGCTATACAGTCCGCTCGAAAACTCTAACATATTTTTGATCCTTCTCAACAGATTCGTCTTTCATCACCCTTTTCTGGAGCATATTGTCAATTTTGATTCATATTTAGTAATTTCATTAATTCATTAGATTCACTTTTTGCGTCTGTAGGTAACCACAGGACAGTACTCAGGTTCATTTTGTCGTGTTTCACAACCATGGCTGACAAACTTAAAAGGAAAAAGAATATCCGCAAAATGGAAATAAATAAGATTTCAGAGTGCCTTGACATTGCTAAAATGGCTCAGACCGACCTTATTTCCATTCGCAGTTCAAACAAAGATATAAAACTATAGAGTCGTATATGAAAGTTTCAATAAACGCCATAACACAATAATTTTTGTTAGATCCTGACCAAGATGAGGAATTTCTTGTTGAGGATAAAGTACGCATTGATGTTGATAACAATTACTATTCCATTAAATCCATTTATTATGATTTGTTTGAGGTTAATAAAGAGTTGAGGTCTGACACTCAGTCTGAAATATCCTATGTTCCACCCAGAGTGAAACTACCTGAACTAAAACTAATGAGGTTTAATGGTGATATTAAATCCTTCATGTCATTTTATTGATGTTTTCGATGCCTTAATTCATATCAACCAAACTCTATCCAATATAGAAAAATTCTCGCATTTGATATTATCTGTTGATGGGTCTGGTAAAGGTATGTTGCAGTGCTATCCTTTAACTTCGTCCAATTACTTAGTAGCTTATCAAGCACCTAAGGTCCAAATATACTAATAAACGGTTTTTAGCAACCTCACATTGGAATGAAATTGAGACTACGCCACGCATGAATTCTGAAAATCCCGCTCATCCTGAGAAACTACTAGAAACATATACTGAAAATATTGCCACATTGAAAAAACTTTGGTTTTCCGGTAGCTGAATGGGACTTTATTTAGACCAATATGCTTCTTAAACGCTTAGATTCAAATTTACTCTCACGATTTGAATTGCAGAGTGCTTCTGATGAAATACCGATTTACAAAGATCTCGCAGACTTTTTAGAACGCCAATGTAACGCGTATGATAATATAAATGATGCCTCTGACTCGCGTATATGCACAAATAATAATCATCTAAACCGTCGTATTAGCTCATCACTATTAACCCGCACAGATTCGAATCCTGTGCCAACCCGCTCTTGCTTCTTATGCAAAAATTCTGATCATTTAATCTATAAATGTCCGCTCTTACTTAAGAAATTGCATCAGGAGAGACTTTCTATAGTCAAACGCCATAGGCTGTGCACAAACTGTTTGAGTGATTGTCATTCTAATAGTAGGTGTATGTCAGTTCATACATGTCGCATATATAACGCCAAGCACCACTCGCTGCTTCATGTTATTCAATACACCAATACTTTGCAACCCTCTAATAATTCATCATCGCCTGTAATTGAAAACGCACAATCTTTGGAAAATAATATTTCAAATACTCAGTGTACGCTGGCCATTCGTCCCGAGTCCGCAGATGTGACCCAGCTAACTACAAATTATACTAAGTGACATATAAATCCGAACACCCAGTTTAAATGGTTTGATTTTAATAAAATTTTGTATAAGTACTTAATGAAGCATAATAAGTAAATGATAAAAATTTCAAAATGATTGCACTGCTTTAAAGCCCTTTGACCTTTAATAATGTGTGGATGCACCCTGATGTGCTACGCATTCTCCAACCCGCCTAGGCATGCTTCTGATCAGGTGGTCAATGTCCTCCTGTGGTATCTCATTCCAGGCAACCACCAACTCCTCTCGAAGTGCTTCTAGAGTCTGAGGAGGACGTTGCAAATTGAGCAATCTCCTACCCATTATATCCCACACGTGCTCAATTGGGGATAAGTCGGGAGATCTTGGTGGCCATGGTAACAATGTGACATCATTATGTTGAAAGAAGTCTATTGTGACTCTTGCAACATGTGGTCGTGCATTATCTTGTTGGAAAGTTGGATCTGCCAGGGTGTCAAGATAGGGTAAAAGATGGGGTTCTAGAACTTCGTGGATATAACGCTGCGCGTTCATGTTACCTCTGATGAAGATTAAAGGTGACCTGGAACCATAAGCTATAGCACCCCAAACCATAACTCCAACAGTGTGATGAACATGTCTTTCAACAAAAAACTGTAGATTCCTCCTTTCACCTCGTCGCCTTCTAACCCTGGCACGACCATCGTGCATGCCTAAACAAAATCGAGACTCGTCACTAAAGACAATACTGTTCCATTCCTGATCCCAGAGTGACCGTTGTCTGCACCACTCAAGGCGATTACGTCGGTGTTCTCGAGTTAAAGGGAGGACCCAGTGTGGCCGGTATGAAAACAAGCCAAAACTTCTCACTCGTCGGTAAACACTTCGCATGCCAATAGGTCTTCCGTGTTCTGCAAACCATTCATTTGCAATGGACCTGGTAGTGGAGAAACGGTCCCTTAAGGCCAATAATCTTAGGCGGCGATCTTCACGGTCTGTTGTTCTACGGCGGCGTCCAGTGCCCCTTGCTCTTTGCGTACGGCCTTCTCGAAGCCATGCCTGACAACACCTAACCACAGTGTCTACACTTCTTTGCACTCTAACTGCAATTGCCCGAAAAGAAAGTCCAGCTACCCGAAGTCCCACTATACGGCCCCTATCAAACTCACTAAGTTGACGAAATCGTACAGGTCTCCGTACTCTAGGCATCGTAACCGATCGTAAAGGATGTCAAGAACCAAAATCCGCCAACGTTGATTCTTTACTGCGGCTGAAATATTCATTTTTAGAGCGTTAGTGAATTAAAAAAAAGCAGTGTAAAAACCGGAATGTCTAACTGGTAAGGCTGAAAATTTTTTCACTTGTTATTTACAGTAAGATAAATACATTCACCAACTTTTATTAAAATAAAACCATTTAAACTGGGTGTTCGGATTTATATGTCACTTAGTATAGCTACACTCGCTTTAACCTGATTTTCTGTCTCCATTTTTGAAACGGCTTTCACAAAAATTATGAAAATACTGTCAAGATAAATATTGTACGTCTGGAGTCTATTGTGATCCATCAGTAAATATCGTGGTATCGTGATCCAAGTATCGCGATAAACATTGAACGTGTAGCGTTCGCCTAAGTCCTTGATATGTGACCATTCTCTCACATCAGTCGTAGTAGAAGGCATATTATCACAAATTTTATCTATGACAATAGCATCGAGATTTAAAGTAGAATGCTATTTATTTAGAGGGGTAACACTAACCGAGATTTGGCCTAAATTATTATACATTTCCATACCTCCTAACCCGTAAATAGTAACAGCACTCTTTTTCCTCGGTAAAGCTAGTTTTTCTGCGAATTTTTTAAAAACATAACAAAACTCACTACCTGTATCTATGAGTGCTCTACAACTCTACATGTTTGTTTATTTCCCAAAACATCGAAAATGTTAACCTTCAGCGTAGACAATAGTACTTTAGTAGAATGAGCGAAATATACTAAGTGACATATAAATCCGAACACCCAGTTTAAATGGTTTTATTTTAATAAAAGTTGGTGAATGTATTTATCTTACTGTAAATAACAAGTGACAAAATTTTCAGCCTTATCAGTTGGACATTCCGGTTTTTATACTGCTTTTTTTTAATTCACTAACGCTCTAAAAATGAATATTTCAGCCGCAGTAAAGAATCAACGTTGGCGGATTTTGGTTCTTGACATCCTTTACGATCGGTTACGATGCCTAGAGTACGGAGACCTATACGATTTCGTCAACTTAGTGAGTTTGATAGTGGCCGTATAGTGGGACTTCGGGAAGCTGGACTTTCTTTTCGGGCAATTGCAGTTAGAGTGCAAAGAAGTGTAGACACTGTGGTTAGGTGTTGTCAGGCATGGCTTCGAGAAGGCCGTACGCAAAGAGCAAGGGGCACTGGACGCCGCCGTAGAACAACAGACCGTGAAGATCGCCGCCTAAGATTATTGGCCTTAAGGGACCGTTTCTCCACTACCAGGTCCATTGCAAATGAATGGTTTGCAGAACACGGAAGACCTATTTGCATGCGAAGTGTTTACCGACGAATGAGAAGTTTTGGCTTGTTTTCATACCGGCCACACTGGGTCCTCCCTTTAACTCGAGAACACCGACGTAATCGCCTTGAGTGGTGCAGACTACGGTCACTCTGGGATCAGGAATGGAACAGTATTGTCTTTAGTGACGAGTCTCGATTTTGTTTAGGCATGCACGATGGTCGTGCCAGGGTTAGAAGGCGACGTGGTGAAAGGAGGAATCCACAGTTTTTTGTTGAAAGACATGTTCATCACATTGTTGGAGTTATGGTTTGGGGTGCTATAGCTTATGGTTCCAGGTTACATTTAATCTTCATCAGAGGTAACATGAACGCGCAGCGTTATATCCACGAAGTTCTAGAGCCCCATCTTTTACCCTATCTTGACACCCTGGCAGATCCAACTTTCCAACAAGATAATGCCCGACCACGTGTTGCAAGAGTCACAATAGACTTCTTTCAACATAATGATGTCACATTGTTACCATGGCCACCAAGATCTCCCGACTTATCCCCAATTGAGCACGTGTGGGATATGATGGGTAGGAGATTGCTCAATTTGCAACGTCCTCCTCAGACTCTAGAAGCACTTCGAGAGGAGTTGGTGGTTGCCTGGAATGAGATACCACAGGAGGACATTGACCACCTGATCAGAAGCATGCCTAGGCGCGTTGGAGAATGCGTAGCACATCAGTTTGCATCCCCACATTATTAAAGGTCAAAGGGCTTTAAAGCATTTTGAAATTTTTATCATTTACTTATTATGCTTCATTAAGTACTTATAAAAAATTTTATTAAAAGAAAACCACAACTGAGTGTTCGGATTTATATGTCACTTAGTATATATTGTCTGCTGACGAATTAAAATGGGAACAAATTTATGAAAAAACAACTTTTCGGGAAACATCAGGGAGATATGTTGTACCATTACTGTTTCGTAAAGACGAGGAACCTATCTTCCATGACAGCAAGCAAATAGCTCAACGAAGATTTTTCTCTCTAGAAAAACGCCTTTTAGCTGATAAAAAATTGTACGGTCTTTATAATAATTCTATTCAAGACATGATAGACAATCATTATATGTCTTTATCTGATAACATCGACTACTCTTCGCTTAATGAATATTTCATGCCGCATCATTACGTGTTTAAACCGAAATCAACTACCACAAAATTAACAGTGGTTTTCGATGCTAGTTGTAAGGATTCTAATCAGTTTTCACTAAATGACACACTTATGTCAGGTCGTAAACTCCAGAAGGATATTAGTCAAATTCTTCTGAATTTTATATTGCCTCAAATCGCTATAACGGCTGACATTAAGTCAATGTATTTGAAAATTTTAATTAACCCGTCGCAAAGACGCTTTCAAAAAATCTTATGGAGATTTCCGCCAGACTCTCAGCTTGAGGAGTCCTACGCTATGAATACTGTCAGTTTTGGCATTAGTTGCTCTCCTCATTTAGCTTTAAAAACTATCCAGCACTTAGCAAAGCATGAAGAAAACAATCATCCATTGGCTTCGAAGGTTTTACTGAATGATATATTCGTCGATGACATTTGCATGGGATGTGCTGATTTAGATGAAGCTTTAGCTCTGCAAAAAGATTTAATTGATTGTCTTTCAAAAGGATGTTTCAAGCTGCATAAATGGGCTAGCAACAGCAAAGAATTTGTAAATAATTTACCACTTGACTGCCAAGCATCAAATTACGCTTTGTCTTTTGACACTGAAGCAAAAGCTAGTATCAAGATATTAGGATAAAAATGGAATCCCTCCGCTGATATATTTTTTTACTCTGTAAATCCGCGGAACGTACTGGACACGAAAAGAAATTTACTCAGTGAAATCGTTCGCATATATGATCCACTAGGTTATTTGACACCTGTAACCTTGATTGCTAAATTACTTATACACAATTTATGGTTAGCAAAATTAGGTTGTGATGATACTCCTAACCAAGAAATATTGGAAACTTGGCAAGAGTACAAACATCAATTACCCTGTTTATCAGATATATCTATACCCCGCTTAGTTTTACCTAAACAGTATAACTACATAGATTTAGCTGCTTTTTCAGATGCCAGCTCAAACGCTCATTCATCCGTACTTTTTATCAGAATTGTTACGCAGTCACTATACAGACTTCTCTGTTATGCGCTAAATCTAAGGTGAACCCTTTGAAGCAAGTTTCTATACCTCGATGTCAACTACTAGGAGCAGTTTTGTTGTGTCAACTATTGACACATATAGCAATAAAATTTTATTCAAACATATTTTCGCATTTACAGATTCTACAATCGTTTTATATTGGCTTAATTCCTCACCGCACAAATGGAAAGCATTTGTATGCAAATAGGATATTTATCATTGAAGAAATGCTACCCCATGTTCAGTGGTATCATGTGTCTTCGGAAAATAATATCGCCGATTGCGCATCTCGGGGTTTACAGCCCTTGGAGTTTAAAAACTATGGACAATGGTGGGCAGGCCCTGATTTCTTGTCGCATCCATATGCACATTGGCCCACCACAGGTTCTCCAATAAACATACCACACTGTGTGGACAATGGACAAAGAAAAACCGCTGTTATGTCAAATGTAGAGCCGAACATATTGGATATGCTTTTGATCAAATTTTGATCACTATGCAAACTTCAATCAGTTATTGCATATATTCAAAGATTTATTTATAACGCTAGGAATCCCAAAACAAAAATTTTATCTACGCTGACCGCTTCATGTCTGAAGAACGCAATGCACGCTTTGCTCAAACACACCCAAAGTCAATATTTATAATTTAAAGGCCAATAAGATCGCTTCGAAACCACTAAGGAAACTTGGTGTTTTCCTAGATGATAATGAAATTCTCAGAGTTGGTGGTAGACTACACAATTCACTTATAAGTTATGACAAAATATTTCCTATTCTACTGCCTCAGAATTGCCCTCTAACGCATATCATTATTACTGATACGCATATTAAAAACCTGCATCCAGGATTAAAAACCATGCAATACTTAGTCGCTCAAAATTATTTTATTTTAACTTCGCGTCGTGCTGTAAAGAAACTAGTATCACGTTGTGTTACTTGCTGGCGCAGTCGACCTGTACCATTTCAACCCATTATGGGACGCTTACCTGTTGATCGAGTAACTCAATCAAAATCTTTCACTACTGTAGGGATAGATTTTGGTGGTCCTTTGACTATTACCTTCGGAAAACGTAGAGGCACCAAGTCCATCAAGGCTTACATTTGCGTATTTGTCTGTTGCGCTGTTAAAGCCATACATATCGAACTAGTATCAGATCTTTCTACTGAGAATTTTCTATGTGCTTTACGTAGATTCATAGCTAGACGTGGAAAATGTTCAAAAATTATTAGCGACAATAGTACTAACTTTTCAGGCGCTAACAACTATCTGCTTAAAATTATGAAAGATTGTGCCCAAACAGAAAAAAATGAATAGTCTTTCCATCCGCCTTATGCCTCTAATTTTGGGGGAATTTACGAAGCTGGAATAAAATCCGTCAAAATGCATTTATCCCGAGTTATTGGATAGCAAATTTTGACATATGAAGAATTGAATACAGTTTTAGTTCAGATAGAGGCTCTCTTGAACTCGAGGCCACTGTGAGCTTTGAGCTCAGACCCCAACGACTTTACGGCATCGAGCCCTGGTCATTTTCTAACGTTGAATCCATTATCTTGTTTACCTGATCCTGACTTTTCTAATTTAAATATCAATCGCTTAGATAGATACCAATTACTTTTACGCTTACATAAAGATTTTTGGTTGCGATGGCATCAGGAGTATCTCCACTCTCTTCATCAAAAGGCAAAGTGGTATACTCCAGGTGTTGAACCTAAAGTAGGTGCGTTGGTGGTTGTGAAGCAGGATAATGTGCCGCCTATGAAATGGGTACTAGTTCGCATAGAAAAACTTTTCACCAACCAAAAATGGTGGGCAGTCTGTTAGGGATATTTTGTTGACTTTATTTTAAGGTCAGTATGAGTTGTCGCTTGCGCTGCTAGGACAATAAAAGGAACAAAGATACTAGCTCACAAAGAGACCAAGCAGATACGCCGCAACCCGCATACCGTGCGAACATATGAGTCCACGAGATGCAAAACTCGCTTAATGCAGTAAACGACAAGTTGAGAAAAGTGCGAAAAACGTTTCCTAAATTAAATTTGTTAATAATCAATTAATAATGTTAACCTGCCTTCAGAGCATATACATCTGTAATAGCTTTGAACGTATTTTAAAAAAATTCTGCAGTTTTAATAAATAAATGAAGAAAAAAGAAAGCATTTAGCCAGTTTTGCACCAAAAAATATGACATAAATAGTTTGGAACAAAGTTTATTCACAAAAAAACTAATTAGTTACTTATAGATTACATTAAATTTATAGAGTAATATCGCACGGTCTTAAACCACTGCAGCCAGCTTCAACATCATTTACAGAAGTCTGGTTTTCCGCTCTTTGAGGAGAGCAATTATTGTCGATTTATCGCCTTTGAGTTTGCAGCCAATAGGAAGTTGAGTAGGATTAATGCGTGTCAATTTCATTCCTCTCTTGACAACATACTTTGCTTCGCCCACGTCAACACAATAATTGGGCTCGCCTCGTACTAGTGCATTATTTTTCCCTTTAGTAAGCACAAACCTTTTAGCCTTATTAAACTGAAAGTGCCATGATGATGGTGTTTTAGTGTTTAATTGTGCTTCATTTTTCCAGTCGTACACCTGCCAATCTAAACCCAGCTTCCGGATTGTCGATTTATTTGCTATGATACGGTCGTAGTCAGAAGGTTTTGAAATAACAGATTTCTTTTTCACTTCTCTTTCAATCATTCCGAACAACCTATCGGGTGGTATAAAAGAATGTCCTACTACGGGGAATATTACGTTAATGGACTTTATGTTCTGGGGAGCTTTCGTCATCAACCAAACAGAAAGCATGGTCATCATTATAATATTCTTATTTTGCCCCCCACATCCATCAGCAAATAAGCGAATTGTATCAATTTCATCGGGAAAGTTAACCTTATTCAGTACGTCCCAGACAGCTGAAGCTATTGAATTGGAGTTTTTGGGAAAATCCACCTCCGTCCATACATAAGAAAAAACATTTTCTGGAACCAAGTGTGCTGCCGATGATCCATGAATAACTGTAAAGTTGTAGTAGTTAATTTGTTGACTAAAATAACTATCTTGATCCTGAAGTTTCGGCAAAGGCAAATTCTTCTGACAATCGAATGAAAAAACCGCTGTATTTTCTGGCGGCTGCTTTAGTAAGGTAAAAAATGCTTTTGCTTTGAGTCTATGTACCCGTTGCTCGGTGATAATAATTTGCTTTTCTGAATTAGAAATATTTTTAGTTTTCAACTTTTCCTTGGTTCTTAAGCAGGTGGAACATAAATCGGTTTTTGGGGTGCCGAATCCGATGTTGTAATTAGCATTTATGTATGTCCTAAAAAATCCCAATTTAACATGTAATTCGTTATCTCGAACTTTGGATTCGTATATTTTCCATAATTTTGTAAAATTAAGTTCACATGGTAAATAAACACGAGTACTGGTTTTACTTCGACAGTAATGGCTCTCTACGCATTGGAGAGATTCAATAAAATGTTTTATTGCCAACTTTTTATTATCGTTTTTATTAAGGATGCGATCACCTCCTCTTGTTTCTCGTGGCATATTCCCTTTTAAAACAAAATTTTTCATGACTCTCTCAATCCGGTCTCTACTAAGGGAGGTGATTTTTAAGAATGCTGTCTTACAAACACGGATTTTTTTAGCAGAAGTTCTCACATAATAGAATATGGAGATTTTTTCCTTTTTCACTTTCGATCTATTGCACTTCTGGCCTTCACAACTTGCAATTATAAAACTATCTTGTTTACATTTTTCCTTAGATGCATACAGTTTTCTATGAAAATCTTGAATTTGGCTCATTGTTAAAGTGGTACAATAATACGGTTTGCCCGGCTGGCCATTATGTCCACAGGTCGGGTACTCCGGTAACTGTGTCGGAGTGTACCTAAAATAATACAGTTTTATAACAAAATTTATTCTAACAAATCGACGTCGTTTTTACTACCTCAATCTTTTGAGCTTCTGCCTTTTACTTTCCGTCGTAATCTTCTTTCTACACATGTTCTGTGGAGTAGGTTGTATCGCTAAAGTAACACTATCATTGGCTGCAGAAATTTCACTTTCTGTTTCCATTTCAATACTTTTAAAAATAGGAAACTTTAAGTTAAACAAACAAGTCAGAACACCGCTAAAACGCAACTGACTCAAACCACACAAGTGAACAACCAACATCTGATGCTCGTCACTCAGCACGTGAGTAAAATCCCCTGTTGTGATTGGACGCCTTACGAATAGAGAGTATTGCATCGCACGCGTCAATGCATAAAGCGAGTTTTGCATCAAGTCATGATATTTGGGCCAGATTTCCTGTGTTAAAAACCTAGGTTTGCTCTAAATACTTGTGTAAAATATTAATTAAATATTGTACGAACAAGATGGCGTGCTTAACTAGTTTTTTCAATTTTTGTCGATTAGCGAGTTTTGCATCTCGTGGACTCATATACTCGTATACCCACAACTGCATACAGTGAGACAACGTGTCTACGCAGCAAATGCATAGTCAGAACCGCTCACACCCGCAATCTGCACGCTCCTGCATCACCGCTTCGCCAGGAATACGAACCAGAATTAGACAGAATACCGGATCAAAGGTAGGCGACAACCACATTTCATTCTTGAACCAGCCGCTATACAGTCCACTCGAATACTCTAACACAGTCCAAGGTATCGCTTTACAAAAATATACATTTTATGACTTCCGATAGTGGGTTCGCAGTGGTGTCAACCTTAATTTTTAATTGTAGGCCATAAAATGTATAGATGTTGAACAATTCCATAAACCTAAAGCCACCAAATCACTTTTCGTGTTTGTTAAATTAGTCTACCACTAAGTAACAGACGTAGCGTTTGTTTTAATTATTAAACTAATCATCACAGGTACTATAATCAGGAAGGGGAAAGAGCAAATCAGTATTAAGCTAACCAGTTGCAATATGTTCTGGGTTTGAACAGCTGGTATCCGCAATGTCGCAACAGGGCACGGAATGTCTATCAAAATGAAAATGGGTCCTGCAACTGGTTTCATCCCAACCGCCTTGATTGAACTAGAGTCTTCTAACATCTTCAAAAATATGTTACAATACGATATTCCTTATCAAATTAATATATACAGGGTGCAAAGCTAGTAGTGGATCACCGGAAGTCAGGTGATAGAGGACCTCAAAACCTATCGAATGAGCTCCTATATGTGTGATCCGAAATTTTGTAGTTCATGAAATATTTACGATTTTGTGAAATTTCGGAAAAAACGAGATAATGAACTTTCAGTCGCAATTACAACTAAGCTATTATCTTCAGGGCTGCGATCTTTTTTCTGAGATGACCAAAATGCTTAATTTTAGCAATAGTTATGTCACTTTTTAACAGAGATAATTAGACATCAACGCAAAAAATCTTAAATACTTTTTTTGTGAAAAATCTCTTCCATCCCTCAAGTTTGCAGCGAGGTTGTATTTCATTATTCATTTTATTGTAAAAACTATTTCAATCTATGTAGAATAAACTCTGAAAACTTCAGCTTGATACGATTAGTGCCTCACCTTAAAAAAACTATATTTGACGCAGGTGGGTCTCTATACATGTAAACAAGAAATGCTATTTTACGAGCTACAGTCCAAACCACTTGATGGAATTTGGCATATGAGGTACTGTTACATTTGTCCTAGCAGTGCGGGTGATACTGTGTGTATTAACATTTTGTAAAATCAAAATGGCGTTTTTTTACGCAAATAGCCCAATCAGCTTAATGAGCTTGGGCGTTCAACTTGGCATTCCAGGTGCGGGAGCGCTCAATCTTCGGTCCGACTGAAATTACTAGGTCAGGCAATGGTCCGGCGAGGAACTTGTATCTAACGTTTGGCATCTGTGTAGAATCATGTGATATTCTCCGCGAGATTATGCAGACATGCATTGCTATTGTGGTGCTGCCCTAGGAAATGCTCGAGCAGCTGCTCGTATGTATCGGGAATATGTGGTTAGAAGAGGTGGGCCACAACCGGCGGTATATCCCGACTACCGCCTTTTTCTACGCGTCCATAATACGTATATGGAGGGCCGCATACTAGGTACTCATCGCCAGCTAGGAGCGCCGAAGATACGCCCAGTAGAAATAGAAGATATAATAGAAGCAGCCGAGAGGGATCCCTCTATAAGCACCAGAGTCATTACCCGAACCAGAAACATATCCCATACTTCAGTGCGCACAATACTACGCTCGGAGAACATGCATCCTTACCATGTACAAAAAGTACAAGAATTGCTTCCAAGCGACTATGCACAACCGGTAGGATTTTGTGAGAAAATGTTGAGAAGGTGCGAAGCGGATGAAACTTTTTTCGACAGCATCTTATGGACAGATGAATCCAACTTTAATCGAAATGGAATATTCAACATGCATAATTTTCATTCATGGAGCGTGGAAAATCCACACGCTATTCGCCGACACAGCTTTCAACGTCAGTTCGGCATTAATTTATGGGCTGGAGTACTCAAAAAAAAGTTAATTGGATCATATGAATTGCCCTCCAGGTTGAATAGTCAGTCATATCTTGCTTTTCTACAAAGCAGTTTGCACGAGCTGCTAGAGGATGTACCTTTGGACGTTTGAAGCCGCATGTATTTTCAATGCGTTGGTGCCCCATGCCACTTTGTACGGGATGTACGATATTCCTTAGACAGTGACATTCCTGGGCGTTAGATAGGTAGAGGTGGACACATACGATGGTTCCGATTTAAATCCTTTAGATTTTTGTTTATGGGAGTTCCATACATCTGAATATACAAATGTCAACCAACTGCGCCAGCAAATTGATAAAGCAAAAATAATAATTATGGAAAACGGACATTTATTTCAAAGGCTTAAGGACAATTTTATTAGAAAGTGTCGCTTGTGTATAGAAAATAATGGAGGCCATTTCGAACATCTTCTTTAAAAGTTAGTTAAATGAAATAAATTATCCTCCACATTTGTCGGTAAATCGCCATAAAGAGCGGCTAAACACAATAGGTTCTGTACTTGTAGGTGTTTTCTATTGCGTTTCTTACGTTTATCGCATCACAACAACGAACGAGTCATGATCCATTCATCGTAGCAAGCTAAACTTTTCAGGGTTTATTCTGGATTGAACTAGTTTGACAATAAAATGAATGATGAAATACAACATAAATTTTGTTACCGCCCTCCAAAGTTGAGGGATGGAAGAGATTCTTCACAAAAAAATTAATTCAAGATTTTTTGCGTTTATTTGTAATAAGTTCTGTTAAAGGTGACATAACCATTGCTACAACTAACCATTCAGCTCATCTCAGAACAAAAACACATCCCTAAACCTAATCGTTTAGTTGTAATTGAGATTGAAAGTTAGTTATCCCGTTTTTTTGAAATTTCACAAAATTGAAAATATCCCTGAACTATCAAACTTTGGACCAGATATGTAGGGGTTCATTCCATATGTTTTGAGACCCTCTATCACCTGACTTCCGTTGATCCACTACTAACTTTACTGTTCCTATTCCTTAATGATATGCGAATATTTAAGGGTGTGAATCTAAATAAAAAATCAATGTTAGTTTGCCTCATAAACCATGGTCCAAAAATCCTTACAAAAACTCGGGGTGTTGAAGTTTTAGGAAAAAAACTGGAAATGAATTAATATTTTCAGAACCGCTTCAGATATTTGACTGATATTTAGTACGTAGTGGAAGTTAATACAGTTGCATATTTTTCAATGCAAAAATAATTTTTAGCTTTAACAGTGGCGTGCGTACGGGTATTGACTTCAATATTTTTTAAGAAAGAAATGGTACGCCAATGGTTTTTTGCCAAATAAAAATTATTTTTGAATTCCCCATTCAATTTAAAACAAATGATTTCGCTTGAGTTACTTTCCTTCGATGAGCCTTTTTGGAGTAAAAAAATAAAACTCGTTCTATTGTCCGAGAAAATTAATGTAATAATTGAAGAATGCAATTTAACAATAAATATCTAGTTGCTCTTTAATATGTGACTGGCTTTTGACATCTGACAAGTCTCTATTAGACAAATCTGTTCGCTGTGACATCTTTTTCATTATTTAGTTTTACAATCTTGTTAATAATGGTGAATTATTCAAATGCAGAAATGGCGGAAATGCATTACGTATATGGCCTTGCCGACGGTAATGGTGAGCAAGTCGGACGGATTTATCACCAGAGATATCCCGATCGCGCTTTACCAGATAGTCGAACCTTTTCTAATATTCATCGTCGTCTTGTTGAAACTGGTTCTGCCCGAAAAGGATCATCTGAAGGCAGACCTCTAAGTGTGAGAACACCTGAAATTGAGGAAGCAGATCGCTAGACACTTAAATATTTGCCATCAAATTGTTTGGAGAATTGTAGTGGATTTTTTGTTATATCCTTACCATATTTTAAGAGTACAGGCATTACTTCCCAATGATTTTCCAAGGCGTGTGGCCTTTTGTCAGTGGTATCTTCAAAAATTGCACAAAATCTGCAATTTGAATCAATGATTCTGTTCACGGACGAAGCTAATTTTTCTCGAAATGCCATTCAGAATTTCCACAATAATTATTTGTGGGTAGAAGAAAATCCCTATGCCGTAACCGAAACCCATTTCCAACACCAATTATTATCGGTTAACGTTTGGGCAGGAATTATTGGCAACCACTTTATTGGCCCATTCTTCTTGCCGGGACGACTTGACGGACAGACTTACCCCAATTTTCTTCAACCACAGTTGCCTTTGTTGCTTGATGATGTTCCGTTAGTAATGAGAAACAATATGTGGTACATGCATGATGGTGCAGCAGCGCATTTCAGTGTAGCGGTTCGTAATTATTTACAAACTGTTTATTCAAATCGTTGGATTGGCCGCGGTGGGCCCCAAGAAATGCCAGCAATGTCCCCAGACCTCAACAGTTTAGATTTTTTTTTGTGGGGCTATCTTAAGACACTAGTGTACACAAGTCCCATTAACACTGTAGAGGAATTCAGAGAAAGAATAGTTGCAGCTTGTAATAGATTAAAAACACTCCAGGGATATTCCGAAGAGTGCGCAATTCCATGAGAAGGGGGGCGGAAGCATGCTTACTAAGTGAAGGGGGCCATTTTCAACAATTTTTTTAATCATTTCGTTCGTTTTGATGCTATTTTTATGCTGTCAGTTGTTTTTCACTACCCCTGTGTGTTTAATTTTTCCAATTAAATTAATAATAATTTTGCAAGTTAGACCATAGAACCGTCTTTATTTTTTTACAAAAAAATGGGACATCGAAGGAAAGCAACTCAAGAGAGATCATTTGTTTTAAATAATTTTTATTTGGCAAAAAACCAATGGGGTGCCATTTTTTTCTTGAAAAACATCGAAGTCAATACTCGTACGCATGCCACTGTTAAAGCTAAAAATTATTTTTGCACTGAAAAATATGCAACTTTATTAACTTTTACTGCGTACTAAATATCACTAAAATATCTGAAGTGGTTCTTAATTTCCAGTTTTTTCTAAAACTGAAGCAAACTAACATTAATTTTTCATGTAGATTCACACCCTTTAATATTCGCATATCATTAAGGAACACCCTGTATATAAATATATATAGGAAAAAATAAAGCTTCCGCCTTTAGTTGGGTACTTAGATAAAATACAAGCGATGAGGACTCTTTATACTTTATTAGTCTCTAGCCTTCGATGGACTATGCCATCATCATCAGGAGCTACAATAACATTAGGAAGCTATTGCTCCTGATGATGATGGCATAGTCCGTCGAAAGCTTGAGACTAATAAAGTATAGAGTCCTCATCGCTTGAATTTTGTCGAAGGGCCCAACTAAAGGCGGAAGCTTTATTTTTTCACCTAACTGGTCTAGACGACAATGACCACGTCTCAAGTTATATACAGGGTGACTTTGAAGTCGAGTCATTAATTTTCAGATAATGATTGTAGAAGGAAGATAAACCAAAATATGTGTGTAAAAATAAAAAAAAAATTTTTACCTTGTTTTATAAAGTATCCTCCCGACAAGTATTTCAGTGCGGACCTGTATTTGATCGTGAGGTCTTGGAGCACCGTCATGCCGTCACCTGTGAGGTCTTAAGTCACCTGATTCACGAGCCCGTTGTACTACATTAACAAAGGCACGAGGGGTTGATTGCACTCGATTGGGAAACCGATCCGCATAAACATGTGCCATTTTTTATTTCGTTTGAGCCACGCAACAGACACCACTATTCACTCACGCGTTACCGACTGACACTGACTGTATATAACTGAATAAAATAATTGTAAAAACATCGTTCCAAATTCTTTCGCTTTTTTGTTTCCGATGCGATGAACTGATAAGGCAGATTATATCCGTTGTTTTCAAACACGAGCACAATATTATTATTGAGACAGGGCGGTACTCAAACTTCCAAAGGGCTATAACTTTGTTACTTTAATTTTACCAGAAAAATGGTAAAGGAAAAAAACATTTCTTTTGATCAGATCTACTCACTGTTAAAATAAATGACTCAACTTCGAAGTCACTCTATATACAGGGTGGCCAAACACGTGACGTCATAAAAAAAAATTAGATTCCCCACATCGAGAGGAACCCAAATCATCCCCATATATATGGTCCGATTTTGTTTAGTTTAGGAGTTATGATTTTTTTTCGGATTTTTCGAGAATTTTTGAGTTCTGTGTTTATTTTTACCATAACTTTGTTAATAATTGTGATAAATGCCTGCTTTTTTCACGATTATGTAGCTAAGACCTAAGGCTTAACTATCATATAATCATTCAAGTCATGTAACTAATACTACTTTTTAATTTTTTTCAAAATCTTCGAACATAACAAAAAAGTAAAAAAGTGCAACAACTTTGAACGTTTATAAAAAATTGAAAAAACATGTTCTTACTATTCGTAAGTATCTTAAAAACTTCCTTACGGTATCAGCTATTTACCGTAAAAATTTCATCAACCTAGCTTTACTACATGCTACCGTAATTGTGGCTCAAATAGAACCGAACCCAAAATTGGATAACCCTCTGCTCAATAGAAATTGTTAGTTTCGGAAAAAAAATTGCAAAAACCACAAAAACACGTTTGATTTTTAGTGAACAGCAGATTATTATTCATTTATGTTATTTACAAGAGGTTTTCAAAATGTCTGCCTCTAACAGAAATGCACAGTGTACACCTACGTATGAAATTTTGTTTTAAATCTCTAAATGCTTGTGTGTTGTTTTTCAACACATGTGTCGCTTCTTGAATTTTGTTCCTCAATGAATTTTCATTTGCACATTCTTGGGCGAATGTTATGCCTTTAAAATATCCCCAAACAAAAAAATCAATGGGGTTGAGGTCAGGGGAGCGTGGAGGCCATCGTATCGGTCCGTTTCGTCCGATCCATCTGTCTGGGAACCTTTCGTTTAAGTAGTTTCGCACGATCGTTGCATTGTGGCATGGTGCACCATCATTCTGGAACACCATGTTCCGTCTGGCTTCCAGGCTTGAATCTTCCAGCAATAATGGTAGGCTATTTTCAAGGAAGCTTTTGTAGGCTACCGAATCCAACCTTGACGACAGTTCAAATGGACCGATAAATTCCATATTGAATATTCCTGACCACATGTTCACACTAAAACGGTGTTGAAATGTCGACGGCCTTGACTGGTGGGGGTTTTCAACAGCCCAAGTATGTAAATTATGGATATTGAATATCCCTGTTCTTTCAAAACGTGACTCGTCAGTCCATAAAATTTTATCAAAAAAATCGGGATCCTCTCGTTGTCTTCGCAGCATTGTCTCGCAGAAATCCACTCTTAACTGGTAATCTGAAGGCATCAACGCTTGAACTCTTTGAACATGATAGGCATGATAACCTTCTTCATGAAGAATATTTTGTATCGATGTTCGTGGTATTCTAAGGTTTTGTGCCATAGATCTCGTACTCGTTGAGGGATTCCGGCTAATTTCTCTGCTTTGCATTCTGATTTGGACTTTGTTTGCTAAGAAGTTTGTGATGCATTATACGTTGCGTGAATATGCAGAAATGCATTATTATTATGGCGTTGCTCAAGGCAACGGCGCTTTAGCAGCTCAGCTGTACCGGGAACAACTTATACGCCGAGGCGGACCACAACCTGAGCATTACCCAGACCACCGTGTTTTTATTAACACACATAACACTTTCATGGCAGGCCGCATTCCAGGACGAGGAAGCAATGAAGGATATCCTACAGCTGATCCGGATCGCAGAGAAGTAGTACTTGAAGAAATTAGCCGGAATCCCTCAACGAGTACGAGATCTATGGCACAAAACCTTAGAATACCACGAACATCGATACAAAATATTCTTCATGAAAAAGGTTATCATGCCTATCATGTTCAAAGAGTTCAAGCGTTGATGCCTTCAGATTACCAGTTAAGAGTGGATTTCTGCGAGACAATGCTGCGAAGACAACGAGAGGATCCCGATTTTTTTGATAAAATTTTATGGACTGACGAGTCACGTTTTGAAAGAACAGGGATATTCAATATCCATAATTTACATACTTGGGCTGTTGAAAACCCCCACCAGTCAAGGCCGTCGACATTTCAACACCGTTTTAGTGTGAACATGTGGTCAGGAATATTCAATATGGAATTTATCGGTCCATTTGAACTGCCGTCAAGGTTGGATTCGGTAGCCTACAAAAGCTTCCTTGAAAATAGCCTACCATTATTGCTGGAAGATTCAAGCCTGGAAGCCAGACGGAACATGATGTTCCAGAATGATGGTGCACCTTGCCACAACGCAACGATCGTGCGAAACTACTTAAACGAAAGGTTCCCAGACAGATGGATCGGACGAAACGGACCGATACGATGGCCTCCACGCTCCCCTGACCTCAACCCCATTGATTTTTTTGTTTGGGGATATTTTAAAGACATAACATTCGCCCAAGAATGTGCAAATGAAAATTCATTGAGGAACAAAATTCAAGAAGCGACACATGTGTTGAAAAACAACACACAAGCATTTAGAGATTTAAAACAAAATTTCATACGTAGGTGTACACTGTGCATTTCTGTTAGAGGCAGACATTTTGAAAACCTCTTGTAAATAACATAAATGAATAATAATCTGCTGTTCAGTAAAAATCAAACGTGTTTTTGTGGTTTTTGCAAATTTTTTTTCCGAAACTAACAATTTCTATTGAGCAGAGGGTTATCCAATTTTGGGTTCGGTTCTATTTGAGCCACAATTACGGTAGCATGTAGTAAAGCTAGGTTGATGAAATTTTTACGGTAAATAGCTGATACCGTAAGGAAGTTTTTAAGATACTTACGAATAATAAGAACATGTTTTTTCAATTTTTTATAAACGTTCAAAGTTGTTGCACTTTTTTACTTTTTTGTTATGTTCGAAGATTTTGAAAAAAATTAAAAAGTAGTATTAGTTACATGACTTGAATGATTATATGATAGTTAAGCCTTAGGTCTTAGCTACATAATCGTGAAAAAAGCAGGCATTTATCACAATTATTAACGAAGTTATGGTAAAAATAAACACAGAACTCAAAAATTCTCGAAAAATCCGAAAAAAAATCATAACTCCTAAACTAAACAAAATCGGACCATATATATGGGGGTGATTTGGGTTCCTCTCGATGTGGGGAATCTAATTTTTTTTTATGACGTCACGTGTTTGGCCACCCTGTATATATATATATATATATATAGTGAGTAGATCTGATCAAAAGAAATGTTTTTTCCTTTACCATTTTTCTGGTAAAATTAAAGTAACAAAGTTATAGCCCTTTGGAAGTTTGAGTACCGCCCTGTCCCAATAATAATATTATGTGCTCGTGTTTGGCGACAACGGATATAATTCGCCTTATCAGTTCATCGCATCGGAAACAAAAAAGCGAAAGAATTTGGAACGATATTTTTACAATTATTTTATTCAGTTCAGTTATACATACAGTCACTGGCAGTCGGTAACGCGTGTGAATAGTGTCTGTTGCGCGGCTGAAACGAAATAAAAAATGGCACATGTTTATGCGGATCGGTTTCCCAATCCAGTGCAACCAACCCCTCGTGCCTTTGTTAATGTGGTACAACGGGCTCGTGAATCAGGTGACTTAAGACCTCACAGGGGACCTCACGATCAAATACAGGTCCGCACTGAAATACTTGTCGGGAGGATACTTTATAAAACAAGGTAAAAATTTTTTTTAATTTTTTTTTATTTTTACACACATATTTTGGTTTATCTTCCTTCTACAATCATTATCTGAAAATTAATGACTCAACTTCAAAGTCACCCTGTATATATACAGGGTGGCCCATCCATGTGTGGACGGAATATTATCCATAAACAAATACAATTTGGGAGAATCTATTGTAGGGATGTTATACATGACATATGAGGGCGCATTTCTAAAATATGGGCAATTTTATAGGGTATCCCAATTTTGACCTATATATCAAAGTTGAGATTTTTTAAATGGAATGCCTCAAATTTTATTGCATATTTGGATACACCAATTCAAAATAACTAGATTGATATAACATACTATCGGGTTTTGGTAAGTAGCTACTGAGATGTAAGGTGTTTTGTCCAGAAAAACCGCCCATTTCAGCAACCCCTCAATCCTCCATTTTGAGATTTGGAGAGCTGAATTTTGTATCAAAAAAACCTACGCTTTTATCTTATTTGTTACTTTTCGAATTTTCATTTTTGCTCATGCGGGGTGGTCAAAAACGCGAATTGTACAGCTCAACAATTTCAAATGAATCACCCTGTATATTTGTGCAAGTTTGGATTCAATTCTTTATAAGCTTTTTTTTGGTATAAGGGTTGATTCAGATAAAATCACTTGATTTTGAGTTATTAAGCTTTTAATAAAAAAACACACCAACGTTAAGGAAAAAAATCACATCATTCATGGAAACAAAAGACAAGCAGTGGGCTAGATCCATATTGCTACTAAGAGTACAGATTTGACGTAAAAACTGATAACAATCAGCTTCAAGCGTAATAGAGACACACTATAACAACAACATAAACAAACAACTATCACTACTCAAGCCCTAATCTACAAAAACTGCTCGAAAATATGTTTACCATGTTGAATACACAGCCGTAGTCTTTGGATAAATGACCGTTGCACATCCCTCAGCATATGTTCCCCTATGTTCAGAAAAGCATCCTTAATCCGTTCCTTCATATTTTCCGGGGTAGATGGTGGATACCTATAAATCTCTTGCTTACAGGGGCCTACAGACACACGAACATGTATTAAGACATGAACGCACGGCGATGTTTGCGCAGTGATACCCGTCGATCTACTTTTAGCTCCACATATAGAGACTGACGTGTGTCAGTTTTCTCCACGTCGATGTTGTAGTTTGTCGCCATGTCTAGCGATGATGAGTTAAACTTCCTAGCAGTGGCGTGCGTTTGTATTGTGAAAAAAAGAAAACATTGAAACAATTGAAAAAGAGACGTCAGCCACGAAGAAAATGGGTTAAAGATTGGCTTTTGAAGCGGGATCAATATTCTCACATCAATTTACTTGAAGAGCTACGATTAGAACCTGATGATTGGCGAAACTACCTCCGGTTGGATGAAGATAGTTATATAAAACTCCTAGAGATGGTTACGCCACTTATTGAAAAACAGGACACACCGATGAGACCCGCTATATCGGTACATGAAAGACTGTCGGCCACATTGAGGTATTTGGCCACTGGGAGGAATTATGAAGATTTAAAATTTTCTACCCTGATTTCTCCACAGTCATTGTGCAACATAATTCCAGAGACATGCAGCGCTATTTATGAAGTACTGAAGAAAGACTATATGAAGGTGGGTACAGAGTATATTACTTAGTAGTAAAATAAACAAAATAAACACAAACACAAACTCTCAAGTATTCTATTTTTATACATACAACGCTAACCTAATAGAACTCTTATATGTAAATATAAACTGAACCTTAAATGTTAGCTTCACTTAGAGGATTATACGATCCAAAATAAGTTGAAACTGTGGAGCTACCCTCGTTGATTTGTTGAGGATGGCTTTGATGGCACTGGGGCTTAAGTGGCATAGCGGGTAGCAAATAAGTTTGTGGTTGATTTTGTGTGACTGATATATTTATAGGTTGAGTTTAATTGTAGTTATATTGATTAGGGTAGCAAGCATCAACAACGCTATTACTGGAAAAATTGTTTTGATTCTGTTCATTGTCTCCTGACGAAACAATCCTAGTATTTCTGGACACGTTACCCATTTCAGCCTCAAACAGCAGATCATTTATGATTTTCTCAGTGTATAATCTGGTTTCTTTTGGGAGTCCTTTCAATTTTGCTGCGACATTTTTCTCAAAATGCGTTTCTTTTTCCCCCGATTTCCAGCTGCCGGCAGCGGTACAATGTTTTCTGGATTGGAAATTGGACGTACATTTTGACTACTACAAGGTCTGGATATTGGTGGACTTGGTATTGAGCTCAGCTCACTCTCTTGACTTTCATTTACATCATATCTAGTTTTCTGCAAAAATATATATATATATATATATATATATATATATATATATATATATATATATATTTGATTTTTTTCAGTTCCCAACGATCGAGAATGAATGGAGAAATATTGCAGACGACTTCGAAAAGAGTTGCAACTTTCCGAACTGCCTGGGGGCGGTAGATGGAAAACATGTCAATATGGAACCGCCCACCTGAAGTGGTTCATATTTTTATAACTATAAAGGAGCACACAGCCTAGTGCTCTTGGCAGTGGTCAACGCAAATTACGAGTTCATTATGTGTGATTTCGGTATCAACGGCCGCCCATCTGATGGAGGAGTTATTGAGTACAGCCAGTTTTACCGGAAGCTTAAAGATAGGAAGCTCTCCATACCACCTCCAACAAGAACAATGAACAGTAAAGAAGCATTGCCATTTGTTTTTATAGGTGATGAAGCGTTTGCACTCCGCTGTGATTTCTTGAAACCATTTAGCCAGAGAGACTTGGATCATGATAAGAAAATTTTCAATTATCGTCTCTCAAGAGCAAGATGTAGAGTAGAGAATGCTTTCGGTATACTCTCTGCTCGATTTAGAATATTCCACACAGCTATATCTATTAACTTAAAAGCAATTGACAAAGTAGTGATGGCATGTTGTGTTCTGCATAATTTTCTGAGAAGAAGAACTGCCACTGTGTATGCGCCTGATAGCAACTTATACAGGGAGAACCATGAAGATAGCACTGTTGAATTAGGCTTGCAACCCAATCAGATGACTAGTTTGCAACGGGGTTACAATAGAAGAGCAAACATAGATGCACAAGAAGTTAGAAAGTTATTTCTGAACTACTTTAATAATGAGGGATCCATAGCTTGTCAGAAAAGAATGATTTGCTAATTTATGTATTATACCTTCTAAGTACTTAAGTTGAAGTAAAGCGAATCAAAATATCAAGACGATTTTTTATTACCCTCTATATTAATATGTGTTCTACTTCATTATTTCTTACATGAAATCAAAAAATGGCATCAAGTAGGTTGACTCCGCACTTCCTACTCATTGATTTTATCGGTTCAAGCATATCCATGTTCGGCTAGCCCCTCTTATTTTTTTATATATATGTGTTATATATTATATACCATCCATAAAATATAATACCTCATTTTCGAAATTTTTCGCGATTACAATACTTCCTCTGTTCCTCTCCAGTTGGCGTGGGAAGTAAAAGTCAAATAAATAAATCAGGCCTTACCTCCAGTTCTAGAGCGTCTTAATTTTCCATTTCTGAATGGCAACTGTCCATTTCACTTTCGCTTCCAACATCTTCAATATTACTAATGGATTGTCTAGGGATTTCCTGATCCTTTATAAATAAAAGTAGATCATAATACCATAAATGTGGTATATAAACATCATCTGCTGCAGCACCCGATCTTCTCGACTCTTTAATTTTTCTTAGTTCTCTCCGAAAACTATCTCGGAGGCTATTAATTTTAGTTTTAACCATTTCTTTGTTGGCATTTTTTTCAACTTCTTGGAGCTTCAGCACCAACACTTTATATGCTTCGTCTTTTTTATTGCGATCCATACAGTCTTTTGATTTTACTCGCCACAAACATGGATAGGATTTGTATAGTTCTATGAACTCTGTTATAAACTCTTTGGAAAAACTTCTCAAATCTGCCATATTGACAAATTCAAAACTAAATGAACTTCTAAGTTGACCTCCCTGCTCCTAACAACAGAATACACGAATGCAGTCGCGCCACTGAATTAAGTCTGTGAAAATTAGTACGTTTTGTCTACACACAGGCATACATACACGCGCGTACAAGTCTGTGCAGGCATAAATTCAAACGAAAACAGAAAGCATGTGCGTTGGTCTTTTAACGAGAGATTTGTCTACACACTGGCGAACATCAACGCGCAAACGTCGACGTGCGTTCATGTCTTAATACATGTTCGTGTGTCTGTAGGCCCCTTATCGTAGCCTCATAGAAAGAAGTCCATCGGTGCCATATCTGGTGATCAAGAAGGCCAAGATATAGACCCATCACGACCGATCCAACGATTGTTACTCCAGGTGTCCAACTAGTTACGCACACGATTATGATAATGCGCAGATGCGCCGTCATGTTGGAAGTACATATACATCCGTGTTTGCAGGTTGAAATCCTCCAAAAGCAAAGGCAAATGCTCGATAAAAAAATTCGAGTATTCTGTACCTGTTAATCTGTTAATCTGTCGAAAAAGAAAGGCCCGATAACTTGTCTGCCAATAACTCCTCCCCAAACATTGCTCCATTTATTTTGGAAATCTATTTGCCTAACCCAGTAAGGGTTTTCCGTCGCATAATAGTGCGTTATGCCTCTTAAATCATTAGATTTAGAAATAACTTTTTAAAAAATTTTATTTGAGGACTGAGCTTTCAGTACATATAAAATACAAAGGTTTACAAATGTGACATTTACGGAGTCTAACCGGGTATTGAACATAAAGTTTACATAAGTGACTGTTACGGTGCCTAGCCGGGTAATGAACATAAAGTTTACATAAGTGACTGTTACGGTGCCTAGCCGGGTAATGAACGACATGAAATGGGCGCAAGGCCTATTTATACTATTGGTGTGCTTACAAAGCACTTCTAGAAAATAAAGCGTAAACAACGTGTTAGCGAGAAGTCGTTATCTGTTGCTGAGCTAGCGTCTGGTGCAACATTGTATGGAATAGTAAGTCCATTGTTTTGAGTGCATATAACAACTTCCCCCTATTACAAAAAGTTGTTGCCATGCGACAACTTTTGATAAAATTAGAAAAGTGTAAAAGATGTAAAAATTCAAAAATGTAAAAATGTAGAAATGTAAATTGTAAACATTGTAAAATATAAAAATATAAAAGTAGGAGTAATAAAATTGCAAAATAACATCAGAAAATATAGATTCTGAAAAATAAAATTGTTAGCATAAATGCGGTACATTGGCGATGCTAAATAACATCTAAAAGCAAAGCTGGAACAAACAAATAATAAGATACAATCGTACAGTCGTACGGGCAAAATCACATGGTAGATAACACGAAAATTGGAAATGTCTTTTTGAACAGTGAAAACACTTCACGGAACACTCACTGCAGTTCGATGTCTTCTTCATGTGGCTGGATGGTTGGTCTACGTCGAGGAAAAAGTCTGGGAATGTACCGGACTTTTGGTGCTCCTGGAGATGGGCCATCGGCTGGATAATTTGATGCGCAGATGCTGAGTGGTCTTCGTTTTCTGCACTTGCAGAACAGGTACAAAGCTACGATGATAACTAACAGGGTGATGATAAAATACGTGAACCACGAGAGATGTCTCGAAACAAACGGCTCGTTCATAATTTTGTCCAGTTGTTCAGAATATTGGTTCAATTTGTGATTGGCAATTTCGAGTTCTTCAGTATCGATCTTGCTTAGCTTGATCGGTTTTAATTTTGGTAAATTTTGTTTCTCTGGGAGATGTTCACAGCATTTGTAGGGTACTTTTACAGGGTGACTTTTGTATGTGATATTCTTGTAGGTGCTCAGAATATCTAGAATGTAATCTCGTGGTGCCTACAAAGCCACTGCATTCGGGTTGCATTTTTAAAAGTGAATTAACTTTTATCACTTTGGTGGTAGTCTCTCGTTGTCCACACTTCATCGTAATTGGCAGAGGGCTAGATATGGTGATTAGCCAAAAATTGGTTACAAGTTCTTGGATTTGGTAATCTTGCAATGCCACAATTGCTATTTGGCAGGCTGTCGGCAGATCGACCGGATTTCGCAACAACTGTGCTTCGCAGACTGCATTACTGTCTATTGGATACGGCAAGAGGTTGAAACAGATTTTCACCTGAGACTGAAGAACTTTACAACTACCTAAGTTTTGAAAGGAAACGTACAAAAGAGAATCGCTATCTTTAGCAATGTACCTCTGTATAGTGGAGACTACATGAAACAAACCAGTACGTTTATCGAGAATGGGTAGAGGAATCACTCTGTATAAAGTATACATTTCGGGCTCTAATAACGGGATGCGTAGAACGAATACTACTCTTGTTTTAGTTTGATACGCTTCGAGTTCCATAAGATTAAGGTACTCTGACACTGTTGCTAAATTAACCGGAAGGGGTAAATTATTTCTCGACAAAGTGTGAGAAATTTCTTGAAGAGAATTTACTAAGTCTTGAGGAGTGATAATAGAAGGATGTATTATTTTTAAACGTGCAAAAGTAATTGAATTTAGAATATCATTAATTGTCTCTTCCAGAAACATGTAGCTTTCCATTAATTGTTCGCAAACTTCTAAAAATTGGAATTTAGCTTCATAAAATGCAAGATCGTCTGAAATTTCATAAATTTTGTTTTCAATGACCTTAATATCTTCATTAAGCGTAGTTTCATCAATCATAAGTTTTTGAATAGTGTTATTAAAATTCTTGATAACCGACATGGTAACAGTAATTTGGTTCTTCATGAGGTTTTCGAGCTCATGTTCATCTTTAGAAATTTTGTTAATACAATCGTTATAGTATTCACCGTCCGATGAATCGAGGTTGCCGGTTATTGCTTTCCATACAGTACCTATAGCGTTAATCAGACCGCGTTTCATCCGCGATGCGCTTACAGTGTCATCGAAGATTGCGTAATATTTAGATTCCAAGGAACGAGACATTTGATAAAGGAGACTTGTATGAGTTTTAATTTCACCACTAAACATTTTCATACGATTGGTGGGTTTGTCTACGAGATATGATAAGTGTTCCAGAATATTGTTGTTATCGTCAAGTGCTTTCTTAATGAGTTCTAAGTCTTTATATACAAGGAGTGTCCAAATGTCGTTGGAAATCTTAAGAGGGGCGTCTTCATGAAAATAGATACCTAAGGTGTTGTTAAGCGGTTTGATGTCTATCTGGGCTGTGACAGCCGCAAGAAACAGCAGACTGCACCTGAAAGAGAAACTAAGTCTCAAAACATGGTTTCAGTCTGTCAAAATTAACTTTACTTATTCTATTTGTTTCCGGGTTCTTAAGGAGCGCAGAATTTTCAAAAACTTGAGTAATTTCGAATGGACCATCAAATTTGTTCTGAAGCTTGTTTGAAATTTGAGACTGTTTCACAAAGACTTTATCGCCAATTTTATATGATTGTAAATTGGGTGACACTCTACTATCAAAGCGAATTTTTGCTTTTTGCTTCTGTTCATCAGTTCTCACGCGGGCAATTTTGTAGTAATATTCGAGTTTATTCCGAATGTCTCGAACATACTTGGACATCAATTCTTTTTCTAAATATACGTGTTCGGGCGGACGACCAGAGGTGTGGCCAAACACGAGCTCGTATGGTGTAAAGCCAGTGGTTTTATTTCTAGTGCTATTGTAGCACTGAACAGCATAGGGAAGAATATTGAAGGGATGTTCGTCGGGATTAGGAGTTTTGGTGACGTTTTGGCAAACGACAAGTTTGATATTATCATCCGAAAAAATAAAAGAGAAAATTTCTAAAATGGGTAAGTCCAAATTATTTTTAACGTAGATTTGTTGGGATAGGTCGAATACACCTTTGTTGGTTAAAATTACAGAGAAAAGATGCTGTATGCAAGTTACGGGATCGTACGGCACAGGAATAATATAGTATTTCCTATCTTTAATTGTTTTGCTAGACGCGATGTTAATTTTATCTGCAGAAAAATCAAGATTTTCCTCGAATATGTCTTCGATAATTTTTTCGTGAAGATCAGATAGAGTATTTTGTCTGAAAAACGTGACGATATGTTTATGACTTTTGTCTAGGAGTTGGGAATTTGAAAATTGAATTTTGGAATAATCGATCAGGGATGTGGTTTTGTAAAGGCGGGCAAAGATATCAAATTCACTTTCGGAAAATTGGGTAGAAGGTTCTCCTTCTTCGTCACTATGGGTAAGGGCATTAACAGTTTTGGGTAATTTAATACGTGATAGGGCATCGGCATTTTTATTAGCCTTGCCTGGCTTGTACACTATTTCATAGTCGTACTCCTCTAGCTTGAGGCGCCATCTTGCTAATCTACTTCCGGTGTCTCGGCAAGAGAAAAGCCACGTAAGGGGTCTATGGTCTGTTACGAGTTTAAACTTTCGACCATACAAATAAGGTCTAACATGTTTTACACTCCAGACAATAGCTAGAAGTTCTCTTTCAATCGTGGAATATCTCGTTTCTGCTTTACAAAGTGTACGAGATGCATAGGCTATCGGGAGATCTTTACCTATGGGACCTTGGGAAAGAACGCCAGATATCGCAAAAGCGCTTGCGTCTGTTGTAAGCACAAAAGGCTCTTCAAAGTTGGGGTAGATCAGTATAGGAGATGTTGTTAAAGCATTTTTTAAAGTATCAAATGACTTAACACACTCGCTATCAAAGTCAAATACTGCGTCTTTCAAAGTTTGGTATAAAGCGTCGGTAGTAACCTGCAAGACCTAAGAAGGATTTTATTTCTTTAGGATTCTTGGGTTGAGGGAAATTTTTTATGCAATCCACTTTATCTGGATTGGGCTTAACGCCATCAGGGGTTATTACATGACCAAGATAGGCTACTTCCTTTCTGAAGAATTCGCACTTATCAGGCTGGATTTTGAAATTCGACTTCCGAAGACGCGTAAAAATTTCGGTAAGCCTACTGATGTGTTCTTGGATGGAGGGGGAATAGACAATTATGTCATCCATGTATACAAGACATCTTTCGTTTTGTATACCCATCAAGATGTTGTCCATGACACGTTGAAACGTGGCAGGAGCGTTCTTGAGACCAAAAGGCATCCTCAAGAATTGGTAATGTCCGTTTTCAACTGAAAATGCAGTTTTAGGAACATCAACTGGATTTATCTCGATTTGATGAAATCCAGATGCCAAGTCCAGTGTACTAAAGTACTGGCATTTCCCTAATTGATCAAGTAGATCGGAAATGTTTGACAAGGGATATTTATCATCGATGGTGATTTCGTTAAGCTTACGATAGTCAATCACCATACGCCATTTCTGTTTACCAGAGGCGTCCATTTTCTTTGGTACAACCCACACCGCAGAATTCCATGGCGATGTGCTAGGTTCGATAATACCTTGTTTTAGTAATTTCGAAATTTGATCTTTGACTTCTTGCTTGTGGACATAAGGGTATCGGTAGGATTTGGTAAAAATTGGTTTACTGGTAGTGGTATCAATGGAATGCTTAATTTCGTTTGTAAATGACAGGCTATCACCATCTAAGTAGAATATGTCCGAAAAATCTAAGCAAAGATTCGTAATTAAGTCTTTTTCCTCTTCGTTGAGATGATCGAGACGTAATTGATCTCTAATAACATCTCTACGGTTATACTGACTTTGATTTTGTAAAGAAGTGTTGAAATTATTGATAGAAGTTTCGTTAAAGGGCTCGAAAGTTAATTGGGGTAAAATTACATTTTTTGGAATGGCATTACAGTTTAATACTGTAGTAAGGAATTCGCCTTTAGAATAAATTTTAACTATGGAACTGGGTAGACGGACTTTTTCTACCTCACACGCCAGAAGAATGGCTTCAGTATTTCTAAGCTCGGATTTGAGCTTGACAACTTGTTCAACTCTGGGAGGAATGGAAATAACATTTTGAACTTGAGAATTTTCTTTAAATTGCGAAGCTTCGGACTTTTCTTTAAATTGAGAAGCTTTGGAATCATTTTCGTCACCTACTTTGAAAACAGGGACTGTTTTGAAATTTGTAATCAATTGACGATTTTTCAAATCAATAATACAATCATAATGTTCAAGAAAATCTGACCCAAGAAGGCCATCGAATGAAATATCTAGATCATGGACATAAATTTTGTGATAATCATTGGGAGCAAATGGGACTAAGACTGCTTCAGTAATACTAATTTTTTCGTCAGTAATACCTCGGATAGAGATATTTTCTGCGACACGATTAGTATAATTTTGACAAGTGTTACGTTTGAAAATGGAGCAACCTGCACCACTGTCAATGAGAATTAGGAATTTTCCAGTAGCATCTTTAATGTAATATAAGTTATCTGGGCTAACGGGGTGAATTGTCGACGGGACTATAAACGGAGGTTTTATATGAACATCTGGTCGCATGTGTTGCTGACGCTCGCACACGGTTTCGCGTTCGGGTCCTCGACACTGAGATTCGCTAAGTTCGCACATACTATCGCGGTACTGTCGTTGGGTTCCGCAGGGGGTTTCTCTTTCAAACACTTGGTCCGAAAATCCTGGAATTGTTGTATGTCCGAATAAGCGTTGTCAACAAATGTATCGGCGGTTTGATTATATTCGTAACAATAATCGTTACTGGGTTCTCTAAAATCATCGTATGGGGAAGGTGTGTAGGCGGAGTACTGGGTATCGTCATATTCATTAGCGTAGTCCGTGTTGTATAGGTCTGGTTCACCGTAGTCGGAATAATCGTAAGAATCAGGGGCGACATAATTAATTCGATTGGGAGGATTTTGTCTAAAATTTCTTTGAAAATTAGGGTTTTGGAAATTTGGATTGCTCTGAATTACAGAGGGTCTTGGCGCACTCGCGTTAGGCGCATTTGGTCGTATTACAGATGGTCTGGGAGGATATTGATTAGAATTTTGATGGTAGTTAGATGTAGATGGTCTAACTTGCATAGGTTGATTCGGCCTAGGGTAATTTTGAGGTTGGGGCTGGTTAAACTGTCTTGGGGCAAAGCTTGTAGGCTGTTGTCTCCGTTGGCATTCATTTGCCAAGTGACCGGGACGATTACAAAAATTACAAATTTCAGGGTTTGGTCTTCGAATAACTGAATTTTGATTCGGGTTTGGGGTCCTGGCGAATTTTTTTCGTTCCAAATATGAAAGTTGTAACTCTCGTTTGATATACGAAACTGCGGTCAAGATATCCGTGGGACGTCCTGATCGCACAACAGGTCCTATTTTTGAGTCTAATCCTGTTAATAGACAATTTAAAGTCATCGTTTCGATGAGGGAACTTTGAGCAGATTTTTGCTCGCGATTTAGATTTTGTCTATTCACGGCGGAATGCATTTTGGCTGCATGCGTCTGCAGTCTAGATGCAAAGGTTAGGGGTGATTCGTTGGGGAGTTGGCGCATGTGCTGAAGATCCGCGATTAAAGATGTGAGATCTCTAAGATCTCCAAAGTGGGTTTCTAACAGGGACCGTATGTCTTCCCACGTGGAAGGGTTTCGGCTGTTCACAAGTTCGGCGGCACGTCCGCGAAGTTTGTTTTTAATATGTAAAACGACGAGAAGCCGTTGCTCCTCGACGGCCATTTGATACGCCGTTCGGCACGCGTTGATGAAGGTCGATAGCAATATCGGGTTTCCATCGTACTCGGGTACAATCGAAAATATTTCAGATAATCTATAAGGTTCAATGTTCGCATGAACGTTATCAGGAATTTCAGCTGGTTGGTAATCATCTGAACCGTTAGTAGACATTTTAAATAGAAAGCTGTTTCAAAAAGATTCAATAATGTCAAGGGAAAATGCAAAAAGATATAAATGTAAAATAGAAAAATACGTAAAAATGGGGAAAAATACGTGAAAATCGACAATATATAGAATAAATGCGCAAAAATGCAAATAAAAAGATGTAACAATCACACACACAGAGATAAATCGCAAAAAATAGTTAGATTAAAATTGTACGTTACCAAGGGTACATCGGGAGGCAGTCGTGTTCTCCAGGCGGCTAGTGGATCTCTTGCGATGTTTCCAGTAGTCTGTCTGCAGTTGGGTGGCTGCTGCTCGCTGTGTCCCCTGTTGTTTTCTTTCTTCTTGTTGCTTTGTAGTTTCTTACTTGTAGGTTTCTTTCTTCTTAAGGCTCGTTGGTCCTTTTCAGCTTAAAGGATAGGCATCCACCACACTAGTTAGTATGCACGTGTTCTAATGCGTTGAAGCTATCCCACTTCTCTGACACCAATTTCTTAAATCATTAGATTTAGAAATAACTTTTTAAAAAATTTTATTTGAGGACTGAGCTTTCAGTACATATAAAATACAAAGGTTTACAAATGTGACATTTACGGAGTCTAACCGGGTATTGAACATAAAGTTTACATAAGTGACTGTTACGGTGCCTAGCCGGGTAATGAACATAAAGTTTACATAAGTGACTGTTACGGTGCCTAGCCGGGTAATGAACGACATGAAATGGGCGCAAGGCCTATTTATACTATTGGTGTGCTTACAAAGCACTTCTAGAAAATAAAGCGTAAACAACGTGTTAGCGAGAAGTCGTTATCTGTTGCTGAGCTAGCGTCTGGTGCAACATTGTATGGAATAGTAAGTCCATTGTTTTGAGTGCATATAACATGCCTGTTGACAACACCTATGCTTTTAAACGTGGCCTCATCGCTGAAAAGAACCTTATCCAGGAAAGTAGTGTCTTTACTCACTTTATTTAGCATTATTCTACTAAACTCCATTCTAGCTGCAAAATCCTGAGTACGAAGGCCTTGATGCAAGCATAGGTGATATGGATGGTACCTATGCTTGTGAATAATCCTTTGGACAGAAGTTCTGCATATATCAGTTTCTGCTCCAATTTGCCGTGCACTTAAATGGGGATTTTCCTGCAACTTTAATAGAACCTCAAACTGATTCGACTCATTGGTAACACTTAGATTATTTGTACATTTTTTACTATATTCCACTGCGCCACTTGATTCAAAACATTGTCGTTGTGTGGAAAATGATTCCGGCCTTGTATGTCGCATATTAGGGTACCGTTGCTTATAAATGCGAGATGCTAGGAAACTATTCCTTTAGGTTTCGCCCAAAACGAACACCATATTCACCCTTTCTTCTTTAGAAAAATTCATTTTCATACACGTTTTTATTATGATGCTCACAAAGCTAATTTTGACAGTTTGTAACTAATCAACAATTTATTTGTTTCCATGGATGATGCGATATTTTAGCGAATTACCCGTTTCATAAAAGACATGTAATAACCGAAAAAATAGCCGTCAAAAAACCCTGTGTCTAGTATCAAAAAAAGCTTATAAAAAATTCAATCCAAACTTGCACAAATATACAGGGTGCTGCATATAACATTTTTGAGAAAAACTACAATTTGCGTTTTTGACCACCCTGTATGAGCAAAAATCAAAATTCGAAAGAGTAACAAATAAGATAAATGCTGAGGTGTGTAAGTTTTTTTTGATACAAAATTCAGCACTCTAAATTTCAAAATGGCAAACTGAGGGGTTGCCGAAGTGGGGAGTTTTTCTAGACAAAACTCCTTATATCTCAGTAGCTAATTACCAAAACCCCATAGTATGTTATATCAATTTTCTTCTTTTGAATTGGTTTATCCAAATATGAAATAAAATTTGAGGCAGTCTATTTGAAAAATCACAACTTTGATATGTAGGTCGAAATTATATTGACCAATATTTAAGAAATGTGTACTCAAATATCATGTGTAACATCCCAAAAATAGATTTTCCCAAAATGTATTTATTTATTTATTTTTTCCCTCTCCATCTTCCTTTCCTCAGGTTACACCCATATCCGGATGTGTGGGCATATGTATCTACTTTTGTAGTTGCATATGTGCATTCATTTCGGGCCTGATGAAGCCAACCAGCAGAATTACGTATCGCTTGGGTTACGTATCCTATTTTCTGGTCGAATCCACTTTCCTCCGTTATATATATATATATACAGGGTGCGTCATCTTTTATGTCGGTATGTAAACTGAAAAACTGATTTCTATATATCGGGTATTTTTATTAGATATGGTCCTTTACAATTTATTGGGACTAGTTTTTGAACACAACATCTATCAAGTGGCCACCTTTATTAGCCAAAACAGAATATCCCGTTTTGCTGCGTTTTCCATTACTTTTTCGAGCATCTCTGGTGGTATAGTGGTGATTGCGGTACGAATGTTTTCCTTGAGTTCTTCAGAGGTCTGAGGCTTGCTGGCGTACACTTGACTTTTCAAATAACCCCACAAGAAGAAGTCCGGTGGGGTCAAATCTGGGCACCTGGGTGGCCAGTCAATGTCACTTCTTTTTGACATCAGACGTCCAGGGAATTTTCGTTGCAGAAAATGGATTGTTTCATTTGCGGTGTGGCATGGCGCACCGTCTTGTTGAAACCAGTAACTATCAAGACCTTTTTCACGCATTTGTGGGCAGACATAATGAGCCAACATCCGCCGATATCGATTTCCATCGACTGTTTCATTTTCGTTGAAGAAAAATGGCCCAATGATGGTTTTGGCGCAAACGTTGGCCCAAACAGTCACTTTCCGGTCATGCAACGGAATTTCGTGGATCTCATGTGGATTTCCCGTCCCCCAAATGCGGCAGTTTTGCTTATTAATGCCACCAGAGAGCGTGAAATGGGTCTGGTCGGTCATGACAATTTGCTTCCAAAAATCAGGTTTAGCATCAACCATGCGAGCGACTGTTTGGGCGTATTCCAAGCGATGTGGATGCTCAGTTGGCAATATTTTTTGTGTTAACTGCACCTTATAAGGAAACAAATGCAAATCATCCTTCAAGATGCGCCGCAACGTGGTTCCACTGATGCCAAAATGCTGAGCGCGGTAACGATACGATACTTTAGGGTTCTAGGCAACGCTGTCTCTGACCGCTTCAACCAATTCATTGGAACGTCTTGGTCGTTGATGAACGGTATGTTGACGATCTCCCACTGTCCCGTACCCAAGAAAATTCGGAACCAAACGACGGATAGTGTTGTCAGACGGTGCCTGTTTGCCACGATATTTTCGACGATATGCACGTTGCGTTAACAGAACTGAACGACGATTTTCAATGTACATTGTGACTATTTCGCCGCGTTGTTTCGGTGTAAAGCGATTCATGACTAAAATTGTAGTAAATTGACGTTCCAGAAACACTCGGTTGGTAAATATCAAAGTCAATCGATGTTTCAATACCGACATAAAATATGGCGCACCCGGTATATATATATATACATCTCCCACCTCTTTCAAGCACAAGCTATATTAATTTATTTATTTTACACTGTTACAAAACTATACCAAAAACAAACCAAACCAGAAACCATGAAATGGTCAAAATCTTGCATGTGCTGTGTAAATGGTCAAATAAGCATAAGAGCTCTAAAAACTTTACCACTAACACTGTCAATAATTTTTCCAACATAAACACGGGTCTTATGCTTAATAAATTTAACAGGCTGATAGCCATAACCACAATTGGGATGACAAATTAATGTGCTGAGCAGGCGAGTACTAGTAGTTATAAAGCTTGGTAGTCCTGGTAGTTTAGCGATGAAACCAGTAATATCCCTCTTCTGGTTTGTGGGGTGTAACCAATACCCACTTCTTGGCAGTACCTCTAACAGCTGGATGGCATCCTGTGGTTCCTCATACATTGCTCAATAAATCACAGACTCAGTTAAAAGTAAAAAAAAAAATGTTTCGCCGTGCGTGCGGGGGTGCAAGAAGCCAAACCAGATCGAAACATTTTGTACAAACTAATATAGCTCTTGTTCGTCCGACCACAGATGGCTAACCAGCACGGTGTAGGCTTGGTCTTGGTGGACAACGAACGAAATGTGAGTAAGACAGCACAAACTGTCATCTATCAGCATGATTGGCCATCTGTGGTCGGGCGAACCGTAGGTATATTACTAATTTATTCAATATCGAGTAGATCGTACCTACTATGGCACCAGAATCGGCGGCATCTGACGGCCATAGTAGTGACCCAGCTGACAATGCGAGCTGGGACACAGTTCCAAAGACTCTTTCGCAGTGGCCGATTTTGGTAATGGGTGGCACTTTGCGCTGTCTTATTTCGTTGAAACATTTCGGAACAACATGTATTGCATTGCCTGGGGCCGGTCTAAGTTTGTAGCGATAGTTGTCTAGCTACTAGTTATCGGGTCGTTATAGACATGATTAGTGTTGTTTATAAAATACATAAATTCCGAGTTGAGCAGCAATATATACATATATATATATATATATATATATACAGGGTGACTTTGAAGTTGAGTCATTAATTTTTAGATAATGATTGTAGAAGGAAGATAAACCAAAACATGTGTGTAAAAATAAAAAAAAATTAAAAAAATGTTACCTTGTTTTATAAAGTATCCTCCCGACAAGTATTTCAGTGCGGACCTGTATTTGATCGTGCGGTCTTGGAGCACCGGCATGCCCTCCCATGTGAGGTCTTAAGTCACCTGATTCACGAGCCCTTTGTACTACATTAACAAAGGCACGAGGGGTTGGTTGCACTCGATTGGGAAACCGATCCGCATAAGGCCGTGATGCCGCTGCAGCATTTTGTAAATAAGAATAATGTCCACAAGTTCAGCATTTTCGTAAATATGTGCCATTTTTTATTTCGTTTGAGCCACGCAACAAACACCACTATTCACTCACGCGTTACCGACTGACACATTGACTGAATACAACTGAATAAAATTGTAGTAAAAACATAAGCGTTTCAAATTCTTTCGCTTTTTTGTTTCCGATGCGATGAACCGATAAGGCAGATTATATCCGTTGTTGCCAAACACGAGCACATAATATTATTATTGAAACAGGGCGGTACTCAAACTTCTAAAGGGTTATAACTTTGTTACTTTAATTTTATCAGAAAAATGTTATAGGAAAAAACATTTCTTTTGATCAGATCTACTCACTTAAAATAAATGACTCAACTTCGAAGTCACCCTGTATATATATATATAGGGTGTTACCGAATAGTACGAGAAAGGCTATAAAGCTTGAACTTGATCGTCTTTTTTAAAATCTCAAATTTTTCGGAATACATTGAGATGAGTTTCGGTACACGCAAAATTATTATCAAAGGCAACATCACCTTGTACCACGTCGTTTAGGAGTTTCATCTGTGGAATACGTGCCGGCAAGTCAAGTCTATATGGTTAGTGAAAAAAGCATACCACTAGACTTCGCAAAAGATAGTATCAATATCTTAAGTCAGAAAGATTCCACTTGAAAACTGTCTCTTGGAGTTTACGTTAGAAATAAAAATTATTTTTTTTACCAGTTCATCAACCTCTGTTTATTGTTATTAAAATAGTAATCGAACTTTTTAACGAATATAACGAGGCAGTTTTCAAGCAGAATAAATATGGCTTTTTGCAAAACCCGTGCAGGTGATTTTCCATAAATAGTATTTTTGCATCTTCAATACCATTACACATTGGTTAGATTTTACTTACGGGTTCCACATTTATCTAGATGGTTTGTTACGGGTACAGATGCATTGCATATACATGTTCTTGATAGACTATCACATATGGATCCTCCAAATCCACATTCGTTAGACTGCACGCACTTATCTCCAAACTTTTTGTTTCCTCGAGCTGGAACAAAAAATAATTTCTATGTAGTTAACCTTAATAGAAATTAGCATCCTCAACTAAGAATATTGAGGGTTCCTTGAACACGGGTAGAAAGTCCAATGTGTGATTCTTTGGAACATTCCTAAGAGCCCTATTAAACATGTTACAGCATGATTTGATTTTCGCCAGTAATGTGCATCCTCTTCTGGCACTACCAAGGTTTAATACTGTTATTTATTGTCGATGATCTGGAACTCTAGTGTACTCAGATTTCATTTAAGACAGATACCAGCGCATGTCGCCCAAATTGTGGCGCTCCTATTAGTCAGCGGGTCATGAATTAATGCCTGGGCAGGCAGCGACAAACTGTAGCTGATGTTCAAAACACAAACGCCCAAGGCTAGCCCTACAGTAATTAATGCACCTTTATTAATAGCTGTGTTTCTATCCACATTTTTAATTATGTGCTAAACTGGTAAGCTTAGGTTTGCGCTCCTTCTGCCTGCTCCCTTTAATTTGGAAAAACGAGCTGAAGACCCACGGTCTGCTCGGTATTCGTAGATATCAGGTCAGGTCAATCGTCACTCAGAGGGAACAAAGTATCCACCATACTATCAGCATGGAACGGTACCACATACCGTTAGCGCAGCCGACATTGATTACGAGCCGTGATAAAAAAGCAACAGCGCGCTCGCGAGAAGTGGTACTCGTGTGTGTAGTTCAATTGCAATTTTTGGAAAGCGACTTACAGTATCTGCTATTCGATGTAAACCGTTTGAATATAAATTAGATTTACATATTTTATAATTTAATTTGTATGCTTTTTAACTACTGATTCTTTTTCTGATTCATATAAATCACTGGTGTTTTGAAAGACGGTACGTTATGGGTCTAGTGATTGTCTGTAGGTGGTAGATGGTCTCTGGCCGTCAAACGCGGAGGTACCTCCCGGCGGATCTCTAAGGCTGAACACAGAGTGGAGCGGTGAGAAGAGCGACGAGCAGAGCAGAGAGGAGAGCGGCGAAAACAAAAGCAATAGTTCCAATCGAGTATAACATAGTGAGGCGAGCTCAAGCGAGGTAACTGCGTTGCTATAAGAGAGGATAGCGGCGAGACCAAGCAGATTTGTTTTCTCTGCTCTCCTCGCTGCGGAAATACTGTGTATTAAAAATGGATGTTGATGCATTTATTACTAGTGTTTTTGTTAAAAATCCCCTATGGGATCAGAAAGACTCTCAGCACCATAACCGCTTTGTTTTGGATAAACTGTGGGATGCTGTGGCCGAAGAAATGAAAACAACAAGTGAGTATATATTTTTAAATTTTATTTCTACATACGTAATTTTTATACGTCTCTCTAATAAAAGTGGCAGATGCTGTTGGCCTATTATTTGCTCGCACAACGTCCGAGTTATTACATTGAGACTCGGATTGGGACAAAAATTGTTCATCTTGAATTGGAATGCCCTCTATATCAATTATTGTATTGTGTAGAATACAGATACACTTAATAATATCATCTGCTAAGTCTGGAGAGGCTTCTATGGGCTTGAAAAGAATACGAAACTTGGCACTGATGATTCCAAAAGCACACTCTACTACACGTCTTGCACGTGAAAGGCGCATATTGTAATATTCTTTTTCTGCATCTAAATTTCTTCTATTAAAAGGTTTCATTAGATTATTTAATAAAGGATAGGCTTCATCTCCGATAAAAACATAGGGTACAGTGATCATAGTGAGCGGTAATGTACCATCTTCAGGAATATTTAGACGTTTACTCTCAATCAGATGAAATAGAGATGAGGATCGGAATGTACCCCCGTCACTCTGCTTGCCATACCCTCCAACATCAATCGTTATAAATCTATAATTTGCATCAGTAACAGCTTGGAGAACAATAGAAAAGAAGTTTTTGTAATTATAGTACATAGTTCCAGAGTGAGGAGGACATTTCACACGAATATGTTTTCCGTCAATTGCCCCCAGACAATTGGGAAAATTCCATTTTTCGTAGAATTCTTTTGCAGTGTTCTTGAAGTCATTTTCGGTAGGAAGTTTCATATGCAGAGGTTGTAATATGTCCCACATAGCTTTTACTGTTTCTCGCACAATTGATGACACGGTCGTAGCACCCATTCGAAAAGTAAAACTAAGAGTTTTAAAAGATGATCCCGTTGCCAAAAACCTGAAAAAAAAACTTCTTCAAGCTTAAATTCTGGTAAAAATATTTTCTCATTTCAGGGAGTATCGTGAGGACAAAATGGAAAAACTTGCGAGACACATTTCGCAAAGAACTTAAAAAAAAGCCAGTACAACGATCGGGGGATGAGGCATCCTCTTGGACATCATCTTGGCAATATTTTGATAGTCTTTATTTTTTAAAAGACCAATTTACTGCCCGAGTAAGCACCGGAAATTTGCCCGAAACTGAGCAAAACATCAATATTCTGGATGAAGAAACAAACACCCAGTTATCAGAACACCGATCAGAACCAAATAAGCCAAACTTGGATGATTCTACTTATGTCGATAAATTACCACTGACGAACGATTCGTCTCAAAACAAAAGCAGTTTAACTATCACACCTACTGTTAACAAATTAAAACGAAAGAACCAAAATGACACAGATGTTGGTGCTGCACTTATAAGATTAGAAGAACAAAAACTCAGGATTCTAGAAAAAGAGAAAAAAACCCTTGATGAAGACGATTGCTTTAATGACAGCCTTCTACCACACATTCGCCCGCTCACCCCACAAAGAAAAATGTTATTAAGAATGAGAATTCAGGAACTTGTTTATAACTTTATTTACAATGATCAGCCGCCTAGTCAAGCTACTCAAAGGCAAAGTAATCATCAAGCTCAAAATATGCATGATGTATATGAAGTAAATTCATCCCAAATAATTGATTTGCAGCCTCTAAGGGTCTCCTCGAATCCTGCATCAGTTGGATCATATTTGACCAGTTTTTCCGAAGAATCTCTTAATGATTTTTAATATTTTCACATAGGTACAGCTATATGAGTAATGTTTGTGCTTTCATTTTAGTTTGGGTTTTCGTTCTGAATAAAATATAAAATTGAAAGTGTGCACGTTTACTTACCTTAAGGTCAGTGCAACTCGTTCTGTTGGGCTAATAGGGTTACAATTAAAGTTGGTCCAACTTTTTACTAACTTATGCTGAATTTTCTTCACAATATAATCAAAGGTTACAATACTCATTCGGAAATAAGACTTAAACTTCTCGGGATGCTGCCTTAGTTCTTCATACAGGTGATGAAATTCACCATGTACATGCCTACTTTTATTTATTTCATGAACACTACAACTTCTCTTCCTATTTTTCAGAAAATACCAAATTTTCAGAGAAGAATTTTCTGCTAACAACAGATCCATCTCTCTGTTTTGATCGCGCTACTATGTGCAGGCATCTCTTTTATCACCGCGACACTCAATCGCCGCTCTGCTCTCTGCTCTCCTCGTCGCTCATCTCGCCGCTCCACTATGTTTTCAGCCTAAGGCGGGGCCAGAATGTGTGTATGTTGCATGCACACGTATTCCCTCGCTAGAGTCGTGTGGCGTTCTCACTTTCCCCTGTATTCCCCTATAGCCCCATGCTATCCATGAGTGTTTAGGCTTTAGGTCTTCGTGGTGGTTTAAGTATACAGAAAATTTAGCTTGCTGAATGATATTATTGTCAAAATTAGGATGTATAAAGGTTTTGTCCAGGTTTTTTAAATTCATCCAATTATTCCTGATACTTTTAAAAATATGAACAACACCATAAGCTAAATATACGGTCTTTCCAGGGTTATGTGGATTTGGAATAAAATAATTTTCTGATGCTGTTTTCTTGAACAATACAAATAAACTCTAGTCCGCATTTTTGTCACTAAATTCATTATATTTTTAACCAAAGATGCCATTTCATCACTTCTTCAATTTGAAGCTGGAGATAATTCGACCATTTGTTGTATTTAAGTTTACTACCTGCAATATAATCATCCCGTAATGCTTTTCTTGGCGGAGACAAGAATCTCAGAGTCTGCACCGATTAATCATCTTAGCACGTCAGACGCCAGTAGCCTGCTGGACCTCTTTTTGATCACACATACTGTCCCTCACAGCCCTGCTGTCCTGTCTCGCCTGGGTAACAGACCACGGTATTGTGGAGGTTAGGTTTCAGTCAGAACCCGCTGTGGTAGCAGAAACTCACCAGGCGCAAAATTTGGCATTACGGACTGGGAGGGGCTCAGAGGCCTCTTCTCCATATTTTCTTGGGGCGATGTTTGTGTTGCTGATGCGGATCCGTCGGCTGTCTGTTCATCGATAACCGAAATAACCTACGTTGGGTTGGATACATACATCCCTCATACCTCAGACCCTTCATACAGTGAAAGTGCCTAAACCAGGGTTCAACGGCTGATTCAACAAATCGTGTGACACTACTCGTCAGCAGAAGATCAAGGCACACAGAACCTTCCTACAAAACCCCAGTGTAGAGAACAGACAAGCCGACGCCTAGTTCAGGGACAAATATAACGAAGCGGTCCGCAATGCCAAAGACTACCACGATCTAAAAGTTAGGCACACGGTAATGTTGCAGCGTAATGGCATTCAGTCTTTTAGGACGCTGACCAAGCGGATCGAAAGGAACTTCTCACAGAGTAGCCTTCCATCACTTACGTGTCAGGATGGAAAGTGCTTGCCAATATCTTTGCTGTCAGCTCCACCACGCCCCCCCCCCAACGCCCAAGTGCCGTCGATTCAAAGGGTTCCCTAAACTATCCGAGAAGTAACATTCAGGCATAAGACCCTAAGACGGGTGCTCTTGCGGCTCGACAACAACAAATCTTCTGGTTCGGACTTGATTCCTGCGATTGTATTGAAGAGATGAGCAGCGGAGCTTGCTCCAGTTCTTTCGCGTCTCTTCCCGATATCTTACGAGTTCGATACCTTCCCAGAAAACCGGAAATTTGCTCATGTCCAACCCATCTCAAGAAAGATCTAAGACCGAACTTCACAACTACATGCCTACACCTCTGCTTTCTGTTATGAGTCAGGTTATGGAGCGATGCATCAATCGCGACCTTCTGGACCACCTCGAACGTCACGGCTTGATTAGCGACAGACGTTATGGTTTCCGGCAACAACGATGCACAGGGGACCTAGTAGCTTATATCACGCAATTGTGGAGTAAACTCATGCAGTCTTATGGCTAGGCTCATGTCATTAATCTTGATATCATGAAAGCGTTGGATCAGCTGTGGCACGGTGCCCTCTTATGCAGACCTCTATCCTATGGCCTGTCAGAGAAGCTTTGCAGATGGGTGGCTGACTTTCTTCCTACCCGCAAGATATCCGTCGTAATTGACGGGCTCTCCTCTTCATCCTTCAACGTAAACAAGGGTGTTCCCCAGGGACCTGTCTTGGCTCCGATACTCTTCCCCTACATATAAACGACCTCTTTTCCTGTACGATCAACCCAATCCACAGGTTTGCTTATGAAAACACTCCACATGCAGGAATTCAGAGCAACAACCCGATCTATACCGGCGAGCTGGAAAAAAGAAGACTACCAGCTGCTTCATCTCTGACGAGAGACCTGGAGGTTATCACTGCTGCAACTATCTTGTACAGTTTAATGCCTTCAAAACACAGTACTGTACCTTGACAAACTAAAACCGTCATAGCGCTCATACGGTTGTGATGGAGTTCAGCCAGAGAGCCGTTCATTCACCGAGGATCTGGCACGAACACATCTCATCAATAGCGGCAGCTGCTGGCAAAAGGGCTAATAAGTACTTTTCTCCTCACTCTAAACAAGTCCCAGATAAGATCTAGCCTCGAGTATTGCTCACATGTTTGGGGTGCTGCGGCTCTGACTACACTATTTATGCTAGACGCTGACCAGAGGAGGGCTGACCGACTCATTGACGACTCTTCACTAACAGAGTCTCTAGAGCCTTTCGCACCGGCGGGCAGTCGGCGATCTAGATATCTTCTATCGCTACACCAGTGGGCTTTGCTCCTCAGAGCTTTTCTGCATGATGCCGCAGTGCGGTGTGCCTGACTTTGGCCTCTCATCCTAACCGTGATGAACTTAGTACATCAGAACTGGCCGATGCGACCGCTCCTTTGTCCCGAGGGTGTTGAGATTGTGGAACAATCTACAAGAGGAGGCTTCTCCCAGTTCCACTAACCTTGGCAGTTCAAAAATCGGATTAACAAAATTTCTTTAGGATCCTCATAGGAACTGCGATGTCCTGGTATTTACGCTTCTGCCGACGGGGATGCTTCGGTGTATTAAAAAATGATGAGGATAACATAAAGGCTAAAATAGCGTGAGTCATGTTATTTTATTTTGATAGTCTAATCAAGGTCTTATACAAATGTAATCAATCATTAAAATACTACCATTTCTTCTCTTTGAGCTAATTTTGTAATAGTAGTTTTTTTTGATTGACAGGGGAAAATATGATGGTCTTCTTTCTTCATCGTGGGCGGTGATGTGATGGTAGTGGTTGTATCGTTGCACGCACTGCTCTTTGTGGCGACTCTGGGTCCTACCCCAGTAAAAAACTCCTGCATCCTGAGGTAAAGCTGGTTGAAGACATCTCTTGTGGCTCACGAAAACACGCGGTCACACCACTTGTTGTTGCGGGCATGTTCGTCTCTCCTGCTAGAGTAGGATGTCATCCCTCCGTTTTACGGTCAGCACATTCTGGACTACCGTCTTGATGATGTTCCAATTCTCCCTACTTTTCTGGAAGCACTTCTACTATTGATTTCCTCTCCAATGTCCCTCTCTGCATTGTTCCTCCATACGGCCATCTTTGGCATACAAATAGTGTATGCTCTGGAGCATCCTCCTTTTCGCAGTATCCGCGACTGCTGCCCTCCGTTATTCCCATTCTTTTTGTATAAATCTCAAAATATCCATGTCCAGACAGAAACTGAGTTATGTAGTCCAGCCTTCTGTGCTTACAGCTAAACCACTGCCTTACGTCGGAAATCAGGATCTTACTACACACTCCCGCCGCTGTGTGCGCACTCCGCAAACACTGACATTTTTTCAGTTTGAGTCTTCTTTCAGACAGTCTGGTACGTCGTTGTTTTGTATCATCCCTACTATACAGTCGGAGCCATTCTTTTATAAGCAGAGTGATTTTACGGTACCCGCTCGATATCCGCAGCAGCGCCTTCCTCTGAACGGCTCAAACGCATTATTTACAATACCTTTCGATACCACTTCGTGCCATACAGGTGCTGCATAAGAGATCACAGAATCAATTACGTCATAAAGGACCGTTCTTTTAGTTTACTTGGACCTCCTATATTTGGCACAATTCTAGTGAGATGAGCCATCCTAACATCTGCGTTCCTAACGAGTTGTAGGACGTCTTTCCCAAAGTCCATTTTGTCACCGAGCACGACTCCCAGGTTGCGTCCTTGACTTTATCACCTTGCCAAGGAATTGGAAATTTATCAAACGCTTTCTACGGGCCCCTTCAATATCACCGCTTCGGTCTTATGTGGGGCTAGCCGTAGCTTGTTTGCTGCCATCCAATGCCTCGTTCACTATGATGTCCAACTCCTTGACCTATTTCGCCTCTGATATGGTCGCCAGATCGTCAGCGCATGCGATGTATCTTATTCTCTGTGGAAGTGTCAGGCCCAGTACTCCACCATATAATACATTCTAAAGAAGCGGTCCAAGGACTGATCCCTAAGGAACTCCCGCGCAGACGTCTCTGGCTCCGCTCTTTGTTAGGAGGAGCTTTCTGCCCAGAAAGTAACTCTCAACTGAGTTTATCAGGTACGCTGATGATCAATGTCAACAGTGACCAACGCACACCACTTGCTTTCTGTCTGCTACTTTAGCCACTACTGCTGTAATTACCTGAACCATCGACTTTCCCTTCCTAAGTCCATACTGCTCGTTCGACGAGTCACCTATAGATTTGAGCTCGATTTCAATTCTGACCTTAAATAATCATTCAAAGAACTTTCCCACCACGCTTAACATATATACAGGTCTATGAGAACAAGTTAGCTCCATGGACTTGCTCTTCCATATTAGGGTAACTGAGGCAATCTTCTAGATGTTTGGGAAATATTGAACCAGCTCACCTATGATTGTCTGTGGTGGACCTCTAACGCTATTTTCAATGAACCCGGAGGTATACCATCAGGTCCGGGAGCCTTTGCTTTGTTTTTATTTCTCATGCTGCCTCTTGGAACTCCTCTACAGTAAAAGGTGCCATACCTTCGACTGTCTTTTGTCCCCTCTGGCAGGTGTAGATTATTTTAGAGAGAAGGCGTTCAATTATCTCTGTTCTTTGTGCCGATGATAGTATATCCTTTCATTTGCTCCATAACAATATGATTCGAAGAGCACCGGACGTTGTCCTCCAGTTCGTCACACAGCTTCTTCTCTTAGAGAGAGCAATTTGATTTTTCAACTCCTCCACGCCGCTTTGTATATGTGATTCATACTAATCCATCCATCCTCACTCATATTTTGCTCAGCTCCTCTAGTTACTTACCTTTTATATTTCAGACATATCTCCCGCTGCTGCTGAGTTTGTACCATCCACCAGTAGAGCATTCTCCTTTTTGACTTCCTAATCCGAATAGTGGCATCTTCTAGGAGAGACATAAGCTCGATGAAGTTGTCTATTGTCGTTCCATTTCTATGATTGTGGTAGCTAAGTGTTTCTCCAGATATAACTTCCCAGTTTGATATTTTGGCAGCTGCCCTTGAAGTAGCACCGGTTACGTCGGTAAAAGAATCACTTCCTCCTCTCTGGAAAGAAGGGAGGTCACCAGTATTGACCATGGCAAGATTCAGTTCTGCAAGGCATTGGTCAAGGTATCTACCTCTCTGATCTGTAAACGGGGAACCCCAGATTGCCGACTTTGCGTTTAGGTCCCCAGCGAAAATGGCATCACATTCACCATCACGGATCTCACTCATCACTCTGTCGATATAGTGTTTAAAATCATTCATGGTATATTTGGGCACACGTAGTAATCGAACAGCTTTTACTTCTTAAAAACTGAACAGACACCTATGTCTACATTCAGAATGTTTACTTATCTGTTTAGAATATTTACTGCCATGACTCTATTTTTGTCTTGATCACTTCGACATATTGAGGTTTGGTTCGCTTATTATCATGATATCTACACCTTTTCTTAAGCCTCAGCTTGTGCGAGGTGGTGAGCTACCCTACTCCTAACCAAATTAACTTGTAAAAACCTCGTCGTCATTAATGCTGACTTTTTCCTTCTACGACTATCCCTTTTCCTTTCTTTCTCTTTATTTACTAAGTGTCATTCGAAGTGTTACACCCGGAAAAAATATTTTCGTCAAATTGAGTTTTTGGCAATGAGGTAGTCTTACATCAAGGAAACGATAACATTATCACGAAATTTTATTGACAAGTAATAAGGAAAAAAAACTTAATAACGTGTTGGGCGACCCCGCAGCTAAATGCACTCCTGTATACGTCTAGGCATCGACAAAAGCTGTGGAATCTTTTCAGGTCCAGACTGACATCCTTTATGGTCTTGTTTGTATTTTGATGGGCTTCGACTGTGTCGTTCAGTTTCTTCACAACCTTTTGCACGCTATCCAGTATTTCTAGGAAGTTAACTACTACTGAGCTTTCCTTTTTGCGTATGACCTCCTCACCTTTGTCTGTGGTGACTTTCCTCTTCAGACCATCGGCTGGAAGAGATTTCCGGGTTTCTTAGCTCGTACTTCATACTGCCGCTAACAGAACTGGATCCTTCAATTCCCATCCTATTTGGAACCATCTTCTTCTGTCGCTCATCAACCCCGTAGCGAACGTCCTTCAGTATTATGTTTGAAGGATCTCTTTCCTTCTTCTGCAAGTGCATACTTCTTCCAGGCGTCCCCATTCTTTCATCCATTATCATTCCAGTAACTACTTCAGAGAGAGCACCACCGTCACCGACCGCTACTGGGGTTCCGAATCACTACACCGAGGCATTTTTCTTATTCCATTGAATTTCCATGGTTTTTCAATAGGTTTTTCCGTTTTCATTGTCGAGTCGATTATCCATCCCCATCCGCTCGTCTCAGTCCTTCCGTAACCAGAGCCGCATGCCATTCCATAACCCAGTCGTCGTCGTCTTCCGGTTTGTCCTGGTACGAGTATGCTTCAGTTTGTAAGCGCCGAAGGCTCCCACAATGTAGACCAAACAGATTTGAAGTTAGGTGAGTCACGGTTCAAAATAGTCGTAGTCATAGGGGTCACTACCATAGAATCAATACTGAAGTGACCTTTTTATAAATGACAGTGACAAATTATTACAGTTTGAGCTCGGCAAGGCTAAGAAATAGTGTATGATATATTTTCCAGAGAGTAGGGATCAAACGGAAATGATAATAATAATTTCACTTCAATTTTTGTCACTAAAAATAAGAATAATCCAGATCTCACCTTCAGTTGGCGATTTAATTTCAACCGCAATAGTGCTATACCAACCATAACTAGACATTGTTCCTCTATATGGTTTTTATTGAATGGGAAATAATTGCCACACATGCTTTGAATGACGTTCCGATGTAGTTTTCCTTTGTGGATTCGACAGAACATAATTACGACTGGAGAACGATTACTGCTAACCAGCAATTTGTAGTGAATTTGAAACCACAGAGAATAGCATTATCTGGTTATGTACTTTTCCGTTTCAGTCGGTTTATGGAATTATCGTATGATACCCGTATTAATTGATAATATACATATCGATAGATGCTTCGCAAATACCCATCAAAAATTCAACAATGTCGTGTGTGTATGCTTATATGGATATCCAAACCTCGAATTGGCATATTGCATCTGGTAGAATAACAATCTGATTCAATTTCATTACTCAGAACATCATTTTCATATAATTGTTAAGTAGGATGTAATGGAATGCTTCTGAACAATGGAAAGCCATGCACTAATACCCGAGATGCAACATTTTCAACCGCCTACCCCCTACAACACCCTGCCCCCAGTTTGAAACACATTTTTTTCTGAAATGTCAAAAAATGAAGAAGTTTAAGAATTCTTGTTTTTTGTTCTACTTCCAAAGCCTACTAGTAAGGAAGTATTGTAATCGCAAAAAAAATTCGAAAATGAGATATAATATTTTTTGGATCTTATATCACATGTACGAGTACATCACGTAGAACCATGTCTCTGTGTCGGTATGTCTGCTAATCTTTGGACCGACTATTTGGAAAGTACTGCTCGTATTTGGATGAAATTTTCATACAAGGTTAATATTATGCCAAGGACGGAGTTTTTGAACATTGTTTCAGTGGCGGTGGAGTTAGGGGCAAAAACATGAAAAACCAAATAATCGTTCAAACTCCGTTTTTTGACATTACAGAGGCCTTTGATCATTTTCAGAAAAAAAGTTGTATAGATAGAAAATCGAGGTTATGAAGGGTTGGAGGAGGTATATCTCATTCTGTTGGTGGCAGTATATTTATACGCTTCCAACCCCAGTAATTACGCACATATCAGTACATATTTCAGACGTCAAAGGTTTGCCCCACCTTAGAGAAATATTTATAGACGTGGTCGGTCAGCGCGATGACCGATACTTAGGGCAGGGAAGAAACTAACATTATCATTATAAAATGGATAAGGATTACAGAGTATGTACTAATTGTATATGGGCCTGTTTTGCTGACTTGACCCATTAAATTTTTTTATTATACATATTTGTAGATGGCTCAAAATGACTAACTTATGCCGAACATAGTCCTTTATGGACTGATGACAGCGTTGCGTGGGAAGTGCAGAGTTAACCTACGACGCCATTTTTTTTGTAATTTTACTATTATAGTCTACTATCATCAGATACCAGCAATAATTATGGTTGACCATAATTGCATTTCCATATTTACGTTTCTTGTTAAGAAAAAAAAACAATTTTTATTGGGTAGTTTAAGCATAAATGTGTCATGCTTTCAGCTAGGCAGCTGATTGACATTACTTTGAATAAGAAGTTCTTCAAGTATTCAAATATAATCAGAGTAGGAATTCTGGAAACGTGTGTATGTGTAATAAAAATTCCCGGTGTTGCGTGCCGTTTTGTGTATTAACAACGTAACAGCGAAATTTCTCACAAATTTCACTTGAAATCCATCCATTCAGACATGCTAACAAATATTCATGCTGTACATGTAACTTACTCTTTTACATCACGCAAATTTGAACATATGGGTTCCAATTTTTGAAATCAGGGTAACAGCATAGCTGGTAAAAATTATTCTATTACCTTTTCTAATTGCTAATCAAACAAATTCGTAAATGCATCTGTTTTTGGCAAAATAAAGTGTTCTACGTTTTTCAAAGCATTGAACGTTTTCTCACAAAGTAAACTTCGTCTTTAGAGACGAGACTGATGGGACGACAGCGCGACTTATGTTTGTTGTTTTTTTTTTTTTTTTGGCTTTAGGACTAGGCCATGCAGCCAGAAACTAGGTTGGATATTTTATATATTTCTATAATTATGGACGACAAACACACGACGTCACAACATCCATGGCGAAGGCGAGATTCGAACTCGCGGCCCGGCCGGCCGGCTGATCAGTAGCACGACACTCTGACCAACGCGGCCAACCGAGGCCCCCATATATACGACTTACATATGTACTTTTTATCTCGACAATGACGCGGCGAGCGACTATTTTGGGTGAGCCATAATAAAATTCACTTTTGAAAACAATGTAAATAAAGGCAGGTTCGTCATATGAAGATGTCCTCCAGATTGTCGAAAACACTCTCCGAAATGAAGCCTCAAATTGACGAACACTTGCCTGCAAGTTGCTATGGAATTTGCCACTATTGTCGAATGTTCTGCTTCAAATGATCGAATGTTTTTGGATTATTATTGAAGACTCTGCTCATGAGATATCCCCGTAAAAAGAAATTGGGAGGGCGCAAGTCAGAGATTCGTGGTACCCACTCAATGTCATCCCTCTTCGATATCAATGTCGTACAGTGATATAAGAGCGACCATTTTCAAATAACGCTTGCACAACGAACGCGCCCTGTCGTCCAATGGCTACTAAAATGCATGTGTTTTTATCTAAAATCAAATGCTCACTCAAATACCGGAAAATTTCAAAACTTCGTCTTATTCGTGTGCTATTATCAGTATTAGCCCAACGTAGTCCTTGTTTTTCAGTTAAGTTACTTATGAAGACGTCATATACGCCATTAATGGTTTGCCTAACAAAAAGTACACAGTGCCAGATGAGATACATCTATTAATCATTAAAGCAAAAATGGACGTTATAACATGACTGTTAATGGTAATCATAAACACATCTGTTCCAAAAGGAATATTTTCCCCATTACTCAAATTAGCTACCGTCACACTGATTCATAGGTAAGATGATCTTGTAATGAAGAAAATCACAAACCAATAGCGCTAGTGAATATTTTTTTCTAAAATTATTGAATAACTTATCTGGATCAAAGTTGAAAGTTTTCTGAAATCTAATAACACTCTAACTGTCTAATATAGCTATGGTTCGGGACTATCCACTGAAACCAACGAATTCAGACTAGGTAGAAGGAGCCAGTCAAGTATTTGTTTGTCTTCTAATTCTCTTAGTCTGTAGTGAGTGCAAATGACGTAAGTCAATTTTTGACAGTTCTGTCATTAAATTCGTATATTTAGTGTTATTTTTTAAAAGTTCGAGTGTTTGCAGATGATGGTGGTGCTAGATGATTTCAAGATATGGTACTTCTTACATAATTTGCAAAGGGCGACACAAGCCTAATAAAGGTAAATCTTTCCACTGGTAAGAATTAGTATTATTATATTGATACAACGCTGTTACTTTGATAGGCTTTGGTAGACAAATGAGTTAAATGCCTAAAATTATAATTATAAATTGTGTATAGCATATCTACGTTACGATTGATGTTTGTGACTATGCCGTTACCATATTCTTGGATTTGAGCAGGGCCTTTGGTTACCAGCAACTTTGTCTCAGAAAAACTGTATGCTATGTGTATACGTGACTGCATACTCGTAAATTATTGGTTGATATGTTTCCTAGAGGACAGAAAGTTCTATGTAACAATTTATGACGCAAAGTTAGAGGAGTTTGAGGTAACTCCACAAGGGAAGAGTTTTTGGTCCACTAATCTTTCTTTCATTTGTTAATGACCTGCCTGATCACTTGAAAGTGAGAAAAGTAATTTTATATGCTGACAATACTTATGTGATTGTCTCAGTCTCATCCGAAAATGAGTTAATTTGAAAAATCAATAGATATCCTTGAAGAATTTCAATACTGGTGTCAAAAAGTCGTTTATCATGTTATTTCAAATTGTATTGTCTGAGAACGATCAAGCGCGTTTTTATGTTGCAGAAAAGGATTATTCGCTTAATGTTCAAATTACCACATCAGCACTCGTGCCATGGAATTTTCAAGCATCATAAATTATTATCGACAGTATCCTATATTTACATCCTTTAAGTTTTAGTTTACACTTTTTGTAACAAAAACAAGTTAGCGTAACACTGTAACAACTATAAGTATGATACCAGAAAAAATAACATTTTGGCATCAGATATGTGGTTTCACTTTTTTTCGCATAACGTCCCCACTTCACGCTGACTTTCTTTTCAAGTTGGATCCAACACGTGATGAATATTTATCTCTTTATAATTTTAAAAGAGAGGTTTAGAAATATTTAACAAACCGATGTTTTTACACATTTGCTTCTGTTCTCGCGCATTCAATGTAATCTTAGGATGATTTGGCAAATAAAGACTATTTGTATTGTATTTTACTATAGTTGTGTTATCAACACCACGCACGTGGTGCACTATTAACAGGTACATCTCATCGCTGTAGTTGGTTTATTATATCAGTTACTAGTAGATGCTCGTGGAGTAGTACAGTGTTGGTACTATGGGGTCGGCAAAAAGCGTCAAAGGTGGCATAGTTGCCAGGGTCCGCCTTCCCACCACTACTACTACTACTACTAGAGTTCATTACTAAAACTGTTGAAAGCAATGGAATGTGAGGAATATTGCCGACTGCTTTGAAGATAGACCGCCACAGTGGCGCGACGATTTTCACTTCGGAAATGGTTAAAAAGTACATTTTGCAACATTTGTCATCATTAAACAGAAATAGCTAGGGTAGCGATCTGTAATTGATTAATATAAGAAAAAAATGGATTGATTTGTCAGAACGTTAGGTAATGCAGGTCTCAGCTAGCCCATGTTCGGGGCTACCCAGGACTCACCACAGGTAGGTGGCTGGATATCGAGTCCGTCCTTCCCTCCTCCCGTCTTTCAGTTTCCACAAAATGTAAAATAAATGTTCTTAATCTCTATATAAATACAAATCACAAAAATAAAAAGTTCTGAAACTGAAAGACGCACAAAAATTAATGAATAAATATTCAATTGAACAAAGGGTAATCATCTGCGCTGCATTTTTATGACTCACCATTATTCGAGCAGGAACTGTCACTGTCAGTGCTGTCGCTATCATTGTCGTCATTTAAGTTAATTGTCACTGGTTCGATTACCCGCTCTATGGAATGGACCAATTGTCAGAACTTTTACTCTTCTTTGACTACATGCCTTATGCAGTTCTGCCACGCTTCACCAGTTACACCCTTAATGGCCTCTTCCAAAAGAATACGAATATCCGCCATCTTAAAAGTAGTATTCTTACGCGCTACCTCGTTTTTTATTTGAGCCCATTCCAACTCGATTGGGTTGAATTCGCAGTGGTACGGAGGTAATCTCAAAACCGTAATTTTTTTTCCTTCGCTTTTTCATCTACCACTAATTTCGTGTGCCTACCCTTGTGCTGACGAGCGATTTGAATCAATTCTGCTTTGAGCATCGACAGGTCGTATGGTATATTTTTTGAAACTAGCCAATTATAATGTTCTAACTTTCTCCATGTCAAAGGGAGAAGGTTTACTGTAGGTCGACTGTGATGTGAAGCATTATTTAGGAGAATCACAGAATCGGGTCCTAATTTAGGTAACACTGCTTTAAACCAATATTTAAAAATTTGTGAGTTGTGCAACAATGCCAGAATCGCTACCCATATGAGTAATAATTAAACGACGACCCTTACCTGTAGGGCGTTGAGAACCTGGACTGAATTCATCACGGTACGCTTGTTTACGAAATGTGATGTTTACCAAGATCTTGCCAAAATTTAGAAACTGTGTGGCATTCATTCAACCATGTCTCATCCAAATAATAAATCTTCTGTCTTCCCGTTACGCGAATACTACGTATTGTTTTCAGATATTTCCTGCGCCAGGTTATTATGTCACCCCTTTCGATCAATGCGCTATTCCTCTTCTCTTTCAAATATCTGATATTAATTTCTCGTAAAGTTCTTAGTAAAACACGCTGGGATATCTTTGGTAGTTGGTCAGTATTTAAAGCGTGCTGTAGTTTTTTATTGTCGGTATTTCTCTTCTCAAATAAAACGAATGCAACTTCCGACGGATTGCGTATTTAACATCATCATTTAAGGGAATCGATTACCCCGCAAAGAGACTTGTTATCCGCTAGGTGACAGCTCAGTTATTAAACCCTGCATTAAGGTATCGTTCCTACAATTGTAGGAGGCCTTTATGGCCTTCTTGATTGTCATAGTCTTTTTAGATTGCACCTGTTCCATGTCAGCGTCAGCGCTCTCCTATTGTGAAGTTATGTTTTCTTTTTCAATTGTAGGAAATGGGTTTCTGCGAAATGGTGGGAAATCTCGAAACTGGAAGTACTACAGATCAAAATATGTGAATTGACCTGAATATACCTTTGTCCAAAAGTTGATAGACAGGGTGTCAAAGTTACAATTTTATTTTCTATTTTTCCTTATTGCTTGATAAGTATTCCAGATTTTGGCATAAAACTCGGTATAGGGAGGTTTTTTAGTATGAGAAACAAGAATTCGATGTTTTTTATGGCCAAACTCCTAGAGGGCGCCACTTACAGCACTATTTCGGTAAATAACTTATCATAATCTTTTTGTGCTACCCTGTGTACAACAACTGACCAAAAAATCTTATTATCTCGTATTTCCACAACAAAAAAAGTTTACTTGTTAGAAGTGTCTAAAGTTAACAGTTTTCGAGATATTTGTTTTTAAAAATTCCAATGCATTATTTGTACCTTGATGATAAAACATTTTTATAACATAATAATCAAGTTGCTTTTTATAATATCTTAGAAGCGTTGCTATGGTTCCTAATGTTTGTCATAATACTGCCTTACACTTCACGAATAATTTTAAGTTGACAATAAGTTGTTCAGCATCATGGAGTATACGTTTGATGAATGTACTGATATGCATTTAATGTACGGGTTGGCAAGATGTAATGCTTTAAAAGCACGAAGATTGTACGCTGACAGATTCCCTAATAGACACCTGCCTAGACTTTCCAACGAATCGATTATCGGTTACGAGAAACTGGTAAGAAATGATTATAGCCTTATTTTGAGTAGTAAAAACCATTTGAATTTTAGGTAGCTTTCTTCAAAAGTTGAATTTGAAGAAAATTTTTTATATGCTGTCTTTGAAAATCGTACAGTTGGGGTTAGGAATGTAGCTCGAGAATTTCAAGTTTATAAATGTACTATAGTAAATACTATTTTTCACGAGCAACTGCTCCATCCATACCACCTGCAAAGAGTACATGGTTTAAGCGCGGATGATGAACCCGCAGGGGGTGGAATTTTGTACATGGCTCTTAAGGAAGTTTAACCACGACAATGGTTTTACTTCGTTAATATTATTTTCGGACGAAGTAGGATTTGGAAGGGATGGGCCCATTAACTCGCATCGCATCGCAATCTTCAGATTTATGCAGACGAAAATCCCCTTGCAATAATACAAACCCGCCACTAAGTACAATTTCAAATTAATTTATGGGCAGGAATAATTGGACAATATTTAATAGGACCCGTTGAGTTACCACCTAGACTGAATGGCCAAAGGTATTTACAATTTCTTGAAGAACAATTACCCACTCTGCTGGAAGATATTCCATTTCAGACACCCATGAATATGTGGTTTATGAACGACGGCGCTCCACCTGATTTTAGTATATTAGGGAGCATCTAAATAGAGTTTATCAAGACCAGTGGATAGGCCGATCAGGACCTGTATCGTGTCCGGCTAGATCACCAGATTTAAATCCTATGGATTTCTTCTTCTGGAGTGATTTAAAACGACGCGTTTACAATACGCCAGCGGAAACTGTAGATGATATTCGACAAATAATTTTCCACCATAGCCAGGAGTAGTTATTCAGGGGTGATACGATGACAGTTTGGAACCCTGTCCATCAAGTTCTCGTGGTCGATGACTCACATACCATTCTTGTCCCTGAAGAAGTAATCGTCAATGACCAGAAGGTGATTTACCTGAGTTAAAAGAATCAACTGTGCCGAAGAAGAATTGATCGTCAATGACCAAAAGGTAGCCTGTGTCCGAAGAAGAATTGATCGTCAATGACCAAAAGGTAGCCTGTGTCCGAAGAAGGTCATTGACCTTTACCTGTATACCTGAAGACGTGATCGTCAATGACCAGAAGGAGGGAAGGAATGAAGGAATGAAGGAAGGAAGGAAGGAAGGAAGAAAGGTTTGTTTCTTGTGCGCTAATTGTAGTTGCCAGCACCAGCAGCGCTGAAGACGCGTCGCAAGTTCGTTGTAACGTAATTTCTGCGGACGAGCTTAAACTGTAGTAGTACTGTGACGTAATTTTTGGCGCTAAATTCAAATATTGTAATTATAGAAAAAAGGTTGTCTGTATCGTGTTCCGAAACCGATACCTCTGTATCCAAATAGTATAACACAATGTCAGTTGTGCTAGCTAGGTAGCCAAGCTGATAATAAGCTTCCATTATTGTGATACATTTGCGAAGTGTTCAGTGTGTGTGGTATCCGATAACAGCGGATTCTCGAGCATAGCCGAGATAAAAAAAACACTTTGATATAACGGTTATTTAATAGCATATATGTATGTGAGAAAATTATCATTTTCTTAGGGAAAATCAAACACTTCATAACTTGTATCACATGTATTCACTCCAGCATCTGTTACAAGACTCACTATGACTAACCACCTTGCCCACAAAAACACATCGCAGCACATTGGAATATTTACGGTCGCCAGAAGTAAACAAAACATATTCAATAGACAAAACATATTCGATGGCGTAGCGTAGCGATTCAGCGAAAGGCTCACACGGCCAATCCTGACACTAAATTCGTTCTCGAATTTTACCTCCTGACCCATGTTACAAGAACACCATTTAGACTATATAATGTAGCAAAGAGCACGTCATTTCAACGTTTAGACCCTCACGATCTAAACGCAAAGAGCACGTCTTTCAGCTTTTAACGATACATCACTCACTATTGCAAAGAGCACGTCATTTCAACGATCAAGTCCTAATGACCTTGTCGCAAAGAGTACGTCTTTCAACAAGTAGCAAGGTTTTTTTTAACCAGCAAGGTAAAGAGCACGTCATTTCAGCAGTCAAGGTCTCATTACCTTGATGCAAAGAGCACGTCTTTCAACCCAAAACTTTTTTTTTTTTTTCATTAATTTATTTTGTTTCTGATGTGAGAAAATTATCATTTTCTTAGGGAAAATCAAACACTTCATAACTTGTATCACATGTATTCACTCCAGCATCTGTTACAAGACTCCTTTTTTTGTTAGGTTTGTAATACAAGCTGTGCGCGTTGAAAATTCAGGGATGTACTTGCGAAAGTACCCGGCTAGGCCCATAAATTGGCGGACCTGTTTTACACTTTTTGGATCGGGCGCATTGAATAAAGCTTTTAATTTTCCTTCGTCGGGCCTTACACCATCTTCGGAAATTTCTCGACCAAGATAAACAATTTTTTTCTGAAAAAATTTGCATTTGTTAATGTTTAAGCTGAAGCCCGCTGAGGTAAGGGACGCTAGGACCCGATCGAGTTTTTCTAAACCTGTCTGGATGGTTTTTGATGGAATGATTACGTCGTCCATATAAACCAGCGCATCGGTATCTTTGAGCTTACCCAGAGCTTTACAAATCGCCCGTTGAAATATTGCAGGGAAATTCGATAGACCAAATGGTGAACGCAGGTATTCAAAATGCCCGTCAGGCGTGACAAAAGCTGTTTTGGAAATAGAGTTTTCAGCCATAGGAATTTGATGAAACCCCGCTGCCATATCGAGAGTCGTAAAATACTTGCTTCCCCCCAGCTGATCAATTTGGTCGTCTATACGTGGCAATGGAAACCGATCTTTAATGGTTATTCCATTAAGGGCGCGATAGTCTACGCATAAACGTCGGCTGCCATCTTTTTTGTACACCAGAATAACTGGACTAGCAAAAGGCGACGTGCTTTCACGTATGATATTGTTTTGCAAGAGGTCGTCAATAATATCTTTTACCTTTTCTCGTTCGGACAATGACATTCGGTAAGGGTTATAACAAATTATTTTATCGGTTTTTAATTTGATTTCCATTTCACCGGTTGTTACCGCCCTCACGGAATTACCAACAGTTATAGAATCGCTATATTTTGATAATAATTTCAACAAGGCGTCGAAATCATGTCCATTCAGTGGTGTTTGAATTTTCTCGGGAGAAATTGTTACGTTTTGAATCTTTTTAGATTCTATGTTATTTGTGTCATCGAGATAAATTCTAAACCCACATGAGTCAGTGCAAATTCTGATTCCTTTATGATTGAATAAATCTCTACCCAAAATTGCATCTAATTCCATAACAGAAGTTTCGACAACATAAAAACTAATTTCAAATGCCGTCCCCTCTCTCTCAACTAGTAATTTAGCCCTTTGACAACTTGGTATTGAGTTGCCTCCTACACCCTTTAACATTATGAAAGTTGGTTCGAAATGACGACTTTTTCGGATAGCAAACTACATTCTGCACCCGTGTCGATCAAACAGTTTACGGTCAAATTTTGTATTTTGAATTTTATGCAAAAGTCATTATCTAGATCTACGCAGAAATAGTTTATTTTGGAGAATCTGGACGACTTCTCTGCTTTATTTTCACTTTTGAAGAAGCATTTTTCAGAATTATGCCCGAATTTCGTACAGATCTCACAGGGTCTCGCAATACTTGGCAGATTATTTGAGTTTCTCGCCTTATTAGTATTATCGTATTTAAATAATTTAAGCGATTTAAAACAATTCCGGCTGATATGACCAGGTTGTTTACAGGAATAACATATTTTTCCCTCATCATTATGTTTAAACGGATTCGGGCGTTTTGGCGCCCCTACTTGAAGCTGAGAGTCTTGTTTATTAATTTGATAGTTGCTAAGCAAGTTAAGTAAGGTCGAAATGGAATCAACTCTACTATTAAAAGCAGCTGTTTTGACATGTGTGTCCGTTATATCACCAATAACTATCTCAACTATTTGACTATCACTCAAATTAAAATCTAGAGAGTTTAACAAAGATATTTTTTTCCTTGCGTACTCACAATATCCCGTGGCTTGGTCACTTCTGTACATACTAGCTTTACGTAACCGCTCACTAAGATTCCTCTTCGCAGGATAAAGCTGACAAAGCTCGGCCCGGAAACTAGCCCAAACTTTATTTGATGGGTGCCAGTTGTCATACCAATCCTTTGCGTCACCTTCCAGGGCACCCGCGGCTCTGCAAAGCTGTTCAAAATCAGTCCACTTGAACGTGGTCGCCAAGGTCTCCATATCGTCGCACCAACCCATCGCTCCCGCAGCGCTTTTTGAGGGATCGAAAGCTGGAATGTTAATTGGCGCAGAGGGTGCTGGCACCACCGGTGCCGCTGCGGCTTGTTGGGGTTTCTGCTGAATTCCTCGAAGAACTGCAGTTAAAACACTGGTTAACTCCTCCATTTCGACAGACTTTTAGCACTTAAGTATCACTGCCAAAAGTAACGCACGCACACTCGAAATAAGTCAGGTTGCACTATGTATTTCTTCTGTGGTCCTTTTAGCGAGTTGAATCCCACTTCTGATGTGAGAAAATTATCATTTTCTTAGGGAAAATCAAACACTTCATAACTTGTATCACATGTATTCACTCCAGCATCTGTTACAAGACTCACTATGACTAACCACCTTGCCCACAAAAACACATCGCAGCACATCGGAATATTTACGGTCGCCAGAAGTTAACAAAACATATTCAATAGACAAAACATATTCGATGGCGTAGCGTAGCGATTCAGCGAAAGGCTCACATGTACATGCATTATCGAAACAAAAAAACAAAAAAAAAACGGGCAATCACTCTTCCTTTAGTAACCAAACAGTGACACTTTAACATATATAGCAATGAATCATTTGCCTCCGTCTATGGTTAAGGTTAAAATATTGAGGTCTTCTCAGTGGGCCAACACCATCACCACGACCAGTAGCAGTAGTAGAATTACGACAATTACCTCTTGCATTTTGTTGCAGTTGATTGTCACATGATGGAATCCAAATATATACGGATACAGAATTTCTCCAACAGTTACTGCACAAGTATGAAATTATCATCTTGAATGTGATTGTGTGTGTAAGATAGACTGAGATCAAACAACAAAATGAGAATAACAGTCTTACCATTTGATTTTTTATATAAGACACTACTTTAGGAAAAAAAAAAGAAATAACGAAATACTTGCCACATTCCAGACTTATTTAAACTATTGTGAACAATGAAAAAAAAATGGTAAAATGTGAGTTCAGTTGCCCAGAGTGTCATCAGAATCTGTATCGCTGTGTTGTGCTCGTTGAGGTAAATCAAAGTATCGTTTGAATAGTTGCTTATATTGTTCTGGCATATGTTTCGTTGAAGACACCACACGAGACATATCATTCTTGGATAATTGATTAGGCAGATAACATGCAGCATGTGTATTGTAAATTTCCTCTCTCAAGTACGGCTGTCTTTTCAGTTGATCTTGTTGTTACTGAAATCGTGCATTTTCTTTAGTCAAATTTGTTTTTACCATATTTAGGGCCAATTTCATCAACAACAGTCCGTTATTCTCCATCTATAGGGTAACAGCCCGTCAAATACAGCGAATGAGCTTCAAATTCCAATCAACAAATTTTAGCAACCAATAGCTATGAAATGTTGAAAACAAAATACTGTCAAAGTATGAGATGACATCTTGTCATTGAAACATCATCAGCTTATTGAATATTAAGAAATTACATATAATTCAGTCAAAATTTAAACAAATGTTTGATTTTTGAATAAAATTCATGATTTAATTACTATTGCTGAGTTTTTATTCATGTTTATATTATTTTTTTCAATTGATATGCGATTTTACCGATTCAAGATCATCTACTGGTTGTTTCTTCCTATAAACCTCTTGCAGATAGCCATTAAGCACCTACTTGATGACTGGCTCTACCAAAAAGTTCATAGATATTGCTCGTTTCCAAACAATCATTCATTTAGTTACAGAGATGGCGCGCAAGTAAGATAGTACTGCATGTGTGGCCTCCGAAATAATTGAGTTTACAAATAGGTTTAATCGAAAAGTTGCAGTGCATCTTTAAGTTTTTACAATATCCCACAAAAATTGTGAAGAAATAAGTGCCTGAAACTACTGAAATAGTGAAAATCTTCATTATTCCTGAGAACTGTCAATAGCAACTAGTTCGTCGCCATTATGGGGTTATCGACAACCGATATGCGCGAAATCAAGTCAACAATCATCAATACCTGCAACGAAAAATTTGTACAAGAAATTGTGAGTAAAGTCTTACAACTGGTAGAAAAGCAGTTTGAAGAAAGACTTAACAGGAACGAGGAGGAAATAGAGACTCTTTGTGACAGGGTCGAGAATTTGGAAAGGGATAATAGACGTCTCATCATGAAAATGGACGATCAAGAGCAAATGGAGAGATCCCAAAATGTCAGAATATTTGGGCTGAAGGAAGAGGAAGCGGAAGATTTTGGTAATGTTATGGTGAATCTGTTTCAAAACAAACTGAAAGTAAACATACAAGAAAAAGATATAGTCAAATACCATCGCATACCAAACAAAAACTCAAATAACAGTACGTCGGCCGTGCTGGTACGGTTCACCTCCTGCGATTCACGGGCATCGGTTTTGAAAAATCGAAAACTGTTGAAAAACACCGGAATTCGTATAAAAGAAGATCTGACTAAATCGCGACTGAAGTTATTTAAAAGATGTATTGATTTGTTTACGAAAAACAATGCGTGGATTCTAAAAGGAAATATTTACGTAAAACAAAACAATGAAGTTCATCGAATCGCCAGTGATGAGGACCTACACAAAATGTGTAGGTCCAATTAATGTTTAAGAGGTTTTCAATAAACAATGCAGTGTAGTGAGGTATGTGGGGGGGAGGGGTGGTTCCTGCAGCATTCTAACGTGAAGGTAACATTACTGTAGATGTTTTCAAAGTAGGCAGTGTTAGACGTTATTTCTAGTCGTAAAAAATGTATTAGTATTAACTACTTTGAATGTAGCTTACTCGTCTTTTCGCCTATTATTAATTTTCTTCTTACACTTTTAGTTTAAACAAATAAGAAATAATTGTTTAATAATAATTAATACGAATCACAATGTTGTTATGCAATAATTTTAAAAGAATTTATTAGTCCATACACATATACTTTGCCCATTTACAGTAATTTTATGGACACTAAATAAAATAAACATGCCTAGTTTCTAAATACATGCCAAGAATAATTAAATTAAGAGAATAAATAATGCATTTCTGTTTCCTTTCTATACTCTTTGCGTTTTGGAAAAACCTCAAAAGAGGTGGCAGTGGTTTCAGTTTTTATTTTTCGCAGCAAGTTATGGACTTAATTCTGTTAATTTTTGGGAAAAACATAAATTGTGTCTCTGGACCTGCTAATGACACAGATAACGCATTGCTGTGAGGGTATGTATGCAAGTACGCATGTGTACTTAAGAATGGCAATGATTTGTAGGTTGTTAGGTTTAGTCTCATTTACAAAATTAAATAAGAACAAAATTGTAATAGTGTTACATAGAGGTGATATGTTGACGCGGGGGCATTGGGATGGCAGGGATTGGTCTTCGGGGACTGGCAATAGTGAGGAAATGAGGGATAATGGATAATGATAACATGGGTCAGCGAGTGGAGAGTGTTAATGATGAATCAACATTTGATGGTCCACATCAAAACCATTTCACAGTCGGACATCTAAATATCAGATCCATAAATTCTGGATTTGACGAATTCTGTAATTATATGACAGAATACAATTTTGATATTTTTGGAGTTTCTGAAACATGGCTCAATCCAACTTTAAGAAGCGAGAGTTTTTGCTTGCCTGGGTACAAATTTATAAGGAATGATAGGCATGGTCGAGGAGGAGGGGTAGCTTTATACATAAAAGGCGGGTTGAAATAATCAAGGGTAAATGTGGAAATTAACTGTGCAGACACCATAGGTATAGAATTTAAGATAGGTGGAAAAACTTATCTTTTAGTTAATAGTTATCGTTCGCCTTCTGATAGTGTCACTTATTTTTTATACTCCTTAGAAAATTTTCTCGGTTTTGTCAGTCTCAAATATGATTATTTATTACTGATAGGAGATCTAAATATTAACATTTTAAATAATTCTGCATACACAAATCGCCTCAAAAATATAATTCATAGTTTTAACTTATCACAAAGGATCAGTGAGCCAACAAGATTCAATTTTTCCACAAGAGAGGCTAGCCTCATTGATATAATCTGTGCTAGTCAGGATCTTATCTCTATCGATTCTAAATCATTGGCAGTTTCTCAAAATCTCTCAGATCATAACTTAATTTACTCAGCCTTTCGAAAGTCAAAAATAAATAAATCACAAAAGACTATTAAATATAGAGACTACAATAATATAGATAGAGAATCCTTCTTAAATGAAGGGTTTCTACTTGGGTGGGAGGATATTTACTATATAAACCAAATCGACCAAAAAATAGAAGTCTTTAATAAAAATATAGTAACTGTTCTGAATAAACATGCTCCGATAAAAACAAAACAAATAACCGAAAAACCTTATGTACCCTGGATAACTCAAAATATAAGAATTTTAATCAGACTAAGAGATACAGCTCATAAAAACTTTAAAAAATCAAAATCACAGGCTCATTTTGAATATTATAAACGACTAAGGAACTATACAAAGCATGCAATTATCCGAGAAAAAAATACATTCTTTAACTTACTCTCAACAAAGAAAGGTAAGGAATTTTGGGACACTACCAAAAAGCTCAACATAACATGCAAGAAAACTCACTCAACTATACCCGAACACGTACAAAATGTAAATGACATACACAATTACTTCCAGCAGACCGACAATTTACCAGACACTGCTTCCCAAGAATTAATCAATTTTTACAAAAACAATGTAAACATTAACGATTCTCTTAGCTTCCAACTGTTAGACAGGGCCAGTCTAATCAAAATTGTAACTAATATCTCATCAAATGCGGAGAGGATGGTTTCTCTATGAGAGACCTAAAGTTATGTATCCCATTTTGTACGAATGCCTTGCTGAATAATATAATCAACACGTGTATTTTGGGGGGAATATTTCCAGAAGTATGGAAGAAAGCTATTGTTAAACCCTTATCAAAAATAGCAGAACCTAAAGAATTTACAGACTTGAGGCCTATTAGCATATTACCCGCTACATCCAAAATTTTAGAAAGGCATATTTATAATCAAATTAGATTTTTTTGTGACACAAACGATATCATACCCGATAGTCAATCATGTTTTAGGAAAACTTTAGCACAAGTACATCATTAGTTAATATCTTGGATGATATCAGACATCATCAAGAACAAAAAAATACTACGTGCATGGTTCTTCTCGATTTTAGTAAAGCGTTCGACACTCTGAATCATGAAATGTTACTTGCTAAGTTACATTACTAGGGGTTTTCGCAGAACTCCGTAAATCTAATAAAAACATAGTTAAGCAACCGTTCAAACTGTGTTATGTTAGCAAATGATTCTGCTATTTACAAAACCGATTTTAAACCCATAAAAAGAGGAGTTCCTCAAGGTTCAATTTTATCTCCTTTGCTATTTTCAATCTACATATCTGACATGGTCAAATCGGTAAAATTCGCAAAGATAAAACAATATGCAGATGACTCACAAATATATCTTCCTGTCAATAAAACCACAATCCATATTGCACAACAACAACTAAATTCAGATCTCCAAAGAATTGACAGACTTGCAAAGCATTAAACTCTTAAACTAAACCCCTCAAAATCGCGAGTAATGGTTATGAATAAAAACAGTACTGAAAGAGAACATTTTGAACAAAATTTAGTAATTTCTATTAACAATGACAGAATCCCCATAGTTCAGGAGACAAAAAATCTAGGCATCATATTTGATAGCTCGCTTGGCTTCGGCAGTCATATAAAAAACAGAACAAATTTAGCTTAGATGCGACTAAAAAATATAAACAAATTAAAAAAACATTTATCAGCCAAACAAAAATATTATTTGTGTAATAATAATAATTCGACTATGGAGATGTCGTCTATGGTGATTCGCTATCGTCGCGAACCAAAAAATGCATACAAAAAGTTCAAAATAGTTGCATGAGATTTGCGTTTGGAATTCCATATCGAAACCATATCACTCCTTATCTGAATAACTACAACATATTAAACATGACGAATCGCAGAAAATATCACATGTATTCTTTTATCTATAGGGTTATTTATGAAAACAGGTCAACCGCCCTAATTAAGAGAAAGATTTGTGCCTTTGCCTAGTCCCCAGAGAAGCAGAAATAATCTCAATTTGATCGTACCTAGGCATAGAACGCGTTCCTTCCGACGATCGTTTGCCTGTGTGGCGGTTCACTTATGGAATAAATTACGAACTTCAGTTAAAAGCTCATCGTCAAAAACATTCTCTAAACTGACAAAAACGTTGTTACAGAATCACCAGCTACTTTAGCAGCGTTTGTGTGAGCAAAAATATCGTTTTTACATTCCTACTCGCTGACAGGTTATATAGATTTGTTCTTCGCGTCCGTTGCCAGCTCCTGAGGGTTCTTTCTTCGTTTTTGCCTTTTTGTGTTTCACCGCCTCTTCATTTGCCTCTTTATTGTTCTTTTTATTTTGTTTAAGGACTTTTAGGGTGTTCAGGGCTTTCTCGCATGGACTCTCTGTATTAAAGGGTCCAATGTATCGGTTTTATAATCGGGATGTCCTTTTTCGTCATTACTCTATATGTAGAATTTCTTTTGTTTATGATGTTCATTCATGACGAAATAGATATTTTGAATTTGAATTTGAATTTACTTGCCGTGCATCAGAACCATTATGGCACCTTAGATTGATATTCCAATAAAACCATTCTGGTTTTTTAATATCCATACATCCATAAAGTTGAATATTTTTCGTTGTTCAGGAACTTAACAAACATCCACACTATATTCACAGCGATTAAGAAATACCCAAATATATGTCGTAGAGCTACCAGCAAACCTAAAACCTGCAGAAAAACTAGAAATTTGCAATATTTTTCTTTTTTCACTGAGTACATATTCTGGGTTATATTTATATTAGACGTTATTTGAATCACAAAACATATACACTGATTTGAATAACAGCTGATTATCTCCTGATATTTTGAAACTAACCATATCGACAAGTGTCACATAAGTCTGTGGGATCCGTCAATACTTCGTCCCAGTGCTACTGGGAAATTCGGAATGGCATGTGACTTTTCGAAGCATTTCAATTAATCAAATATACCAGTATAAAAAATTCTACGTTGAGGTTGGTCTACACATAATATTGGTGGTCATACTGAATTATATTTTTTTTAGCAAAACAGTGCATGGAAACACGAGTCAAATTGACATAACTTTTATTATTGTGGTTTTCCTGAACGGTGGTGTTACCTTGTTGTCGCTTTTCTGCCTCATAATACTGCCAAACTTTGATCTGATCCAATCGACTACTTATTCCTTTTCAGGTTTCCAAGATCACAAAAATAAAAGCGAATTTGTGTCACGGTGTAAATAGGTAAACTTCAGATTTAAAAACAATTACCAAATTCTATGTCCGCCAATAAAAAAAATGACTTTCCAGGTTTCCATCTGAATGTGGGATGTCTGGCCACCCTGATGCATGAGCGGCAGTGCTACAGTATAACCAGCGTTACCACTCAACGATCAACGATTGTACAGGTACCGGGTAGGGATACGGAAAACAGAGTAATCATTTCGTGCTTGGATTGGTACTCGTTACTTCGGGTATCTATGAGTAACGAGTACTCGAGTTTCGTATGATTACTTTTTCAACACCACTACCCAGTGGAGCAAACTCTGCCAACTGTCGAAATAAACTTTATTAATTCCAAGACATATTTTTGTTTTACTGTGCCTGCTTAGATATTCAAATACGGCCAGGAATTATTAGCGCCTGGCTATTTTAGGCCTTCAATAACTCCTTATTTTAGATCTCTCCTTATTTTGTTTTTTCCACGCATTCATGGTAGAAAGAAAAATATTTTATCGAATGTCGATACCGTATACCGTACAGCAGGCACGCCCATCACTACATTGACAGATTGCAGAATGATGTCAAGGTGACAATCGTTATGTGGCAGTTGTTTTTGTTTTTGTCTGAAATAGGTAAGTAGGCTTTGTGTATTCATTTTTATTTTTATAGCGTTTCCAGAATTTCATATTTCGAAACGATGTCAAGGGCCGGCAGGGGAAAATCTTTCTCTGAGAACCGGAAATCATTAAACGCGCTGTTTTCAGTCTATTTTATTCTATCCCTTGGGAAAGTACAGAATGAAGAAAAGACTACAGTGCTCAGTGGCCACTCAGTGGCTCAGTGCTCGTCTGTAATGATAATATTCAAATACTACTAAACACCTAAATAGCTTTCTGGCCTTTCAATTTCGAAGCTACCAGTCCTTGCTTAGAGATGGTAGCACAGTTAAGGATAGACTCGGGGTATACGGTTACGGATGTTTATGATTCCTCTCGATATCGATATATCGTCATGAAACCATCGATGCGTAAAGATCGATCTACGTCCGATGTATCGATGTTTTCAATACATCAATGTATCGTCTATCGTCGCCATCCCTATATTGTATCCCCACCAGTGACCAGTCAAAAACCTTAACCACCAATATTTTATCACTATTTATAATTCTTTTTAGCTTTTTTTTCCGTAATTACTAATAATTTTAGGTCTATGTCTACAGTATTGCATTATGCACCTCGGAGATGTAGGGATTAACATGTTTTACACATATAGGTGTTTTAGGATGGGGACGACCATACTGTTTTGATTGCTTTGAAGAAATTCATTAACCCATGAATTTATAACAAATGATTACTATTATGATGTAAATACATTTTATATTCTATTTTCTTGCAAATCCGCACAATTCAACAGGTATGTGTAGCTATAATGATCACATATACACATAGTATATTGAACTTAACAAATTTCGAGATTGCCATGAATTAACAAACGACCAAACCTGCTGCCAAATTTAACAGCTAGAAAATCGACCTATTATTTCTCCCATTCCCATTCGCTGAGGGGATAACGGATGGTCAAATGTACGCCTATAACATAAATCAAAATACATGAAAGTTGTCCTGTTTTGTCTATACAAAAGCATCATGTTGGAATCAAAAAGTGGTCTTGTTTATAATACCGTCCAATTTTCACGATTTTATTCAACATTTTAATAGAAATCACTGATATTCTGAGACCTTTGACAGCTTCCGTCAAATTGCATTTCCATAAGGTATTTTCCTATTGGTCCATAATATTAATGTTGGTGAAATTGGCACTTACACTATTTGTTTGTTAAACCTTTTTTCTTTTATTCTCGTCGGAACCAGATGATTTCCGACTGTGTAAGTTGATGGATTTTTCACAGAAACAGAAATATTTGCGACAACAGATGCAATACAAGATACCCAATTCGGCAGATGTAGATGCTTTATTGGATGATTCCTTTTATTTGTTGTTGTTGTTGTTGCTGACACTGTGGATGAGGTTGTAGTAGTGGTAGATGTTGATGTTTTCTCTGTCGGCTTATCCAGTTTTACAAATCTGTATTGGTCAATAAAAACTCCCAGCGATGACGTTGATATGTGTTGATATAACCAGCAACAGTACAACAACCGTTATCGTGACAGCTTTGCTTGTTCTGTAAACAATAGAAGAAAAAAATATCCAGATGATGGTGAAAGATATAGGTGAACAATAACACAAGTTTAGTAGAAAGAAAAAAAAACTCACGTTGAACTTGTCAAAAGCAGGACCCTTGGTGGTGGTTATATGCACTCAAAACAATGGACTTACTATTCCATACAATGTTGCACCAGACGCTAGCTCAGCAACAGATAACGACTTCTCGCTAACTCGTTGCTTATGCTTTGTTTTCTAGAAGTGCTTTGTAAGCACACCAATAATATAAATAGGCCTTGCGCCCATTTCATGTTGTTCAATACCCGGCTAGGCACCGTAACCGTCACTTATGTAAACTGGTGCGACACCGTAATGTACGCTAACTAACTGAAAGTTCAATTGTAAACGTTTGTAGCTGACAGTAGTTACTGTCCTCAAATAAATTTTTTAAAAAGTAAAGTTGAATTTAAATGATATAACAATTGGTGTCAGAGAAGTGGGATAGCTTCAACGCATTAGAACACGCGAAAGCTCACTAGTGTGGTGGATGTCTATCCTTCGAGCTACAAAGGACCACGAGCCTACAAGTAACAAAAATAAGAAGAAAGAAAACGACTAAGAAGAAGAAGAAGAAGCAAAAGAAGAAAGAAAAGGGCACAGCGAGCAGCGGCCACCCAACTGCAGAGAGTCTACTTGGAAACATCGAAAGAGATCCGAGAGCCTCCTCTGGAGAACACGACTGCCTCCTGATGTACCACCGGTAACGTACAATTGAATCTACTATCGTTTGCAATTATCTCTGTATTTCTATATTTTTGCGTATTTACTGAGTGATTTTCATATTTTGCGCAATATTTCCTATATTTTTCCTATTTATTTACGACCTATTATGTATTTTCTATAACTTTTACGTATTTTCCCCATATTTATTCGTATATTTTGCGTACTATTGTCGAACCTTCTTGAAACATATTTCCAATCACCATGTCAGGGCACGGATCAGATGATTACCAAGCACCTGAAGTTCTTGATAACGCTCATGCAAACATCGAGCCTTATAGACTGTCCGAAATATTCTCAATCGTCCCTGAATACGATGACAACCCGATATTGCTTTCGACTTTTATCAACGCATGTAGAACAGCGCACTAAATGGCTGTCGAGGAACAGCGTCTCCTCGTCGTCCTACATATAAAACACAAACTGCGCGGACGAGCAGCAGAACTCGTCAATTCCCGTAACCCTTCGACATGGGAAGACATACGGTCTCTCCTTGAAACACATTTCGGAGATCTTCGAAATCTCACATACTACCAAATGAATCACCACTAACCTTTGCATCAAGACTTCAAACTCACGCGGCGAAGATGCATTCAGCCGTCAATCGACAAAACATGAACCGAGAGCAGAAAGCTGCTCAAAGTTCATTGATAGAGACCATGACTCTAAACTGTCTCCTTACAGGACTAGATTCCAAAATTGGTCCGATTGTAAGATCAGGTCACCCAATAGATATCCTTAATGCAGTCGCTTTTATCAAGCGCGAACTACAATTATCATATCTTGAGAGACAAAAATTTTCAAGAGCTCCTAACTCTAATCAAAATTCTTCCATTAAGAAACCATGTCCGAGAGTGTGCAATTTCTGCCACCGACCAGGTCATTTAGCAAATGAGTGCCAGCGAAGACTACAGCTCTCACATAATATTCCGAGACCAGTTTTCCAGCCCCAATCATTTTCGCCTCGAACTAACCCTAACCCTCCAACACAAAACAATAGGTCCCCCAGTTCCAATCATTACCATCACAGACCCTCTGTTATTAGGCCAAATGTTCCTAATACTAATGTACCAAGAGCTTCTGTTATACAACAGAATCCGAAATTCCAAAACCCTAACTTCCAAAGAAGCTTCCGACCAAGCAATTCCACAAATCGAATCAACTACGTAGCCCCAGATTGCTACGAATATTCCGAGTACCTTGAACCCGACCTTTTCAATACAAATTATGCCAGCGAGTATGGTACAGAAACCCAATACCCTGCTTACACCCCCTCGCAGTATGACGAATTCCCTGACCCTGGTAGTAATAACGATTTCTGTTATGAATACGATGATACCGCTGATTTATAGCATGCAGTATCAGGATTTTCGCGAACGTTCTCCGAAAGAAGAACCGCCTGTGAAGCCCAACGACAATTCCGATCATATGATTGCGAGCTTGCAAAAGCTCAATGTCAAAGACCGTCATACAACGTCAACTTCCGACCAAATGTTCGTTTAGATGAACATATTATAGTCCCGTCGACAATTCTCTCCGTCAGCCCAAACAACTTATACTACATCAACGACGCGACAGGAAAATTCAAAATCCTTATTGACAGTGGTGCCAGGTGTTCCATTTTCAAGCGAAACACCTGCCAAAATTACACGAAACATGTTGCCGAAAATATCTCCATCCGAGGTATTACGGACGAAAAAATTTTTATCACAGAAGCAGTTTTAGTTCCCTTTGCTCCCAACGATTACCACAAAATTTATATTCACGATTTAGATATTGCTTTCGATGGTCTCCTTGGTTCAGATTTCCTCGAGCACTACGATTGCATTATCGATTTGAAAAATCGTCAGTTAATCACAAAATTCTAAAACATCCCTCTTTTCAAAGTAGGTGATGAAGAAAATACCCAAACTTTTGATTTCAAAGGAAATCTCCAAACTTCTAATTGCAAAGAGAATTCCCAAGTTCAAAATGTCATCTCAGTCCCTCCTAGAGTTGAACAGGCTGTCAAGCTTAAGTTAGAGCTTAAAAATACCGAAGCCATTCTTCTGGCATGCGAGGTAGAACAAGTCAGTCTACCCAGCTCCATCGTCAAAATCAATTCTAACGGCGAATTTCTCACTACAGTCTTGAACTGTAATGCCATTCCTAAAAATGTGATTTTGCCCAAATTAGAATTTGAACCCTTTAATGAAACGTCCGTCAACAATTTTGACATATCCCTGAAGAACAAGAGTCAGTATAACCGTAGAGATGCTATTCGAGATTAATTACGTCTTGAACATCTTAACGATGAAGAGAAAGAACTTATTACCAACCTTTGTCTAGAATTTTCCGACATTTTCTATTTAGATGGTGACAGTTTGTCATTCACCAACGAAATTAAACATTCCATTGACACTACAACCAACAAACCAATTTTTACTAAGTCTTATCCCTACCCTCATGTCCACAAACAAGAAGTGAAAGACCAAATTTCCAAACTGCTGAAACAAGGAATTATTGAACCTTCGAGTTCACCTTGGAATGCCCCTGTCTGGGTAGTCCCAAAGAAAATGGACGCTTCGGGCAAACAAAAATGGCGTATGGTGATCGATTACCGTAAACTTAACGAAATCACCATTGATGACAAATACCCGTTGCCAAACATTTTCGATCTGCTAGATCAATTAGGGAAATGCCAGTACTTCAGTACACTAGATTTGGCATCTGAATTTCACCAAATTGAAATTAATCCAGCCGATGTTGCCAAAACCGCTTTTTTGGTTGAGAACGGACACTATCAATTCTTGAGAATGCCTTTTGGTCTCAAGAACGCTCCTGCCACATTCCAACGTATTATGGACAACATCTTGAGGGGTATACAAAACGAAAGATGCCTTGTATACATGGACGATATTATTGTCTATTCTCCTTCCATCCAAGAACATATCACCAGACTTTCCGAAATTTTCAAACGTCTCCGAAACTCGAATTTTAAGATTCAGCCAGATAAGTGTGAATTCCTCAGAAAGGAAGTAGCCTATCTTGGTCACGTAACCCCTGATGGCGTTAAGCCCAATCCGGATAAAGTGGATTGTATAACAAATTTCCCACAACCCAAAAGTCCTAAAGAAATAAAATCATTCTTAGGTCTTGCCGGTTACTACAGACGCTTTATCCCAAACTTTGCTAAAGTTGCGAAACCCTTGACCAGACTATTGCAAAAAGACGCAGTCTTCGATTTCGACAGCGAGTGTGTTAAGTCATTCGATACCTTGAAAAATGCTTTAACAACATCTCCTGTACTGATCTACCCCAACTTCGAAGAACCGTTTGTGCTTACTACGGATGCAAGTGCTTTTGCAATATCCGGCGTACTTTCCCAAGAACCTATTGGTAAAGATCTTCCGATAGCCTATGCATCTCGTACACTGTGCAAAGCAGAGACGAGGTACTCTACGATTGAAAGAGAACTCCTAGCTATTGTTTGGAGTGTAAAACATTTTAGACCCTATTTGTACGGTTGAAAATTTAAATTGGTCACAGATCACCGACCATTAACTTGTCTTTTTTCTTGCCGTGATACCGGTAGTAGGTTAGCAAGATGGCGCCTCAAGTTAGAGGAATACGACCATGAAATAGTCTACAAGCCAGGCAAAGGCAACAAGAATGCCGATGCCCTATCCCGCATTAAACTACCTACGAATGTTAACTCCCTTAACCCTAGTGATGGAGAAGGTTCCCCTTCTACTCAATTTTTCGAAAATGAATTTGATGTATTTGCCCGCCTTTATAAAACCACCTCTTTAATAGACTATTCCAAAATTCAATTTTCTAACTCCCAACTTCTAGACAAAAGCCACAAACACATAGTCACATTTTTCAGACAAAACACCCTTTCTGATCTTCATGAAAAAATCATCGAAGAAATATTCGAAACCAATCTCGAATTTTCTGCAGACAAAATTAACATCGGTTCTAGTAAGACTGTCAAAGATAGGAAATATTATATAATTCCCGTGCCGTACGATCCTTCGACTTGCGTACAACATCTCTTCACCCTTATTTTAAATAACAAAGGTGTATCCGATTTGTCCCAACAAATCTACGTCGAAAATAACCTAGATTTGCCGATCCAAGAAATATTTTCTTTCATATTTTCCGACGAAAATGTCAAAATTGTCATTTGTCAGAATGTAACTAAAACTCCAAGCCCTGATGAAATTCCAATCATTTTAGACCAATACCATTGTAGTAAGAAAAATATCCACAGAGGTATTAACGAAACTATCAGACGTATCCGTGAACGATACAATTGGCCCGGTTTGACTAAGGATGTCGAACATTTCATCAAGAAATGTGAAATTTGTCAGAAAACTAAAATCTGCCGAAAAAACCTCAGTACCCCTTTGGTTGTCACAGAAACTCCAAAAGCTCCATTTGAACGCATCAATATTGACATTCTAGAAGTCCCGCCTCAGTGCTATGCTCTTACAATCCGAGATGAACTTACAAAATGTTCCCAAGCCTATTCTATTAACGACAAGTCTGCTAAATCTGTCGTGAATAGACTTATTTTTTATTTCCAACATTACGGTACACCCCTTCGAATACATTGCGACTATGGCAAAGAATTTGACAATGCTCTTATGAAAGACCTCTGTAGTCTTTACGATATCAAAATGACATTCTCTAGCGTTAGTCATCCCCAGTCCAATGGATCGATCGAACGATTCCATGTCACTTTATTGGAAATGATTAAAACGCATGTATCTGAAAATCCGAACGAACACCCCTTTAATATCCTACCCTATGCTGTTCAGTGCTACAATAGCACAAGGAACAAAACCACAGAATTTTCTCCCTACGAACTTGTCTTCGGACATACATCTGGTCATCCCCCAGAACACGTCTACATTGAAAAGGAATTGATGTCTAAATACCTTCAAGATATTCGGAATAAGCTCGAATATTATTATAAAATAGCCCGTTCCAGAACGGACGAACAAAAGCAAAAGGCTAAGGTTCGTTTCGATAACAGAGTATCACCGAACCTCCAAACGCACAAAATTGGTGACAAAGTCTTTGTCAAACAGTCCCAAATTTCCAATAAGCTTCAAAATAAATTCGATGGACCATATGAGGTCATTCAAGTATTTGAAAATTCGGCATTGCTCAAAAATCCAGAATCAAACATAACAACTAAAGTCAATTTCGACAGACTGAAACCATGTTTTGAGACTTAGTTTCTCTTCCAGGTGCAGTCTGCTGTTTTTTGCTGCTGTTTGTACGGCCCAGATTGACATAGAACCCATTAACAACACATTAGGTATTTACTTGCATGAAGATGGCCCTCTCAAAATTTCTAATGAAGTTTGGACACTATTCGTTTTCAAAGATTTTGAACTGATCAAAAAGGCGCTCGACGATAACAATAATATCCTGGAATACTTAACCGTTCTCGTAAATGAACCCACTAATCGCATGAAAGTATTCAGAAGTGAAATTAAGACATATACGAGCCTTCTCTACCAAATTTCCCGTTCCTTGAAAACCAAATGTTACGAAATTCTCGACGATACAGCTAGCGCATCGCGAATGAAACGTGGCCTAATTAATGCCATAGGTACAATTTGGAAAGCAATAACAGGTAACCTCGATTCATCTGATGGTGAATATTATAACGACTGCATTAACAAAATTTCCAAAGACGAACATGAGCTTGAAAACCTGATGAAAAATCAGATCTCGGTAACCATGTCGGTTATTAAGAACTTCAATAATACTATTCAGAAACTGCAAATTGACAATTGCAATTTGTATTTTGCAATTTTATTACTCCTACTTTTATATTTTTATATTTTACAATGTTTACAATTTTACGTTTCTACATTTTTACATTTTGAATTTTTACATCTTTTACACTTTTCTAATTTTGTCAAAAGTTGTCGCATGGCAACAACTTTTTGTAATAGGGGGAAGTTGTTATATGCACTCACAACAATATATATATATATATATATATATAGGTATATATATAATCGTTTAAAAAAAAGTATATCCAAGTGCATGTGCCTAGGTGGCTGTTGGTTAAACATCGTTGAATCCCTATGGTAACGAGTCCCTTTATATCGCTTATTTTTAACATACACATCTGAACCCTCAAGTGTAATTCTTGAGTTAAGAATCATTAATGCCTCTATAGTATTGTCTAACCCTATAAGTTATGGAATCCTGATGATCATTTTGAAGATTTACAGTTTCATTCTACTATAAGTTACCCTGTTATTTTTACTGCTCTAATTATTTTATTGGTTTTATTTATTATAATTTTTGTTAGATACCGTTATGTAAAGGATACTAAAACTCCACCTCAAAGTAGCGATATATAAGAAACTTCTCCTTAAAATTAAGAGTTCGAATCATTTTTTTGAGATTGGAGACCAATCTTTTCGAGGAGGGAGGAGTTATGGAATCCTGATGATTACCATTTCAACGGTACGGCTAACACCGTACCGATGCCCTTTTGATTAATCGTCGTCCATCCGGTTTCTAGTTACAGCTTTAGGTGTTATCTTCGTGAGAACATTACCGACTTTGCATTTTGCTATGTTTTATTTCTTATAAACTGAATATGAAATGTAATTAGCGTTTTTGTCATCCTGTTTTCAACCAATAAAGTTCCTGCAATAGTTTCGAACCGAAACCACACTGAGTTTCATTTCTTATACCATATTTATGATCAAATTTCTTATTTTCAGTATCATCATACATTTCTCTGGTGTATTTTCTCGGTAACGGATCATATTGTTCTAAATAATCCCGAAACGATACATCACTTATATCTTTCAATCGATTACGATATTCCTCTTTCTTTTGCATCTCATCTTCATCATTAGAATCATAATCGTCATCATTTGAATTAATATCATCTATTATGGATTGTTTTAATTGACTAGGGATGCATTATGACCCATCTTGGCAGATAGTATCCTCCTTCGGGGACTTGATACTTTTCTTTGTCGAGGAGCCATTCTTGGAGTTTCCGTGGATGTTGCAGTCTTCGATGTAGTTGCAGAAAATGGTTTTGATTGCGAAGATACTGGTGTTGATTCTTCAAAAACAAGTCCATAATCTTCATAGTCTTCATCATCATCATAACTTTGTAAGTGTTTTTCGTTTTTAACTTTTACCAAATTATTGTCTTTTGATGCAGCAAAGCAGTGGTACCAGGTGTTGAATTTTGTAATGTATATTCAATATTCCTTAGATGCTTTGTTATAGGATTAAACTTGGATTCTTGAAGCATTTCGCCATGTTTCAGTTGTTGTAACTTGGCTCTAACATTCTTACGTTTAAGAATAAGCTTTTTCTTCCAGTCTTTATCAATTATCTGCATATTGTATGTGGGTATGTATGTATAGATTTTATGGTCTGCAATTGAACAGATTCTGATCAGGTTTTTATCAGCACTTGAACTAGTTTTGATCAGCTTGGAACAGGTTTTGATCCGCTTTGAACAGCTTACGATCAGCTTTGAGCAGATGCTATGATCTACTATCACTTCTATATTGAAATGATCAGAACAGCTTTCTGTTGGTGATTTTATACTTATGAAAAGCTATATGTGTATGAAGTGATCGACATTTTTGCTATATCTAAAAATTAAACGTTGTATCAGTACCGATGTGATCGTTGTATATATGCTTCAAGTTCAAATCATCTTGTTTGAAAATAATTAGACAGTTGGCATTATCCCTTATTAGATGCTTACCGATTTTTGCGTATGACTGACACAAATAAAATGAGTCAATCTTATTATGTCGTATGCTGAAATATTCGCGGATGACATCATGATTATCGCAATGCACATCGTCAAATATAACAATTGAATTTGGTTTAGCTTCTGACGGATGTAATATACTTTCACTTGCATTAAACGGATAATAACCAACTCCTTTTATTGGTTGCAATAACTGCTCCAAAAATACATATTTGGGTTGATACAATGATTTTGATTATACGTACACATGTTCAAATTTCAGTCGGCAGGGGTATCACGTAACTTTAGAAGTGACATTATACCGATTTTTTTTGACATTATGTTGTTTTTTTTTTGACATTATGCTGGTTTTTCACCAAGACGTTGATATAGTACTAGCGGTTCACACTAGTCGTGAACTCGTTTGTAGTTGTACGTGTTGCCTAAACGTTATGATCTGTGAGTTTGGCTACGATGTGATGTATCAAGTGCTTCAGAGATGGCATTATATTCTAGGTCTAAGCTGTAACGTATACTATAGACTACATTTGGAAGGAAAAGGCAGTGCATAGGTACATAGTGAGGATGTGCGTGCTAATCACTGGACAACAAATTTTAGTTTTTTAATTGTATTTTGTGGGAAAAGTGCACTTCTTTGTTAATTTTGGGGCGCTGAATCCAAAAATGACAATGAAATAAAAAAATTAGTTGCGGTTTAGAAAAAAAACTTTTTATTTTTAAGGATATATTAAAAAAAGTAACAAGATTCATATACTTATAAGAATCACTATATGCGCTGTCTTTTTGCTGTTCTTTTATGGATCGTTTCTGGAGCATCTCTACCAAAAGTCCAACAGTAGTCTGCAAGCATGGAAGGATTCCACTTTCCCTGGTACCTTTTTTCCATTGTTGAAATATCCTGATGAAAACGTTCGCCGTGCTCATCACTTACGGCTCCGCAATTGTCAGGAAAAAAGTCCAGGTGTGAGTGTAGGAAATGTATCTTAAGAGACATATTACAGCCCATCTTTTGATACAATGACAGCATATTTTTGACAAGGGTTTTATAGTTGTCAGCTTTTCTATTTCCCAAGAAATTAGTGACCACCAGACGGAAATCATTCCAAGCAGTTTTTTCAATACCTGTTAAAGTGTTTTCAAACTGTGTATCTTTCAAAATATTTCGAATCTGTGGCCCAACAAAAATACCTTCTTTAACCTTTGCCTCACTTAGTCTTGGAAATTTCTGACGCAGGTATTGAAAAGCTGACCCATCTCTATCTAATGCCTTTACAAAGTTTTTCATTAGGCCCAACTTGATATGCAGTGGTGGTAATAAATTTTTTTTCGAATCTACTAATGGCATATGCTGTACATTTTTTTGACCTGGCTCTAGGAATGGAAAAACAGGCCAGTTTTGTCTGGTGTAATGAAGTGCCTTTGCCGGACTGTCCCATTCACACAAAAAACAGCAAAACTTTGTGTAGCCTAGCTGCAGCCCAAGTAAAAGTGCAACAACTTTCAAATCGCCACAAATATGCCATTGGTGCTCATCGTATTTTATGCATGTCAATAGGTACTTCATATTGTCATATGATTCTTTCATGTGAACTGCATACCCTACAGGAAGAGATGGTAAAATATTTCCAATATGCAATAACACTGCCTTTAAACTCAATGTTGAACTGTCTATAAACAATCTCCATTCTTCTGGGTTATAGTTTGTATTTAAAGCCGCCAGTAAGCCGTTAATGTTACTGCAGAAAACCAAGTTATTCTCCATATTGAAAAATGGTTCTAAGTCTTTGTGGCGTTTACGAAAAACACATACCGAAACATCGTCTTCTAACAAGTTCCACTGCTGCAGTCTTGATCCAAGTAACTCTGCCTTACATTTTGGAAGTTCTAAATCTCTTACAAGATCATTTAATTCTGACTGTGTTATTTTGTGCGGTTGGTGGCATGACGTGCTCGGTATAAAATCAGGATCTCTTGACGGTGGTGGCATATCTTCTTCCTGACGAATCACTCGATCGCCATGATCTGATTCGTTTTCTGATTCGGAAGTGTAGGATTCTGGGGGTTTTGGAATAGGATTTTCGTCACTGTGAGGCACAGGTCTCATCGCAGATGGTATGTTTGGGTAGTTAATAACCGATTTTTTTTTCTTGGACATACCTGTGGATTGTCCAACACAAGGTACAATGTAAAAGTAACAATCATTAATATGATTTTTAGGCTCTCTCCAAACCATTGGGACAGCAAATCGCATAGACCGTTTTTTGCCATTTAACCAGCTCCTCAGACTTGAAGCACATGTATTACAGCAGATGTGGGGTGCCCACTGTTTGTCTTGATCACCTAGTTTACAACCGAAATAAAGTTGATATGCCTTTGTTATTAGTGGAGTAATAGACCGTCTCTGAGACGCAAAAGTCACATCACCACACACGTAACAAAACTGATCTGGATTGTTTACACACTTTCGAGACATCTTGCATGAACGCTGTCAGCCAACTGAGGAAAAAATGGCTAATATAAAACAATATAATGTATACGTATGTATAACGTAACACAATCATGCCGATTACATCATCTTTCCTTGCCGAATATAAAAATGTAGCATGTGCATTCTTGTGAATTACAGTATATTAACACTGTCACAGCAGGAACACATATAATTACCGTATCTCTAAAACTTGAACTAATATTGAAAAAATAAGTTTCATTCCGGTTTTAGCACATTAAAAGTAGTAATATTTTGTTGATTTTATTTAGGATATTTTTTGGCTGTTGATCAGTGAATATGTGTTAATGGTAATTCCATTGGTTTCTTGTCTCAAATAGACTTACTTGAGATGTATTCAAAAGTTGAAATTAGTTGCGCATCCACTTTTTCTTATTCAACCTGGAAATTATATTATGCAAGTTTGCTGAATTTCAAAAACTGTGAGAGATAAGAAAAGAAAATCGCGGGTTGGTGAAGTAACAGGTGAGAAGATACTCTACAGACAGGAATATTTATGAAAGTGTAAAGGTTATTACATTATTTTTTTATTTCGAGTCATTTAAATTTATAAAAACTTATTTTGCGATGTCAATAGAAAATACAAATCAGCGCCTGGATGCGAGGCACTGCGAAAATGTTTGATCTGTGATGACTCATTCCTATTTTTTATTTGATGTGGTTCTGAAGGTTAAGAATATATTTATTTTTTAAAATACATGTAATGGTAAATGTAATGTTTTTCAACATATGTGATGCTACTAATAAATCAAATATCTTTGGTATCAATCGTCGTACAGGGTTATTCACCTACACAAGTTGTAGAAGAGGATTTACTGTATTTTAACACAATGGTGAACCTATTGTACCAGGATGTAATTCCTCACAGTATAAAGCGAAACAATTTCAAAAGTTATTGGTTCATTATTTGTTCCATACTTGCAGACTCCTTTATGTTGGTATACAACAAAATTATCAAAATGAGTAATTTTGGAAGCATAGGGCTTATGGGTAATACTTAAACTTAAATTAAGTCATTTCTAACAGAACCTGTTGAATGTGTAAATTCATTTTTGTCGAAATATTTTCTCCACTATAACTGTTGATCACATTCATCTTATTTTTCTTGGAATTAACAGTGTATGAGTATTTTTAATATGTAGCTTTTGACGTAGGTAGATATTTACATTATGAAAAATCATGTTTCAGCACTATGTTACTGAGATGTCACTTGAAATAATTACCAAAACATATCAAGTGTAAACGATAATCACAAAGTATTTTATAAACTAATTTCATGCCAACGTTGAAAGAATCTGTTTCACTTTTAATTTATCTGGTCATTTTGTGCTGAACGTGCATTATTTGATTGTAAAACAAAGAGCGTCCAAATATGGTTTTCTTGAGATGAATGAATAAGAGTAATTTTCATTTTTACTTGAAGCATTATAGTATATGTTCCGGTTGTAGGGTTGAAAATGAAGGCCAAAGAATGGTGATTTGAGTAATTATTGTCTTCATAAAAGAAGATGTAGTAGAATGTTGGTAGAGGAATGAAAATTTTGAAGTTAATAGATTATTAGGATGATCCTGATGAATACTAGGAAATATATAACGTATGTTCATTGGGTGGCAATGGTTAGCAATCATATCTTCAGTAGTATTTAGGATTGTGACAATTTGGAAAGTTGCAGTTTGGATATTTGCTGTAGCTGAACTATTCTTTTTTTTTAGGGGATTTTAATATTGCCAAAATAAAAGCGGAGAAAACCAAAACTACCAAATATTTAAGCTGCAAATGGCAATATTATATCTCAAAACAAAAGGATTAGAAAGAACCAAAAATATGATATCAGAGCCTCAGAGACTTCGGACTCTGATGTAGAAAGCACAGTTTTCTCTGCATTTCAGGTAAACATTTTTTAAGATATTGAAAGAATTGTATAAAGTTGCTTCAAATGAATTGCCTCAGATAAATGAAAGATTCATTTTTTAAAGTGATCTTCATACTACCTATATAGATTTATTGTGATTGCAGATAATATTACATGTAAATGGTCTGTGTCTGTAAGCTATGAAATACGAACTAGATATCAAACATCAAGTCCCATTAGTACCAGGGTTGCGGTGTTTTACCTGTTGTAGTGCTAATACAGTCATTAGAAACACTGTATACCCCTAGCACATTCAAAAGAAATATTTAGTCAATCACATTTGCTGTAAACAATTAATGCTACCTAAATCAGGTAATCATAGCACTAAATTTGAGGCCAATAGAATGCTAGGATTTTTTTAGCTACTTTAAGGAATCTGGACAGCCATATCTCAAATATACTCACTTAGGCAGTCTGATAATGCCTTTGACATAAAGATGATTCATTCTTTTTGCGGAACTTTGTACCAATTTGTATCATTCAATTTTACAATCTGCAAAAAACGAAGCTTGCTAGGGGACGAAATATTGAGGTTGCTATCACAATCCACCATAGATTAACAGCCATAGAGAAAAAAAAACTTTCAATAAATCAATTTTTTGTCATTGTTTAATAGCTTCATCAGGATTTTCTCCAAAAAAAAACATTTCAGGAAGATGAATTGTAGTAGCTAACACAAAGATTCAATCACATTAAAATTGATATAATATCACGATGAATAACTGTAAAATCCTAATATGGCAATGAACTCTATACAGTTAACACTAGTTTAAACCAATATAAGGGAAATCAATAATTCACTGCCACTGTCTTCCAAGGAAAAATTTGAAAGTTTTGAAGAAGAATGGCTAAATTGAAAAGGAATTACAATGTACTAGTTCTATATTTAAATTGCTAATATCTTGTACGAAATATAGTAAATAAGTGTGCACAAAAACTTATTAAAATTAATATTTGAAATTGGTTTTCTTTTATTAGGTGTCAGAATTCTTGGGATGGTCATAAACAATAGCTGCAATCCAAAAAACTACTCCTAGCCAGATGTGCATTATGTACGTAGGTATTAACAATTTTTATTTTACAGCTTCTACAACTATATTTTACGTAGGGTTACCAGGTAACCTGGATTGTATTGGAAGTTCTGACTTTGAGGCAGGAATTTAGGCGAAGGACATTTAGTAGCCTCACTTTCATAAAAAAAATGTTGAAATTACTTCACGTTTTTAATTCGGTTCAGCTACTTACTAGATGAAAAAACTATTTTTCCTTCATGTTGCAACTTCTGATGTGACAGCTGAAATTTTCATCTTCATCAACCATATCAAAGCAGAGCTTCACATTAAAACTAAGGATGCAAAGAAATGTATGGAAAATAAACAGCGGTCGGAAACTGTTGAGTCTGATAAAAAAATCTGATCTTCTGTTGAATGCATTGTCAAAAAATAACTCCTTTTGTATATGAATTGTGCATTAGTCTAATGAAAAATGTCCTTCATATTCTGCTCCCCCCCTTGGAAATCGACATTCTGCAATTTTCAAATTTAAACCTGACATCCCTAAATGTGTGTCAATTGTTTACCAATAACTCTATGTTTTTAGACGCCGACTATATTCCTTCACGTTGGAGTATGAAAGCATGTTCATCATTAAGAGATGGTTAATCAGAGCCAAGGAGAGGTCAAAAAAATCAGGAGCTCCATTTGTAGTTATTAAGAGTTACATACATTTTAGATTATAAAAATATATGTGTATACTCCTGTTTATAAGTATGTACACCTGGTGTTTTTATTCCAATATGTGTAATTAGACAGGTCTTGAAGTTAACTTAAAAAATGTTTAGTCATTACATTGAAAGAATCTCATTAACTTCTAAAATGCATTATTAATTAAACTATTGCTTTGATGCCTTCAGGAACGTCTATAGGCAAATGAATGAAAGAAAATACCAATATAGGTGGGTAACGCCAAAGCCCGTTCCATTTTTATGGGTTGAGAGCCGGCTTTAGAGATACCAACTGCGTCGATTTTCGAATTTTGATCTTAAAATTGTTTATTTGGTGGAAAAGGCATCCTATGGATTGTCTCCCACGTGGCAAAATTACTACTTGTAGAGTCCCTGTGATTTCGTTACACACACTGTTTAAAATCACTGACAATTTTCAAGAGGTCGCGAGAATTTATCAACTATCACAGAGGTCGCGTATTCATGAAGGTCGACAAGTTGTATCATTTTTTTTGTAAAAACGTAGTCAATTACGTATGAAACGGATCTGTTGGCTGATTTCTAGTAGGTCCGCATTTCAGGCGGCTCATTGGAGTTCCGCTTCGCCGGCAGCAATCGAAAATTTTCTAAATCAAATAATGTAATATGTATGCTTTTTACTTTTAATTTATTTTTTTAAATTAAAATGAATACTTTTTTAATCATTTTTCATTCCCATAATGTGCATCTAACATTTCAAGAACATCAATAACATAACAGGGAAGTGTGAGGGAGCTCCTGCTAAAAATATGCTTCTCTATGCATGAGATTATCCCATTAATGGTATGTTACAAACTTGTAACCTACCATAAAATTGTTGGGGAATGTTAAGTACATATACTGTGTATGCAATCTATGTAAACTACACGAATATGCAGCCAAAAATGACCTGTAAGGTCATATTTGACTTAATTGATTTACTGCTGTTTTTACATCCTTAAACTTTGCTGATGGATTTGAGTGAATAGTATTGGATAGAAATCAAAGTTTGTTTTTTAAATTGAGGATGGCATGTTCTGATAAAGGACAAAAATGGTTTAATTAGACATTTTTTTCGTGGAAAATACATAAGAATCATAATTCATCATCAAATACAGGAAAATCTACATATTGACGATAGGGACATGTGTTATTTTTTAATACAGCTTCCCAAAAAAATTAGTTATTGGAGGAATTGCCAGAAATGAATATTTTTAGAATGTGCCTGTGTGGACAGTTCGACGTAAAGAAATTCCATGAAACAGAGGATTATTAAAATGTATCATGTATCTGAAAAGATTGATCAAGCAGCTGGCAAGATAACAGGAATTATGGAGAAAACTATAAAACAGTTCACATAAAACTACACATTTATGGCAGCTTAAGAATAAGAAAACAGCATTAATAGAATACATTTTATTTATTCTATAGAATTTCTCATAAGACTTCCTAATATAAAATAAACTCACATTCTTCTTTCCATCAATAAAATCAATCATTTAAATATCTGGGTATATAGGTATGTGGATAGTAAACTACTGTTTCACGTGCAATATATATGCATTATTTCAAAAATATCAAAAAAGATAAAATTAGTTCTATAGTTTCTCATAATTTTAGTATGTACGAGTATTCAAATAAATGTGTATAACAACATCATTCTTCCAGATATGTTATGTTGTTCAACTGTTTTGTTCACAGCAAATGAAAACATATTTTCAAAATTACAAATTTTACAACATAAAGCTATGGAAATCATTTTAATTAAAAACAAATATGCTAGGATTTAGTCTATGTTACACACTACAGTGGTTGAATGTAAAAAAATTTCATATGCTATTTAGTTCTCATTTTCATATTCAAATTGAACAGCCATTTATTACCTCTACATTTAAAAAACTTCACAAAATTAAATAGCAATTATCATAACTATGAAAACAGAGACAGTATAGGTTTTTATCTGCAAAACTGTAATAGTAGCATAACTAGCAACTCTGTATTTTAAAAGGCAGTATTTGAATTCAATAAATTGAATAATGATATTAAACTTCTTCGAATTTAAAAATGTTTAAGGTGAAATTAAAAAATCAAGTTATGAATACTCAAAATACATAGTGATGTAATCTAATAGACTAGAATGTAAAATTAAAGAAAATGGATTAAAAAAATGTGTAAACGGATAATTATACAAAATTAATATTGTAGCATTAATGCTAAATAAATCTGCAACAAACAAATAAAAATGCATGCAATTGCATGGTGCAATGATGTAATTTTTTGTTCTAACGTAAATGTATGGATGCCAAATAATTTTTTGTGGGTTTTAGAAAGTGAGGTGTAGGCTAGGACATATAAATTTTTTTCCTACAATTTGTTGGCAATAATGATAAATTCAAATTGGCGTCATGATAGCGCTGGAGCATTTTCTGACATTTAAAGAAACGCGTTTGTAGGGAATTGAATTCATCACTTTTCTTTTATAAAACAGTAAATATGTTATGAGAAAATTAGGGGTAAAGTTAAATGTAATGATATTTTCGCTTAAAATGGCTAAACTAACAAGATTCTTATTCTTTTATGTAGAAAATAAAATAATTCTTCAAGTGTATGGAGCGAAAGTCAAAAATGTATACGAAATTGTCGCGCGGCGACTCAGCGCTGTACGCACGTTGCGTACGTGTCAGTATACATCTAATATTTTCGGATATTTCATGATGTAAATGGAAGTCGCTCACTTCTACCAGTCTGTTTATTGGCCATTTTGTCACTGGGAAGAATCAGCAATCGTTGCAACGATTTTAATGGAAAGGGAGTGATGCAATAAACTAGTATTATCTACTACATCTCCTCTTTCATTAGAATCGGTGAAATTACTCGGTGACAAAATCGCCAATAGACAGACTGATGGGAGTGACTTGATCTTCATAATGAAAAAAAAAAATCACAAATTATAAAAAAATATTAATTTTCCATGCTTTTACGTGGTAGTATTCTTGATGATGGGTAATGATTATGCAGTTATTTTCACGCGGAAATAATGTATGCCGATTAAGAGGACCACGTACATATGTAGCGTCAGGACTAATTTTTTATACTTTTAAGAACCAATAAAATTTCCAAAAAACGTAAATTTCCGTATACATAATCTCCCTATTTAATGGCATAGACTGTCAAAACATTAACAACTTCATGTTCCCCAAAACAGAAAATGACTTTCCTGGAAAAACGTTTAGTAAATGTGATAACTAGATCATACACGATACCATGTCATTGACTAAACATTTTTCAATTTTGTAGGAAAACATGACAAAATCTTTAGGTAAAAAAATTAACTGTATCGCTAGAAACCGCTAATAATGTCTTGAACTAAGCTAGTGCCACATACATTCTCGTACAGTTATCGTAGCGTGCTTCTGATGAGCTACGTCATACCAAACTCAATGCGAAGTGCTGCTAATTTTGGTAGAGGATAAGGTAAAGAGGTCTCTCTTCTTCCCATCATACCCCACATATGTTCATTTGACCAATGGTGCCAAGAGATGATGATGATTTGGCTGTTACTGAGGTACCATACTTTAGGTGTACTCTAGAATTACTCCTAGAGTGGCAATGATCTATTCCATATAACTTCCTGGCAGTTGGAGTCGATTGCAACTCTTTGCATACATCTCTGTGATGTAATACTCTAAACGCAGGTTTTCAGGAAACCTAAAATCAAATGTAATATATCAGTTAAGAATGAAGTCAAATAGATTCGCTTGGATTCATATTAGCCATAAAGAAATATTCAATGGACGAGGAGAAGCACACTCATAGGGAGAATCATTTTCCACCCCAACTAAATAATTCGAAAGGTTAAAACCTATCTCAAAATATTTCTTCCAATCTATTCACTTATAGATTATTGTATATTATATGGTATTGAGGTAATTATTGAGTTAAAACGCATATAGTGAGCAGATAAAAAATATAAATTAGAGTTCATTTTCACCCTGAAATTTTGTGAATCGAGAATTCGAGTATCTTTGCTAAATTGTTTGCTATATTTTGTCATCCAAGTTCACACCACTTTGACTTGTACTTCCCACGAATTAGTAAAAATCTAACAGAAACGCAAAAATTCAACAAACAATAATATAATATATATATAATAATAACGTTGATAAATATTCTCAAAATAGGTTTGTATTTAAGAAACAATGACACATGTGTGTTGCAGACAATACTGGTCATCTCACAAGAAACAAGAACGTTGATAAATATTCTCAAAATAGGTTTGTATTTAAGAAACAATGACAAATGTGTGTTGCAGACAATACTGGTCATCTTACAAGAAACAAGAACGTTTGAAAAAAGAATGCATTCAATTTCCAAGTGTTTGAGTACATTAATAATGTTTGATCCTTTTGGAAACACTGTTTTGAGCAAGCTCAAAAATTGACAGAAAAAACTGAAGCTTAAAGAGGTTCTGATGATGATTGTTTTTGCCAATGTCACTCAATAATATGTTTAATTTGTGAATAAATATTATTAACTTATGTGATTTGATAGAGTTGATTAATTACTTCAAACTTATTGTATAATCAGTGTACTGTCCAAATGTTCAAATATTTGAATAATACAGTAAAAACTTTGTAAATAGTGGAACACAGATGTTTTTGATGGTGACGACTAATTCATTCATTCAATATTATCTTTCTGCTTACTTGCTTCAAAATACTGCTCAGCATGTTCAACTTGACTCTACTGACTGCTGTGTTTGAGGCAAAGAAGAGAATGAAAGTTCAAATGAAACCAAACATCTTTAAAATTCACAGATCAAACTGCATGAAAATTATAATTATGAAGAAAGTACATATAGGTAAAACAATATTGATACTGGGCCTTCCAAATGGCTAATTGACTAATCTTCCTAGCAAGAAACAATTATATATGAGCTACAGTTGGAAAGCACACTATGAATAAAAATTATATTCATCCCTCCCTACATGCCTCAGGCTCGGTTAGTAATTGTTTACTTCTCAACTTAAGCACATAATGACATTGTACGTATAATTGTTTAGAGATGGAAGATGTAAAACTTACCAATCATTTGCTTGCGGTAGATATTTATATTGGCGAAACTTGACTGATGATGTCTTCAACTGATAGAGCTGTGTTCTTTTGTGAAGGGTACATGTCTGTAACCACCAGAAAAACCCAAACGATCTATAGATGTCAGAGCTTTCTTCCAAACCTTGTCCATTCATTCTACAAAAATGTAAAGGAATTTCTTAGTGTTTGGAAATTCATTTCATACACTTTCCTGGCAACCTACAGTACTGATGTTTTATTTCTGGAAAATTCAATAATGCAATACTATCACATTTAGTGATCGTGAAAGGCTATCATATGAATTGTTGAATAAATTCCATAACGTTCAAATCAAATATTTTGAATGCTTGACACTTAGTTAACAAAGCTCTCTAATCTACGTTTAGAATACCGGCCTCGAGGACAACTGCTGTGTGAATATCACAATATTAAATTCAACATAAATGTACATTCTTGGTAGATTATATGTATGGGAAAGTCGCCTATATCGTACTGGCTCCTTAATCGTACCGTGTCGGTATTTCAGATATTACGCTTATGTGTGAAACATCTTTCACCACAATTAGAAACCCTAAAGTTGGCAACCAGTAATACCAGCAAAAGTTTGACAGTAGCGCGTATCGCTCCCGACATATTTAACGTTTTATTTTGTGCGGCAAAGTGATATAAAGTTTGGTTGATCTACCATAAGTAGTTTTGGATATTTTAGTTGACTAAGCCTAAAATCTATTGTATGCCTTTAAGATTAACAACTTTTATACACTTTTTGATAACTTTAAACATAACCTTATTTCTATAATTTCCAGAAAAACTTTATCTTTATTTATTTGGTGTAAAGTTGCTTTGATCATACCATTAGAGATTTCCTAAATCGTACCGGTACGATTAAGGCAATTTATACTGGTACGATTACGGAAGCTATGTAGTAACAGTTTTTTTACTTTTTTATTTCTTTTATAGATAATGGGAGAGCCAAATGAAAAGAGAAATTATGGACAGTGGTCTGAAGCGGACGTGAAAGCAGCCTTAAATGTTTTTCGTGAGGGAAGCATAGGTTTTAATGAGATTTGTCGCCAATACAATATCCCAAAGCCAACATTTAGGAGGCATTTAAAGTCCTATAATGTTAGGGCCAATGAATCAAAAAAAATAATAGGTCGATCCTGTACTTTTTTTGCGGAGATGGAGGAAGACTTGGAAAAGCATATTTTAACACTAGTCAATTTTTTTTTGGAGTGACTATTCGAGAAGTAAGAAAGGCTGCCATTGAATTCGCTGAACGCAATGGTCTTAAACATAATTTTAATAAAATCACAAGGATGGCTGGAAAAAATGTTTTTATAGCTTTATGAGTCGCCATCCACAACTTTCCTTGAGACAACCAGAATCAACTTCGATCGCACGGTGTAAAGGTTTCAACAGAAGCAATGTTCAGGAGTTTTTCAATATTTTAGAACAACTTGTTGACGATCATGCTTTGACTGCTCCGAAAATATACAATGTCGACTACACGGGTTTTTATACCATACAAAAAAGATGTCAGAAAGTGCACCAACGGTAATTTTCAAGAGGAAAAGGATGGCCCCAGAGCTGGCAGATGGAGTTCCCCCAGGATCACTGGTCGAAATATCGGATACTGGTTACAATAACGCCGATTTGTTTGTTACTTGGTTAAAACATTTTATTGCTGCAGTTAAACCTTCAAAAGAGGATAGAGTGCTTTTGGTTTTAGATGGACACACCACACCACATTCGAGAAATTTAGGAGCCATTGAGATGGCCCGCGAGAATGGGGTTATTATTTTACAGCTGCCAGGTCATACCACCCACCGTTTACAACCACTTGATGTGGCAGTATTTAAGCCATTCCAGGTCTATTATGAGCAATCGGTTGAAAAATGGTTGAGATAACATCCCGGGAGAACAATCGGTCAATTTCAGGTGGCCCGATTAATCGGAGAAGGATATGGAAAAGCAGCATGTGTCGCAAATGCCATAAGTGGATTTAAAAAATGTGGTATATGGCCTGTGGATAGAAACGTTTTCACAGATGTTGATTTTGAAGGCGGAGATGTTCTTCAAACTGAACCAAAACATAAAGCGCACTAGCGGAAAGCAAGGACGCTGACGATACACCTTCGAGTGATGATGTGCCCTTGGCGCTTTTAGTTGAAAAACAGAAATCGTGCTCCACCTCTGAAACTCAACCACCCGATGTTTCTTTCGAAGACATTCTACCAATTCCAAATAGTCCTGGCAATCAGAAAAATGCAAGTAAACGTCCACAAGCGGCAAAAGTTTTAACTTCAACCACACATAAGGACGAATTAAAAGCAACCTACTATTGAAGAAAAGAAAAAGAGACTGGCAAAAAGAAAAATAGGAATAGCCAATGGCCAACCGGAAAAAAGTAAAAAGGAAAAATGCTTCGTATGGTTCAAATGACGTAGTGGTAGTAGAAATAGTAGAGGATGAGTGACTTTGTGTTATATGTAATGAGTGTCGAGTAGAAAATATGATACAGTGTTCCTTGTGCAAGCTTTGGGTCCATGAACTTTGTGCGAGTTATGAAGGAAGTTCTTCGTACTTTTGTGACAGTTGTTCCTAAATAACACATCTAGTTATTATTGTTTGTCCTGTTTCGTTTTTTTTTGTAATACCCATCTACACACGAGCATATTAAAATTTGTATTCTTGTTTAAATACTACTGTTATGCTACCATACTTAAGTGGTACGATATAGCAGATCAGTACGATCTAGGAAACCTAGTGGTACGATTTTGGCATCTGGTTTCCCAAGTCGTACCATTTGCAATGTTTATAAAAAATGTATTTTTCTCTTAAATTAGATAAGTAGCCATAACAAAAGAAAGTAGAAATATGTACAAATCATTTAGTTAAATATTTAAAATAAAAGGAGCCCCTTAATATTGAAAATCTTAGCTTATTATACATTTTTCCGAAAAAAGGGAAGATTTAAGCTACTTTCCCCTATGTACTGCTAACTAGGTTTTTATATAGAAGAACTACTTCTTCGGCAAATGGACCATTCATATAATATTTTATGTAAGCATTAAACAGTGATTTATAAAGTGGGGTTATTTTAGTGATTTCATATTCAGCCAGCAAATTTGCAGTAACAACTATATCATTATTTAATTTTACTAATACTTTTACAATATAACATTTGATTTTTAGTATCTCTGACTGAAATACCAGTGCTGTAGGTATTTCTTATTCCAGTATGCTCCCATTTACTTTTTGTTTATCAATGAGGTCTATCAAAACTGAGTTATGATTTCATTTTCATTCTTTCTCAATAGAACTAGCAAAATTAGAGCTAAACCTATTCAAATAATGTACTGTCTACCTTGTTATCTAGGAGAATATAGACAATCTTCAAACAATCATAATATATGGTTTTAATAATAAGTGAGGCAATAGTGAAACGTGGAAAAGGCATGCACAGTTTCAGAAACTGTGCTGGAGTCCTTATGCACTGTTAATGTTTCCTTCCATTAATACAATAGTTGAATACTGACAACTAGAATTTGAGTTCAATAAAATGCTAATTTGAGAAACATACAAAAGATGAATTAATTTAATCACTACAGATGAGAATTAACCAAGTGGAATCATATATTTTATACTTACATATTGCAATTATATTCACTATACACTGTCGAATTACGAGTCATATACATGTTAACAGTAAAGTACACACAACGCGGGCGCGGTGATGATTTTTTTTCATTCTTCTCAAAGTTTTTGAAAACACAACCATAACTTTGAACATAACCTCTCTTCAGAAAGAACAACACAAATAACTCGTATGGCACAGCTAATAGATATACCTCATTAGCAGCATAGTCAGTAATAATGTTCTCAACTTATCAAATATCCCTTTTTTATACAAATGCAGACCAATACAATTATCCAGATGCGGTCTTGCTAGTCAACCAAACTTTAGTTTTTCACATTTTAAACCTACACATTGAGGTCAATGAACCACACTATGAGCTATGAACTCTAAGTGGCTCTTTCAGCTCACTGCAACCAATAATGCACAATGGTATTTGGTTAGAGAAAAGTATCTCGTAACGTTCAGATATTCGTTCATAGATGGATCGCACTTACAACGACCCAAGTGAGCAACCGTGGAACGACTGTTTGCACCCTAAAAACTATCTAGTATGCAAGTTGACATTATGTAGGTTTTTTTTGACGTTTCGTAGGTTTTTTACATGATCCCCGTGCCGTTCTCATGTTCAATCAAGTTTATCATTACGTTTGTCTTGCCACAGTTCGATGATCCGACAATGATACACGGTATCGTTTGAGGAAATAATACATAAATAATACTTTTAACATGCTTCTGATCCTTATACGAATTATTTTCAATGTTCAAAGTTATTTTTTGTTTCACAATTTTCATTTCTATCTTTGTCTATTGCTTACTTGCATTGCACTGGTATGAATAATACTATAACAACCTATTTTATATCAATCTGAATTTATAGTTGTCGCTATAGTAAATATACGTGCGTATATAATGAAATATTACACATGTGATGGTTTATTGAATGCTACCATTAACAATTTGCCATTTGAAATGCATTTACCTGGCGGTTATAATTGGTGTGTAGGAGAACGTCTAGCCAGAAACGATCCAGGTATAAATGGTTTAGATGAAGCATGTAAGGAGCACGATATAGCATATATGAATGAACGTGACTTATCAAAACGTCATGAAGCAGACAAAGTTTTAGCGACGAAAGCATTTTCCCGCGTCAAAGCCAAAGATGCTAATTGGAAGGAGAAAATTGCAGCGTTAGGTGCAACTGGTGTAATGAAGGCAAAAGTGAAATTTGGTATGGGTATTGAAAAAGATCAGATGGTTCTCTATTGTCATGGTAAAATGTTAAAGTTGAGACAAGATCTCGCATCAGTTCTTCAATATGCTGATGCAATTTTATACTAAGTGACATATAAATCCCAACACCCAGTTTAAATGGTTTTATTTTAATAAAATTTTGTATAAGTACTTAATGAAGCATAATAAGTGAATGATAAAAATTTCAAAATGATTGCACTTCTTTAAAGCCCTTTGACCTTTAATAATGTGTGGATGCACCCTGATGTGCTACGCATTCTCCAACGCGCCTAGGTATGCTTCTGATCAGGTGGTCAATGTCCTCCTGTGGTATCTCATTCCAGGCAACCACCAACTCCTCTCGAAGTGCTTCTAGAGTCTGAGGAGGACGTTGCAAATTGAGCAATCTCCTACCCATCATATCCGACACGTGCTCAATTGGGGATAAGTCGGGAGATCTTGGTGGCCATGGTAACAATGTGACAGCATTATGCTGAAAGAAGTCTATTGTGACTCTTGCAACATGTGGTCGGGCATTATCTTGTTGGAAAGTTGGATCTGCCAGGGTGTCAAGATAGGGTAAAAGATGGGGTTCTAGAACTTCGTGCCAATAGATCTTCCGTGTTTTGCAAACCATTCATTTGCAATGGACCTGGTAGTGGAGAAACGGTCCCTTAAGGCCAATAATCTTAGGCGGCGATCTTCACGGTCTGTTGTTCTACGGCGGCGTAAAGTGCCCCTTGCTCTTTGCGTACGGCCTTCTCAAAGCCATGCCTGATAACACCTAACCACAGTGTCTACACTTCTTTGCACTCTAACTGCAATTGCCCGAAAAGAAGCTTCCCGAAGTCCCACTATACGGCCCCTATCAAACTCACTAAGTTGACGAAATCGTACAGGTCTCCGTACTCTAGGCATCGTAACCGATCGCAAAGGATGTCAAGAACCAAAATCCGCCAACGTTGACTCTTTACTGCGGCTGAAATATTCATTTTTAGAGCGTTAGTGAATTAAAAAAAAGCAGTATAAAAACCGGAATGTAAAACTGATAAGGCTGAAAATTTTTTCACTTGTTATTTACAGTAAGATAAATACATTCACCAACTTTTATTAAAATAAAACCATTTAAACTGGGTGTTCGGATTTATATGTCACTTAGTATATTCACAGCGATAAGTATTTTTTAATTAGAGGAAAAATAATTAACAATTTTTGTCTGCGTAAATTTGCGCAATCTCCTACCCATCATATCCCACACGTGCTCAATTGGGGATAAGTCGGGAGATCTTGGTGGCCATGGTAACAATGTGACATCATTATGTTGAAAGAAGTCTATTGTGACTCTTGCAACATGTGGTCGGGCATTATCTTGTTGGAAAGTTGGATCTGCCAAGGTGTCAAGATAGGGTTCTAGAACTTCGTGGATATAACGTTGCGCGTTCATGTTACCTCTGATGAAGATTAAAGGTGACCTGGAACCATAACTCCAACAGTGTGATGAACATGTCTTTCAACAAAAAACTGTGGATTCCTCCTTTCACCACGTCGCCTTCTAACCCTGGCACGACCATCGTGTATGCCTAAACAAAATCGAGACTCGTCACTAAAGACAATACTGTTCCATTCCTGATCCCAGAGTGACCGTTGTCTGCACCACTCAAGGCGATTACGTCGGTGTTCTCTAGTTTCGCATGCCAATAGGTCTTCCGTGTTCTGCAAACCATTCATTTGCAATGGACCTGATAGCGGAGAAACGGTCCCTTAAGGCCAATAATCTTAGGCGGCGATCTTCACGGTCTGTTGTTCTACGGCGGCGTCCAGTGCCCCTTGCTCTTTGCGTACGGCCTTCTCGAAGCCATGCCTGACAACACCTAACCACAGTGTCTACACTTCTTTGCACTCTAACTGCAATTGCTCGAAAAGAAAGTCCAGCTTCCCGAAGTCCCACTATACGGCCCCTATCAAACTCACTAAGTCGACGAAATCGTACAGGTCTCCGTACTCTAGGCATCGTAACCGATCGTAAAGAATGTCAAGAACCAAAATCCGCCAACGTTGATTCTTTACTGCGGTTGAAATATTCATTTTTAGAGCGTTAGTGAATTAAAAAAAAGCAGTATAAAAACCGGAATGTCCAACTGATAAGGCTGAAAATTTTTTCACTTGTTATTTACAGTAAGATAAATACATTCACCAACTTTTATTAAAATAAATCCATTTAAACTGGGTGCTCGGATTTATATGTCACTTAGTATATATACCTTACAACATATTAATGACAAAGATGATGCATCACCGCATACAACTACAGCAGAATGTACCAGTAGAAATGGTGACTGTAATAAAAATAGAAGTATGGATATAGCTGATGACTATCCGATGAATAAAAATCAACGTAAGCGAAGATATAGGGAAAATGAGAATTTGGGAAAAAATTAAAAAAACATGTGCAGTGAACAAGAAAGAAAAGCAAAAAAAAATGTTTGACGTTTCACTAAGACCAGAGGAACAAACACACACACAGAGAGAGATATCATAAGTGTGTGTGGGTGCGGTTGTGTATGTATGTTAGAGACAGACAGAGATACGCACAACAAACATATCTTTGCTACAGCTATAAATACACCTAATCAGTCAGCTCAGTTCAGTTCAGGACAGCGCCGTGTACATGTATAATTGTATAAAAAAATATTTAAATAAGCAGAATCATCATGCATTTACTACATATGAGTGTTGATAATAATATATCAAATGATGAATTTAACAAGCTGATAGGAGGTTTTGTGGAAAACTTTAAAGGTATTTTAATGTTAAGTGAGCTGTTTGGTCAAGTGATATCCAAATGTGATGAGGCTGGTGTTATTAATTTGTACAACAACGAAGACCTGCAAAACACCAAAACATACTGGGTTGCATACAAAAAATCTGGAACTAGGATTGTTTATTACGACAGATATGGGCATCGACCACCACAAGAATTATTGATATATTTCAACTTCAATGGATCCGTTTATTTTGCTTATGCAGGTGTTCCATATCAAGAGGAAGTTGATTCATCTGGTACAGAGTTATGTATACATTTTTTTGCGTTTGTTGACGATATGGGTGATGATGATATTTATTATTCCGATGATAATGATGATGATTGTAATAATGTTATTGATCAATAAACAGGATAAAACTATTAATATTGTTTTACTTAGGAAATATAAATTCAGTATCACGTGTAGCTTTGTACTGGTAAGATGGCACGTAGGAAACAGTCAAAGCTCAGAAAGAGAACCAACAACAAGAAGAGGAAAAAATATGTCTTTCGAATGCTATCAGGCAAATAAAACAAAGCATTTCAAGGTTTAAACCTCAAACGTTCAGCGAGGCAGTTCGTGTAGCTTCCAAATCAGCACAGGGTATAAAGCATAAAGTGAAACCATCGGCTTGAGTTATCCCGATACCGAAACAAGGTGGTGTATTACCGCTGATTCCCATTTTTGCATTATCAGGCGGTGCGGCCGGTATTGCAAAAGCTGTCAACGATGCAAAATCTGCCAAAAAACAACTAGAAGAATCGCAACGTCACAACAGAACAATCGAAGCTATTGCCATGGGCAAAGGAATGTATCTTAGACCGTATAAAAAAGGAAAGGGACTTTTTTTAAATCACATCTGTGAACGTATTTGTGTGTATACGATAGCATGCCTAAGAAAGGAAAATTTGATGCTGTGTCGTTACTTAACAATCTATATCATCCATTGACAAATATTGAACTGGAAAAATATGCAAGACTTTTAAGTATCAAACACTTTAAAGGAGTACACATGGGTAACAAACTTCCAAAGAAAATATCCAAATACAGCGAATGTGGTATTATCAATTTAGATAACGAAGATGGATCAGGAACACACTGGACTGCATACAGAAAAGTTCGATGTAGAGTTGTGTATTTTGATAGTTACGCCAACTCACAACCACCGCTAGCAGCATTAATATATTTTAATTCAAATGGTCCATGTAATATCCGATACAATTATGATGTATACCAAAAATTTAATACTGTAAACTGTGGTCAATTATGTTTACGTTTCCTTTTGAATCAATAAATACCGTTACATGTATATTGATGACTTTCATTCGTGCGTAACCGGTTGTCTCATTGACTTTGTCACTTTTAATACTGTACCAAATGTAGATGAAACTAACAATAAATTCCATATCGGCAATGAGACAATCATCATACCAGAGGGCACTTATGAATTAAATGATATAATAAATTTTGTTATGGCACGTGTGAAGGAAATGCAGTATGTGAGACAGCAACAAAGAAAAAGAATGCGATATGATGTATCAGCAGTAGTAACAGCAGCAGCAGCAACAGGAGCAGCATCAGAACAACAAGATGCTTTGGCAAAAGACGATAAAAAATGATAATTGGAGGAGAAGAAAAAGGAGCAGAAAAACATGATTATTATATCGATAATGATGTTATTTTGTTAATGAAAGCAAATCGCAATACGCAAAGAGTTGAAATCAAATGCAACGAGGAAATAGATTTCGAAAAGCCTAATTCTATTGCATCACTCTTAGGCTTCAACACAAACAAGTTGTCACGTAACACGTTACACATATCTGATGTTCCAATTAATATTTCCAAAGTAAATTCTATATGTATACATTGTAATTTAGTAACCAACTCTTATCATAACAACGATGCTGTTCATGTGTTACATGTGTTTTTCCTGATGTGCCTAGCGTCTTCAGAATTGTAGAAAAAGTAGCAAATGTCATATATCTTCCAGTGAATACCAATCATATCGATGAGATAATCATTAAAATAGTGGATCAAGATGGTCATTTGGTCAATTCCAAAAAAGAAACTATAACGACTAGACTTCATTTGAAAGAGCTGTAATGGTGTTCCTATATAACATCAATCATAGCTTTCTTCCACATATAAACGGAAGAAACTGTAACAGATTAATTAAACGGACATTTTTGGAGGTATCTTTCAAGTGCAGCTGTTTTACAGCTAAAATTGTACCAAAGAAACAACAAAGACCACGAATACTACGACAGAAACACAAAAAGAAAAAAAAAAACGAAAGAAAACGTTAACTCAAAATGAGCTTCAACATACTAAATATTGGCGAGCATGCACTTATGGACAATTCCATCGAGAATTGTGAACTTCACAGTCATCTCCCATATGCAAATGGTATTTGCAAGGTGGTAACCTTAAATAAGTCTGATGAAATTCGTATACCAATTCAAACACAAGATATATATACGTTGCCTGGTAATAGTTGTTTGTATTTTGAGGGAAGGCTACTGGATGATACAGATCAACCTAGCCCCACATTGCAGATATGTAACAACTTTATTGCATTTCTGTTCGATGAAATCAGATATGAAATAGGTGGTATATTAGTTGACAGAGTTAGAAATCCTGGTATTACATCAACAATCAAAGGACTCGTTTTATTCACCAGTAACGAATGTGACAGATACCATCATGCAGGATGGAATCATTTGGATTATCCGAGTGTTGTCAACAATCAAGGATATTTTAGCGTCAATGTACCGTTGAAGAACTTAATGGGCTGTTTTGAAGATTTCAAAAAGATTCTGGTAATTCTGGTATTCGACAAGAACTGGTCTTGATCAGGAGTTCAACCGATGATAATGCTGTTGTAACTAGTAAGGCTGGTGAGAAACCTAAAATTGAACTAACCAAGCTAATGTTGAGAGTGCCACACACTCAAGTAGCTGACACCGAAAAATTACGCCTTCTTAAGTACATCGAGACCGGAACAGACTTGGAGATCGCTTTTCGAGGTCGGGAACTACATGAACTACCTATTCTGCAACAAACAACGAGACACACATGGAACGTTAAAGCAAGTAGTCAACTTGAGAAACCGCGATTCGTTATCGTTGTCCTTCAATTTTAACAAAAAACACATAAGCATTTTATATGAAATGTTTGCACAATTCCAACTATCATATTACTACAAAAATTCCAGCGAACCCTGCTTGACGTTAACAAAATTTTCTGAACTAGCTCCGCTAATTTGTAGTAGACAAAATGAAACCTTAAAATCAGGCGCTGTAGATATACGTTTAGAATTTGAAACATTAGAAAACGTGCCAGCTAGTACAATAGCATTTTGTCTCATACTTAATGATCGTTTAATAAAGTATAATCCACTGTAAAGTATTGTCAAAGTTTATTAAATACACATAATATAATTGTACTAATCATACTTCAATGTATTCAATAAAAGAAAACATAATTATCTGTTGTTTTTTTATTTCACCCTACCACCCACATTTACGAATTAGATAAGAAGAATCTTTGTATTCATGCAAAAATAAAGTCGACACATCTGGTTGATCGGACGGTTACTATCTTGTTTCCTCATGTTATCTCGGCTATGCTCGAGAATCCGCTGTTATCGGATACCACACACACTGAACACTTCGCAAATGTATCACAATAATGGAAACTTAGTATCAGCTTGGCTAGCTAGCTAGCACAACTGACATTGTGCTATACTATTTGGATACAGGGGTCCCGGGTTCGAAACACGCTACAGACAACCTTTTTTATATAATTATAATATTTGAATTTAGCGCCAAAAATTACGTCGCAGGTCACATGGTTAGCTTTTATCTTATCGCATACCGTACATGCTGTTTATGTACCACATCCAAGAAACAAATTATCAACACGCTAGCTTAGCGGATAACGTGTTTACCTACCGATACAGGAGTCCCGGGTTCGAAACACGATACAGACAACCCTTTTTCTATAATTATAATATTTGAATTTGACGCCAAAAATTACGTCACAGGTTACGTGGTACTACAGTTTAAACTCGTCCGCAGAAATTACGTTACAACGAACTTGCGACGCGTCTTCAGCGCTGCTGGTGCTGGTGACTACAATCAGCGCACAAGAAACAAACCTTCCTTCCGTCCTTCATTCCTTCTGGTCATTGACGATCATGTCTTCAGGTATACAGGTAAAGGTCAATGACCTTCTTCGGACACAGGCTACCTTCTGGTCATTGACGATCACTTCTTCTTCGGCACAGGGCATTCTTTTAACACAGTAAAAATCCCCTTCTGGTCATTGACGATCACTTCTTCAGGGACAAGAATGGTACGTGAGTCATCGACCACGAGAACTGTCATCGTATCACCCCTGATTAACTACTGCCAGGAAATGAAAAATAACATCCAAATACTTTAGAGATTGCAGCATGGATTAGTTCGTTGAGCTCGTGAGTGTGTTTGGGAAGGTGGTGTACATGTATGCAGGATAACACAAAGTTATGATAAGTCATTTACCGAAGCGGCCTCTAGAAGTTTGGCCAAAAAAAAATAACGGATTCTTGCTTCTCATACTAGAAAACCTCCCTATACCGAGTTTTATGCCAAAATCTGAAATACTTCTCAAGCAATCAGGAAAAATAGAAAATAAAATTGTAACTTAGGCCCGTATCGTCAGTCGTCCCTACAATTGTAGGGCGCCTTTATGGCCTCCTTGATTGTCATAGTTTTCTAGTTTTCCATGTCAGTGCTCTATTTTGAGGTTATTTCACAAACATCTATTTGCATCAAATTGTGCTTGCTTTTGAGTTATATCATGAGTAGTAGAAGGGTGAAATGTGCTAAAACGTGACGTCATGTATGCAGAAAAAAAGGCCTAAAGACCACGTGACCCACAAAATGAGTAGTGATTGAGAAAAGCTTTATGCATATGCAAGAGACAAGCCAAGCCTAATTTCAATCATCCTCTAGTCATAATAATAATACTAATAATAATAATATGGGAAGAGAAATAAATGAAACGACGGCGGTAGTGTGATATTAATATATTTAATCGTATATAAAACAACTTATATTTGAAGCTGCGAAATGATGGAATGTGTTTTAGGGACTGTTGGTAGAATATGTTTTTCTATTGAAAATAATGTATCCCTGTCGAAGTAACTGCCTTATATTGTATTTTCCACAGTACATAATTGTACCTTTTCGTTTCATTGTGACTGGATAATAATTCAGATCTTGTCCAATTACATATCCAATTTTTCGATTGTATTGACTTTTAATTTCTGTGTCGATGGGAATTTTTTTCCCTGAGTAATAGAATGCTGGATACGACTTTAATTCTGTTCTTCCATAATTATGTAACTCATACAGGTAGAAAACTCCGTCGTCGATGTTGAAGATCTGATCAGCAACTACAACTGGTTCATTCTGGTAACACGTTGTTAGGGTAAAAAACTGAATGGCTAAAACAGCAGCAGCAATTTCAACTAAATCCAGACAATTCATCTCTGAGTGTGTTCTTCTTTTGAATGGTATATACGTATATATATGTATTAAGTCTCATACTGTCTTTTTTTATTATCCGAAAGGGTAGGAGGAGGAGGAGGAGGATGAGGAGGAGGAGGGTGATAAATATTACTATTCTTCATTTAACAGCCAAATTGTAAAGTTTCACAAACAGAACAATATTGCATTTTTCTTTGTCGTATGTTTGTGTATGGAAAGGTCACTTGTATGGTGAACTCAGTATTTTTCCAGCATGAAACGCAAATATATGAAGGCATGTCTTGTTGATGTACTAATCACTAGCAGCGTATTAATTAACAGCATGAACCGACTAGATAATTATAACTAGTAACGCAAACGATTAAATATATCAGTTCACTTATCACTCATGTGCTATGAAGTACTACGGTGGTGAAGGCGTACTGAATACAGCTATAAATAATTTATCTGTAGAATTACACATCCCAACGTACAGATACTGTGGTCCTAGTACTAAACTTGCTGAAAGGTTAGCCAGAAATGATCCAGGTGTGAACGGATTGGATGAAGCTTGTAAACAACACGATATATTTTATTCAAAAGAAAAAGATCTGAGTAATCGGTATTTGGCTGATAAGGTGCTGGCAAAACAAGCAATGAATAGGTTTCGTGCAAGTGATTAGTCTTGGAAGGAGAAGGTCACCGCATTAGCTGTAGCAGGTGCTATGAAAGCTAAAGTAAAACTGGGAATGGGCTTAAAAGAAACATCTCAAAGGCACCAAAAACGTAATATAAACAATTGTTTGAAGAAATTACATACATTAGCGAAAGAATTACAGGGCTCTCAAAAACTGGTTCAAGACTCTGTACAGATCCTACAAACTGAACAATCTCAAAAAGCTCAAAAAAATATACTTGCGAAGGATAAGGAGAAAAGTAAATCTAGTGAGAAAAAAGTACGAGAAGTGAGAGAAATCAAGAAACACGAAACCAAAAAAAACCATGTAGTAAAACATAAAACATTCAAAGTGAAGCGTGAACGAAAAACAAAACCTAATGTTAAAGAGAAGAAAAGTCTGCTTTAGAAAGCATAAATGAAAAAATCAAGAGAAGAAAAAAACCAAAGACTCCAATTGAATACATGGACACTGATGTAACAGAAGAAGGGCAAAAGAACAAACCAAAAAAGAGGAAACTGGATTCAGCCTTTACTACTACTACTACTTCATTGAATGATGAAAAAGTGAAAAAAATAAAAATAGATTTGGATGATCCAATTATAACTCCTGAGAAAAAATGTAGTACAAAACGTAAGAGAGAATCTGATAATGAAGAAAACGAACAACAACAACGCAAGTTAGATATGAATGACGTAATTCCACATCCATGGAAACAGAAAAATAGAAAACGGAAGATTCAACTAGATAATGATAATGATCGTGATAATGATGATGATGATGATAGTAACATACCTAGGAAAGTTAAAGTTATAAATACCTAGTAATCTACACATCCAAATTCAGTAATGAAAATGGTACGTAAGAAGAATGTTAATCCTAAGAAAAAAACAACAACAACAACGATCACAGCGTCAGAAAAGAAAGATAAAGACTAAGAGGAGAACGAAAAGTATATCGAGCAGTAAAATAAAAAGAAGGAAGGATAGCTTTTCTAGCGCAATCAAACAAATAGGGAAACGTGTGGTAGATCAAAAACCTATTACCTTTGAAGAAGCAATACTTGTAGCGTTGAGGGAGGCACAAAATTTGAAAAAAGGTGTAAAAAAGCCACCAAATCGTATCGTGAAGATACCGAAGAAAGGAGGTATACTACCACTGATCCCAATTTTTGCTGGCTTATCCGTCCTTGGAGCTTTGTCTGGCGGTGCTGCTGGTATTGCTAAGGCTGTCAATGATGCAAAATCCGCGAAGCAGCAATTACAAGAATCTCAACGTCATAATAAAATGATGGAAGCTGTAGCACTTGGAGAGGGAATGTTTTTGAAACCCTATAAAACGGGTATGGGTCTTTTCCTGAAACTATACACTAACTGAAACCAGTTGTGAGAGAAAAGAAAATGTCCCTGAAAAAGAAAAAACAAGTAGTTAAAAAAATTTCAATTCCAAATAGTCACCCGTTAACAAACTTTGAACTGGAAAAGTATGCAAAACTTTTGAAAATACCATATTTTCGAGGAGTCTTCATGCGAGATAAACTTCCCAAAAAAATAAAAACCAATGAAAGAGGAATTATTAATTTGGATACATCTACTGGACCAGGTACTCACTGGACTGCATATAAGAAAAAGGGAAACTTGGTGGTTTACCTAGATACATATGGAAACTTAGAACCACCACTGGAAGCAATTGTATATTTTAATTGTAGTGGACCATGTAAAATACAGTACAATTATAATGTACTTCAAAGACTTAATACTGTAAATTGTGGTCAATTGTGTTTACGTTTTCTGAAAACTGAATAAATACCGGTTACCATAATAACACTTGTTTATTTCATCTATGACCATTGATCGATTCCAGTGGCGGCTCGTGAGGTAGTGCCACGGTGCCATGGCACTACCTTGTCTTCTTCAAAAAGAATATTTTTTTCAATCTTCAATGTTTTACTTTATTTTCTGCTTTTTCATTTTTTTTTTTTGGTATAAATTATATGAAGTGACAACACTGACAACGTGACAACACCGCAAGCACCCGAACCACGCAAGACGGAAAGCACGCCTTGACCTTGACGTCATCAACTTGTGCCAATTTTGGGCCGGCCCAAATAAAAAGAGAGAAATTTTACTAGCATCGCATACGAGCGACAGAGATAACGCTACCCTACACATTTTTATATGAGGTGAATAGCGAAAGACAAGTATAATTTGTGCCAGGCACATCATCAGTCGTAATTCGTTATCAAGTGATATCGGCGGTGTTTTTGTTCGGTCGGTCGTTTCGTTATGATTACGTCTAGTGCTGATTTCGGTCTTTTTTTACCTGAAAAGTGTAAAATACCTTTTTTGTTTTAGTACGTCTAGTGTTAATGAACTGCTCTGTTTTGTGATCATATTTTTTACTGTTTTATTAAAACTAGTGAAAATGAATAAAATCGGGATATTAAAAAACTCATTTAGTGGTTTTTCACTGGATCAAAAACTGCAAATTAAAGAATTAGGACGGCCAATACCCGATTTAAAAATTGAGAAACAAACTGGTAGCGGACAAAAATCGCGCTGTCGCAAATTTAATAAAAATGTGTACGATAAAAACATATATGTGGTTGTGAAGAAACGAATAAACTATTTTGTTTTGTATGTGTTCTATTTGGAGGTGACGAGACTTGGTCAAAAAAAGGTACAGACGATCTTATACATATATGGGATAAAATGAAGACCCACGAAAAATCTAAAGTCCATATGAATAATGTTTTTAGCTTTTCTATTCTTGGTAAATTAAATATAAGGACTCAACTCAATTCGGCTTATCGCAATGATCTAATTAAACATAATAATCAAGTGGATAAGAATCGATATGTATTGAATAAAATTATTAATTGTATAAGGTTTTGTGGAGCATTTGAGTTAGCCTTAAGGGGTCACGATGAAAAGGAAAATTCGGAAAACAGAGGCATATTTAAGGAGCTGGTGAATTTTAGCGCCGAATTAGACAACGAATTGAAATTCCATATTCAAAGTGCCAAACTTTTCAAGGGTACCTCAAAAACAACTCAAAACGAGCTTCTTGAGTGCATGCTAGATGTTTATCATGAAGAAGTTAAGAAGGAGATTGCAAATTCTCCTTTTGTTGCAGTAATTGCCGATGAAACGACTGACGTAGCCTGTGAATTTCAGTTAGTTATTATTTTCAGATATTTGTGTAAAGGACAACCAGTTGAGAGATTTTGGAGATTTTACGTCCCCGACGGACACGATGCCAAATCCATCGCTGCATGCGTTTTAAATGTTGTAAATCCATTACTAGATCAAAATCCAAACAAATTAATAGCTCAAAGCTATGATGGTGCGTCTGTTATGAGTGGTGAATTGAATGGCGTTCAAAAAATTATTAAGGAAACTTATCCACTTGCAAATTATGTTCATTGCTATGCACACCAGTTAAATCTAATTATGACAAGCGCATGCTCTGTCAATAAGCAGGCTAGAATATTTTTCCATAATTTATCTGGATTGTGCTCTTTTTTTTCGACGTCTCCTCAAAGAACAAAAATTTTGGATGAAATAGTTAACTGCAGATTGCCAAGATCTTCCCAAACACGTTGGAATTTTCAGTCACGAGGTGTTCATACAGTTTATGAAAATAGGAAAGACCTGATTGAAGTTATGGACAATATAGAAAGTACTTCACGCGATTCTTCGTCGATTAATCAAGCCAGTGGGTACAAATTAAAGCTGCAAGATACAAATTTTGTATTTTGGCTAAGTATATTCCATAAAATAATGCCACATGTTGAAATTGTCTTTAACCAATTACAAAAAGTATGCACCGATTCTGTTAAGGTCAAAAATGATTTAGAGAATTTTGAAGCAGCAATTCAAACTATACGAGAACAAATGGATAGCATTATTGACGAGATTGAACGAGTGCAGAGAGAAACTGATGAACCGGCAAGAAAAAAAAGGCAAGTTGAAGAAGGCAGCAAAAAACGGGAAGCGTTAGAAATATGCGATGCAGTATTATCGCAAATAAGAACAAGATTTAACTTTTCTGGACATTTAGTTGCTTCTAATTTATTTGTGTCTGAAAAGTTTTCTGTTTATAAACATCAGTTTCCTGAAGCACATTTAAATGACACATGCACACAATTTTCATTTTTAGACAAAAACAGGCTTAAAACTGAGTTACAAGTATTATATCAGAGAGAAGAATTGAGTACTACTTCTGGAGCTGTTCCACTATCCATTTTATTGAACGAGGAAGGATTAAATTGTACGTTTCAAGAAACTCTTAAGCTCTTAAGTATTTTAATCACTATACCGATGTCAACATCTGAAGCAGAACGCTCTTTTTCAATGCTGAAACGGATTAAAACTTTCCTCAGAAACACAATGAAGGAAGAAAGGCTTAGGCTTTAGGAATGCTGTCTGCAGAAAAACATTTTGTAAGTGGCATTGAAAATTTTAATAATAAGGTAATCGAAAACTTTGCTACCAAAAAAGAAAGAAGAATGGACTTCATGTATAGAAAACTTTGAAGTTATAGGTACTTCTCCACACTTGTTTTATAATTTGGTGCGCGTGTGTAAATAGTTTTATTTTTGATTTTTTTTTGGACATATAGATTTATTGAACCTCAAGAACTTTGACCACTAACTATCAGGGGTAAGTTATAAGTTATTCTTTACAATTTTGAATCGATTCAAAATTATGGCTTCCATTCTGGCACTACCTCACTGAATTGGCACGAGCCGCCACTGATCGGTTCATATAATGTATACATTTACCTTATCTGGTAGAGAGTCTGTGTTACCAGCTAAAATCTATCCACCTATAGTACTCGACAATAGTAAAACGTACCCTTTAGGACTTATTGATTTTTTAACTTTCAGCACAATACCCAACATAGATATAACAAATAATAAGTTTCATATTGATGATGAGGTTGTAACAGTACCTGAAGGTAGTTATGAAATTAAAGACATTATAGAATTTATTAAAGAGAGAATCAAACCACGAGTAGGTGAACAAAATAAAAAAAGGAGGATGTCCCCACCACAACAACAACAACAACAACCACAACAAAAACGATCTCTAAGTTCAAATGCAATTGTCAAAGATGATAAACAGCCTGACATACAACTCCATATGCGAAATAATTTAAATACGTTACGGTTTGAAATTAAAAGTAACCGACTCATCGATTTTCAGCAAAATGGTACAATAGGTGGGTTATTAGGGTTTAGTAAGAGAAAATTGAGTCCACATAAACTACACATCTCAGATTTTTCTATAAATGTTTCCAAAGTATATGTGTGGAATGTAATCTGATAACGAATTCTTTTAGAAATGATCATGCTGTTCACACGTTGCATATGTTCTACCCTAACGTGCCTAGTGGATATCGCATAATAGAAAAAGTATCAGAAATACGCTGAATTATACTTAAAAACTGATATTTTGTTGCTTTGTGATGTTTTCGAAAATTTCCGTCAAATGTGTATGCAGACATACAATTTAAATGCATTGCACTATTATACTACGCCAGGTCTAGCCTTTGATGCTATGCTTAAAGTCACTAATGTTGAAATAGAGCTGTTGACTGACAGTGATATGGTTTTGTTCATAGAAAAAGGTATCAGAGGAGGTATATCTCAATGTTCGGTAAGGCTAACAATAAATATATGAATAGTGAATATAATCCTGATTTACCATCTTCGTTTTTGATGTACTACGATATATATATAATTTGTATGGAGCTGCCATGTCACATTCTCTACCATATGGGGATTTTCATTGGGTTCCAATTGAAAACATCTGTATTGAAAATATTTTGAGCGATGAGAAAAATGAATATGGGTACATCCTAGAAGTTGATCTACATTATCCTCTTCATTTACGCGATCTACACAAAGATCTACCATTATGTCCTGAGCATTTAGTACCACCTACTTCGTATTCTGATAAACCAAAATTGTTAACAACTTTGTACGATAAACAAAAGTATGTCGTCCATTATACATCACTAAAACAAGCTACGCAACTGGGTATTGTCATCAGGAAAGTTCATCGTTGTTCAAAATTTAGACAGTCAACTTGGTTAAAAAACTACATTGATCTTAATACAGAGCTGAGAAAGCAAAGTAAGAATGATTTCGAGAATTTTTTTTTCAAATTAATGAATAATTCCCCTTATGGCAAAACGATTGAAAATGTTAGGAAATATAAAGACATCAAGTTGGTAACTAAGTGGTCAGGAAGATATGGTGCAAGATACTACATTGCACAACCTAACTTTCATAGCTGCACTATATTTAGTAAAGAAATGGTCATAATTGAAATGAACAGACTGAAAGCTACATTAAACAAACCAATTTGTATAGGTATGTCAATATTGGACATATCTAAAACTTATATATATATATATATATATATATATATATATGATTTTCATTACAATTACATTAAACACAAATTCAAAGATGATTCAAAATTGCTCTATACTGATACAGATAGCTTAATATATCAGTTTTCAAATATTGATGACATTTACGAACACATCAAAGAAGACATTGATAGGTTTGATACATCCGATTATCCAGAAAATAACGCTTATAGAATTCCATTGAAAAATAAAAAAGTCTTAGGTCTAATGAAGGATGAAAATCAAGGTCGAATAATGACACATTTTATTGGGTTGCGTTCAAAACTGTATGCTTTGAGACTTCTACCTGAGTCAGGTGAAAAAAACAAAGACTCGCATGTTATTAAAAAAGCTAAAGGAATTCAGAAGTCAGCTCTGAAGGAAATAACGTTTGATGATTACCATAAATATTTATTCCAAAATACTCAAGTAGCTTTAACCCAACAGTCCATAATTTCGAAATTGCATGATGTAATCACAATTTCCCAACAAAAAATTGCATTGAGTCCATATGATGATAAAAGAATTGTCAACTATACTTATACAGACACTAAACCATGGGGATATCATGATTACTTTTAATTTGACTACTTTTAATTATCTCTTTGTCTGTTTCTGTCCATAGAATTAATCTACCACCAAGTTAACTTTAGCCACACACAATGAAATGTAAGTATATATATATATATATATATATATATACGAGATATGTATTCCTTTTTATAGAACGTGCTAAGTTCAAAAAAAAGATTTCAAAAAATCTACTACACGAAACCCAACAAACGAATACGACCAGCGACTATTTCTAAGAGACAGTACAACTCAGGGACTCAGTTCTGTGACAATTGTGGACATTACTTTTGTTTTTGTAGAGAATCGGTGGCAAAGCATGCAATGGGACAAACGCTATCAGATCAGCAACAACAACAACAACAACAACAACAATACGAAAAAGTGGAGCTGTATTGCGACGAAGAACTGCCCAAGTCTTAAATACCAACAACAACAACGACAAAGGACGAGAAAGGATGTCTGAGCGGCGAGAGAGCGGATGGATTTCTGGCAAATCTTTTTATTCGAGCAAAGGACCCCAAAGAAAGACAAGTTGGACATACGTTGTAGCACACGTCATCGAGGTGACCAGATGTGGTGTATGTGGAAACATTATACGTGAACGACCAACGACCGCCGTAAATGGCTGGAAACCACATAATGTATTTGTCAGATTTTGTCCTGTATGCTTTCAAGCGAGACCCGACATCCAAGAAAAAAGAACATATTGGGTAAAACATGAAACAATAAATACGTTTTCAAAAAGATATCCTCTTTCTTTCTTTATTTCTCCCCTTCCCTCACTTTTCATCATCATCATCATCATTTAGAGAGAGAGAGAGAGAGATGGTTTGCAAAATGAATACATTCACGCGCTGTAATCAGTTTCATTGTTGCTGCAGTGCAGTACTATTTGAACAACATGAAAATTGTTAAACAAAAAACAACATTAGATATTGATGACAATGATGTAATCAAAGATAAGTCTATCAAAAAACATGCCGTGCTGTTTCCTTCAACGTTGCGATGTATTATAGTTGGACCTTCTAATTGTGGAAAAACAAATCTTATGATCAATTTGGTTGAACATGAAAACGGGTTAAAATTTGAAAATGTTTATGTGTATTCAAAGTCTTTGTATCAACTAAAATATAAATATTTGGCAGAATTATTAACACCAATAAAAGGGATAAAATATTTTCCATTCAATGCTAGTGACAACATTGTACACCCTTCAGATGCCAAACCAAATTCCATATTTATTTTTGATGATGTCGCATGCGATAATCAAGATGTTATCAGAGAATATTTCAGTATGGGACGTCATAACAGTATAGATTCTTTCTACTTGTGTCAAACATATGCAAAAATACCCAAACATCTAATAAGGGATAATGCAAATATCCTTATACTTTTCAAACAGGATGATTTAAACTTAAAACATATATATATATATATAATGATCATGTTGGTTCAGATCTGTCATTTGATAATTTTAAACGTATATGCACTGTATGTTGGGAAAATTCATATGATTTTTTAGCCATATTTAAAGACTGTAACATTGACAACGGTCGATATAGATCATTTTATTTATATGGATAATTCTCATCCGATGCTTTCAGAACAGATCGACAACTGATGATGAAAACCTGATCATCACCTGATCACAAGCCGTTCACCACCTGATCGAAGTCTAATTAGCACCTCATGATAGACTGAAGATAATGGGAAAACTTCTAACTGGAAGTAGTCTCAAAGAAAGACTTATATTGAAGCGTCAAAATGTTCGAAGAAAATTGTATCAACTGAAACATGGAGAAATGTTACAAGAAGCCTTGTACAATCCCATTACAAAACATTTGAGAAGTATCGAATCTAAACTTCAAAATAATACCAACACGGTACCTGGTTCCTCACCACCACCAACCAATGCCTGAAACAAAACTATTCGCATCTAATGAAAGGGTAGCATGGGAAACTCCTAAAGCTCTGTCTGAAACGTCATAAAACGTCAAGTTGTTGAAGAACTACATAAGCCTGCACGCAGAAATTTCCAAAGAAGAAAAACCAATGTGAAATCTCTAGACGACCTTTTCCAAGCAGATCTTGTAGAAATGATACCATACTCGAGGGAAAATAAAAACAATAAATATATACTGGTTGTGATAAATTGTTTTTCGAAATTTGTTTGGGCTTTACCTTTACAAAATAAAACAGGTAAAGTGGTAACAAAAGCTATGGAAAGTATACTAAAACAAGAAACACCTAAGAATCTACAAACAGACGCTGGATTGGAATTTTTCAATAATGATTTTAAAAACCTAATGAAGAAATATAATATCAATCACTACAATACATTCAGCGAAAAGAAGGCAGCCATTGTCGAAAGAGTTAATCGAACTTTAAAAAATATGATGTGGAAAGGGTTTAGTCTGCAGGGAAATTATAAATGGATAAGTATTTTACCAAAACTGGTAGAACAATATAACAATAAGAAGCATAGAACTATTCAAATGAAACCAGCTGATGTCACAAAAAGGATGCAAGAAGACTGTTATCTACTGTATATAATCGCTTGAAAATTGTAAACTTGAAAACAAAATTCAAAGTAGGTGATTATGTACGCACTTCTAAAATAAGAGGTGTTTTTGATAAGAAATATCAGCCAAATTGGTCACCTGAAATTTTCACAATACGGCAAGTAACATTAACTAATCCAATTACATATTTGTTGAAAGATGAAAAAAATCAACATATTTTAGGAGGCTTTTATACAGAACAACTGCAAAAGGTAAAACATCCTGATGTTTATCTTATAAAAAAAATATTGGAAAAAAAGGAGACCATATCAAAGTCAGATGGTTGGGATTCGATAAGAAACATGACAGCTGGATACATAAAAAGAATATTACCTAACAAATAATCTCAGTTCATATACAGTCTTCTTGTGTAGCGTTTGCATTAGACATTCAACGAACAAAAAAAATGATCATTATCGACGTTCAAGGCTTTACTTGTGGATCCAACTTCATTTGCAAAGAAATTGCTATCATGGATACTGCAACGGGATACTGGCAAAAAAAATTAGTTAATCTACCTGTAGAATTTACAATGCTCAACAGTAGCACACAGTCACATATCAACTGGACTGTAAACAATTTACATGGAATTCCTAGGGATCTATCTCCTTCTGAAGAGTCATGTCTTCATTACGAACAATTGACATTGTTCATTAAAGAAAATGTCCACGATGAACCAATTTTTGTCAAGGCACGCTCAAACCAACAATGGTTGGAAAGATTCATCACTAATAACATCACCGATCTACATGAAATAGGATGCCCAAATCTTCGCAAGCTGAAGAAGATATTCCAGTACAAACATTGTTATAAACATTTGTATAATAATATGCATTGTGCTTTAGAAAATGTTCATTTATTATTTAATTGGAATCTTATATCTAATGCTTCAAACCAAAAATTGGAATAAATACAATATCACACTACCGCCGTCGTTTCATTTATTTCTCTTCCCATATTATTATTATTGGTATTATTATTATGACTAGAGGATGATAAAATTAGGCTTGGCTAGGCGAGGCTTGTCTCTTGCATATGCATAAAGCTTTTCTCAATCACTACTCATTTTGTGGGTCACGTGGTCTTTGGCCTTTTTTCTGCATACATGACGCCACGTTTTGGCACATCTCACCCTCTGGTCATAGGCGATACACTTCTTGCATGTCTGCAAAGTCTTCAGATACCCAAAGTCAAATAGAGGGCAAACAGAACAGAACCTGATGGATGGGTTACCAAGTGAGTTAGAATCGATGTTGTTCTACTACTATCATGTTTTATCAGCCTGAAATTTCCTACAATTTAAAAGGAAAACATATCTTCACAATAGGAGAACGCTGAAGCTGACACGGAACAAGTGTAATCTAGAAATTTTTGAAGGAGAGAAAGGAGTATGACAATCAAGGAGGCCATAAACGCGCCCTACAATTGTAGGGACGACTGACGATACGGGCCTAAGGATAGTGGTTGCCACGATCAAAACTCTTATTGTCATTGTAACCTGTTTATCGCATATATATATATATATATATATACTCGTATATGGCCTCCTTGATTGTCATACTCCTTTCTCTCCTTCAAAAATTTCTAGATTACACTTGTCCTGTGTCAGCGTCAGCGCTCTCCTATTGTGAAGATATGTTTTCTTTTTAAATTGTAGGAAATTTCAGGCGGATAAGACATGATTTAACTCAAAAGCAAGCACAATTTGATTCAAATAGGTGTTTGTGACATAACCTCAAAATAGAGCGCTGACACGGAGAAGCAGAAAACTATGACAATCAAGAAGGTCATAAAGGCGCCCTACAATTGTAGGGACGACTGACGATACGGGCCTTAAACCCTGTATCTCGCAAACTATCAACTTTTGGACTAAGGTATGTTTAGGTCAGTTCACATATTTTGGTCTGTAGTATCTCCAGTTTCGAGATTTCCCAACCTTTCGCAGACACCCTGTACTTATAATGGTATCTTCTATATGATAGAATGTATAATGTATCGGAAATATCGCGGATTTTACAAACTTGTCTAAATATGTGATAAATAAGAATAGTTTTCATTATTATTATTGTTTAGAGATTATTACCAGAACGACAAAAATCCATCACAGCACATCTTCACCATATCACCAAGATTGCGTAAATATGTAATCAATGATAATAGTTTTTATTGATATTGTCTATACTACAATGATAATAGTAATTATCATAGTGACAGTCATGTGATTGTTTGCTGAGATATAAGTGATTCAAGGTTCGAAAACACTCAACTTTGATAGCCTGCCGTTCGGCATTTTGAAATATAAATTTTATATTTTAGGATTATGAAGTAATCAGAATGAGGTTTATCATGGTCCTCGATTCTACTGACAAATGCTTTAACCTTTACGTATCAATTCCAAAGCACCAAATTTTAGCTTGCCAAGTAGATTCGTTCAAAAAAATATGCAGGAAGGGCCTTTTTGAAAAGTACAGTATATTCGTACCCGTCAACTGGGGTTTTCTTATACAATCCTAATTATACCATACAGCAAAATAATTTTGAAATGTTTCATATGTCAAAATCCGAAATAGATGCTGCACACTTACGTTGGGAAAGTTGTCTTTATGGGGAATGTCCGAGGAGCCATTGGAGTTACATATGTCCAAAATGTCCATGAGCTCCTTATATTGGCTGTACCCAACACCGGTTGTAACTACTCTCCACACAGTAGCGCTGTTGATAGTTTGCACGGAGATTGTATTACAACAGCTTTGTTGCAATTGTCAGGTGTCCATTTTGGGATTCGTCATCTAGATCAATTCTGCTCATGCTATATTTCTTATAATGTTGCAGAACAGAATTATATTCTGTCAACAGATGACCAAGGTTGGCGATCCGTCGACCACGCAAAACACCCGAGATTGTTTGAAATTTGCATCGACTTCCACATCCATTCCGCCAACGTCAGCTTCCAGTATGACTGTGGCAGTCATCATGGGGAGCTTAAGGAGTAGTTACATTCGCACTCACATAAAATATTAGGATAACGCCCTTATCGAGACGACAAAGGCATAATAAGTGCAATTATACAAGACAGTTGAACTGAAAAACTCCGGCTTATCTTAGCATAATCGATGCTCCTCTAATCCGTTTTGAAAGCTTGCAATTTCTATGAAAAATGTGTTTACGCACCTTCGACGGTCACACACACACGTACCTTTGGCATGTTCAGTATCAAAGTACACGTAAATAAAAATAACCTCCAAAGTAAATAAAAGAATAAAGGAAAGCAAACAATAACCTTTTCCTTTACGCAAAAAATCTTGGAATTTATTATTTACGTCCTGCTTCCTGGAATGAATACATTATTGCTAGGGAATCAGTTGCGTTTTGGAAGGTAAATGCGAGAAACTTGTAAATATTGGTAACAATAAATTGATAGTATTAAATACACCAAAATAAAAGAATCTGGTATTTTATGAAAAATGAAATATAATAAGAAAGAAACAAATCACAATCTGATAACCAGGCTGATTACTGCGACACCTTGGCTCCGGAAAGTGGGTGGAGTTAGTGGAGAGAGTAGTCGAATAGATTTTTTCATCGTATTTCCATATTATCTCGTTCATTTTTAAGCAATCTTGAAAATGTTTCCACATATCGACAGGATATCATTGTCTACATATCATGAGCCATCCAAGATGTAATAAAAAAGTTAGGTAGGAAAGTTATTAGATAATATTGTCAAAAAATACAACTTTTTTAAATGTAATTGGCTCATGAGATACGTACTTCAATTTAATGTGGACACGAAATTTCAACTCGGTCGCGTTGATATTTTTCGAGAAAATATGGAAATAAGATTCAAAAAAATTGACAAAAAAAAATCTTAATTTTTTTAATAAAGTGTGTGAAACCTTAATGGTAGCATTATTAAAGCATGAACCATCACAGACCATCACAAAAATCTAATTAGCGGCCTCAGTAAACAATATAAAAAAGCGTGATCAATCACCTTAAAATCACTCGTTTATGTCCCTGTTTTTACTTTTTTGCTACCACCGAACTCATTATGTTTTTCCTTGTAATTCTGAAAATGGTAGATATCCATACTTTTGTCATACCGTTACAAAGTTGAACGATATCTCTTACCGGTTGCTGTAGAAATCGTGTTGGAAGTACGTCATAAACATTGTCCAGAACATAAATTATGCCATTTATGGGGTAGACCATTCCATTGCGTGGTGATCCATCTTTCGTAATCTCTGGATATACACTACCGCTCAAATATTTTGGGACAGTAACTTTTTTCAAGGGAACTTAAAATAAATAAGGCATATATGACATTGATTGATTATTACCATCTATAATACGACTATTCAAGCTAAAGATGTATAAGAATCAGTGAAACACCACTTAAAAGGAAATAAATGTAAACTCCTTTAGAGACGCCGATATTTTTATTACTTCATTCCAGTGATAGATCGGCCGCATTCCTGCCGCTTTTTACTTTTTTTGGTACTATGTATTATGTTCGGCTTAATATGATACATAAACATTCTGGATATCGATGAAACAAAGTAAACATTGTACGTAGTTTAGTATAAACTACTTGTCGATGTGCTAGGGTCAGATTTTTTCAAAATAACCGAAAATGGTAAAGACGGGTACCGTTTATCTTGAAAAACGCGGTGCAGTGTGTACCTTACGTGATGAGGGATTGCCAATTAGAGCGATCGTCCATGCCCTGGAAGACGCAGAGTTACAACTATTCCTGGGGATAGGCTTATAGTAATAACAAGTAAACGAAATGGACATTTAGCTGTGCCTGAATTCACCCACAGCTTGAATAGAACGAGGGAAAGCAGTGTGTCCGTGTCTACAGTAAAATGCCGTTTACAAAGGCCTAACCTTAGAGTATGTGTAGCAGCACGCAGAACACAAGGATTCGACCATTGAAGATTGGAATCAAGTCCTTTGGTGGGATGAATCCAAATTTGAAATGTTCGGATCTCGACGACGACAGTTTGTACGCCGCGAACCCCATGAATGCATGACTCCGCAATGTTTGAAGCCCACTGTAAAGTATGGAGGTGGAGTGTAATGGTTTGGGGATGTTTTGCTGGAAATCAAAGAGGAGATTTGGTTCGTATTGAGGGTAAAATGCGAAAAGAGCAATATTTGGAAAACCATGCGGTTCCCTCAGGACAAAGGATTGTTGGGAACAATTTCGAGTTTCAGCGAGACAACGACTCTACGCATTCATCTCGACTATGCCGCAATTATTTGGAACTGCAGCAAGAACTTGGTGCAATAAAAATCACGACGTGGCCTTCCCAGTCCCCAGATTTGTCTCCTACTGAGTATTAGTGGGATGAATTGGCCTAGCATCATTCCGGTTGTGACAGTCACATAGAACGCTAGTGAAGTACATATTTTATGGTTGGTTAATTAAAATGAGTAAGGAAATCGTCAGCGCAGCCGCCGCAGTTGTAATTTTTATTTTAATAAGAAAAAAATACAAAAGGACGAGAAGTCAGCGTTTGCACAATAGCATGTTTTTTGGGTTTCTGTACATCGTCTATGCCTGCACCAGATTTGTGCAACTGTTCGAACTTCTTTTTTCCCGAAAATAATGAGAGGTTACATTTTTTAACTTTCTCTCTACTTCGCCTTTATCAATGTCAAATACACGCAATTATTCGATTGTTCCTAATCTTATAGTCTGCATTTCTGGGATTCCATAATATATCATTTTCATGAAATTTTTCAATTAAGAGCAACACAGCTTGTCGTCCCAATTAAACGACATTTTAATTTGTTTAAACACACAAACCGCACAACACTACCGCTCGAATGCCAGGAACGAAGTGACGCCGGCAAGCTGCGTAACCCGCCGGCACACCCCGGCGGCAGTGCCGGCGGCTTCTTTGCGCGGCAAGCCCGGCGGCTTTGTATGCCGCCGGGTGTACGAGGCTTAGCCGACGGCTTGCCCGGCGGCCCTGCCGCCGGCACTGTGTGTAGCAGCCATTTGAAATATCTATGCAATACTCAAAATGTGTCAATTAATTTTGAAACTTGTAGTCGGTTGCTATGCTAGGTATTTCTATAATCCTCGTACACATTTGCCTCTCGACTAATATCAACAAAAGTCGTTTATCAAAACGTTTATGTACCACCTAACTAACTTCACTTTATATGTACGGATGTTACGTATCTAATCATGGAGTAAATTAGATCACCTCTGAATTTTAAACTGTACCTATGCTTTTGATCACATGCGGTTCAGTGCAAGGGCGGAGTAAGGATTTCGTCTAGGGGTAATTTTTCAACCTTAGTGGAATTTCTAGAATTTATTGCTCCTTAAATCCATTGTGTTCTATCTGGTTAAGTCCAGTTTAAAAAAAAATCCGGGAAAATGCTCAGAAATCCTCAGAAAGGCAAATATTTAATTATATGAGAACAAAATAAGTAAGTGGCGTTTATAATTAACTAGTCTAATAATGTTAAAGATTCAAACACAAAAAACTTCATTGCTCTGTTGACCAAAAAAAAAAAACATTCTGAGAGACATATCCCAGTTCATTCCACGCAAAACAATGTCTGATTGCGAAAACGAACATGAGACTGAAAAATTCACATAATCGTATGGCCGCTAGACTAGACAAAGAAGGATGTCTATAGACCATCTATAGATCATGTCTTGAGACCGTCTCCAGACTGCCTATAGACCACTTGCGCAACGCGGTCTACTAGTGTGTACGAAGCTTAAGGATTAAGACTCTGAACTGCCCATTAAACAAATCATGTAAATGGTGCAAATACTGACACAATCAATAACTTCTATTACATCAGCAGGTGATAAAAATATTGTAACAAGAATAAATAGTACCGTTGGCGCCATCTGTTGAGGACAGCGTGATACCCTCCTACTCGCCATGGTCCATCTCTGAGAGCAGAGTACGGTATAGTAGCAGAGCGGAGTGGAGTATAGCCCGGTCAATGGCGCAACATAAGAATTAGTCAGGCATAAATAGTGGTGTACATAAATGTTCTATATAGTCAAGATAAATAAATTAGTGAAGTTCTTTTTGTGGAATCCAGTGTTTTAATCCACACCCAAAAGAACCGAGAAAAACGCTACAATATCAAAAGGTATAGTCAATTATTTTTTGAAATTCAATATAGATGTTGCAGTTATGGTTCAGACCTTCGTTGTCAAACTTAGAGTTACGGCATAGTTTTTGTTTTCTCAGTTTTCGAATCAATGTTGATCGCATGTAAAAATGTTGGAAACCTTTGGAAAAAACTATATCTGTTAGGTCGTAATTATTTTAATAACGTATGTTTGTACGAAACAAGCACAGGAATACAGGGATGGACATATTCACGTGTAGCGCAGAAGCTCTGTGATCTAAATGAATTGAATATAGTAACATAAATAAGTACATACGCGGGAAGAGTTGCGGGAAGTGTGGTGTTGACTTTGAGCATTGATCGACGCAGTTTCTGGACAGGCCACAGGCGCACCACTAAAGAAACCTTATAGATGTCTGTTTCCAATTTAGGCGTTCATCTATCATAGTACTTCGCTGCAACACCAACCCCGAACAAAATCAGTCAAGCTTTACACACTTTTCAAATTACTATTGAGCAACAAGCAGAACATATATCACTTTTCAAGTGCAATCTGTATAGCTGATATATTGCTCAGACTTAGATTTGTCACAATTCGCGATATTCGAATGTACGTATAAATCGTAAAAATTGTGCTGTACACGTAGGTGATGTCGAAAAGGGACAGCGTTTGGAATACCAAAGGATACCAAAAAATCGCAATGTTCAGTTCCTGTAGCTATAACTTATAGTTAGTATGCCTCTGTCGCTATGCTGTGTCAGAAAGCAATAATATGGTGTTGGATTACAAAGGCAAGTGTCAGACGTCTAGGGGGGGGGGGGGCTCGCGCCACCCCTCTAAATCCGCCACTGGCTCAGTGTACTATGTTTTTCTATATACCATATGATTTCCAATTGGTCCAGGAGTTCCGAAATAAAATAATTAGGATTATTTTGAGTTTTTATTTGAGCAAAACATATGATTATTCATAGATACTACTATAATTACATTTTATATGACTATTTGGTGTTACTTTAGTCTCAAACTAATACCAAGATTACTGAGACCCATTTTCAAACACATGCAGACGGCATGGTATGCAAATTCAGGTTGGTATGCATCGGTTTGAATATATTCTTCAGTTATTTATAAAACATTATTGTGCAACATCGTCATTATTTACAGAAACGTCAGCAGTTCCATCCGTCAAGCAAAACTAAGTTCATTTTGTTGGTATTTCGAATTTTTAACATATTTTTTCCCAAATACGGCATCTCGGGTTTTTTACTTTCCTCATCCAGTGCTTTTCAAAAATTTGGTGGTGAAAATGAAACTTAAATACCATATTCCAACGTAAAAATAACAAGTGAAAATTTCAAGATGACTGCTGGGTGCTATATTGGAATATTTTTTAAATAGAAAAATCACATGATGCCTTACTTTAAAGCCCCTTATCACTGCTTTACAGCCCCAAAACATAAATTGACTATTTTTCAAAATGGCGGACTAACCTGTGAGCATTGAGCGTTTTCCTGTATTGACTCGCTTATAACTCGACAACAAACTGATATCAAAAATAGTATGTTATATCAATCTCCGTATTTTGGAAGCGTATGCGAATGAACAATAAAATATCGGACATTCAGATTAATAAAGACGAATGTTGACAATTTTTTAATGGAATGCTCCATATCTTATTACACATTTAACAAACTATAGCGTTTTGAATTTCTCACTGATACTCCATAGAGCCTCCGTGGTTAGTTCCATTGGAATGTTTTTAATATGACACTTGTAAATATAATTTTGATATGAATAAACGTATTTGAATTTTTTTTGGGTCATCAAGTTATTTGAATACGTTCTTTCTTAGTCGGTATGCACCGTCGCGTCGCTTGGACTGGCAGCACGAAACAGTAGACGAAATTCGCCCAAAAAATCGATTTGCAGAGGTTTCCGCACTTCACAACTGGCGCTTCATTTTTTAATATTTCCGACTGAAACTTTTACAGCGTGCTAAAAACAAAGCTTCACCGGATGCTAACGACCCACTTTTTCTGTTTTATCCAATGGGACCTTTTTAAGAAATTAAGAATTTGAACACAATGCATGCACTTCATTCGAAAGTATTGGAAACTGGAGCGACAGTTGTGAAGCAGCTGAACCTCAACGAATTCAGACTAGGTAGAAGGTTGTCAGTCAAAGATTTGTTCGTCTCCTAATTCTCATGAGGGATCAAAGTTCATACTACAAGTGCACTAGACATAAGTGAATTTTTTGACTGTTCAGTCATTAAATTCGTATTTTTGAACCCTAATAAATCGCTTGCAACTCACTACATCGCAGCCGCCATACCGAGTCAATCCATATTCCCTTCTAGTTATTACGTCAATGAGAAAAAATGTTCTTATCTACGGAAATATGGAAGTCCCTGCTTATATCCAGAGGAACAGCACATACTGCAGAATACAAATTGAATGGGCCCTGGTTCGGGAATTTCCTGTAATCACTGGGATCTGAAGCTTCTTAATAATAGAACGTGTTTCACTGATATCAAAGACGCAACATTTAGAATCACCATTCCCTAACCCGAACCTTTTAAGCACTACAATTTTTTTGTGACAATGATTAGGAACCGGAGTTTCAGTGATTTCTATTTTTTCGTTTTTTGCCTATAGCGCTGCCGCTACTGGACCGAAATTACAAAGCTTTGGCATAGTAGTAACCTTGTGTGGAAATTTCATGAAAATCCTAGCGGAATTTCCAAGTTATAGACGGGCAAAGGATTAGCAAAGAGATGGAAGGAAATGAGTGATGTAGTTTTTCGTGATGTGGATGTCATATAAGACCTAAAAAACATAACATCTCATTTTTGAAATTTTTTGAGCCACTGACGTGGTAAGTAAAACGGCTCTAAGATGCAGTAGCAAAAATGTTGAGTTTACCGAAGCAGCCTAAATGTCAGGAAATCAGTATATTCACTATCTAAGGTTTTATTTATTGACCAGTGTCAGATAGATCGATGAGAGAGACAACCGCAGGATAAGTTAAGAAGTTACATTTACGTAACTATCTACGAACATTTACTTCGCATCAGCGGTCGCGATTATGAACACCTATTTGCAGAACTACTTATACTATACACGATATTATATGAACTAGGGCCACCAAATTACCTAAATACGTCCTTTCTTAATCCGTACATTCCGCCGCGTTGCTTGGGTTGGAAGCACGAAACAGTAGACAAGATTCATGCAAAATCCGATTTGTAGAGGTTTGTGCGCTTCGAAACCGATGCATAATTTTTTAATATTTTCAAAACCCTACAGGGTGGGATCGAGCCATTTTTTCATTATTTTATCTCGGCTCTTATTAAAAAAATATTACTCAAACGGTCATTCCCAGCTTATGGACATGACTGTTTTAGATGAGTTTTATAAATTTCCAGATGTTTAGGTAATGAACTCTACTTCTACTACTACTAATAATACTACTACTGGGCGTGTAACATCACCGAGGCTTTTTATGCAAATTTAATATCACATTGTTAAAAGCTTTAAAAAGAAATACTGGGGAATTGAACAAGTGGCGTATTGCTTCATTTGGGTAATGCTTCTAGCTATATATACCTCATGCATTCCTATGACTGCCGTGCTAGAGGTAGGTTGTGAATTATTGGTATATTATGTACCAACCGGATCCATCCCTAGTTATTTCAGGCGCTTTCTATAATTAAAAAAAAAAGATCGACGCGAAAAAATTTGAAGTGATCAACAGGTGATACTTGGCGCAGAGGACTGATTTGCAGCAGTCAGCTAAAGTCTTTACAAACAGTCTAAATGATATTGAAATGCTGGTGCACCGATTGATGTTAGTAGGAATTATGTAGAAAAATAAAAAACATACATCAATTGTAGCTATATAGAAGTAAGTGATAGGCGGGGCAGGGGGTTAAACCCTAAGATCAACCCTCGTATTATGAGGTAATATATAATATGTGAGGCGCGCGCACGCCAATGAAGTTATAACTCTTCGATCGGGCGCGGCTGGGGTTTTCCGCGCACCTAAATAACCCATTTTGGGTCGACGTACCGCAGCAAAGTGAATGCAGAGCGCCTTGCTGTCGCCATTTAAGTGTTACGTTTATGGGCTTTCCCACTACTTTGTTTTATTGTTTTGTTCACCGAACTGCTGCACGTTTTATATTTTTATGTTTTCCTTGCATGTAGATTGTGTTGCATATGAAATGGCATTTCTGTAAGGGTTGGTTGATGAAAATAACAAAATTCGCATTTAGGATAGTGAATTGTACTCTCAGGAAAAGCTATATATTGCGCATCTGCATAGAAGATGTATAACAGTTCTCAAACCAGTCATAACTTATTAGGTTTAGCTGCCATGAGTTCAAAACCAAACGACCGCTAAAAGCCCTTGCTTTGTTTTGGTAACAAAAAAAAGAGACCTAAAAGTTTCACAATTTACCATATTTCTGGAAATAGATGAAATCAACCGAGTTTTCACAAATCGGTTTTATTTTTTCCAAAATTTATTTGATGTGGATCTCAAAATACATTATCACTTTTTCTCATCCACAAGGTGGCATAATGCGGATTTCAATGTCGTCTTGTGTCCACAATCATCACCTTTACCTATGTGTTTAGAAGCTGTTTTTACAGAATGACACAAAAACTTTTAAATTTAAGAAATTGGCTCCACTTCCATTCACACCGATTTTTAGTGAATCTCTACAGAATCTCTAGAGTTTCTTATTACGAAACACTTGTATATGTAGATATTTAAACAAATAGATTTTTTCTTTTTGATATTACATTGAAGGTTTCACAGTGGTTTCATTATCCGCTTATGTGATACATCAAGCACATACGAGATTTTTTGCCTTAAAATGCTTTGCTGTTTCTATATTTTAGTTTCGATAAGAATATGTATAATGAAATTTCATCTGAAAAATAACAATAGTAAGAATAAGCTTATCAGCTGGTGACAATTGAGACCATCCGTATCTAATAATAAGTAATTCTTAGTAGAATTTTCAGGAGGATTCAATCAAATAATGCTCTTCAAAGGTAAATCCACAAATTTGTTATATTGTTGCAACCTTCAATACCACTTTTTTATAATTCTACAAAGGATTCTTAAGAGAATCATGTAAATAAAAGTTCGATTCCAGTAAAGTAGATTTTTTTATTATTATCAGACTTCGGTCGACACAGTACAATTGTTGTAGTACAGAATGATAACTTAGAACGCTCAGAGAATGGATGAATCATGAATGCTGGCACAGGGATGTTTATGCTAAATCTCAAACAAAGAAATATTCCAGAAAGCTCTAGAAGTAACATCTGTGATTCTTAGAAATTGATAAGAGTTGGAGAGCTGTGCAAACAGTCGCTATTCGAAGAAATGACCGATAAAAGACGGTCACCTTAAGGCGGCTCCGACGCAGTGAGTTTCAGGCCATTTACAAGGGTTTAGCTGCTTCGGAGTTGACGCTCCATTTTTCTATATATTTGAATAAAATGTATACAGTATGTTCAGAAGACAATTATCCAGGGTGCTATAGAGCCACTTCTTCTAAAAAAAAATTTTTTTCATGAGTTATGGTGGGTGGAAGTGCAGATAATTGTTGTTCGACTTCTCGATTTTTTTAAAAATAACCCATATTAAAAAACGAAAAAGTGGCTCTATAGCACCCTGTGGAGTCTTGTTTTTAGTGCACTGTGAAAATTTCATTGAAGAATATTCAAAAATGAAGCGTCAATTTTGAAGCGCGAAAACCTCTGCAAATAGGTTTTTACCCGAATTTTATCCACTATCTCGTGCTGCCAGTCGAAGCAACGCGGCGGTGTGTACGGACTAAGAAAGGACGTATTCAGATAATTTGTTGTCCCAAGTTAAACAGTAGCAGTTTTGACGTCGGTCGTTCGAGATAAACATCGGACCAGTAAGTGACATTTTTAATAGACTTCAATGAAAGAGGGGAAATTTTTAATCGATTTTGATCATTTCTTTTTATACCTACAATAGGCCATGCTTCAGAGGTGATACCACAAAAAAACATTTTTGTTCAATCACCCCAATATGGATATCAAATGGAAGCACTTGTATAAAACAGTAATACGAAAACAGTTTCAAATCAAGATGGCGGCCGTCACAAAATGGCGGATAACATACTTGCTAATATCTCAAATAAGAGTCGTCGCCTTGTAGAATACAGTACTTCACTAAAAATTTGATTCCAAGATTGCCGTCGTTTCGAAATTGCGAGTTACATATTTTTGTACAAAACCCCCAATTTACATATCAAATGAAAAGACTTGACATGTGTGGTAGAATACAGAACTTTGTGACTAAAAGTTTCCAGGTGGTTCCAGGATCATTGGAGGCGGTAATCTTTTTAGTTAAAAATAATAATTATAGTGAACGCATTTAACACAAATAAAATGTCACTTGCTGTTTAGCTTTAACCTTATGAAGTATCGTAAAATAAACTTAACACGATAAGTGTCATGAGATATAATGCGTGTGTCGCACCTCATTTGGCGCTTTGGGCCTCGTGACACACATGATATGTCTCACTGCTGGCAGTTATATTTGGCCGCGTAACGTAAGACGTGTGCCATGCTGATGTGATTTTCTTACGTGAACCAAGAGTCCGTGGCCTGAGGGACCAAATTATACTGAATTGGAAATGAAAACATTAAAAAACACGTTGTTTATAGAGTTTTACAAAAAGAGAATATTCTACAAATCTAAAACAAAAAGCAAATCTTATAAAATAATCAGACATTCTCATTCAAAAATGAAGAAAGTAATTTCACAGCAAATCAGTATGTTATGGTAAATGTCGATATTCTAACGAACACAAATATGGAGGAACTCTTATAAACTAAACAGATTGACAAAGTCTTATGCAGGAATAAACAAAATACCGGTATAAATAAACAGTAATACAGATAAATATGGAATTACTACAACTATTATCTGATTCACTACCACTTGGAGAATACGCATCAGATAAGTATACATCCCCACATAACTCAGTACTGCCACTCTCTTCATCCGATAGTATTTCATTACACAATTGTTCAAGCCTTTTTTGCTCCGTTTCGTAATGCGACATCACTAAATTTGGTATTCAGTAGTTCATAAACAGTAAAGCAATTTGGACAAGAGGACGTACAATACCAACAACGCTTCAATAATAAATGACACGAAACAGTGCTCAACGCGCGACATGATGCAAGTCTTGACTTGCAAAAAACGCGACGCGACTTATGTGCTACGCGACCCGACTGGTCTGTGGGCCACGCGACATACAACTAGTACCTCAGAAAAAAAAACAAAAAAGGGGAAAAATCATAGGATTTGAGAAAAAAGTCAAGTCAAAATATTGAACCGAAACTTGAAACAAGCTAATTTGACAATAATAACAGTTTGGCCCAGCAAAAATAGCCAATTCTCAAGAACTCTTTTTCTTGTTCAAACGGTACTCTTGTACCTTCAAGATCACATCGGGATCGCGGATGGCATATTTCCGCTTTTCCTGGGATCGGCCAGTTCTGGGAGCAAGCAGTTCATGTAGAAGAATTTCAATTTCTCTTCCATTTCATTTTTCCATCCTTTTGAATGACGTCTATTTTCAAACCATACAGGGTCCAAACACCAAGCACACAGTACTCTATTGGTGCAACGTGTAGCTGTCCTTGAATTTGGTAATACCACTTATGTTTTTTATTTATTTCATCGTTTATCCAAAACGTCATTTTTTTGTTCAGAATGCCCTCTTCAGGGGTCATTTCTCTAGCCGACCATGGACATTTAATTTCTAGCAGACCTTTTTCGCCTATCAAACCATCTGGCCATGCTGCCAGAAATGGATGGGTCCTATCAATAAACAACCCGCAAGATTGTACTTCTGATTGCGAATATGATTTCTCTATTTCTGCTTTTTCCACGCTTTTATGCTTTTTCCATAGTCACATGCATTGCTAAAGAATTCGGTTGGGTATATTATAGCGTTTACTAGAGCTCTGCAACTTGTTGTATCTCTTCTTCTACAAACCTCACCAAACCGAGACGCAGTCAACCTCATTCTTCGATGAAGACGCCACAAATTGCAATCCTGAGATTTTGTGGCTTGCTCGATCTGGGAAATTTCGGAGTCGGTTTTTGCAAGTTTTTTCAAGAATTCTACCTTGGCAGCCTCTATATCTTCGTTGCTCATGTCAGGCTTCTCACAGAATTCCCCATAGGATGCGTTCTCTTTAGTATCACTATCTCTGATTTTAATTTTCCTTGGTTTCAGCTTCCTTTTCAGATTTTTGTGCGCTCTCCTTTCTTCAACTTTAGCAATCAAAGAGGTTGGACTGAAACTAGGGAGTAGCCGCTTTTGGATCACACAAACAGGCCGCTGTGTATTGTGGCTCACTAGGCTGCAGCACATCTTCCTTGGTAGGATCTCTTCTTGCAATAATTAATCCGTTTACCCCCAATGAATTTAGCTATGATTGAGATAAACTGCTCTACAATATTATTATCGACGTCATGAAGTAAACTTACTGCATTTTTAATCAGAATTGCCAGAAATGATATCAGCCTCTGGTGCAAATCTAAAAAAAAAATGGTATACACACCTGAATTTGAAGATCCATGCCATCTGTCTCTCTTAGAGAATGCATATGCGAAACCTTGGTGTCATTTTTAAGCTAAAATAACATATAAAATATAGTTATAATAGTAACTACGTATAGGCTAATTTATTGGCAAAATGAATGCTAAAATTCATAATTGTTTTGGTACCTACCTTTCTATCTGGAAAACGGTTTTTTTCCTGTGCGTATTTAAATGCGGCTTCTTCGAGACGCCACGTTTATTTCTGTTATTGTTCATTTTTGATACCTTGGTAAGAAAGACACTCAACAATAACAACACAACAATAACAATACGATAATACAACAATACAATAACGGTAATAAGAGTAATAAGGGCTGGGTATACTATGCGCCAAAATAGGGAAACAGTCGTACGCTAGATCGTATATCCAAATCAAATCCGACTCTGTGCAATATGCAAATTCAACCAGGCACGCGAACAGCACACCTCTTAGTATTGCTATCCTTTTCTAACGTAGAGCGCTTGCCTTGTCACAACGCCGTCCTACTAGCGTTTCCCTATCACCCCCCCCCGATTCCCCTCAGAAACTCTGCTTGACTGTGAGAGCGCCGTTAAGGGGATGGTCATTCTAGCGTACCTACTGCTGAATTAAGGAGATGGTCTCTTAAGGAAACCAGTTATTAGGATACCATAATTTGTATAGGGTTAAACGGTGCTTGTGTACGTGATGGTCAACAATTTGGAACGAAAATTAGCATCATATCAAAAGTGTGATGGAAAATACCAGGCAAATGACAGAAAAATCTTGTAAAGATATTTTTATTTCGATTGAAACGAGAAATTTTTTATTTTGGATTTCATAAATCTTTTGGAAGTGCCTAGGTCGTCATGGGTATCCACTCATTGACTTTGATTAACACTTCTTTTCCTAATCACCTTGAACGGAAGGCTGCCATGAAACACACGAAAATCTTCATCAATAACTTGCTTTAGGTCCTATAAGTGGTTATATTTTGTATTGGCTATTGGGATTTTTCGATCGTATAACCTCTTTGGTTCGGCATTAATACTATTTGCATTCATATTCCTCTGAACTAGTGCTGTAAAATTGTCATGATAATCTCTCCATTTGGTACGTGTCGGAGTTGTCTGATGTCAGTCAAACAGCTTTCGCTTACTTTACTACTTGGTCTTACGGAAGTTGGGATTTAGATCAGACAAATTTTTAACAAACTCATTATCAACTACTTTTAATTCATAAGGCTGTTTTTTCAGATCATTTATATTCGACACATATAATCGGAAGGGGCATTGATGGGAGGGCAAAAATATTTTTCTAGAGTAACATGTACGAAGTCTGCCTCCATTTGCGTATGACCTTTTTCTAAGATGATTTGTAGAATTCCTACTGAATGTTTCTTTAGAAAATCTCTCAAAGCTGACGAAAACACTTCTTCGATTTTGGTAGTTTCAGCCTTCAGATATTAGCACAATGCTATCAGATCGCCTTCAATTCTTGCAGACAAATAGTCCATTATACGAGCAAGAGATAAATCCATTACTCGGTACCCCTCCGTCCACTCCATGCCATACATACAGGTATACGTCTTTTGTATTGATTTCTTAAATGGTGAAATCCATTGTCATGACCAATTTTTTTTCTTATGCTTGAGAGACAAGCAGTCTTTTAGCTTTGCGGCTTTTTTTATGAAACATGTACCGTGTATTGCTCTTCGGGAAGATTACCCATATTATACTCACTGCACGGGTCACATTGATCTTTTCTAGGCTTGTGAATACCCATGCGCTTCTCTTTCTTCAAAATATTACAAAATTGCTTTCTGTCGCAAAATGTCTTTTAATTTTCCCAACACCAATTTTTGTATATCTTAAAGATATTATTTCACTATTTGAATATTGATTCGATGTACATTTTTATTAAGATGCCTTGCAATAGTGACTGGGAATCTTTGGGATTAGAGATGACCACTCTTCTAAATATTTTGTTACAAAAACCCGGCCGCCTAAATGAATAATGAAATGTCCTATGTGATCGACACCGACGATATATTGATACCTTCAAACCTTAGCCATTCTAAAAAACTAATATTTTCATAGTTGGTCTTGAAAATGACAGCTTATCGCATATTTATTCGGTTACATTAGCAATCAAGACTGCTTCAGTTTTTGAGAAGCGTGTTTAAAGGACAATCAATTTTTGCACGACGGACGGAATCTCCCTACATGGAACCTCAGTTGTAAATTAATATTACTTGAATACTAGATGTGTGCATCGGCTTAGATATAGCTGATATGGAATGTGCAATATCGTCCAGGTTTTTGTTACTTCTATCAGTTATTAAAAACTATAGTTTGAAAAGCTTCCATTAGTACCCTTATTCGGTACGACTAATTATAGGAAGATTACTATTTGACATTCGAAATTATTAATTATAATAAATAAAAATAGGTAATATATAATATTTAATGGATATCGAATACCTTGCAGGATCACATTGGAAATTATATTTTTAATAAATATAGTTAACTATAGATTTACAAGTAAATGTAAATTAGCATATCAGACATTTCTCAAATCAGAATTCTATTCATCCCGTACAAAAATCAAATAATACACAAAGCTGATGATGAAGACTAGAGATGAAACCCTGTAAGGGAAAATAGCAATGTTAACGTGCATTCTATTAAGATAGTTTACCTCAAATATACTCAGTGACAATGAGTTCTTACATCAAGAATGAAACGATAACATTCTCACGAAATTTTGTTGACAAGTAATAAGAAAAAAATTAATAATGTATTGGGCGACCCCGGAGCTGAACGCACTCCTGTATACGTATAGGCATCGACAAAATGAGATGATCGATGTCTGGTTGTGGCACCTCATTCCAAACAACTTGAACTTCGTGGAGTAGCTGTGGCAGAGCCTGTGGCGGAGTTTGCAAAGTGGGTAGCCCCCTCCCCATCAATGCCCACACATGTTTGATGGGATTTAAACCTGGCAAAACATAAACCCCTGCTTCTTGAAGAAATTCAGTAGTACAACAAGCAATATGGGGACGTGCGTTGTCAGCAGTAAAGTGGTTTGAAGGACATCATCAGCATAGCGCGTAGCAGTCATATTGCCTTGAACAAAGAGAATGGGTGATCGGCTACCATAGGCAATAGCCCCCCAAACCATTACCCCAACAGGCTTGTGTACATGCCTCTCAACAGCAAATCCAAAATATCGCCGTTCTCTACGGAGACTTCTTACCCTTCTAAGACAATCGTTCGTACCTAGACAAATTCGCGATTCGTCGCTGAAGATGACATTATGCCATTCTGCCTCCCAATGTTGCCGTTCTCTGCTCCAGCTCAAATGTTGACAACAGTGGTCCGCAGTCTGAGGAAGCACTGACCATGGACGGTATGTAAAAAGTCCAAAGGCTAAAATGCGGCGGTAGAGCTTACGCATAGTAACAGGTCTACCTTCTTCTCCAAACCATTGGTCAGCATTCTGACGCGTAGCAGCAAGGCTAGTTGTCTGAAGCGCCTACCTTGACGCTCTGTGGTACGCCGTGGTGGACCAGTTGGCCTTCTTTGTGTTCCTCTACCTTCTTCTATCCACACACGACACACATCCATTTCCGTCATTGCAGTACAAATAACACCGTGGCCAATTTCGTGATAGGAGAAACCAACATCTCAATAGGCAATAATTCTACTTGTCTTGGTTATTTAGGTGGGAAACTTTGAACCAGTCCGCTTCCGAAATCTCAATAATACTGGTCGAACTTGAATCATTACTGCGGTTCTTTTTCAACATTATGTAGGTTTTCCTACTAGACGATAACTTGGAACTAGCTAGTCAAAAAGTTAGCATTTTATCGATTTTTTACAATATATACGTTTTGTAGCTAACAACCCTGCCGGTATACTCGTACTCTAGACTTATAACCTGGCTGTATAAGGTTTCTTTAGGTAATTTTTCGGCTGAACTATACTTTAGCGCATATCGCAAATATTTCATTTCTTATTTATGTGTATGATGTAACTTGTACGAAAATATCATTTTTCTTTAAGGAACCCTCTGCTTGCTATTTTACAGAATTTCAAAGTTGCATTTTGGGTGGTAATACTGTGGTATAGAATACTGCTTTATAAGCTGGTTTTGTCTTGTTTACACAAAAGAATGCTCAACATTATATGGATATAACACAAACTGCATATTACTGTGACTGTTCATGGCAACAATCCAATTTTGCATTATTTGAATGATGAAAATAGAACATTGTTAAGTATTCATTTCTTTTATTTCAGAAAAAAATTCCCATCGCTATCATAATTTCTGCATCTAGTTGCGATGTTGAAAAATTATGGATAGTAATATACCTTGGTTTGGTTTGTCTAATTCTTACACTTATATACTAGCGCAAAAATGTGCAATCGGCACAGGATTGCAATGAAAATGCGATTTGGAGATGTGGTCAGCAGGTTTTGCTGTTCTAAATCTACCTCGTGTCCTACGATAGCGTTAGCTAAATACACTTTTTTGAAGAATGTCGTATGCTTTTCACAAAAATACTTCCGTTATTTTTTTTCCTGCATTATAGTTATAATATATTTACTTTTTGTATGTATGTGCTTGAAGAATTATTTAAAGTGAAGCTGATGTCACAAAATATACATAATTAAATGTGATATATATATATGTATATATATATATATATATGAGAAATTACTTAAAAAGTAGCTACTGGCAGACACTAAATGATGATTTTCCACTGTTCAAACACGAGTTGTTCAAAGTTTCATCTAATTTTCAGTAAATATTGGAATAACTTCTTATAAAACAAGCCATTTACAATAAATTAAGACTTTTATTTTACAAATGCCTCATTTTTTTTATTACGTATTTCTCCCAAAAAACTACAACTTGGCAACAATGGCCATCATTTATCTTATCTGTCAAGAAATGAACGTTAGAAAATGGCCATTGAGAATTATTTGTACTTTCAAATATTTATTATAAGCGCAACAACTTTGATCTCATTGAAAATACGCGAAACAAAATGGTTAAGGAATTTCAAGAAGACATTAAAAAATCTCAATACAACACCTCTACACAGTTTACCAAGTAAATGCCATCATTTACAGTATGTATTTTGAGCTGCTATTTTAGCTTATTACATGGATAGTTTAGAACGTTTTTTTCCTTAAAAATGATCATTTCTGATGATTTCTTCAATTTTTCCGAAAAAACAAGAATTTCTGTCTGTATGCGCTAAATTATAGTCTTACAGGTATGTATTTGGAACTGTCAATTCAGCTTATCATACGGCTAGTTGTTAACCTTTTGTTTTGAAAAACCAACGATTTTTTACAGTTTTACATTTATTTTCTTTAGTACTATACAATCTATGGTATATTTTTATAATTTAGAGCATCTGTTTGTGCTAAAAGGAAAAAACCAGCGTATAAAACGGTATCCTATTCTAGAGTGTTCCACCAAAAATGCAACTTTGCTGTTCGGTAAAATAGCAAGCAGAGGGTTCCTTAAAGAAAAAAATTAGATTTTCGTAAAAGTTACAACCAAGTCTTCAAATATTTGCGATATGCGCTCAAGTATAGTCTTACCAATTTTTCTAAGCACCTACAGTGGTTGAATAAAAAATTATCTTTTCTTAAGCTTGTATCAAAATCATCCAGTGTTGTTGCATTTCGTTTGAATTGTACTCGTTTGATATTGTTTCATAGTCTATCACAGGCAAGAAATGGGTTTAGGTACCTGGTTATAAGAGGTGAGAGATATTTGATGGATATTCTCCTTTGCTTGTCTAGCCAATAAAACCACATGTATTGGACACGATTCAATCGGAAAGGTTCTTCAGTACAGGGACAATATACTTGATTTATTTGCCTTCTAGGTGACAGTTCGTTTATTTTTTCTTTTCATTATCACATTCCTATACAGTGTGTTACAACAATAGTCCTGAAGCCCCGTAACACAATGAGATTGTGCGAACTCATTATTCCGAATCTTGAGATGGCACCACGCAAAACCAGCATAGCCCAGGAGCGACAACTGAGTACGAGGCTATCTGTCGTTTTTTAATGTACCAGATACGTCACCCATCGTCCCGAAATCACCAAAAGTCCTGCCAAAAACGCGAACACCTACCCAGAACTGTTGTTCGGTTAATTTTTTCGCAATCTTTGACTAAAATGTTGCATGTGCGTCTTGCATCTGGAACGCGGGGAATATTACTTCAACATCTGTGTTGGAACAATATACGAGACACAACAGTTTGGCCCTGAGATGGTAAAGCAGAACATCGGCATGTTAGAGTCCCAATAACAAACCACGAGAAAAAACCTCCAGGGATATTATTATTAATAATAATAATTTATTGATGTTAATACACAGAAAGTGCTTACACAAATTTCATCTAGTTTTCGGTAAATATTGGGACAACTCATAAAACAAGCCATTTACAATAAATTAAGACTTTTATTTTGCAAATAACCTCATTCTTTATTACGTATTTCTCCCCGAAAAGGTACAACTTGGGAAGAATGGACATCATTTATCTTATCTGCCAAGCAATACGTTAAAAAATGGCGATTAGGAATTATTTGTATTTGCAAATATTTCTTTTAAACGCAACAACTTGGATCGCATTGAAAATACGCAAAAAAATGGTTGACGAATTTCAAGAAGATATTGAAAAATCACAACACTACACCTCTACACAGTTTACCAAGAAAATACTATCATTTACTTATGTATTTTGAACTGTTATTTTAGCTAATAAGCTAATGTTTAATAACACGGCTGATTTTGAACCTTTTTTTGCAAAAAACAACGATTTTTTTACAGTTTCACATCTATTTTTCTTAGTACTATACACTGTATGTTATATTTTTATAATTTAGAGCATCCTTTTGTGCGAAAAGCAAATAAAATATAGCATATATATATATATATATATATATATACATATATAGTATTACCACCAAAAATGCAACTTTGAAGTTCTATGAAATAGCAAGCAGAGGGTTCCTATTTCTGCAACAGTTACATCCTAATCATTCATTTTAAAGTAAGAAATAAAGTATTTGCTATATGCGCTAAAGTATTGTCTTACCATGATAAGGTGCTGCATATTAGTTTTAGAAGTGTGCTATTATTGGAAAAACGAGGGATAATCCTGCAACTGCCACGTCATGGTCTACTAGATGGTAAAATTTTGTTTTATCTAAAGTCTTATAGTTTTCGAAATTTTCAGCATTCAATTTTTTTTGGAAAAACTAGGTTATATTCAGTTAATCCCGTGCCATTTATACAAATATCAACTTTTTTGAACCAGGTTAATTTTATTTAGTATTTTGATCTCGTCCAGTAGAAATTTTCCTTGAGGCGGCAAAAAACCCACATAAAAGTCATGCCAAGGTCTGAATTTTTTGTAATAGATTTATCTATTTCGGGCTTTTGCGTCCTTAGTAACACAACTTGATTTCAGGATTATTAACTTTATTCTGTCTAAAAATGTATATATTGATAGGTACTGCAAGGTACCTCGGTCATTATCCTGCCTAGCGAAGCATTTTCGGAGAATCATATTACTTGCAATACCTAACAAGTTTCTAATAACAATACTCGTATATTATACAGTATGATCTTACCATACTATATTTTAATAATTCTCCTTCTCACGTCTGACTTTGAGACCGTGTAGAGGGAGAGGGTCAAGTACGATCACTGTGCCAATTTGTCGAAAAAGTTGGCCAACTATTGACAATTTTTTAGTGGTATTATTGTTATTCACGATTTCGTTTTATTGCAGTTTCCATAGATATCAGGAAATAATTTATGGATTGGATTCAAAGACTGGACAGGATTATTGTTAACTGATAATTTACATTTAAGATATCAATATAATGAGCACTATTGATTGTTATGCATGACCTAAATTTTGTCATAAATCATTTTTTAACCTACAAAAATAACGGGTGGAATGCTCGAGGTTGCCTGAATTTTGGAACTTAATTCTGTTACGGTAGTCAGCGCACTTTGGTATATAACTTCTCTAAAGCAACTCTAATAAAAAAAATGGTGGATTTATTTATTGACAACGATCCACCTTTATGAATGTTGCATTTTTGTAATTAAAGTGGTCTCAATCTGACCGAGTGTGTGACGGAGTATTACCGAGTATTCGTATGTTGCAGCAGATCTTAATAAGAATATTTTGATTGGTAAATTGACAAACTCAAATTAATGCTAGAAGAAGCAGATTTGGTACCTCGTTCCTAAGTTTTGTAATTTTTAAAAGTCAGTAGTTTTTCAGTTTCTCCGTAAATGAGATGCATACCTCTCGTATCTGGGCATAGTGAAACAACTGTCTCTCAAGGCACAAAAACTAGAAAACCAATAAAAACTCAACGCGAAAATAACTATAAAGCTCAAAATACAAATAACAAGAGGCACTGACTTTTATGTGGGTTTTTTCCCCACCTCAAGGAAAAACAATGCTGGATGAGATGATTTTAAAAACTATAAGACTCTTAATAAAACAAAAATCCCCCATATAGTAGGCCATAATGTGACCTATCTACAGTTGCAGGATTGTCCTTCAATTTCGGGACATCCTGTATATCCTCAGGCGAGTAGCGCCGAAGAATATAGTGTGTAAGATCAATAATGGCCATCTGAAACGAGGTATGTAGGTTTTTTTCCACTACTACTAAACTAGATGCCGACTCCTTTCTAAGCAGAATTCATGTAGAATCTCATCAAAAAGCAGGAAAGTAAAAAGGGTGCATAAACTCAATTTTGACTTTTATTTATGTCATTTATATCTTTTTATCCGAAATAATAAATTCAAAGTCTTCAGAGCGTCGTACTTATAAAACAAATAAAATAACTTAATACGGACATGAAATTTTGTGTTCCCAAAACATCTTTAGCTCAATAGTAAGCATTTGTTTGTAAAACGTTGATAAAATCTAGTTGGTTTGTTTAACTAATAACTAAAAAATCAAAAAAGGCGGTGATTAATAAGCATGATTCATTGGCTTTTTGTGTGCATAGTCATATATTGCAATATTTCATCTTAAAATTGAATTTAGAAGAGTTGTAAAAACCGTGTCTGGCCTTGGCCTGGCTTGGACTTTTTAACGATCCGAATAGTTTTATATCACTCCTAGAAGAAAAATTTCATCAAAATCGGTTCACTAGTACCTAAAGGTTGTGCTATTTAAGATTTTTCGTGTTTAGATAAATCAGCCTGTACAGGGTGGGCCAATAATAAAAGACGCCAGTTGTATCACGGCAACCGCTTAACCCAGATCTATCGTGTAAGCTTACGAAATATCTCAAACACATTTTTTTGCATGCGAGTCCAACCCTGTAGCACACAAAACCTTTCCAGAAGGTTCACAAGGCTGCTTGGTGTCACTCAGCGCGACAGCCCTTACGCCTGTTTACATTATACATTCCATTCCTTCTCTGGGTACTTGTTCCCAGGATAAACTTTGTTATACGGGCGTGGACGGCGATACACTTCAATTATCGCGTGGATGAGATCGCTTCTCAGACCAAGTAGTGCGCTTTGTGAACTTCATTACAGTGTTGATGTGCTATTGGGTGTGGTGTTTTGGTTACCTGAAAGGTGAGCAATCACTGAGTGTTTTCTTTATTCTACTGTACTGCATGGATTGATAACCATAATACTTTTATATTCATGATCATGAATGTCTTAAGCCATGTTTATAAAGATGCTATACTTTTTATCTTCTTAATTTAACTTATGGCTTACGACTTGTTATTGAATATCCGCAGGTGGGACGCCTCCAGGTTCTGGGGGTTGTTATGGGACTTTCGGAGCCCGTTTGCTGGGTTGAGGTAGTTATGTTACTTACTGCTCGGTTTTCTCTACCAGGGGAAACGTCGGAGCGCTTTGGATGTTGACACGGTGGCCTTTGGCCGAAGTGGCATCCTTGGTCTGAATGACCGCTTAACTATCTTCTCTTGGCAATCGCTGGAGTCTGAATGTATTTCATGGCAGGATGTGTAAAGGGATTGTTACTTTAATGATAGTCATATTGCTCGGTTACCTCTGATTCAGGGGTAACGTCGGAGATTTGGGGTATTGACACAACGGCCCTTGGCCAGCGTGATATCCCGGTTCCTGGACTGTCTTTTTGTAACAATCGTTAAACTCAGCACGTCTGACCATACACCTAGCGACCAAAGAGTTAGATTGAGTCTGTGTGACGACTCCTATTAAGTCTGTGTGATGACGGTCAGGATCAGTCTGTGTGATGACGATCCCGTGATTCAGTCGATGACGAATCCGTAATAGTAGTTGGGGTACATTAATGTAATGGTAAATAGTAGATTTGTGCATGTGCTGTCATGAGTCAGTTGAATACGGGAGATACTCATAAGTCTTTTTCTAAAAATAGGTGTTGGCCCCAACAATCCGATTATATCGCCCTTATCGCTTGCCAAAGGAGGATAACTCGTTGTCGTTTCGTCACCAAGTAAGTGACTTTAATACTACCCTGACATTGTTGCCCATACCGAATTGTTTACGTACTGCCCATGTAGTAAAAATGTAATGATACGGGGCGGTACTTCGAAATCTTCTAAGATGGGATGTTTTCACGTTTATCGTTATATTGCTATTATCATATTATCTCTTTCGTATCCCACAATCGGTTAAAACATTTCATAATAAACGTGTTCAAGAGAAATTGCTGGAAATTATTTTGAGTTTCTTAATAATCTTACGGAAAAATGCATAATTATGTCCCGGCGTCGTCTCGTAAATAGAATAGACATGTAGTATCCCGTTTTCGACCAAAGCCCACGAGTTCAAAGCGCTCATGCAGCGAAGAAGAGCGGCTCACCGTGCCCTCCCACCTTCCTCCTCTCCGGCTCCTGGCCTACAAACTCTCATTCCTTGTTCTCGGGCCAAGAGGTTAACACCACGTTAACACCGTACTCGGGTTCGCGCATTGATTTTTACGTTTTCAGCAGTGGCGAGGTGCCTAAACGTAAGAAACGACAAAGGTACTTCTCATATAGACATTGCTGAACATAAATATTAGACAACTGGAATGAAGGTGGGCCGATAGATGTGCACTGTCGGCGAGACGCCGTCGGAAGGACACCTTCAAGGTTCCTTTCGTCGCGGAGCAGAATCAGAAAGTGGCATGCAGGCATCTTTTTCTGAAGTGGCTTGGGATAATGATTCAACAGTGAACGCCGTAGCTTGCGATGGTACCTTGTACTTAGTTTGTGATGGCTAAGATCCTACGACAAATAACACTGAAAGCGTTTGGGACAATGTAACGACAAAGTATGGTCAACAATATCTTCTCATTTGCTTGTGATAGCAAACTTCACCTGGTTTGTGATAAACATGGAACATGATTGTAAGGATGCACATGAGAGGTTAGGAAACCGCCCAAGTAGTACCAGTTTTCATTAATAACAGACAGAGATTAGGTTTCATCTATGTAAGTCCAGCGTTACATTTTGCATGTGATAGCAAATTCCATTTGTTTTGTGATAGCCTTCTAGCAGGTCATTAATATGCACATGAGAGGTTGCGAAACCGCGAAAGTACCATTTTTCATTAATAACAGGTAGAAATTAGGTATATCTATGGGAAACTAGCATTAGATTTTGCTTGTGATAGCAAATTCCACCTGGCTGGTGATAACTATGGAACAGGAATATATATATATATATATATATATATATATATATATATGTACAAAAATAAGCGATCCAAGTTGCACATACCTCTTTCATTTTCTGCGCTCCAAATATACCGAATTGCAACGTTGACAATCTAAAAAGCATTGTTGATACTGGAAGGTAATGTCCCAGCAATAAGTTATAGATAAAAGGAACGGCATTCTATAGAGACCCTCGGCTTGGTTGGGTTGTCTCCAGTGGCGGTGGGCTGTTGCTGTGTATGAGGTGCATTAATTAAATTCCCTACATGATGTGATTTTCATAGCAGATGACATCTTTATTTGTAATATCTCCAGGCTCTTGAAAAGCAAAATATATCTTTCAAAATCTTTCAATATTCAGGGAGAAACAGGTTGTTTGATTAATTCTGATATGGTAGGTCGGATGTTTGGTATTGAATAGACAAGTCGTAAGTGCTAGGTTACCGAACAGTTACTTATGGAAAATCAACATTCTCATCTAAAATGTATATACGAAAAACATTCAAATTGTGAAATTAATGCTGGCTATTTATCCTTCTTGCAACTAATTTCATTAGCTATGAAAAGTATTTCATCAGTATCTAGTTAAACCACTATCTGTGTCTATACACTACTGCATTCTGGTCTACATGCTTCTTACTTTGTAGACATACTAGTAGGTTCAGCCAATGCTAACACAAACAGTTATGATTTGTTAATTTTATTCATCTGGGACTGCCTCATTTAGTGCGGTGACGGAAATTTGAAATGTGCTCGTAAAAGTGATTTGTAGGCGTGCCTCTGTTGTGGTTGATTTTGCGATGGTAATTGTTTCCTATAGATTGAGATACTTTCTTTCATCTCCTTTGGCTGTCATCTGCGTATTCGATAACCACCTGATAGTGCTACCGCTGTCTGGTGGATTACTCGAAGTAAAAGCTAAACATACACGCTAAGGGTAACAACGCACGAGCCGCGCACCGCGGCGGGTGGCGGATGAGCGGTACTGCGGGGAAGTGCGGACTGCTTTACGGAAACCGTCGCGGATGGCTGGTTGCTAGGTTAGCGGTAGCAGCTCTGGCCAATTGGTTTTTGTACAAATCTATTTCGAAAAAACGAAGGAAACCTTGTTGTAAACGAAAATATTGGGTTCATTCTCTACTCCAAAGAAGGAGCACCAATGAAACTTTCGTAATATTGTGCAGAGAGTTGAGAAACTACGAAGATAAGTTTTTCAACTATACAAGAATTGCAACGGCATCTTTTGATGAATTACTGAATAAAATTAGAAGGAACATAACTGGAGTAATTACGAACATGCGCCCATGTGTTATGTCCTGAAGAAAAGCTTCTAGTTACATTAAGGTAAGTTACACAGAGAGACCTTATTAAATTAACAAGCTATGGATACACCATTTGAAGGATTAAAATAAAATAAAGGTCCTAATTTATTATCATTAAACATTATATCAAATTCTAAATTTTCCTACAACCTCAAAAAGCGCAATTTGAAATACTAATCAACGACGTGTCCGAGATTACTTCTGAGAAAAACTGTGTTTGACTTCCTGAATTTATTTTATTGAAAAAACAAACAACTCATAATCATATGGTAATCATAACTGATTTTGTGTAGAAAACAATTCATAGTAATTAGATATGTGAGAATGATCTGAAATTGTAGAATTAGGTTCAGGAGAACTTGTGTTTCTCACAGTGTCATACTGATCTGGAGTATTTCTATCGAAACTGCACGAAGTGGCATTATGTGTATAGTTTTGGGGTTGTGGTGGACGCATTTGGTAAATGTAGCGCTGGTCGGTAGCCATGGTCACTTGCACTATATTTATTTTAGTTATTCCTTTCAAATGTTAAAATCGCTTAGCAACGATAGTAGAAAGTGGCGGTCTGGGTCATCGTCATTACTAGATACATTTTGTTTTAGAACGTTTATAAGCTCTGCGCCTATGTTTTCACCTTCTTGTGTGTCATTCGCCTTTTCTTCTTCCGTCTTAGAGTACTTTGCATGTAGTGTCATCGGGTCCTCCGTTTGGTCTACTTCGTCTACTTCCGTTGCCTGTTTTTGCGTTTCTTGTGTTACTTCAGTGAAATTATTATATCTTGTATTTATAGCAACAACGTCTTCCAGAAACATAAGGTGATTGAAGAACATGTAAGAGTTTTTTCGTAGCACCCGACCCACTTTTTAAAGCGCTGAGCTTCCGATATTCCTTTACGAAAGCGTCCCGCACATTTTTGCATTTCTTTTGCTGTGACATACCTGTGATAAAAAATAATTTTATTTTATAGATACCTCGCTTCAAGATGCTCATTTGCTGATCTACACTACAGCTATCTATTGAGAAGAACTACAATCAGTGAAATTGTTAATGAAGTTTGTGAATCAATTTGGATTAACCTAAAAACATAATGCCTTCCGACTCCCACAACTGAATCTTGGTTGAATATAGCCCAAGACTTTGAATCAAGATCAAATTTTCCCCACATTATAGGATCAGTGGATGGTAAACATATTCGTGTTATAAAACCAGCTAACACTGGAACGCTCTACTATAACTACAAACACTTTTTTCTATAGTTTTACTGGCAGTATGTGATAGTAATTATAAATTCAGCTATGTTTATATTGGCGCATAAGTGCAGTGATTCCCCAGTATTTAAATAGTCTGTTTTTTATAAAAATCTAATGAACGTAAATTGTAATACACCCGATGACGCAGTAGTGGCAGGCCTTTTTTCTGGTTGGCGATGAAGCATTCAAGGCCAATTTCACCAACAACATTCCGTTATTCTCCACCTATAGGGTAACAGCCCGTCAATTACAGCGAATGAGCTTCAAGTTCCAATCAACAAATTTTAGCAACCAATAGATATGAAATGTTGAAAACGAAATACTGTCAAAGTATGAGATTACATCTAGTCATTGAAACATCATCAGCTTATTGAATATTGAGAAATTACATATAATTCAGTCAAAATTTAAACAAATGTTTGATTTCTGAATAAAATTCGTGATTTAATTACTATTGTTGATTTTTAATTCATGTTTACATTATTTTTTCAATCGATATACGATTTTACTGATTCAAGATCATCTACTGGGTGTTTTTTCCTATAAACCTCTTGCAGATAGCCATTAAGCACCTACTTGATGACTGGCTCTACCAAAAAGTTCATAGATATTGCTCGTTTCCAAACAATCATTCATTTTTGTTTCCGATGCGATGAACCGATACGGCGGATTATATCCATTGTCGCCAAACACGACCACATAATATTGTTATTGAGACAGGGCGGTACTCAAACTTCCAAAGGGCTATAACTTTGTTACTTTAATTTTACCAGGAAAATGGTAAAGGAAAAAAACATTTCTTTTGATCAGATCTACTCACTGTTAAAATAAATGACTCAACTTCGAAGTCACCCTTTATAATACAGCGATTAAGAAATACCCAAATATATGTCGTAGAGCTAACAGCAAACCTAAAACCTGCAGAAAAACTAGAAATTTGAAATATTTTTCTTTTTTCACTGAGTAAATATTCTGGGTTATATTTATATTAGACGTTATTTGAATCACAAAACATATACACTGATTTGAATAACAGCTGATTATCTTCTGATATTTTAAAACTAACCATATCGACAAGTGACACATAATTCTGTGGGATCCGTCAACACTTCGTCCCAGTGGAGCAAACTCTGCCAACTGTCTAAATAAACTTTAATAATTCCAAGTCTTATTTTTGTTTTACTGTGCCTGCTTAGATATTCAAATACGACCAGGAATTATTAGCGCCTGGCTATTTTAGGCCTTCAATAACTCCTTATTTTAGATCTCTCCTTATTTTGTTTTTACCACTCATTCATGGTAGAAAGAAAAATATTTTATCGAATATCGATAACGTATACCGTGCAGCAGGCACGCCCATCACTGCTATGACAGATTGCAGAATGATGTCAAGGTGACAATCGTTATGTGGCAGTTGTTTTTGTTTTTGTCTGAAATGGGTAAGTAGGCTTTGTGTATTCATTTTTATTTTTATAGCGTTTACAAAATTTCATATTTCGAAACGATGTCAAGGGCCGGCAGGGGAAATCTTTCTCTGAGAACTGAAAATCATTAAAAGCGCTGTTTTCAGTCTATTTTATTCTATCCCTTGGGGAAGTACAGAATGAAGAAAATACTACAGTGCTCAGTGGCTCAGTGCTCGTCTGTAATGATAATATACAAATAGTACTAAACACCTAAATAGCTTTCTGGCCTTTCAATTTCGAAGCTACCAGTCCTCGCTTAGAGATGGTAGCACAGTTAAGGATAGACTCGGGGTATACGGTTACGGATGTTGATGATTCCTCTCGATATCGATATATCGTCATGAAACCATCGATGCGTAAAGATCGATGTTCTTTGAAGAAAATCATTAACCCATGAATTTATAACAAATGATTACTATTATGATGTAAAGAGACATGAGGAATTGGTTGGAATACATTTTATATTCTATTTTCTTGCAAATCCGCACAATTCAACAGGTATGTGTGTAGCTATAATGATCACATATACACACAGTATATTGAACTTAACAAATTTCGAGATTGCCATGAATTAACAAACGACCAAACCTGCTGCCAAATTTAACGGCTAGAAAATCGACCTATTATTTCTCCCATTCCCATTCGCTGAGGGGATAACGGATGGTCAAATGTACACCTATAACATAAATCAAAATACATGAAAGTTGTCCTGTTTTCTCTGTACAAAGGCATCATGTTGGAATCAAAAAGTGGTCTTGTTTATAATACGGTCGAATTTTCACGATTTTATTCTACATTTTAAAAGAAATCACTGATATTCTGAGACCTTTGACAGCTTCCGTCAAATTGCATTTCGATTAGGTATTTTCATATTGGTCCATAATATTAATGTTGGTGAAATCGGCCCTCAGTCTATCAAACCATGTTTTACGTCCTTTCGCAGGAAATAATTTAACTCGAAATAAAAGAATGTTTAACTATCGCTTATGTAGAGCTTGTAGGTATATTGAATGTACTTTTGGAATGTTTGCCAATGAATGGCGGGTATTTCATCGACACCTAAATGTCAATATAAGATTGGCACTCAGTGTTATCAAAGCTTGTTGTATACTTCATAACTTTACTCGTGAGAGTCATGGAGTCAATTTCAAGCACACTTTACATACCGAACGGGAAGGCTTGGAATATATTCCACGAAGGTCAGTTCAACGAGCAAACCGATCAATTATTAACAACGGAAATTTATTGACAGATTATTTTTCAAATATCAATACTTTTCCATGGCACGACACATTCGCCTAACTAGTTGTGAGCAATAAATTTTCAGCATAGAATTTATTAAATGTGTAATACCGAATAGCAACAAGTAGGTTATAATATTGTAGGATAAGTATATATGCAGCTATGTAATACAATATATTATGTAAACAATAAAAGAAACGTCCAAATACTTACCTAGGTTTTTCTTCTCTTCTGTTGTCATTTCTTTTCCTCCGAAGATACCGGCCATTTCTTCCCACATTTTGTTTTTTAATAGGCGATCACTTTATTCTTTACATTTCATATTCCACAACGGTGGGCGGAATTCAATTTCATAAATATACTTTTCAGTATCAAAACCCATTTTTTTATAATCTCACACCACGAAGTCACACTAAATAAAATTATTGTAGAAAATTATTCTCTATCTATCAATAATAAAACCGCGCGAACATGCGTTGTCGTGAGTGGTCTCTATACCAAGTCTGAACAAGTCAAGAATCGCGGGTCCGCGCGATCTCCGTTTTCGCTGCGTCAGATGCCGGCGTCCGCTCATCCGCGCGGTTACGGGATTGCCAGTGAGTTGTCTGCCAAATTATTCCTACATAAACTAACATCCGCGTAACCGCCATCCGCCGCGGTTCGCGGCTCATGCGTTGTTACCCTAATACTCGTCTATACCGAAAGGATATGCGATAAACAGGTTACAATGACAATAAGAGCGTAGCAACCAGTATCCTTAGGGCCGTATCGTCAGTCGTTCCTACAACTGTAGGACGCCTTTATAGCCTCCTTGTTTTTCATAGTTCGCTACTTTGCCGTGTCAGCCCTCTATTTCAAGGTAACCTCACAAATATCTATTTGCATCAATTTGTTCATGGTTTTGAATTATATCATGTTTTATCAGCCTGAAATTTCCTAGAATTCAAAAAGAAAACATAACTTCAGAAACTTTTGAAGGCGAGAAAAGACTATGACAATCAAGAAGCTCATAAATGCGTCCTATAATTTATTGTAGGAACGACTGACGATACGGCCCTTAGAAACATTTTACATAGAGTACACTTCAAAAAACTTTAACGAGTGTGTATATTTCATATTATATTCCGCCTCGTCTCCGTAAATAACTATCGTAGTACCTTTCGCCAACGGTCGATCCACACGCATTCCAAAGAAAATCGATAAGCTGTACCCCTCGCTCGTACACTCTGCTGTCTAGCGCAGGAATCATTCTTTCACAGCGTGTCGCGCCGTACTCATCCGTCGCGCATCACTGTTTTTCGTATATGGTGTTTTGATTTCGCAGAATGGCTAAACGTTCGGGAATTCGGCCAAGGGTTAGCGGAATGGACTTGAATAGAAGACTCAAACTGTTGAGTGATGAAATGGAGAGTATAAAAAAGAGTTTGGGGCACGAAGATGTTGCCACTGTTACAGCTAGTTCAGGTAGACAATGTCGTTCTAGGCGTCTCAGCCGGAGTAGGATTAGAAGTAAACATAAACGTAATCGTTCCGTTTCTGCAAGTAGCTCTGTTATGACTACGGAAAGGAACAAGCGTGTTAGGCACGAAGATGTTGCCATTTCGGTCCATGATCGAAATAAATCTCGATATGTACACGACAAGCATGATTATAATGGGCACGAAGGTGTTGCCAATTCTCCGAGATTTCGGCGTGTTAGAAGAATTAGCTCTTCTAGTTCTCCCGATACCGTTGGTGGGCGCAAAGATGACGCCTCTTCTCACAGCGAAAATAGCGATACCGATGCACCTGAACAAGAGTGCGTTATGGAGAACGATGAGAGTGCTGCCTCGACTTCTAACTCTGATTTGAAATGTGATGTTCTACTTCTCCTGGGGAAAAATGTTGTTAAGAAATCCATGTCTGCTCCCCCTATACACCACACTTTATCTGAAATTTGGACTGGGATATTACAACAAGGCTTGGACGAAGATGAAAGACTAGACTTGTTGAGTAAGTATCCGTCTCCGGAAAACTGCTCCCTTGTAAATCCCCCTAAGCTCAATGAGTTAGTGGCTGCAGCTGTGTCAGTCTCAGTGAAACGCAGAGATACCCGACTTCGAGCGTTTCAGGCCCAAATTGGATCTACGATTGCATCATTGGGAGCAGTTTTATCCTCTATGTTGGATAAAAAAGAGGAAGAAGGCGATAGACCCTATATCAGGCAGTTGGGGGACGCTGGTCGGCTTTTGGCAGATTTGTTTCACCAAGAAACTGTTTCACGTAGAGAGCTTGCCGTCCTCAATATCAATAAGGATTTAAGAGATATTTTATTAGATTCCCCAGTTGATGACTGGTTATTTGGAAGAGACCTTGAAGATAGAGTTAAGCAGCCTAAGTCTTTGGTTCAAATAAGTAAAGAATTGAGGGACCACAAACAACCATCCAGCTCCACTGCTCGGGCTTTAAACTCCAAGAGCCTCCCTCGATTATCGCAACGAAGTCTACGCATGGGAGGGAGGCCGCTCCAACAGCATTACCGGACCAGTTATGGAGAAAAACAGCAGTTCCGACGAGTTCAAGAAAGAAAGCCAGTACGGCTGGACCAACAAGGGCAGAGAGGGAGATATCGCCGATGAATACTGAGGTTGGTGAAACAGCTGGCATATTAAAATTATTTTATGCAAACTGGTGCAAAATAACGTCGGACAAGCATGTCTTGTCATGGATTAAAGGAGTTAGGATTCCATTCTTTAAGAAGCCTCGTCAGTCTCACATACCGAAGGAACCTAAATGGTCTCCAACAGAACTGTGTGAGATGGAAAATAATATTAAAAAATGTTTGTCTACTGGGGCCTTGAAGAAAGTGCGCCCTCTTACGGATCAGTTTTTATCTAATATTTTTATAACTCCTAAACCTGACGGTAGTCAAAGACTTATTCTCAACCTCAAATCGTTAAATGATTACATTTCAGTTAGTCATTTTAAATTAGAAGAGCATAAAATAGTGAGTAAGATAATTGGGCGTGGTAACTTCATGTCTTCACTGGATCTGAAGGATGCTTACCTGTTAGTCTCTATAGCCAAGTCATACAGGAAATATCTTCGATTTAAGTTTAAAGGCACAATTTTTGAATATACCTGTATGCCATTTGGGCTCAATTGTGCTCCATATATTTTCACCAAATTAATGAAACCCGTGGTGAATTATTTAAGAGAAAGAGGTTTCCTCTCCGTTTTGTACTTAGATGATTTCCTTTTGCTGGGCCAGACAGCTTTGGATTGTACTCAAAATGTAAGGCAAACAATTGAGTTGTTGGAAAATTTAGGCTTTTTAATAAACTATACTAAGAGTAAACTTCTTCCCAAGCAGGTATGTAAGTATTTGGGTTCCGTTTACAATTCGGTTGATATGACCGTTTCTCTGCCTAAAACTAAGAAGGAGAGAATTTCTAGATTGGCATATAAATTTTCCAAATTAAGACGTTGTAAAATTAAAGATTTCGCTTGTTTTATTGGTACGTTAACTTGCCTGTCCTGCCGTAAAATACGGTTGGCTTTATACGAAGATGTTTGAGAGTTTAGCTCTCAAGAAATCTAATGGTGATTTTAATTCTTATATGATTATTCCAGATTATTTAACTGGAGACTTTGGGTGGTGGATCGATAATATTAGTAGTTCCTTTAATTACATTTCGGCAAATAATTTTCAGTTAGAGATCTTCTCTGATGCATCCACCACTGGTTGGGGTATTTTTTGTCAGGACAAGGCGTCTCACGGATTTTAGAATAGTATAGAAAGAGATAAACATATTAATTATCTTGAGCTGCTTGCAGCATTCTTTGGTGTTAAATGCTTTGCAAAGAATCTTTCGAATTGTAATATTCTGTGTCGCATAGATAATACAACCGCTATTGCTTATAACAATGGTATGGGAAGCATCCAACATCCAAAATTAAATCTCCTTGCTAGAAAAATTTGGCAGTGGTGTGAACACAGAAATATTTTTTCGTATGCCTCATATATACAATCTGAGCACAATATAATGGCAGATAGGGAATCTAGACAATTATATACAGAGACAGAATGGGAGCTCAACGATAGGGCGTTCAAGCAGGTTGTTCATAATCTCAAGAAGCTTGACATTGATTTGTTTGCTTCTCGAATTAATACAAAGTGTAAGCGTTTTGTTTCTTGGTTTGCTGATCCGGACAGTTTTGCAACTGATGCCTTCACGCTTTGTTGGAGAAGTTTCTATTTCTACGCCTTTCCACCCTTCTGTCTCGTTTTACGGTGCCTTCAAAAAATTCTTGAAGATGAAGCAGAAGGGATTGTTATAGTTCCCTTCTGGAGTGCACAACCATGGTACCCACTTTTTAAATCCTTGATGATTAGCAAAGCTATTTGTTTGCCACCTAATCGAAATCTACTTCTTTCTTTTGATAGAACGCCTCATCGTTTATGGACCAACCTTACCCTGGTGGCCGCAATCTTATCTGGGAGGCGCTCCGATTAGGCAACGTACCTAGCCAATCGATTGATATTTGTTTGGCATCAATCACCACTTCTATAATAGTAGTAAAATAGTAATGTATTTTCGGTTTCTGTAGATGCTGTTTTAGAATTCTTAACATTTCATTTTTAGTAAGTTTGGATGTCATCAAGCGAACGGCAGGATGGACAGAAAAGTCCGAAACGTTTGCTAAATTCTAAAATAGACCTTTAGTTAGTAACTCTAGTTTCGCAGCTGCGGTTTTAGATTGTTAGTTCCAGTTGTTATTATTATATTCTCTTAGGATTGCGTCCAAAGTTGTATTCTATAGATTCAGTATGAGAGTTTTGTTCAATAAACTCTTTCAGGCTAATTGTTGCATTTGTCTTTAAACATCTACGATACTTATTTACGGAGACGAGGCGGAATATAGTTGAAAGATCAAACGAACTTACCTAAGTGATGTTCGATCTCAATTATATGAAGCCTCGTCGAAGTAAATAAGTCCCACCCTACCCCGAAAAGTCCCAATGTGCAACAATTAGTTTGCTTTAAAATGAATGATACCTGCGCTAGACAGCAGAGTGTACGAGCGAGGGGTACAGCTTATCGATTTTCTTTGGAATGCGTGTGGATCGACCGTTGGCTAGAGGTACTACGATACTTATTTACTTCGACGAGGCTTCATATAATTGAGATCGAACATCACTTAGGTAAGTTCGTTTAATCTCTTGTGTTATGACGATTTAAAACTAGGAAAGGTGATATATCATTATATGAAAAACCACCGCAACTTCTTCCACCCTCTAATCTGCCGTTTATAATATAGGAATCATCAGCTTGAGCATTTTATATACGAATTGCTTATGGGTGGAAGACAAAAGGTAAGAAATCAAAGACCCTGGCTGGAATGAAGCTTTTCAAATGCTGGGAGATTTTCGGTATGGATTTACGTCGTGTATCGGTGGGGTGTGGGTAGAGACACAGAGGAACAGCTCACCAGAATATAAATACAGGTCATACAGTGGCGGAATCATGAATCTGAATATCCATAATAGCTAATAAACCAGGCTGCTATGCACATTATTAGCGTGTATGTCCAGCTTTACATACACCCTTCAACTGGATAGAAACACCAACACACATGCCGCTATAAAATAGGCTTTTTTTTCCTCTTTATGATTTACTACCTGTAGGCTACGAAGATATACTCCAATAAAGAGAAGAAGGGTTACTGGCGGCTGGTTCATCTGAGTGGGCTCGCTACTTTTAATTGATTTCTACAGAGTAACGCGTAATTTGGCATGTCATAGAGTGATTATGTTTATACAGGGTAATCCATATTATTATTATTTTTACTGTCTAAACGATATATGACAGATAGCATTTGAAAATGGGTGTAAGGGCGCTAAAGTTAGTAACCACTAAAGAAAGCAGATTCTCCAAACTTGGTGCTTACATCCTAAAAGCTTTTTTAGTGTAGATGAAAACAATCACTTTGGTTTTTAAATGTTTGTATTTATTTTTCGGTGAACATGAATAATGTAGACTGAAGAGTATAAAATTAAATAAAAAAATAGAACATGACATTTTCTAGCAACATACTTGAACAATCTACAGCCGATGTTGCAACAAGGAATCCAGACTTTTTGGGTATATCATGACACGTCATAAAAATATAAAATTCAAGATAGCTTGAAAATATTCACCTTTGCTCATTGACGTAGGATGTGAAACTAAATAGCAAATTTCTATCGTGTTTTCATCTTTTTACTACTACCCCTTCATGAATCGCAAAAATTTAGTTCTTCAATAAAAAGAGTTTCAGCACGGTGCAACGTAAAACTAATACCTTTTTAGGCGAGCAAAAAGAACGGTGGGTCTTTGGATTTGCTATCGGATGATTTTATAGTCCTCCATGTTTTTCTAGTCGCAAATGAAACGTCTTAGGCTAATAAAGAATACTTCCGGCAATCACGGTGGCTTTTTCAACTAAATACATAAGTTATTGTTTTGAGTTTCGTGGTGTTTCAACTTAAGCGACGATGTCCAAATATGTAGGAATAACAATACTCGTCTTTAAATCATTAGCGGAGCATCGAAATATCAGCAACCTGCTTCCTGCTAGTTTGGCGACACTCCTGACTGTGTCCTGCGGCCAACTATCTGCAGGTGACCTTCATTACCCGGATGTTTACCTTCCTCCTCACTACCTGCTGTATCACAAACACCACAGTTATGATTTTGGATACCACAATATAATTTCGGACACTTCGCCAAAAACTGTTTTTACGAGGGAGTGCCGCTACTATTCTATAGTCTATATTATTTCGCCACTACCTAAATGCCTATGGAACCACCTTAGGCGCTAATGCGACGCTGCAATTCGGTATATTTGGAGGGCAGAAAATGATGGAGGTATGTTCAACTTGGATGACTTATTTTTGTACATGACAGGTTAAGAAACCACCAAAGTAGTAATTTTCAGTAATAACGGAGATTAGGTACCATTATGCCCGATTAGAGTTACATTTTGCATAGGTGGCACTCGAACAGAAGGGCGCTCTGGATTGTGTTGTCTAGAAGGCCATGTATTCTGTTTCAAATGCGGTAACATTGTAATGTTCACGCATGGTATCAGGGCTGACATTTTAAGGGCAGGTTTTGACGATGACGATAGGTGAATAAGTTCTGTTCTATTCCAGCCACGCAAGGTGAACCCTGAGATAGCGGCCGCTATAATAGAAATTGTCGCACGCAGGGATGCGTGCTTGGTCTCTGTACAGGAACATGTGAGTTGTTCATTAACTGCAAGTGGCCATACTTTCTCCTCTAAGCTCAAAGAACTGGGAAGGGCGCATGCTGGCAGATATTCACATTTAAGCAAAGAACTGTGAAGTACTCTAACATAGGCTTCCATTGATAACTTGCTCTTCGGAGTAAGTCTGACCAAGCAAGTCAATTCTAAATAGAAATCAGATAAATATGAGCAGCAACTGAAGGCCAAAAGGCCGTACAACGTACTGACACCTGATATCTGACATCAGCCATCACCGATTATTGCAGACGAGGTATGCAGATCAGCATGGAGATTGACGCGTATTCATCATCAATGTCAGAACTTTAGGAGTGTCTCTAAAGGCCTGAGCTGGATTCGAGTGGTCACTTGCCATTCACATGGTGACCGGATCAGCACTCTGCCGTTGCTGAATCTAATTAGTCTATCTATGAACCACCGACCTTCGAAACAACAGTCTCCCAATTGCTTAGATGCAAAGGTAGCAGTAAAAAGGTTGAGCTAACTAAAAGTCAGCGCTCATCCAACGTTTTCTTGCCCCCAAGTCTGATGGGTCAACACGTTTGATTCCTTACCTCAAGACACTTAGTCTGTTTATAGGGACAGAACAATTAAGCTAGAAGGCTATAGAACTGGTATCAGACTTCTCCGTAGAGATACTTGCTTAATGAATCTGGAATTGGAATATGCACAGATTTTAGTACTCATCAGGGAGAGTCATACAATAAATTTCAGATTCATATTCAAGGGACAGCTCTTCCAATACAATGCAGCACCGTTTAGGTTAAATTGTGCTCCTCATGTGTTCACAAAGTTAATAAAACCATTTCTGGCGTACCTGAAGGAAAATGAATTATTTCTGTATGTATTCCCTTCTGTTCGGTTATACTGATAGAGATTACCTGAATAATATCCGGACAATAATCAATTTTATAAAAAAGCTAATTGACCTCCTGTCAATATTGGGCACTTTTAGGTCCAGTATTCAGTTGTGACAGAAAGAAGGTATCTTTACTTGAACGGACGAGGCAGACGTTACTAAACCTAGTAAAGGCAATAATGGAAAGCAAGTAAGACAGAGTCCGAGACTTTGCCGTAAGCATCTGGATCTTGGTGTGAGCTAGTCTTGGATTTCGTTACAGCCGACTATATACTAACGAGTAAAATTTCTTGCACTGTAACATTCTCAAGAGAATTTTAACGCTACTATGCCATATCTGCACTAGGTCTACCTCGGCTGGTGCTCAAAGAAACGGTTAGCGGTATTGAATCATTCAATTTTCAGTTGTATAATTTCTCGGGCTGGGACATTCGCTGGGCAGGACAAAAATCTTATGGTTTTTGGTCACTCTAGAAGAAGATCCCGCATGCCAATCATCTGAAAGTACTGGCAGTTTTCTTCGGTTGTGAATGCTTTGCTCCCGACTTGAGGGGCTGTTGAATCTTATACCCTATTGATAATGCGAAAACTATATCCTAAATCAATAGAATGGGGAGCTTCTAGTTTCCACGCCTGGGCTAGGTTGCGGGAAAGTTATGGCAGTTGTATAAAGAGAGAAATCACACTCCCCCGCGTCAAATATAAAATCTAGGAGTAATGCTGACGCAGATGAGCTTTTGCGTCAGTGGGAAGTGAGAGCTACACCGTTCACCGTCCTGATTTTGTTGCATGTGTTCGGTGTCCCTCAAATTCCGCTTCTAGAAGTAACGCAAAGATCTGATTGAGGGACCCAGGCCCCGCTCTCACTAATTCTGAAGCTTACCCTGGTTGTTGTTCCTGGAAAGCTGTCATTCCTGTCAGCATCTACGAGTACATATTATTGTGGGCTTAGATCACGGTAGGACCTTTGTCGGGAAGAAATACAGGACTGTTTTTCTACCTTGAAATTTCTCACCTTACAGTTTGATAAAAGATTAAGATATAATTGTTTGATTTGCTATACCTACGTCAGCTATCAGTCTCTTACCCAACATGCTTCTAACGATGCAGGCATAATATGGTTTTTAAAGGGCGATTACAGGTTAAGGCCATCTCAACCGAAATATAGCTCACTTGAGACACTGTGGTTGTTCTCAACCAACAAGAGGGCTTGCTGGTGATCTCTGTAGATATTAGGATGAGGAAATCAGCAATACTGCTGGCCCTAACCTCAGGTCAGAGTGTGCAAACTCTGCCCCTAATTGACGGACAACATCCGGATCGAGTTGAAAAATATTGAAATGGGGATTTATCAGTTTTTGATAGCATGTTTCAACCGTATTTTACGACTAAATATCTGTCCAGCTAAAGTATTTATTGGTCAATGTGAAGACACTTTATCATGGTGCCTATGTTCTCTCTATATACAGGGTTATCCAAATTAAGTGTCCACCATTAGTAACTTTGTTATTAGTGAAAATACAAAGTTGTTTGAATTAGCAAACTAGTAGCATTTTTAACGCTGGTAAAAATGAGAAATAAAAAAAAACAATTGAGAGTCGTTATTTTGTTTTTTTTCAGTAAAATAACATTTTTTTAAATAGAAACCCCTGTATATTATATTTTTTTCTGTTAAAGCATCAAATTTTAAACAAAAAAGTTCATAATGACTTTTCCGCTAAAGTCAAAAATAAAGTCAAAATAACGATAAATATTTTTAATTATTTGCAGTATTATAATATTAAGACGGCTATGAAAACAACATGGCGTTCGCGATTTGACAGCATTAAGATAAGCGACAAATTGTTAAACTGGACATACTCGCAACTAGAAGGCTTTGGAAAACAATGATAAAATCAAATAATGTCAAACATTAGTGTAAATACTTGTTTATAAGCTTTATTGTGTCATTAATTTAAAGAAAAATGTTCTCCCATGAAGAAAAGTGTGATATGTTAGAATGCTATTTAGTGTGCAGAAAATCCTCCTTGAGAGCAAGAGAATACTACAGTGAATTATATCCCGCTCGCATTCAACCGTATGAACGATATTTTCTGAGACTTTATCGAAAATTTAGGGGCAACGAAAATGTTTTTGCTAAAACAAGGGCAAAAAAAGAATTCATAATAAGCGAGGCCACGGAAATTGCAGTTATTGGATATTTTGAAGCTTATCGGGAGAATTCAATAGCAGATATTCTCAAGGACTCTAATTTCAGTTATGGTACTGTTCAAAGGATTTTAAAAAAATACAAATTTATTCCGTATAAGTACCGACCAGTTCAAACGCTTTTGGCAGTGGATCCAGAGAGAAGACTTGTTTTTTGCCATTGGTATCTTAGCTTCTGTCGCCAAAATGTAAATAACTTTCGTTACCTTTTATGGACAGATGAATCAAATTTTTCAAATTCTGGAATGTTTAATAGAAAAAACCACCATTATTGGTCAAGAGAAAATCTTTTGTTAGTACATCCAAGAGGCCCACAAGTCCGTTTCAGTTTCAACGTTTGGTGCGATATAATTGGTTCAAAAATTGTTGGCCCGTTCTTTTATGAGGGAACCCTAACTGGTGAAAGATATGTGGAATTTATGTCAGAAATTCTGACTAATTTCTTAGACGAATTGGATCTTATAAGTAGACATCATCTGCATTTTCAGCAAGATGGCGCACCTGCCCACAACTCCAGAGGTACTTATCATTTTCTAAGTACTACTTTTAATGATCAGTGGATAGGAACAAATGGCCCAATACAGTGGCCTCCCAGATCACCAGATCTAAACCCACTTGATTACTTCTTGTGGGGTTACTTAAAGAACCAAATTTACAAGCGAAGGTACGATAACCTTGACGCGTTAAAGACTGCAGTTAGGGAAAAGATAACCCAGATAGATGGTAGGACCATACTTAAGACAGTTCGAGCAGTTGAAAAACGTGCCCAAAAATGTATTGAAGAATAAGGTGGTGTTTTCGAGCATCTTCTTTAAAAAAAATTGTTATTGTATTTTGTAAGATTATAAGTTGATGTTGAAAATAAAGTTTGTCGATACAATTTAATTGTTTCAGATTGGAGGCCATAACTTCAACAATTTGTAACCTAGGAGAAAAGTTATTGTAAGCTTTTTTGTTTAAAATTTGATGCTTTAACAGAAAAAAATATAATATACAGGGGTTTCCATTTAAAAAAATGTTATTTTACTGAAAAAAATCAAAATAACGACTCTCAATTGTTTTTTTTATTTCTCATTTTTACCAGCGTTAAAAATGCTACTAGTTTGCTAATTCAAACAACTTTGTATTTTCACTAATAACAAAGTTACTAATGGTGGACACTTAATTTGGATAACCCTGTATAGATGGATATAGTCTGTTTGAGCAGAGAGTGCTCTAGGTGTGTCACAAACACAGTATGTACATAAAACGCGTCTACCTCTGCGTCGGCTAAATTATAGTAGGCTCAGACTCGCGGCGGGCCGGAGCGCGTTTTCTGAGACACCTCACAAATTTCTTTTGCCAAAAAATAGGTTTACTCAAGCGGCATTTGGGGTAAACCAAGTCCTCACACCTTAAACACAACTATGTTGTTACGTTATTTATTTTTATTCTTGAACCCATGTACGTCGTATTACCTGTTGCTGAGAGCCCTAACTTTAGTTGTTACAATGAAAATGTAAATTTAGTTGACACATACCATACAGAGCGTACAATTTGTGAAGTTGTGTACAACCTATCGTCTACTATTACAGAGCGTTACTAGTATGTTGTTGCAACTCGCTTTGAACATCTACATATCTATTCTATTTAACGAGACGAGGCCGGAACGTAATTACATGATCAAACGAACTTACCTGTAAGTGATGTTCGATCTTAAGGCGGATCCGACGCAGTGAGTTTCAAGCCATTTACAAGGGTTCAGCTGCTTCGAAACTGACGCTCTATTTTTCAATATTTTTGAATGAAATTCATACAGTATGTTGAGAAGATAATTGCCCAGGGTGCTATAGAAGCACTTTTTGAAATTTTGTTTTTGCACCATTTTTATGATGGGTTGAAGTGCGCACTTTTTTTGTTCTACTTCGCGATTTTTTTAAAAAGAACCTAGTGAAAAGAATGAAAAAGTGGCTCTATAGCACCCTGTGGAGTTTTGTTTTCAGCACATTGTGAAAATTTCATCGAAAATATCAAAAAATAAAGCGTCAATTTCGAAGCGCGCAAACCTCTACAAAAAGTATTTTGGACGAATTTTGTCTACTGTTTCGTGCGGCGCAATGTACGGACTAAGAAAGGACGTATTCAGATAATTTGGTGGCTCTATTTCATATAATATCGCGTAGATATGTCGTTCTGCAAATAGGTACTGATAATCGCGATCGCTCATACTCCTCGATTTTAAAGCCTTGTTACTTCCCACGCACATTGGCGAGGAAGTATTGTAATCGCGAAATATTTCTAAAATTAGATGTTACGTTTTTTTAAGTCATATGACATCTACATCACGAAAAACTGTATCACTCATCATCAACTTGGAAATTACCGCTCGGATTTTTATAAAATTTCCACACGGGGTTACTATAGTATGCCAAAGCTTTGTAGTTTTAGTCCAGTGGCAACGGTACTATAGGCAAAAAAGAAAAAGTAACAATTGCTGAAACTCCGTTTATGACGTTTCAGGGGTTCTTAATCATTGACATAAAAAACTGTACTGCTTAAAAAGGGGGGGGGGGGTGAAATCAGAGAAACACGTTCTGTTATTTAGAAGTAATTACAGGAAATTTAAGTATCGAAAATCCGACGAATAATGTGCTCACGATTTGAAAAAATCGGTACCTGCTCTATAGGTTTGACACCAAGAGCCAACAGATCCGCAACTATCGACAGTAGGGATATCACTCCAGTCAAGTATAGGGGAATATAGCGTGGAACTTTAAAATTATCGATATGTCAAGGAAACATGTTTTTCAGAATGATATTTTGGTAGATTTTATACCGGCATTTTCATTTGAATTTCATGACCCGTGAAATGTAACCATTTCGCCGTTACCTTCAATTTGTGTTCTGCAGTTTGTGATGTTTTTCTGGATATAAGCAGGACGTAATTGTCTAGGGTGCTATCAGAGCTTTTTACAAAATTTTGTCGTTGTACAAGAATTATGGTGGGCTGAAATGCTTACTATTTGTGCTCAACTTCTTGATATTTTAAAAAGATCCTAGAGGATAAAATCGAAAAGGTGGATCGCTGGCACCCCGTTTTGTTTATAACACGCTGCAAGAGTTTCATTTGGAAATAATAAAAATGAAACGGAGGCTGTGAAGTGCAAATCTGTTTTTGGGCGAAATTCATCTACTGTTTCGTCCTGCCAGTCCAAGCGACGCGACAGATGGTGCGTTCCCTCTAAGAGCAAATGTATTCAAATAATTTTATATCTTTCCTAAAATAAATTCAAGAACTCAAATTCAAATTCGTTTATTCATGTCAATAAACACAATTATGTTTACAAGGGTCATGTGGTAGATGGTAACAATTGAACGAGGATCATAAAAATATTTCATGGGATCAAAATAAGAGGAAACAGTTAGGTAGTTTTTGCAAAGCAATAAACAGGTAGGCTTATACGTGGATTAAGTACATGTCTTGTCTACAATAGATAGATGGAGGTGATGCTGCCAGAAATGGATGTGTGCGATCAATAAACAAACCACAAGATTGAACTGCCGTGTCCCATGATTTTTGTGTTGCCTTTTTTTATTGTCCTACTAGAAAACTCTGTTGGGTATATAATGGTGTTTACTAGAACTTTACAGCTTGCTGTCTGCCTTCTTCTACAAACTTCACCAAATCGAGCCGCTGTTAACCTCATCCTCCGATGAAGACGCCACAAAGTACAGTCCTGTGATTTGGTGTCTTGTTCGATCTGCAAAATCTCGTCGTCAGTTTTTCTAAGTTTCCCTAAAAATTCTTGCTTAGCAACCTCCAAATCAATGTCGTTCATGTCAGGTTTTTGACAGAATTCGCCATAAAACTATTCATTTTCTGTGGAATTGCTATCCGAATTGTTAGTTATTTTTATATCAGGTTTTTTGGGCCTGAGCTTCTTTTCAAGATTCTTGCGTTTGAGTCTTTGTTCCATCTTAGCGATAAGCAAGGTTGGACTAAGCTTAGAACGCAAATGTATTTGGACCACATAGACAGGCCGCTCGGTATTGTGGCTCACTACAGCTGCAGCACATCTTCTATGGTATCACCTATTCTTGCAATAATTTATTCGCTTACCCCAATGTATTTTGCGATTATAGAGTTGGACTGCTCCACACTATTGTTGTCCTCATCATGAATTAAACTCACTGCATTCGTAATTAGAATTGTCGCATATGACCTTTTATTGTCCATTATCAATCTTGATAAAAAAAGGCACTCAAGAACAATCACACCAGTACAGCACAACAATTCAACAACATAATATCGACGAACAGTAACAAGGGTAGAACAATACTAAATGATCACTTGTACCACAATAGGAAACGATTTACAGGCTAGATAGATAATCGAAATCCGACTCTGTCATTATAAAAATTTACCTCGGTACGCACCCGCAGTCATCCTTTCCTCTTTTAGAGTAGCGCCGACGAGCGTCTAAGGCCAGCCTACCCTCGTTTCCTTTTCGCCCCCCCGTTACCTCAGCAGATGGTGCTCGTGATTGTAGGAGCCCCGTTAATTATGTGAAGGCTTCGTCGAAGTAAGTAGCTACCTTGCTCCCCATGTATTACCCAGTTGCTGCAACAACTTCGATTTGAAGAAAATGGGCGTTTGTAGGCCAGGGCCGGAGAGGAGAATGTGGGAGGGCGCGGTGAGTCGCCTTTCTTCGCTGCGTGCGTGCACTTGACTTCTGTTAGGCTGTACCGATTCAAATACAAATATATATATATATATATATATATATTTTTAGATAGACTGGAAAGTCCTATGAAATGGTGAAAAATGGAGAATGAAATAGGCTTAGATTGCAGTTTTTAAGTACTGCTGGATAGGAAGAAGGATTTGTGCTATGAATAGTTGTGCAAAATGAACCAATATGACACAATACACGTATAAACATAGAAACAATATTTTTCATATATTAGGCGATAGCTACGCCCCTAGCGGTTTTGAAAAATCGTAAACCTAAATTTTACACAGATATTCATAGTATAAATCCATCTCTTTCTCCAGTAGTACTTGAAAATTATAATTTGAGTCTTATTATAGCTCCGTCACGAATACAGATATGGTTCTTCAGTTTTAACGATTTTATAAGATTTGTTATGCACTTTCTGATCAATATAAAAAAATCATATTGTTGTATTTGAAACTTGCGAAAAAATAAAAAAAAAGGCGTGAAGTAGGTTGATTCTATACTTCTTACGCAACGCTGTGATCAGTTTATAAAGGATTATGTTCAGCATAAGTTAGTCCCTATCGAAATAAGACAGCGCCATAGACGCCATATCCTGGATAGAGGATAGTTGCTATGCTTTCGTTCATTGTCCCACAGGATAAGCTGATGAGTTGCAAAAAAACACAAAACAGCTATCTATGGTTGGCTGTCTTTGGTTGGACGGACGAAAGAAGCATGTTTATGTTAAATCCTCTACGAAAAAGTACATGTATAGCAGGGAAATTAAACGGATCAAGTGTGTCAAATAGGTCTGTACAATTAGTACATAACCTATTTTCTACCCTATAATATGTGAATTTTGTCTAATAGGTGTATCGGGGTTGGAAGTCTATAAATATAGTAAAATTATGATATAAAACAAAGTTCGAGCGATTTCTATTTTTTTCGTTATGGCCTCAAATGGAGCCAATGTTTCGTGCTTAGGTAACTAAGAATAGTTTCGAAAAAAAAAGTTTCGAAATTAAAAGTGCTTCTGAAAATTGTTTTAGTTTTTTCCTAACTTTAGTTTGCAGTGGGATTTCAAAATAAATTGCACATTAACATTGCCACTCTTTCTCCTCTTCAAGATGGCAATTAGAATTTCAATATGACATTTTGTGGATAGAGTTATTAATTCTGGTTTCAAAGAAATGTATAATATATTATTGATATTGCCAAACCTTAGTTATTTAAAAAAGTGGAATTTCCTAGGTAGGCCTTGTTTCATATACCATGATTTATGACTGAATCGTTTTTATTTTTCCCTGACGTTATTTGAGATGAGATATCAAAGTGAATTATATGTTTTTATTGCGACTTTTTCTCTTCTACAAGAGTTCAAAATTTTCAATTCGAGGTTTCTTCTTTCGACTTCCATCAGCAACTTTTTTCATATAGACACTACATTGGAATTTTGTACATTCAAATTGATTTTTTTTTTAAATTCAGCTATTTATTTTCTCAGTTGGCCATGCACTTGTTGTTGGAACGTAAATTATGAGGAAAAAAGTTGATGCTGGACGACATATTGAAATTCTAATTGTGCCATCTTGCAGAGGACAAAAAATGGCAATATTAATGTGCAATATATTTTGGAATCCCACTACAAATAAAGTCAGGAGATAGTTAAAACAATTTTGGAAAAATTCGGTTGTTTTCCATCTCTTTCCGGAAGTACTTTGAATTTCGAAACTCTTTAAGCGGCAGTTTGTTAGCTATCTAAATACGCATTGGAGCGGCTTTTTTTATACCGGAGCAGCCGCGCAGGCAGAAGCCTAAATGTCGGGTCACCGCGGCTGCTATAATGATCCCAAAAAATTTGTTAATCCGATTTTTGAACTGCCTAAGGTTAGTAGAAATAGGAAAAGCTTCCTCTTGTGGATTGTTCCATAATCTCGACACCCTCGGGACAAAGGAGCCGTAGTATTGGCCAGTTCTGGATGCACGAAGATCGACACGGTCAGGATGGGATGCCAAAGTCAGGCGGGTCTGTCTGGCAGTCATATCGCGCGGCGGCATCATGTGAGAGAAGTCTGAGGAGTAAAGCCAGTTGGTGTAGCAGTAGAAGAGAGCTAGAACGCCGACGGCCCGCCGGTGCGAAAAGGTCCCGAGACTGTCTATTAGAGAAGAGTCATCGATCAGTCGGACAGACCTCCTCTGGTGAGGGTCGAATTTGAAACAACTAGTATATATAAACCAATGTTTTTCCAAAAGGAGTAGTCTGATAAAAATATCCACGCAAAATCAGATAGCTCCATCAAACATCCAATAGATGCTTCAGAAAAGTAAGTGGCGTAGAAAATAGATTTCTTTCTTTTTCTTAGGGTTCACAATTTCCCAATGTTTGAATCTATCGGCTGTACCCTTAATACTACATATACAAAATTAAAGTCACAATATCTTAATACACTATCAAGCTATAATTTTTTTCGATTCGATAAAAACCCTATACTTTGGAAGGAAGATATTCTAGGACCCGTGTATAAGCTTTGTATGTTACTTTCCGATCTACCTTATGCTGCAATAATATTGCTATCCTTTTCTGAATTACCTTGTAATTGTAAAAGTGAAATTTTATGAACTCATATATTGATCAATAAGAAATAAAGAATGTATGAATCAAAAATGGATGAATCAATATAACTTGTGTCTTCTCAAGAGTTGTCTCAGTTGAATTTTTGTTAATTGCCTCGACTTATTGACGAAGGATGCATGATCCGGCTACATTTTCATATCCAGATGAATTCTTATGTTGGGTTCATGTACGACTTAACGTTATCCAATTTAAGGATCAGCTGTTTCTACACCAGTATCCTCCACATGTTACGCCGCCCGATAGTAACTAGCTAGTGATTTCCAGTGGTGGTCAAACGTTTTGGTGACGTCACACCCATTGCTTGATATGATTCGGGTGGTTTCGGAACTCGTCTTAGCCTTGGGTAGCCCTTTACATACTGTCTTATGCTCATATTGGCGTAGTTATAATAATGCTGTGGCGTCTCGTATTCCACGACGATTTACGGGCCAAGCCAGGCGGTGAATTATCTGTTGTTTTTGCTTGAGTTGTTGGCGAATTTGCGGTAGAGATTTGTTCTGGTGTTCGTTTTCGGGTGTGTTTTCCTGTGTTGGACTTGTTTTTTGTGCTACTAATTGAGGATGGCCCTCACTCCTGACTTTATTGAAGAGGTACCTGCTGAAGGCACCTGAACGCAATCCGACATCGCAAGAGGAGCGCCTAATGATGACGTTGCAGTAAGTATTCAAATCTGTACAATTTTGCAGGAATGACTAAACATATTGAGGTTATGGTACTTTTCTTAATTCAAGGTCACTTCTTAAAATTAATTTCAATATATTAAATTTTTCCTTAAGAACCAACCAATTGGATCAGTAGCGTTGGTCAGCTGATCTCTACAGCTGGAATTAGAAGATGGGTACGAGCCATCGATACTGTACAAACGTCGATAGTCGATATTTATATCGAGATGTTCGATCGATTTTATATTGCTGTTTGGGCAAATGGTTCGAGGGTAGTTGTACTTGGAAGAAAAATGATTTACCCTTGCTACGCATGACAGTTTAGAGCTGAAAATCGGGGCGGCAGGATTACAAAAATCAGAGATGTATGTTAAAAATTATAATAAATGAAGTCAGTGGTCATGTTTACTTCATCCCATAACAAAGGGCTATAGTATTAGTTTCAGCAAAGCATATCAGTATTGCTACAGCATAAAGTAGATAAAAAAATAGCATTAAAAAAATAAACGTGGGTCCTAAATTGCCCTCTCTACCAAGATAGAGGATATTGAAATTATATTTTATTAGCTGATAGATACAAATATTTTTGGTTCTGAGACTGTACCAGTGGTGTAGATGTTGCAGAAAAAAAAAGAGAATTTAAATCTATACCACACCCCCCCCCATTACATGTTTTTCTAAAACCTCACAGAACAGTGTAATGGTTCTTTGTCACTAACTATGAAACAGGTGTACACATTTTGTTTGCTTTCACCCATTAACAGTGTGTGCAAAATTGTTTTGATACACATATCAGAGAGATTGTATTTGTATTCCAGTCAGTCCTTTAACAACAGATGTATTTTTTTGTTATTTTAGTATTTATGTTTCCGAGATAAATATACATGATCAATTAACGATAGATAGTGCTTACATGATACTGCACTGATCAGGTTCATATGGAGGAAAATCTAGATGGGTACTAGACTTCTATGTATGTACAGAGTTCTGTAATGAAGAATTTGTTCTTTTATTGCTTTGACTGTTCAATAAATATTTTTTTAATTATACATTTTTTATTATCCTGGAATTCATTACTAGCCAAACTGATGAAAGAAATACTTCCTTTATTGAGGATGTGTTATGCATCTATGATCATCGAACTACTTCAATATCGGGAAGATCATCAGTCAGATTTCGTAATGTAAACAAATGAAATCGCAGTCACATTCCTGATATGCATTGTCAATATACTTTCAATATTTATAGTTCCACCAGATTTTCAGCCAAGAAATGTGGCGCTGCGGCCGAGGTTATAGTCCAAGAAATATCTTCACATCTGCTCGGGAAATATTCGGATTTGGATTTTTGGCATGTTATTCGAAAAAGCCTCCTTGTAACAAATCTACATGTTGTCAGGGCCAACTTGCGTCTCTAACAGTTTGAACAACTTTTTCAAATAAATTCCAAGAATTAATGTTTTTGCTTCATTCCAGGTAGTCTTCGTTTTTTTGGGATATTCCGAAACAAAACGATGTTTGACAATGTTTATCTATATTTGATCTTGTACGAGATGGGAAAGTACAAACAAGGGCTTTTGCGACACTGAAAAAACTAAAATGTTAATGTCGCCATGCTTCATAAATAACCATTAACATAATTGCGATACCTTTTAGGCAATACTGTTATTATAAACCTTTGTATTTAATTGTTAAGCAAGCGTACGCTGAATGTATATTCAGCGTGCACGAGAGATATTTCACCTCTCTCTCTCTCTCTCTCGCGTTCACATAGACATTGACATACATTGTGCGCGCATTCAATTCACAATTACTATGCAAATATTTACAACAACTGTACTCCCTAAAATCTGTGGGATTTTGTTATTGGTCGGTTGAAGCTTGTGTGAGATTTGGCTACATCAAAATACTCATTTTTCATATTTTTTTTGGGGTAGCAAATGGCATATTTTGAACATTTACATTGCGTATATACATCAAGTCCAGAGAAAAGTTCTAAAGCTCATGTTTTGTTCAGAATGTCCTAAAAACCGCAAAATACTTTAAACAAAGCGAACAAATCACTTTTTGGAATCTGTTTAATAACAATTTTTGTAGCAATTTTGGGCCTAGTCACATGCAGATTCGTTAACAGGGGCCCTTGAATCAGATTATGCAAAAATCGTAACGAGAAAAGTTGTCGGAACGGATGTTCCGATATTACCTGGACTATCATCCGAGCTCTGTGACTGATTACCAGTGCACTGGCGCAAGCGTGTGGGGAGGGGCTACTTGTCAATGTCGAGGCCGGTCCGCAATTCCTCGTAGCACAAAACACTCTTTTATCTGCTACCTTGACGTTAAACATATGATTTTATTAGTGTGTTTAATGTTGATGTTGTCGCCATTGCTACACTGGCAATCTGGGCCGCGCATGCACATTAAATGCTCATTTTCTCAAGTTAAGTCTTGCATGAACCCACCATTTCAAATTGACTTGTCAACTTGATGCGAAAAACTTCAGGCTAAAGGGTAGCGCATTAACCTAATTGCCCCTTATTCCTGTTGAACTGTTGTGACGGGAATAGTGTACCGACATTTTACCATTCTATTCACCACTCACTGCTATTTATTCTGTGAGGATTCAATTTTGCAGTAGGACAGAATGTTGGTGAATGGGCGGTAATTATTTGGCTGGTATACGGAATGGGAAAGTAAGGATGTAGAAAACAAGAAAAGGGCTCTTAAACGCCACCCTGTATCTCCTTAACGAGCGGTATTTTACTAGGGCCTTTATCATGTAGTGTTGCTTCTTGGCGCAATAGTTATTATAGATCACCCTATACACTTTATACGCGAATAGATATGGGTACTGCCCGCAGTAGATTATTATATGAAACGGCCGATGATTATTTACTGATTTGAAATAAATAAAAGCTTCTCTTCACGCACAGTAGCCATGCATTTTTTGAACAAAGCAGCACTTGCAAACAATCACAAGACTAACTACTCTTATAACATAATCAATTTTTGGTCTTTACTCCATGTAACATGGTATATTGCGTGGGACATACTGGTCATGGAACCAAAACAATAGATCAAACTGGGTTGGGATATAAAACGAGAATGTATGGACGAAGGAAATAACTAAGAATACTACACAAACTATCCGGGCAAGAGGACAGTAGACTTGGCTGAATTTGCAGTTATTCAGTAATATAATTTCCTGATCAAAAGCATCCGTGGGCACAAAGTGGACAGTTTCTAAGTTATGAACGGTTAAAGGTAAGTATTAGAGGTGTCCGCCGCAGAACCCAGGTACTTGTTTCGGCAAAGATGACAGATTCCTTCGACTTGTCAAACATCTGGCATGCAGTCTGGTATTAAGGGACATAAATAATAGTACAAATCGTAGTTTATACAGGCACATGTATTGACATACGTTGTCTTTGTTGACACATATAGGACCTTCCAAGGTGAACTGGAACTTATTTTTACTGAATACATGCACGAGTTTTGGGATTGTATATGGAGAAAGAGATGGATGAGCAATCGCATAGATCATATGGCATAAATATACAGGGTATCTCGGAAATAGCACGCCAGTGTGACACGGGAGATAAACTGGCTTCAGATCAATCGGATAAAATCAACATGACCTTAATAAACGTTTTCTAGTTTCCAGATATTGCCACTTTTAAGTTTTTTCAAAAAATCACTACTTTTTATTACTCCTTTTCGCCTGTTATGGCTACAAGGAGCTTCTAACTTATGTTTTTTTTCCTGAGCAACCATTAAGAGTTTTTTGAGACAACCGTGTATTCATTTCACTGAAAACTAGCACGATGTGATAAAAAAAATAATTATTACATTTTATTTCAATATGAATACCTTTAATACAGTTTGACTAATCACTGTGACAAAAAAAATGTAACAGACTAAATCAGCAAATGATCTTAGGAACTAGTCTATTTAATGGTCTTTCAAAAATAGTATAACATTTATAGGTTTTTTCTACTAAAAAATGAATAATTCCAAGTTTTGTCATTGAAGTCGTAATACTTGAGAAATACTACTACTACTAATAATAAATAAGTGCAGCCATCTTTTGTATCCAAAGCACTAAGGAATTAAACGACCTAAAGATGTCATTCACTATCTCGCACTCACATTCACTGTTCGGTCGGTAGCATTATGTCATCACGAGGAACTTTTAGCATACCGTGCTAGTTTTCAATGAAATGAATACTATTGATGGTAGCCCAGGAAAAAAATCATAAGTTAGAAGTTCTTTATAGCTATAAAAGGCAAAAAAGGAGCAAGAAGTAGGGATTTTTTTGAAAAAACTAGTGACAATATCTCGAAAACTAGAAAAACTTTTACTAAGGTCAAGTTGATTTTATCTGACTGATCTGAAGCCAATCTACCTCTCGTGTCATTCTGCCGTGTTATTTCTGCGACATCCTGTATACTTCAACGTGCAAGTACTTTTGAATGAAAATTACTACTATAACATCCGCAGACTCGTATATTTCTTTCACTCTATTGCAGTCTCCATATCTGATGTAAAACTGTCTATAATCGGTACATCGTAATGTACAACATACTGCAAATTCAGCCTAATCCAATATACCTCCTTTGATATGTATTTTGTAAAGTATTCTTTAACAGCTGTCGCTACAGCTCTAAAACATAAATGGACGTTTACAAAATTTGGTTTGAACAAAAGTTATTACATATAACTGGACAAATTCCACTATATAAGTGAAAAATTATGCGTGCCACACTTTACGGGGTGACGACGGGTGATTCGGAAATTGTGGTTGTTATGAGCTCTGATAAAGCTTCTAACGGTGATATACTTCTCTTCAATAGGTGTCCGCGTGCCACTGTTGGAGTTGTGTGGCACGCATGCCGCGGGTTGGTCACTCGTATTAGATGTAGATACAGAACAGTAGTGTTGCTTACCTGAGTCAAATGCATCGTGTTGTGGGTCCGCAGCGGCCACTGCCACCAATGCTAGGAGCATCAGCAGCAGCGACGTGGGCCCCATCCTGGCGGTTTTGCCCTCTGCAGGTCTCATCCTAATCGGCAGCGTCCTGCTCACGGCACCCGAAACAGGGCCGCAGCTTCTCACTCAGTCTGGGACGAAGCAGCTGCCTGCTGCCCTCCATGCTGCCGAACACTAACTCTGAACAACGAAACACGGATTCGCGGGGACACATATGCGGCGTCGCGACGGCCCCAACAGTGACGCGGCGCTGTGCTATGCGGGAGCGCCAGCGCAATACGGCGCGGCGCCAATCAGGGGCGGAGGTTTAAGTCTCAGTTCTCAGGATAACAGAGGCCTGAAAATTTTAACTTTTATTTTCCCCTTCCAATAGTTATTTCTTAATATACCTATGTATGTGAAATTAAAGTACACCTTTTTTCAGTTTTTAGCACAACGAGATTTACGTTTATTGAAGCCATGCGTATTTTAGAATTCGGGAGCATAAAATTGACATTAGCTGACAGTTGACAGATAAGTGGATGGTAAATGTGTGGAGTGTATCAGTCTGTTACCAGCCTAATAGAACAGGTATAATAGATCACAGGCATCTTGAAGAAAATTCACGATGTAAAACAAACAAATCTAATGAACTAATTACCACTCTATAAATATGGTTAAGGTGAAAGAATCAGGACTTACAGAAAAGGGATAAAGTAGGCAAAATTGTATATACTCGTATATATATACGAGCCCCTTCCCACTTCAATTGACCCACTTCAAGATTTGTACCAAAATGTGCCCTTATAAACAAACCATCACGAAACTATTTACTTCTAAAACAATTTATTTTCTCAAAAACATTTTAGATACATTCTAGTCGTAAAAAAATACATATTTGAAATCACTTAGACCTATAACTAATAGAACATCTGAACAAATAAACAATGTGCGAATAAATGCGCGAAGTTAACAAAGCAACAATTGAAAGATTACCATTGGGTAACATCACCTTTATTTTTTATTACGGCTGAAATTCTTTGGGGCATAGTGTTAACCAAGTTTTGGCAAAAATTTGGTGTAAAATAATCCCATATTTCTTGAAGCTTTTGTTTCAGTTCGGTGATTGTACGAACAGGATGTTGTCGTAGAACCTTTTTCATCTCGTGCCTCAAAGTTTCAATAGGTGACAGATCTGGACTGCTAGAAACCCATTTCAAAAGTGGTACATTTATTTTCTTCCATCCATTTTATAGCCTTTTTTGAGGTATGGCACGCTGCACCATCTTGCTGAAACACAAAATCTTGGCCGGATGTCAAACATGCTTCCATCACTGGTAAAAGCGATTCTTCTAAAATTGACAAATATTTGTTTGTATCCACATTTCCATCAATAAAATGAAGTTTTCCTACTCCTTTTGATGACATACTGCCCCAGACCATAATGGATGCTGGAAATTTCACTTTTCTCTTCAGACAGTCAACATGGAATGCGTCAATTTTTTTGCGAATAACTCTACTGCGACTGTCACCAACACAAACTTCGAATCGGGCCTCATCACTCCATTGTATTGCACACTATTGTTGATGTGACCATTGTCTATGTTCTTTAGCCCATCTAAGCCGATTTTTCTTTTGCAGTGGAGTTAATAGTGGCTTTTCTTTGGCCTATAAACAAGTTGTGCAACTTTAGGGTTTTTACTTCACTTTTTTTATAAGAAAACTTACCTTGCAAGTACTAAATCCCAGCTTGTGGGCCTCTCTATGAGTTGTGTACCTCAAAATTCTCCTTCCAACAGCGTCTCTCCACAGAGCACTTAATTGTAAATAATTGGCACTCCTGTTTTTCACGATTATTCTTCTTAATGCTCTTCGGTCGGCATTTGTGATATTACTTGTTTTCACATATCGTGGCTTAATATTAACTGAACCAGTTACGTTATATCTTCTAGCAATATTTCTCACACTGTACCGCGATAAGTCTAACAAAGTTGCAATTTCTGAGTTTGATTTCCCAGAATTAAAAAAATTAATTATCAGTAACCGAATTTTCTCACTAATAACCTTTCCTCTACCCGTTTTGAAAACCTTAACTACCCAAAACTATTTTAAACGTATTCTGACAGCTGTGATTAATAAAAACAATTGTCATGGCTTTTATTTTTCACAGCCACCTATGCGTTATAGACTTATTTTGCATTGAAATGAAACTAAACCTATAACACCCTGCTACATTTTTACTATTTGTGTTTGATAAGAAAAAAACTAAGATTTCAATAGTTGGGAAGTGGGAAGCGACTCGTATATATATATATATATATATATATACAGGGTGACTTCGAAGTTGAGTCATTTATTTTAACAGTGAGTAGATCTGATCAAAAGAAATGTTTTTTCCTTTAACATTTTTGTGGCAAAATTAAAGTAACAAAGTTATAGCCCTTTAGAAGTTTGAGTACCGCCCTGACTCAATAATAATATTATGTGCTCGTGTTTGGAAACAACGAATATAATCCGCCTTATCGGTTAATCGCATCGGAAACAAAAAAAGCGAAAGAATTTGAAACGCTATCACGATGTTTTTACTACAATTTTATTCAGTTGTATTCAGTCAATGTGTCAGTCGGTAACGCGTGAGTGGATAGTGGTGTTTGTTGCGTGGCTCAAACGAAATAAAAAATGGCACATGTTTACGAAAATGCTGAACTTGTGGACATGATTCTTATTTACAAAATGCTGCCGCGGCAACGCGGATTTATGCGGATCGGTTTCCCAATCGAGTGCAACCAACCCCTCGTGCCTTTGTTAATGTAGTACAAAGGGCTCGTAAATCAGGTGACTTAAGACCTCACAGGGGAGGGCATGCCAGTGCTCCAAGACCGCACGATTAAATACAGGTCCGCACTGAAATACTTGTCGGGACGACACTTTATAAAACAAGGTAACATTTTTTTTTTTTATTTTTACACACATATTTTGGTTTATCTTCCTTCTACAATCATTATCTGAAAATTGATGACTCAACTTCAAAGTCACCCTGTATATATATATATATATATATATGTAACTTGAGATGTGGTCATTGTCGTCTAGACCAGTTAGGTGAAAAATTAAAGCTTCCGCCTTTTGTTGGGTACTTCGACAAGATTTAAGCAAAGAGGACTCTTTATACTTTTTTTAATTCTCTCTAGCTTTCAATGGACTTTGCGATCATCATCAGGAGCTGCAATTACAATGATAACAGTAGCAACAAAGGTGTAAAATGAATTTAAATTGACTCAACTTACAGTAGTATGTGAGGATGTTGCTAATTGTTGTTTACGTATAGGATGAGGGAAACGTCCAGTAACATGGTGAGAGCTGGATAGATTGTACAATAGTCAAACTTATATAAAATATGACAAGAACAAGTTAAAAATAGATTAAAAATTATTTAAAAAATTAGAGCATTACATCGTGAAACCACCTGATGATTGCACAAATTAGTGGTGATGGAATGATGAATTGATGAGTGACATGAGACCCTTTGACAGAAGGCCGAAGGATGTCAATGTCAGTATTGAAAGATGGAACGAATTGTGGGCGTGTGCCAAAACGTTGCCAAATCACTTCAGATGATGAGATTTTCAGAATTTTATGTTAGAATTTGTTAAACCGACCAGAGGCAGTTGAATAAACTATATTATTATTAATGGGAATTTAAATTAACAATTATTAATAAATCGTGAGGAGAGAATTATCATATTTTGAGTGGAATGAAATTTACTGGTGGAATCGGCCAAAACACAGACTCTAATTATGGTTGTGAAGAGTTGAAATTTGGGGAGATATGTAAGTTCTCCAATTTTTCGCAGTTTAGCAAATATGAGTAAATGACACTCAGTTGTTTAACATCTGTCTTTTTGTTGATACAGTTGTTATTCATGAAAATGTGGGACATTTCCAGGAATAAACGTTTGGAAAGGTGTTTTTCTTTATCAAGAACTTTGATACTTGTGTAATTCATAGAATGCCCTGTTGTGTTAACATGAGATGCTAGAGCGCATCTTTCAGGATGAAGCCTAGCATCACTTTTGTGTGATGTAATCCTTCCTTTAAGAGATCTGGAGGTCTGACCTATGTATATTTGGTTGCAGTTGTTGCAATTGATGGAGTAGACTGTGTTGGTTAAGCCAAGCAGCGGGACTTTGTCTTTCATTTTTGAAAAAATGCAGTTTATAGTGAGGACGGATTTGCAAGCAATTCGAAAGTTCAAAGGACTGCACAATCTGATCAGCTTAGGGGTCAGTTCCTTGATGTAGGGCAGGACAGCAAAACCAGGTCTGGAGTTTAGTTCACCTTCCAATATTTTGCCGAACTCTGGTGATGCAGGTAATAGTCGCACAACCCCTAATAACGGAACTGATGTAATTCCCAATAATAACATCAATCCTAACAGTACTAGCACCAACCCGGACTCCAGACCTGGTTTTGCTGTCCTGCCCTACATCAAGGAACTGACCCCTAAGCTGATCAGATTGTGCAGTCCTTTGAACTTTCGAATTGCTTGCAAATCCGTCCTCACTATAAACTGCATTTTTTCAAAAATGAAAGACAAAGTCCCGCTGCTTGGCTTAACCAACACAGTCTACTCCATCAATTGCAACAACTGCAACCAAATATACATAGGTCAGACCTCCAGATCTCTTAAAGGAAGGATTACATCACACAAAAGTGATGCTAGGCTTCATCCTGAAAGATGCGCTCTAGCATCTCATGTTAACACAACAGGGCATTCTATGAATTACACAAGTATCAAAGTTCTTGATAAAGAAAAACACCTTTATAAACGTTTATTCCTGGAAATGTCCCACATTTTCATGAATAACAACTGTATCAACAAAAAGACAGATGTTAAACAACTGAGTGTCATTTACTCATATTTGCTAAACTGCGAAAAATTGGAGAACTTACATATCTCCCCAAATTTCAACTCTTCACAACCATAATTAGAATCTGTGTTTTGGCCGATTCCACCAGTAAATTTCATTCCACTCAAAATATAATAATTCTCTCCTCACGATTTATTAATAATTGTTAATTTAAATTCCCATTAATAATAATATAGTTTATTCAACTGCCTCTGGTCGGTTTAACAAATTCTAACATAAAATTCTGAAAATCTCATCATCTGAAGTGATTTGGCAACGTTTTGGCACACGCCCACAATTCGTTCCATCTTTCAATACTGACATTGACATCCTTCGGCCTTCTGTCAAAGGGTCTCATGTCACTCATCAATTCATCATTCCATGACCACTAATTTGTGCAATCATCAGGTGGTTTCACGATGTAATGCTCTAATTTTTTAAATAATTTTTAATCTGTTTTTAACTTGTTCTTGTCATATTTTATATAAGTTTGACTATTGTACAATCTATCCAGCTCTCACCATGTTACTGGACGTTTCCCTCATCCTATACGTAAACAACAATTAGCAACATCCTCACATACTACTGTAAGTTGAGTCAATTTAAATTCATTTTACACCTTTGTTGCTACTGTTATCATTGTAATTGCAGCTCCTGATGATGATGGCAAAGTCCATTGAAAGCTAGAGAGAATTAAAAAAAGTATAAAGAGTCCTCTTTGCTTAAATCTTGTCGAAGTACCCAACAAAAGGCGGAAGCTTTAATTTTTCACCTATATATATATGTATCTGAGCAGCATTCGTTGCCATTCCCAACGACAAGTTGGGCAAAAATACAATTAATTGTTAATTGGGAAATTGGCAAACTTTTTAGGCTTTAGCTAACTCTTTTGACGGTAATCTCTAGCTTTCGGCAATTCTCTATGGAGCCTTCATCAGGAGCTGGAAACACAATTATAATGCTAGCAACCAATACGGGAAAGATTCAAATTGTCAAACAACTTACTCGTCGTTCAGGTTGCAGCCAAATGGTGTTTCAAAACGAACGCGGGGATGAGAGCACGTGTTACAATTATAAAACCAATCGGACGGACACATTGGGCTTCCTGATAACGACGGATACCATCGTTAGGTGTTAACACTGCAAATCAATACATCCGAAACATATTAAATTTTTTTTTATGACGAGAAGCAATTTTGTGGACAACACCGGGAACGTCGTTTCTAACCTTCTACATCCGCTTCACGTGGAGAAGATGGATGGAACGGAAAATGATGCGGCGACAGATGACATGTGATTGTCGCGACGGAATGTGGAACTGTAAACATCATTGCCAAATTTCGGCATAAAGTATACGAGGTACGCTCGGTAAAACCTCATCCTAATTACCAAAGTGCTGAATTTAATTTGTTCTGGAAAAAAGTGTAGTTCATATGAGTGTACGATTGTAAGATAGTGATACACGCTTGAAAAGATGGGTTGTGTTAATTTATATTTCTAGAAATAGACGTTTTGACAGTTTTTTTTTGTTATAATTTTTTTTTAATATGTTTCGGGTGTATTGATTTGGAGTGTTAACACCTAACGTTGGTATCCGTCGTTATCAAGAAGCCCAATGTGTCCGTCCGATTGGTTTTATAATTGTAACAAGTGCTCTCATCCCCGCGTTCGTTTTGAAACACCGTTTGGCTGCAACCTCAACGACGAGTAAGTTGTTTGACAATTTAAATCCTTCCCGTATTGGTTGTTAGCATTATACGAGTAATTGTGTTTCCAGCTCCTGATGAAGGCTCCATAGACAATTCTTGAAAGCTATATTACCGTCAAAACAGTAACTAAAGCCTAAAAAGTTTGCCAATTTCCCAATTACCAATTAATTGTATTTTTGCAGTATATATATATATACGTTTTCGCTTATCCAAAGGCCGTGTTTTAGAATGCTCAAATACGGTCTTGATAGCATCTGGATTTTTTCCTTCATCTGTAGACCCCTCGACTCCAGTCTGCCCAGTTTCACTAACTGAAGGGTCTAAAGCATACCCATAGCTTGCAAATGTTCTACGCTGATTTTCAAATTGAAATTCACTGACATGAGCAGGTTCGATATACCCAGAGAGTATGTTGCGTTCCATAATTTGTTGCTGTGTCTTGAATGGGTTCACAGGTCCTACCACAGGAGCAAATAGTTCATCGTAAGTTGGGTTGTAAGCTAGTTCCTTAGTGTCAGGGTGGATAAGCCTTTTGTCGTCGTCTAAACCTGTATTTTTGATTTCAATAACAGCGGAAGACAATTTACAGTTAGTTGTATATATATATATACAATTACTTGTTAGTTGGTAAATTGGCAAAACTTTTAGGCTTAAGTTGACTGTTTTGACGATAAAATCAAGCTTTCGGCATTCTCTATTGAGCCATCATCAGGATTCTGAAAACACAATTGTGATGCTAGCAAAGAAGACAGATTTAAAATGTCAGACAACTTACTCGTCGGTGAGGTTGCAGCCACAGGGTGTTTCAGAAAGAACGTAGAGAAGTTCGAACTTGTGTTCAGTATAAAAACAAAAGGACGGGGACATTGGGCTTGTTAAAAAACGACAGATACCTTCGTTAAAAGTTAAGAAAAAATAAAAATTATATCAATACACCCGAACAAACTAAAAATATTACGCGTGGGGAGACATTTTGTTGAAACAATCGGAATGCAGTCCCTAACCTTCTACTACCGCTACACGTGGAGAGGGGGAAAGGCACGGAACGGTAAAGCGTCGACAGAAGACAAGTGATTGACGCGACGGAACGTGGAAATGTACACCTCCCTGTCCAACTTTGAGTATGAAGTAAACGAGGGACGCTCGGTAAATCTCCACCCAAAATTACTAAAATGCTGGAATAACTTGTTTTGGAAAAGAGTGTGTGGTTCATATGAGTGCAAGAATGTGTGATATTGATACAACCATGAAAAGATGGGTTATGTGAGTTTATATTAAAAATGTGACTGAGAAAATGTATTATAATTTTGTGAAGATGTTGGATCAATTTGGACATGTAGCCGTTCTAGCTTTTCGCAATTCAACAGGTAGGAATAAATGACACTGAGCTGCTTAACATCAGCCTTTTTATTCATGCAATGATCTGTCATGAAAATGTGGGACATTTCTAAAAGTAGGCGTTTTGAGGGACTTTTTTCTTTATCAAGAACCTCAATACTGCCATAATTCATAGAGTGACCTGTGTTGTTAATATGTGACGCCAAAGCAAATCTTTCTGGATGTAATCTGGCATCACTTTTGTGTGACGTTATCCTGCCTTTCAGCGACCTAGAAGTTTGGTCTATATAAACTAAATTGCAGTTGTTGCAATTAATACGATAGACAGTATTGGTTGAATCAAGCAACTGAACCTCATCTTTAATTTTGGACAACAAACTGTTAATGTGAGAACTGATTTACAAGCAAAACGACGATTAAAGGGATTATACAGGCTGATCAATTTTGGTGTTATTTCTTTGATGTATGGCAAGACAACATAGGTAACTCTGGAAGTAGGAGCAACCACTGTAGTGCTGTTGTTCTCATTAGCTTAAGAAATAATGGGTATCTGGTTTGATTGACCCGTGTTGTCATTTTCACTATTGTTATTAGTGATTGGCAAAATATTCGGAGGACAGCCATGTGTTTGTGAAAACACTTTGTTATTAAAGGTAAAGTAATTGTTCTGGAAAAGGTACTCTACGGTATTGATGAAAGATTCCAGAGTTAGGTTGCTGTGTTGGCAAATTAGATCCCAATGTTTGTTGATGGATCTGATGCAAGCTTCTAAATACACATTACTGAACAGTGAAACTACATCTAAACTCGCAATAACATCAGCAGGGGGTATTTGAAATCTATTAAATTGTTGACAAACATCAAAAGAGTCTTTTATAAAGTATTCTCCTTTGATGTGAGCTGACTTTAGAGTATCTGCAATTAATGAAGATAAAGCTAGTGTGGCTGATTCAACAGAAGCTACAATCGGTCTTACTGACAGTACCGGTTTGTGTATTTTGGGAAGAGCATAAAATTTTGGAGAGACAGAATTATAAGTGATTAAGTACTTATTTTGGTCTTGGTTGATTTGACCAGTGCTGAGTAGCCTGTTAACAATGTCATTGCAACCTTTCTCTACTTTAGATGTAGGGTCTTTATTGATAACCTTGTAAGAGGGATCATTATCAATCAAATTATTACATAGGTCAAAATATTGTTGTCTTAACATGATTACGGTAACATTGCCTTTGTCTGATTTTGTAACAATTAACTCGGGATGATCCTTAATAAATTTCCTTGTTTTATTTAGCAGGTTATGGTAGAAAGAGTGTTTTTTGTTGATGCTACTGTTGTGAAAGTAATTTGTGATAATATTGGTGGAACGAGTTATCGCAATGTTCCTTTCTGTGTCATCACTAATGGAAGAAGATATAGAATCAACATCAGCCAGAATATGTCTGATTGCAATGTCACTGTTGACAAATGGTTCAACACTAAATTTTGGACCCAACGATAGAAAACTTGTGATATCATCTGGAATGCTGACATTACTGAAGTTCTTTACCCAGTTTGGAAGAGTGTTCAGCAAAATTTTCATTGTGTCACTTAGGAACCTGTCAAACTTACGTATATTCGAATTTCTTATAGAATGGAACAATGTATTATAATGTCTTAATTGTCTCGATTGAAAATTATTAAAAATTAAGAGGGACGTGAGTGAAATGATTTCAGTTTTCAAAAGTTCAAGGGATGAGTGAAGTTTTTTTTACAAACTCTTTCTACCATAACCTGCTAAATAAAACAAGGAAATTTATTAAGGATCATCCCGAGTTAATTGTTACAAAATCAGACAAAGGCAATGTTACCGTAATCATGTTAAGACAACAATATTTTGACCTATGTAATAATTTGATTGATAATGATCCCTCTTACAAGGTTATCAATAAAGACCCTACATCTAAAGTAGAGAAAGGTTGCAATGTCTCTCCAAAATTTTAAGCTCTTCCCAAAATACACAAACCGGTACTGTCAGTAAGACCGATTGTAGCTTCTGTTGAATCAGCCACACTAGCTTTATCTTCATTAATTGCAGATACTCTAAAGTCAGCTCACATCAAAGGAGAATACTTTATAAAAGACTCTTTTGATGTTTGTCAACAATTTAATAGATTTGAAATACCCCCTGTTGATGTTATTGCGAGTTTAGATGTAGTTTCACTGTTCAGTAATGTGTATTTAGAAGCTTGCATCAGATCCATCAACAAACATTGGGATCTAATTTGCCAACACAGCAACCTAACTCTGGATTCTTTCATCAATATCGTAGAGTACCTTTTCCAGAACAATTACTTTACCTTTAATAACAAAGTGTTTTCACAAACACATGGCTGCCCCATGGGCTCTGTTTTATCTCCAATTTTGGAAGAATATGTAATGGATGACCTGCTTGATGTTGTTATTCAAGTATTGCCATACAATCTAATTTTCATGAAAAAGTATGTGGACGATATAATCGTTTGTCTTCCCTATGATAGGGTGGATGATATTGTTGAGGTTTTTAACAGTTATGATCCTTACATCCAGTTCACCATCGAAAAAGAAGATGACAATCAATCTGTTCCCTTTCTGGATTCAAGATTGATTCGTACCAATGAAAATTTATTACTGGTAGACTGGTACAGGAAACCACTTTCTTCCGGAAGGTTCCTGAACTTCAGGTCTTACCATGAACTTAAAATAAAAATAAACCTGGTGAAACAAATGAAGAACAGGGTTATAAAAATCTCTGACAGTACTTTCCATCTTTCCAATTTAAGGAAGCTTTCAGTCTTATTTATTAAAAATGGCTATCCTAAGTATTTGGTTAACAGAATCTTGTTCAGCTCTCCAATCACTAATAACAATAGTGAAAATGACAACACGGGTCAATCAAACCAGATACCCATTATTTCTTCAACTCACGAGAACAACAGCACTACAGTGGTTGCTCCTACTTCCAGAGTTAACTATGTTGTCTTGCCATACATCAAAGAACTAACAAACCAAAATTGATCAGGCTGTATAATCCCTTTAATTATCGTTTTGCTCGTAAATCAGTTCTCACAGTCAACAGTTTGTTGTCCAAAATGAAAGATAAGGTTCAGTTGCTTGATTCAACCAATACTGTCTATCGTATTAATTGCAACAACTGCAATTTAGTTTATATAGGCCAAACTTCTAGGTCGCTGAAAGGCAGGATAACGTCACACAAAAGTGATGCCAGATTACATCCAGAAAGATGTGCTGTGGCGTCGCATATAACAACACAGGTCACTCTATGAATTATGGCAGTATTGAGGTTCTTGATAAAGAAAAAAGACTCTCAAAACGTCTATTTTTAGAAATGTCCCACATTTTCATGACAGATCATTGCATGAATAAAAAGGCTGATGTTAAGCAGCACAGTGTCATTTATTCCTACCTGTTGAATTGCGAAAAGCTAGAACGGCTACATGTCCAAATTGATCCAACATCTTCACAAAATTAGAATACATTTTCTCACTCACATTTTTAATATAAACTAACATAACCCATCTTTTCAAGGTTGTATCAATATCACACATTCTTGCACTCATATGAACCACACACTCTTTTCCAAAACAAGTTATTCCAGCATTTTAGTAATTTTGGGTGGAGATTTACCGAGCGTCCCTCGTATACTTCATACCCAAAGTTGGACAGGGAGGTGTACATTTCCACGTTCCGTCGCGTCAATCACTTGTCTTCTGTCGACGCTTTACCGTTCCGTGCCTTTCCCCCTCTCCACGTGTAGCGGTAGTAGAAGGTTCGGGACTGCATTCCGATTGCTTCAACAAAATGTCTCCCCACGTGTAATATCTTTAGCTTGTGCGGGTGTATTGATATAATTTTTATTTTTTCTGAACTTTTAACGAAGGTATCTGTCGCTTTTTAACAAGCCCAATGTCCCCGTCCTTTTGTTTTTATACTGAACACAAGTTCGAACTTCTCTACGTTCTTTCTGAAACACCTTGTGGCTGCAACCTCACCGACGAGTAAGTTGTCTGACATTTTAAATCTGTCTTCTTTGCTAGCATCACAATTGTGTTTTCAGAATCCTGATGATGGATCCAGAGAGAATGCCGAAAGCTTGATTTTATCGTCAAAAGAGTCAACTTAAGCCTAAAAGTTTTGCCAATTTCCCAACTAACAAGTAATTGTATTTTGTACCCAACTAGTCGTTTTCTTTGGCAATGACTACTTCTCATATATATATACAGGGTGTTCCATAATTATTGCGACAAAATGATAGGGGTTGTAGAGGGCATCAAAATGAACAATTTTGCCTTATAAACCCCTGTTCGGAAATATGCCGTTTGGGCTGCAGCAAGAAAAAAAGATCAGTTTCTTGAAACAGCTTACCTACAGTAATTGCTCAAAGTGTCCTCCACCTTGCTCAATACACAGCTGTGCACGATTGTTCAATGATCGGCGAACTCTGTGGCATACCCCCGGTATGTCTTGAAATGTGCGGATGCGGCCATCACTCTTCCCAGTAGCTCTTGTTGGTTGGGAACAGGAGTTTCGTACACTAAAGCTTTCAGATGGCCCCAGAGAAAATAATCCAGTGGGGTCAGGTCAGGTGACCGCGCAGGTCAAGGCACAGGGACACCTCGGCCTATCCACCTATTTGGGAATTTGTCGTCCAAATACTGCCGCACTTGTAAAGAAAAGTAGGCTGGAGCGCCATCGTGTTGAAACCACATGTTGGCTCTTATGTTCAGTGGCACATTTTCTAATAGTTCCGGTAGCACGTGCTGTAAGAATCGACCATACGCATGTCCATCCAAACGTGGTGGAAGCATATATGGCCCGATGATATGCTCGTCCACAAGGCCGCACCAGATGTTAATTGAAAACTGATGTTGGTCTCTATGGATGGCTATGGCATGAGGGTTTTCTTCATCCTAAATGTGAATGTTACTGCTATTAAAATAACCGTCCTTTGTAAAACAGGACTCGTCAGTGAACAAAACGTAGCGGCCAAAGTTTGGTTGCCTCAACTCCTGCTGCAGCCACCAACGACAAAAATGTCGACGCGGCAGATAGTCTTCTGGACCCATGGCTTGGACTTTTAAAAGGTGGTATGGGTGTAGTTGCTGGTCATGGAGAACCCGCCAAACAGTAGTTTGAGATGCTCCCATATCATGTGCTATAGCAAGCACGCTTTTTTGCGGATTGGCGTCTACATGATGCAGAATCGCTTCCTCAAATTCTACTGTGCGCCTCGAGAAGGGCCGCCCTGCTCCCGCGAGGTGGCTGATGCTGCCACTGACACGAAGACGTCCATGAATCCTTGCAAAAATGGCGTGATGCGGATGAGGACGTTCTGGAAACCGTTGGGTGTAGATTCCCGAGGCTCGTCTTCCGTTACCACCAGCTTCTCCGTAAATTAAATGCATATCCACAAGTTCCGCATACGAATAACGCTGCATTTTAACACTAAGGTACTGTTATTTACTATCTAGTTTGACGCACCACTCAGATAAATTAAATGAATCGGTGTGGAAAATTTACGATAACAAAAATGTAAACACAGCAGGCTTTTTTTTACAAACCGGCGAGACCATGAATTGTGCTAGACGAACATTTTGCAGCTGTTGAATTTTTTTTTCTCCTATGAGCTCTTAAGGTAAAATTAGCGGTAGTGCTCAAACGGCATATTTACGAACAGGGGTTTATAAGGCAAAATTGCATATTTTTATGCCCTCTACAATCCCGATCATTTTGTCGCAATAATTATGGAACACCCTGTATATACAGGGTGGCCAATCCATGTGTGGACGGAATAAACAAATACATTTTGAGAAAATCTATTTATGGCATGTTATACATGACATTTGAAGGCACATTTCTAAGATATTGGAAATTATATAGGGTGTCCCAATGTTGATCTACATATCAAAGCTGTGATTTTTTAAATGGAATGTCTCAAATTTTCTTGCATATTTGGATAAACCAATTCAAAAGAAGAAGATTGATATAACATACTATGGAGTTTTGGTAATTAGCTACTGAGATGTAAGGTGTTTTGTCCAGAAAAACCGTCCACTTCGACAATCCCTCAATCCGCCATTTTGAAATTTGGAGTGCTGAATTTTGTATAAAAAAAAACTCACACACCTCAGCTTTTATCTTATTTGTTACTTTTTCGGATTTTCATTTTTGCTCATACAGGGTGGTCAAAAACGCGAATTGTACTCTTTCTCAAATATTTTAAATGCATCACCCTATATACTTTTGGAGTTTGGATTCAATTTTTTAGAAGCTTTTTTTTTGGTATAAGGTTTGATTCAGATAAAATCACTAGACTTTGAGTTATTAAGTTTTTAATAGAACAACACACCAAAATTGAGGAAACAAATCACATCATCCATGGAAACAAAAGACAAATAGTGGGCTAGTGCCATATTGCCACTAAGAGTACTGATTTGACGTAAAAACTAATAACAATCAGAACAGTATAAACCAGCTTAAAGCATAATAGAGAAAAACAACTATAACAACAACATAAACAAACAACTATCACTACTTAAGACCTAAGCTACAAAAACTGCTCGAAAATATCTCCACCATGTTGAAAACACAGCCATAGTCTTTGGATAAATGACCGTTGCACAACCCTCAGCATGAGTTCCCTTACGTTCAAGAAAATCACCCTTAATCCTTTCCTTCATAGATTCCGGGGTAGATGGTGGATATCTATAAACCTCTTGCTTAACGTAGCCCCATAGAAAGGACTCCATCGGTGTCATATCTCGTGATCTAGGACGCCAAGATATAGCCCCATCACGACCGATCCAACGATTGTTACTTCAGGTGTCCAAATAGTTACGCACACGATTACGATAATGCGCAGGTGCGCCGTCATGTTGGAAGTACGTATGGATCCGAGTTTGCAGGTTGACATCCTCCAAAAGCAAAGGCAAATGCTCGATCAAAAGATGCAAGTATTCTGTACCTGTTAATCTGTTGTCGAAAAAGAAAGGCCCGATAAATTGTCTGCCAATAGTTATAATAAGTTTCTCTTCAAACATTCAAGCTCCATTTATTTTGGAAATCTATTTGCCTAACCCAGTAAGGGTTTTCCGTCGCATAATATTGCATGTTATGCCTGTTGACAACACCTATGCTGTTAAAAGTTGCCTCATCGCTAAAAAGAACCTTATCCATGAAGTAGTGTCTTCACTCACTTTATTTAGCATTATTCTACTATAGTCAATTCGAGCTGCGAAATCCTGTGGACGCAAGCCTTGATGCAATCATAGGTGATACGGATGGTACCTATGCTTGTGAATAATCATTTGGACAGAAGCTCTGCATATATCAGTTTCTGCTCCAATTTGCCGGGCACTTAAATGGGGATTTTCCTGCAGCTTTAATAGAACCTCCAACTGATTCGCCTCATTGGTGACACTTGGATTATTTATAAATTTTTTACTATATTCCTCTGCTCCACTTGATTCAAAACGTTCTCGTAGAGTGGAAAATGTTTCCGGCCTTGGATGTCGCATATTAGGATACCGTTTGCTTATTAATGCGAGATGCTAGGGGAGACTATTTCTTTGGGCTTTGCCCAAAACGACCACTATATTCACCATTTCTTCTTTAGAAAAATTCATTTTCAAACACGTTTTTATTATAATGCTCACAAGTCTAATTTTGACAGTTTGTGACTAATCAACAATTTATTTGTTTCCAAGGATGATATTATATTTTAGGAAATTAAGCCGTTCCATAAAAGACGTGCTAATAACAGAAAAAATAGCCGTAATAACCCTTATGTGTATAGTATCAAAAAGAGCTTTTAAAAAATTGAATCCAAACTTGCACAAATGTACAGAGTGAAGCATTTTAAAATTTTGAGAAAAACTACAATTTGCGTTTTTGAACACCCTGTATGAGCAAAAATTAAAATTCGAAAAAGTAACAAAGCTGAGGAGTGTAAGCTTTTTTTTGATACATTCCAAATTTCAAAATGGCAGACTGAGGAGTTTCCGAATTGGGGGGTTTTTCTAGACAAAACACCTTATATCTCAGAAGCTAATTACCAAAACCCCATAGTATGTTATATCAATTTTCTTCTTTTGAACTGGTTTATCCAAATATCCAATAAAATTTGAGCCATTCTATTTGAATGTAAGTCGAAATTCTGACACCTTGTATAACGGCAAAAATTTTAGAAATGTGCCCTCAACTGTCATGTATAACATCTCATAAATAGATTTTCCCAAAATGTATTTGTTTATGAGTAATATCCCGTCCACCCTGTATATATATATATATATATATATACAGGGTGACTTTGAAGTTGAGTCATTAATTTTCAGATAATGATTGTAGAAGGAAGATAAACCAAAATATGTGTGTAAAAATAAAAAAAAAATAAAAAAAAATGTTTACCTTGTTTTATAAAGTATCCTCCCGACAAGTATTTCAGTGCGGACCTGTATTTGATCGTGAGGTCTTGGAGCACCGGCATGCCGTCACCTGTGAGGTCTTAAGTCACCTGATTCACGAGCCCGTTGTACTACATTAACAAAGGCACGAGGGGTTGGTTGCACTCGATTGGGAAACCGATCCGCATAAACATGTGCCATTTTTTATTTCGTTTGAGCCACGCAACAGACACTACTATTCACTCACGCGTTACCGACTGACACTGACTGTATATAACTGAATAAAATAATGGTAAAAACATCGTTCCAAATTCTTTCGCTTTTTTGTTTCCGATGCGATGAACTGATAAGGCGGATTATATCCGTTGTTTTCAAACACGAGCACATAATATTATTATTGAGACAGGGCGGTACTCAAACTTCCAAAGGGCTATAACTTTGTTATTTTAATTTTACCAGAAAAATGGTAAAGGAAAAAACATTTCTTTTGATCAGATCTACTCACTGTTAAAATAAATGACTCAACTTCGATACAGGGTGTTTCAGTTTATTGTTGCATAACTTTAAGATTCGATAGAACTTTTAAAACTAATGCATAAAGTCTATATAAACATGGGTCGAAAAATGCGTGGCTTTCGTTTAAATTTACTTTTTAAAATAGTTTTTTTTAAATATTTCGAACAATATTTGATGTATAATAGTGAAAATTGGTATACAAGCGTTTTTTGGTACGACAAAACGAACCATGGGCATAGTTTTACTGTAGCCGCTAGAGGGCGCTCTCTACTGTACCTGTAGTGTATTAAAATGACCGAACATTTTTTCTTAGTGCAAAAGCTCTCCTGTGAGTTTTCGTTATAGTTAGCCGTTTTTGAGATATTTCGATCTTTAAGGTTCGATGCATTTTTAATTATTTATAGGAAAATACGAGTAATATTTTTTTTACATGTTCGATTTGGGCATTACAAGTAATTGAGATGATCGTTTAGATTGTGTTTTTAAACATAGCAATAATTCCTAACTCCAAATAAACACAAAAAAAACAGAATATTAATTTGTTTAATTTTCCAATATTATTTTTAACAAATTAAATTAATTATTTACAACTAAAATGCTATTGGATAGTTATGACAAACATACAAAACCTAAAGTAGTTGCTCGAAATGTAAACCCAATTGTTCAATACACAATTCACATCTACGAATGATCGAACGTGGTATAGCATTATTCAAATAAGGCCTTATTTCATCACATGCATTCCTGATTCTGTCTATTAGCATATCTCTTGTGGTTACGGGAGTCCGGTACACTTTTTCTTTTAGAAATCCCCACACAAAGAAATCTAATGGATTTAGGTCAGGGGATCGTGGAGGCCAGGCGACTGGTCCTCCACGGCCGATCCATCTTTCTGGATAATTTTCGTCCAGCCAGTTTCTAACTATTCTCGAATAATGAGCTGGACAACCATCAAGCTGGAACCAGGCCAATCTTCTTAAATCTAACATAACATCATCCCACATATTTGCATGTACAGCCTTTAAAAATTCCAAGAAGGTCGCAGCATTTAACCTTGCAGGCAAAAGGTAGGGCCCAAATAGTCGATTACCGTAGATACCAATCCACACGTTCACACTAAATTCATGCTGAAAATGTCATTCCCGAACTGCATGCGGATTTTCATGCGACCATATATGTTGGTTATGAAAATTTACCACTCCACGTCTAATGAAGCATGACTCATCGGTCCATAAAACGTTACTTAAAAACTCCCTATTATTATCAGTTCTATCAAGAATCCACTGACAAAATGTGATTCTTCGTTCTCCGTCCCCTGGCTGTAGTCCTTGCACAGGTTGCAAATGGTAAGGACGTCTATGGTCATTTCTAAGATCACGGTGAACATGGCTGAAATTCCCAAGGCACCAGAAACTCTCCTAACACTTGTGGTCGGATCTCTATCAAACTCACGCAGAATCATACGGGTAAATCTGCGCTGACGAACATTTATGTTTTGATCCCTTTGGAGATTTCCAAAACCATTTTCAATTATTTGGCGATGTACTCTTACAAATACTGAGCGAGTTGGATGACGTCTGTTTGGAAATCTTCGTGCGTATTCTCTGGCTGCTTCTGCTGCGTTTCCATTTACAAAGCCATACACAAAATGAATATCCGCTAACTCTTGATTGGAGAATAAAAATTGCATTTTTATAAAACTTACAAAAAAAAACAGGTAAAAGAAACTAAATTTCGTGCATTCACAATTGCAAAAAAACGTTTCAGGTTTCAACAGACAACAAAACTAACTGTCAACTAATTGACGTTTAACCTTATTCTGCTTTCAATTTCAAAAATATTTGCAGGTACGGCCTACTTCTAAAAATTATCGGGATACTGACTTTTTAACGTTATTTTATCATAAATAATTAAAAATGCATCGAACCTTAAAAATCGAAATATCTCAAAAACGGCTAACGATAACGAAAATTCACAAGAGAGCTTTTTTATGTTGAAAAGTGCGAAGAATGAGTTTTTTATTCAAAAATCAAAAAATTGAACGAAGAAAAAATTTTCGGTCATTTTAATACACTACAGGTACAGTAGAGAGAGCCCTCTAGCGGCTACAGTGAAACTATGCCCATGGTTCGTTTTGCTGTACCAAAAAACCCTTGTACACCAATTTTCACTGTTATATATCAAATATTGTTCGAAATATTTAAAAAAAACTATTTTAGAAAGTAAATTTAAACACCCTGTATTTCGGAAGCCATGCATTTTTCGACCCATGTTTATATAGACTTTATGCAATAATTTTAAAAGTTCTATCGAATCTTAAAGTTATGCAACAATAAACTGAAACACCCTGTATATATATACAATTAATTGTTAATTGTGAAACTGGCAAATTTTTAGGCTTTAGTTAACTCTTTTGGCGATAAAATCAAGCTTTCGGCGATTCTCTTTCATCAGGATCTGAAAACACAATTGTGATGCTAGCAACCAATACAGGAACGACTTAAATTGTCAAACAACTTACTCGTCGTTGAGGTTGCAGCCAAATGGTGTTTCAAAACGTATGTAGGGATGAGAGCACATGTTACAAATATAAAAACAATCGGACGGAAACATTGTGCTTATTGATAACGACAGATACCATTGTTAGTGTTAAAACTATCAATACACCCCAACATGTTAAAAATTTTATTAATTGACGAGCAGAAATTTTGGGAGAACCATCGGAATGCAGTTTCTAACCTCCTACTTCCGCTACACTTGGAGAGGTGGACGGCACGGAACGATAATGCGTCGACAGATGACATGTGATTGACGCGACAAAATGTGGAACTGTAAACCTCATTGTCCAATTTGGGTATGAAGTATACGAGGGACGCTCGGTAAACCCTCATCCTAATTCCCAAATGATGGATTGAATTTGTTCTGGAAAAGTGTGTAGTTCATATGAGTGTACGAATGTAAGATAGTGACACACACACTTGAAAAGATGGGTTGTGTAAATTCACATGTCATCTGTCGACGCATTATAATTCCGTGTCGTCCACCTCTCCACGTGTAGCGGAAGTAGGAGGTTAGAAACTGTATTCCGATTGATTCTTCAAAATGTCTGCTCTTTAATTAATAATTTTTAATATGTTCGGGTGTCTTGATAGTTTTAACACATAACGATGGTATCTGTCATTATCAATAAGACCAATGTTTTCGCCCGATTGTTTTTATGTTTGTAAAAAGTGCTTTCATCTCTATGTTCGTTTTGAAATACTATTTGGCTGCAACCTCAACGACGAGTAAGTTGTTTGACAATCTAAGTCGTTCCTGTATTGGTTGCTAGCATCACAACTGTGTTTTCAGATCCTGATGAAGGTTCCATAGAGAATCGCCGAAAGCTTGATTTTATAGTAAAAAGTTTGCCATGCAATACTTTGCCTTCTACCCAAAGAAATTCAAGGATATTTTCTCCTAACAATTAACTACGAATACTATATATATATATATATATATATATATATAAAGTTATCGGGCTACCCTGCATCCTACAAGAAGATAGAAGATGCAACCCTTTACGCAGCGCCTGGCAACTGCGAGAATGTAATATGATATTTTCCTTTGTCTTACACTGGACAACAAATTTTAGTTTTTTAATTGTATCTTGTGGGAAAAGTGCACTTCTTTGTTAATTTTGGGGCGCTGAATACAAAAATGACAATGAAATAAAAAATTAGTTGCGGTTTACAAAAAAAACTTTTTATTTTTAAGGATATATTAAAAAAAGTAACAAGATTCATATACTTATAAGAATCACTATATGCGCTGCTTTTTGCTGTTCTTTTATGGATCGTTTCTGGAGCATCTCTACCAAGAGTCCAACAGTAGTCTGCAAGCATGGAAGGATTCCACTTTCCCTGGTACCTTTTTTCCATTGTTGAAATATCCTGATGAAAACGTTCACCGTGCTCATCACTTACGGCTCCGCAATTGTCAGGAAAAAAATCCAGGTGTGAGTGTAGGAAATGTATATTAAGAGACATATTACAGCCCATCTTTTGATACGATGACAGCATATTTTTGACAAGGGTTTTATAGTTGTCAGCTTTTCTATTTCCCAAGAAATTAGTGACCACCGAACGGAAATCATTCCAAGCAGTTTTTTCAATACCTGTTAAAGTGTTTTCAAACTGTGTATCTTTCAAAATATTTCGAATCTGTGGCCCAACAAAAATACCTTCTTTAACCTTTGCCTCACTTAGTCTTGGAAATTTCTGACGCAGGTATTGAAAAGCTGACCCATCTCTATCTAATGCCTTGACAAAGTTTTTCATTAGGCCCAACCTGATATGCAGTGGTGGTAATAAATTTTTTTTCGAATCTACTAATGGCATATGCTGTACATTTTTTTGACCTGGCTCTAGGAATTGACAAACAGGCCAGTTTTGTCTGGTGTAATGAAGTGCCTTTGCCCGACTGTCCCATTCACACAAAAAACAGCAAAACTTTGTGTAGCCTAGCTGCAGCCCAAGTAAAAGTGCAACAACTTTCAAATCGCCACAAATATGCCATTGGTGCTCATCGTATTTTATGCATGTCAATAGGTACTTCATATTGTCATATGATTCTTTCATGTGAACTGCATACCCTACAGGAAGAGATGGTAAAATATTTCCAATACGCAATAACACTGCCTTTAAACTCAATGTTGAACTGTCTATAAACAATCTCCATTCTTCTGGGTTATAGTTTATATTTAAAGCCGCCAGTAAGCCGTTAATGTTACAGCAGAAAACCAAGTAATTCTCCATATTGAAAAATGGTTCTAAGTCTTTGTGGCGTTTACGAAAAACACATACCGAAACATCGTCTTCTAACAAGTTCCACTGCTGCAGTCTTGATCCAAGTAACTCTGCCTTACATTTTGGAAGTCCTAAATCTCTTACAAGATCATTTAATTTTGACTGTGTTATTTTGTGCGGTTGGTGGCATGACGTGCTCGGTATAAAATCAGGATCTCTTTACGTTGATGGCATATCTTCTTCCTGACGAATCACTCGATCGCCATGATCTGATTCGTTTTCTGATTCGCAAGTGTAGGATTCTGGGGGTTTTGGAATAGGATTTTCGTCACTGTGAGGCACAGGTCTCATCGCAGATGGTATGTTTGGGTAGTTAATAACCGATTTTTTTTCTTGGACATACCTGTGGCTTGTCCAACACAAGGTACCATGCAAAAGTAACAATCATTAATATGATTTGTAGGCTCTCTCCAAACCATTGGGACAGCAAAGCGCATAGACCGTTTTTTGCCATTTAACCAGCTCTTCAGACTTGAAGCACATGTATTACAGCAGATGTGGGGTGCCCACTGTTTGTCTTGATCACCTAGTTTACAACCGAAATAAAGCTGATATGCCTTTGTTATTAGTGGAGTAATAGACCGTCTCTGAGACGCAAAAGTCACATTACCACACACGTAACAAAATTGATCTGGATTGTTTACACACTTTCGAGACATCTTGCATGAACGCTGTCAGCCAACTGAGGAAAAAATGGCTAATATAAAACAATATAATGTACACGTATATAATAACGTAACACAATCATGCCGATTACATCATCTTTCCTTGCCGAATATAAAAATGTAGCACGTGCATTCTTGTGAATTACAGTATATTGACACTGTCACAGCAGGAACACATATAATTACCGTATCTCTAAAACTGGAACTAATATTGAAAAAATAAGTTTCATTCCGGTTTTAGCACATTAAAAATAGTAATATTTTGTTGATTTTATTCAGGATATTTTTTGGCTGTTGATCAGTGTTATCATTCAAATGAACATTGTACTTTACATTTTGTAATGCAGTTAGAATCTAGCCTTCACGCCAATTGCTTGTAATTTCGGATGTAAATATTTTTAAAAAAGGCACTTACGCAAACTCGAAATATAAGTGGCGCAGCCAGATCGGATCTTTGGGGGTGGTCTACGGCTTATAGGCCAACCCTTCGTGGAGCGATTAACCAAAGACGAGCCGAAAAAGTCTCGCGAATCGGTAATTTCGACGGTCACATGAACCCAACCAGCTAGGCTAAGGTATTCCAACTTGGTGGATCGAGTAGCCAAGTGAGAAGACGTCAACCAAAGGACCAAGAGAATATTGGGGCAGGGCGAAATCTCTGAACCTGCAGCATGCAGGGCATGGAGCTTCTAGTGGTATTGCTGTACTAAATGTCGTTTAGAGGACTCGAAAACAGTGATAGCGCGGAATTAGATTCTGACTCACCAACAGCCATTACAAATATTCATTTTTCAAGACCAATTCTTAGAGCATCAATTTTCAATTTACCTAGTATTAGTGAAAATCAATTAAACATACGTAACTATGACCACTAGCTCAAACAATGTACCTTTCCTAAAACCGGAATCTAGATGACTTTCAAAATGAATATTTGATGTCAAGTTTGCTTTCGAAAATAAAAGGAGATGCAGCTCTCAGTGTTTCTTCGTGTCACATAAAAAACTGGCAAGATTTAAGAAATGCTCTTCTCAGGGCTAATGCAGATAAGCGCGATCTTTTCACGTTGAATATAGAAATAGTAGAATTAAGACAAAACCAGAATGAAAATCCTTTCGAATTCTATAGTAGGATTCAACAATTGTTAAACTTACAAATTTCATACGCTATATCACTTGTACCTCAAAATGAGGCTATAATAGTTAATAATTACTGTAGGAACCTGGCTTTCAGAATTTTATTAAGAGGTTTGAAAAACCTATTGGACCTAATGCGTACAAAGAATCCTGAGGATTCAAGCTTTGCACATGCTCATGAACGATTTTCAGTTAGAGGCAGTACAACACTCACTTTAAACAGAGGTTTGGTCAAAAACAAATCATAAGCCGAATCATTTTAGGCAAAATTCTCAAAATTCCCAACAATCACAATTTAGAGGACCCTTACCTATCACTAATTATTCTCATAGCCAAAATTATCGTAGCCGAAGTAATCCCAGACAAGCACAGCAACCTAATGTGTTTGAGCCAAATCAAAATCAATAATTTCCTAAGCCTACACCTACGTCGGTATCAACTAGGTGTTCATTTTGACCTCAGCAAAATCAATCATTCCAAAGAGTAACAATTATTTTAGAAATCAGAATACTTCGAAACCAAATTACGTGGTCGAGGAATTATTTAATATAGACTAGCAGCCACAGGTCGAATATCCAAATGACAATCAAGTTGATTCGAATAATGATGTTGATGATAATCAATTTTTTCGGACAACAGCCTCGGATCAGCAATACCTCATTATGAGATAATGAACACAAATAGCGATAGTGAATTACCTTACATTATATTTCCTAAATTGAATTTGAAAATATTGATAGACACAGGTAGTACCAAAAGTTTCATTCGTCCCGAAATTGGGGATAAATATTTTTAAGGATTCCATTAAGAAGGATCCATTTCAAATTTCCACGGTTCATGGAAGTTCAGTTGAAAATTTCAGTACTACAATACCTTCTATTAATGTGTTCAACACAAAAGTGAAAAATAAGTTGAAGTTTTATCTGTTCAATTTCCACAAATATTTTGATTGTTTATTGGGAGTCGATAATTTGAAACTACTGAAAGCATTTATTGACCTAGATAATGAAATATTAGTTTTTCCAGATAACAGAACGAAGATATATTTTCATAAAACATTACCTAGTACAAATTGTATTATAGTAGAACCTCGTACAGAAAAAATAATAGAGATTCAAGGCCCGAATATCACAAATGGTGATATAGTCATCCCTTATACGAGAATAAGTAATTTAGAAATACCACAGTGTATTGTTATATTGAAAAATGGAAAAGCCATTTGTACTATTTTGAATCCAAACGATTCATCAATAAAAATAAGTAATTTAGATCCACTGAAGGTAGATCAGTTCACGGATTACGAGTTGGTTACTGAAATCAATGATACTAATTTACATAACTATCATGCGGATCAAGTTAAGATAGATTTTTCAAAGTTTAGAACCAAACACATAAATTCAGAAGAAAAAACTGCGATCATGAAACTAATTAGGGATTATTCAGATATTTTCTATTTTGAAGGAGATAAATTGACATTTACTAGCAAAATTAAACATGAGATTCGAACTACAGATGAGATACCAATATATTCTAAGTCGTATCGATATCCAGAGATACACAGGAAAGAAGTCCAAAATCAGATTAAAAAAATGTTAGACCAAAATATAATCAGACACTCAACATCAGCTTATTGTTCTCCATTATGGATAGTAGAAAAGAAGCTTGATGCTTCTGGTAAAAGAAAGTGGCGTTTAGTTATTGACTACAGAAAGCTTAATGAAAAAGCTATTGGAGATAAGTATCCTCTTCCAAATATTAATTACTTATTAGATAAATTAGGCAATTGCCAATACTTTACAACTATTGATTTAGCTTCCGGGTTTCATCAGATTGAAATGAAATGTCTGAAGAAGACATCGAGAAAACGGCTTTTAATGCGGAAAATGGTCATTACGAAATTTTAGGGGTGCCATATGGATTAAAAAATGCACCAGCTACTTTCCAAAGGGTTATGGACAATATTCTACGCGGAATTCAAAATTAGAAATATTTAGTTTACTTAGATGATACTATTATTTTTAGCACAAGTCTACAAGAACATATTGAAAGATTAAGGGAAGTCTTTGAACGTCTAAGACAGGCAAATTTCAAAATTCAATTGGATAAGACCGAAATCTTAAGAAAAGAAGTTGCATATTTAGGACATATTATAGTAATCAAAGATGGAGTAAAGCCGAACCCAGACAAAATTTTATCTATTCAAAAATACCCGTTACCAAAAACTGCAAAACAAATTAAAGGATTTCTAGGATTATTAGGATACTATAGAAAATTTATTAAAGATTTTGCGCGATTAACAAAGCCTTTGACAAAGTGTTTGAAAAAAGATACTACTATCAATTATAATGATCCAGAATATATTATTCTTAGTCAAGGAAAAATAGGATCAGACTTACCTATAGCATATGCTAGTAGAACTTTAACCTCATCCGAAATCAATTATAGTACTAAGGAAAAGGAACTTCTTGCTATAATATACGGAGTTAAATATTTCTGACCATACCTTTTTGGTAGGACCTTTACAATCGTTACAGATCATGCTCCACTACAGTATTTAATGAATCATTGATCACCAAATTCAAGACTAATCAGATGGAGATTATCTCTTGAACAATATGAATACAAAATTGTCTATAAAAAAGGAACCTAAATAAAAACGCAGACGCATTGTCTAGAATTGAACTTAATGCTAATGAAACCAAGGATGTAAATGATAAACTTCCAATTTTTGATTATATGGACCGATTCAATGATCAATTAGCATCCACTTCTGGTGGACAAACACATACTCAAAACTTAGGACAGACGGATAGTCAATCAATGATTGTAGAAGCTAATGATAGCCAAATCGACATAGATATTGATGAATCATCTGATCAAACAATTCATTCTAGCCACGAACATCCAATTATAGGCATTCCTATAAGTGATACCCCAGTCAATAATGGTAAACATGAGATTATTATTTCACAAGTAAATTTTTCACCTGCTAACCCTTCCATCATCAAGCTATCAAGCTATTCAAAGATAGGCAGAGAATACTCATTCAGTTTTCTAAAACCAACTACGAACAAGAAATGGTAAATTTTATTAAAGAATATGTTGCACCTAAAGTTAAATATCACCTTTATTTTGAAGATCCCATTTACGAACAGTTCTGTTCAGTGTTACAGAAATATTTCAAAAACTCTGAAAATTAATATGGTAAAGTGCACGAAAAAATTAATTGATGTCACAGACAATGATGAAGTAGAATTAATTTTACCAGAAATTATCATGAAGGGAAAACCAATCACAGAGGTATTGAAGAAACTGAAAAGTGAATTAAGGCACATTATTACTTTCCAAAATTATTTAATAACGTTAGAGATTTTATTAACCAATGTGAAACATGTCTCGTCACAAAATATGACAGACATCCTGTTAAATTACTATATAACGTAACTCCAACAGGCACAAGAACTTTCCAAATTTTGCATATAGATAGCATAACTTTGGAAAATTGTAAATTTTTAACAATTATAGATTCATTTTTGAAATATGCTCAAGCATATAGGATAGACTCAGCACAGGCTATAGAAATAGCTAATAAATTGATCAACTATTTTACACACCACGGTATTCCTGAACTAATTATATCAGATAACGGTATAGAATTCAAAAACTCAGTTATTAAAGAACTTTCAGCAACGCACAAAATTGATATTTACTTTATTAGTTCTCAACACCCTGAATCTAATGGAATGATAGAAAGATTCCATTCAACTTTAATTGAACATATTAGATTGTTAAACAATCAGGAAATTTTCAAAAAGGAACCTATAGAAATTAAAGTCAATTATGCAATTTTAGCATATAACAATACGATTCATTCTGTTACAAATTTAAAGCCCTATGCGATTATAACAGGACATTTAGGTACTGAATCACCATTCAATCTTGATTTAGGGAGTCAGTTAGTGAACAATTATGTTCAACACCATAAAGAAAATATGAATATTTTGTACAAAACATTAAATTCAGATTTGCAGCAAAATAATGAAAAAGTTGAAAAGATGAACCAAAATCGTGAACCGTTGCCTTCTATTTCAGATAAAGTGTATGTAAAGAATAAGCAGAAACAGAGTAAAACACGTAATAAGTATAAACCTCAAACTGTTTCTAAAAGCTGCTACACACAGTGCCGGCGGCAATTCCGCCGGGTTTATGCCGAGCGGCTATGCCGCCGGCAATACCAGCCGCGCAAAGCCGTCAAGCATCATTCCGGTTGTGACAGTCACATAGAAAGCTAGTGAAGTGCTGCATTTCTGGGATTCCATAATATATCATTTTCATGAAATTTTTCAATTAAGAGGAGCACAGCTTCGTCGTCCCAATTAAACGACATTTTAATTTGTTTAAACACACAAACCGCACAACACTACCGCTCGAATGCCAGGAACGAAGTGACGCCGGCAAGCCGCGTAACCCGCCGGCACACCACGGCGGCTCCTTTGCGCGGCAAGGCCGGCGGCTTTGTTTGCCGCCGGGTGTACGGCGGCTTAGCGCTCTTTCACATGGTCAGGGGGTTTATCCGTCCGTGTGATCGCCCGTCAACCGGACAAATAGTAATACACAGTTTAGCATAGGTTCTTTCACACTTCCCGGACACGGGTGAATCCCCGTCCGGGCATACAAAACGCCCGGATGTCCCCGCTAGAACTCACGGAGCTCGGACGGGTAATCGCCCGGAATATGCCCTAGCGGACTACAGTGTGCCATGAATGCATTCACATGATCCGGGTGTTTAATCGTCCGATTGGTTTATACTTGTTTGCAGTCCAGTAGCGTGTAGTCCGTTGTCGAACGAAGACCGTGTGTACTCTGCAGTATAGCTACGAGCATTTGATCATGTCGAAAGCAGTAGAACAAATAGATTCTGAAATCCTGATTAGTTTAGTTCAGGATAAACCAGAAATCTGGGACAAAGCTGCCGAGGATTACAAAAATCGCAACAAAAAAACAGAAGCGTGGAGAAGTATTTGTGCCCAGTTGAAGGAAAATTTTGAAAATTTGAGTGACGGGGAAAGAAAAGAATTTGGTAAGTTTAAAGTTATTTTATTATTTGCCTCTTATTTCTTATGAACATTGAACTAAACATATGTTATGGTTGGGTAATAGTATAATTATATAATAAATAAAACAAGATTCCTAAATTTTCGACAACTGCCATGATACTTTGCCTACTTCAGTTAGAAAATAGTCACTTAGAACATTTCTGATATTATTAGCTGCCCTTCCACCTTGCATATTTGCTTGTGCTGGCAAATCATTCATACCCACAACTGTCATGGTATCCTCGAAGTTATAGCCATCTCTTTCTCTCACGAAATTGTGAAGCACTACACAAGCTTTCAAAATACTAACGGCAAAATCTGTATTAACATTCAAAGATCGATGAAGAATTCTCCATTTGTTTGTCAGTATACCAAAGGAACACTCAACATATCTCCTGGCTCGGCTGAGGCGATAATTGAAAATCCTTTTCTTCTGTGAAAGTTCCTTTCCTCCAAAAGGCCGTAGTAGATTAATATTTAATCCAAAAGCTTCATCTCCTATGAGAAAATAAGGTACGTTTGGAGCTTCAGAACCAGGTAGAGGCTTTGCAGATGGCAATTCCAAGGACTTTTTTTGTATACTCTTCCACAAACTGCTTTCGTTGAATATACTTGAATCACACTCACTCCCATATGCACCTACATCAACATAAATGAACCGATAATTCGAGTCAGCAACTGCCATCAACACAACTGAGAAATAGGACTTATAATTATAGTATAAGGAACCACTAAACTCGGGTTTTACAATTCTAATGTGTTTCCCGTCCACAGCAATAATGCAGTGGAAAAAATTCGCTCGTTTTTCGAATCCAGCAGCTACTGACTCAAAACGTTCTTTCGTAAGTTTCGGAATACATTCTTCAGCTAAGCACGACCAAAGAATGTCACAGACCTCTCGAACAATTTTTGAAATTGTAGAAATTCCCAATCGATAGCTATAATACAGATCTGTAAAGCTACATCCACTAGCCAGGTACCTGAAAGTAAAAAAAAATAAACAATAAATTGAAAATCTATAATTCGAGTCTAGTATTGTTGAATATTTTTTTTGTTACAGGTCAACTAGTTCTTAAAAGGTGGAATAATATCAGAGACCAGTGGCTTAAATGGAGGAATCGAGACAAAAACTCGAAAAAATCAGGAGCAGCTGCATCAAAACTGCGAAAGTATTTGTATCACGAACAACTAAATTTTCTAGAGCAAGGCTTATATCACCGGTCAACTGATGCAAGCATGGCCTATGAGCACTCAGATGAAGCAGAAAGTCAGCAGCAAACTGAAGAGCTCCAGTCAGCAGAAGATCAAGGGACGGCGACTCCGGATGCAACTAAGCAGACTTCGCAAACTCCAACTGCAAAAATCCCTTCCGTGAAGACCACATCTGTGCAACAGTCAACGAGGAAGAGGAAGCAAACCCTCGACGAATTTGAGCTAAGGATGCTTAAATCGGTAGAGGCAGGAGACCAAGAGGACCGTCATATGCAATTTTTTAAGGGCATTCTTCCATCTGTTCAAAAGTTCACAGACAACCAGGTTGTAGTTTTTCAGATGGGAGTTCTGCAGGTGATTAAAAACATTCAAAACACTGTCTCTATTCCAACAACCCAACCTCAACAGCTGCAGATTTATGCTCCTCCATGCTCTCAACAACACACACACCAGTACCCCTGCAGCTCTCCATTACAGAACTCTCAGCAATATCCCTCTTCTGACCTTTCATACACTCCACTGCTAGGCAGGGTCTCTAGTCAACATCATGAAACGATGCCATCGAGTACCATATCTACAAACATCATATCTCCTGGTTCTAATGACACACAAACTAGTAGTAATTATAGCAATTTGACATCCCCTTTCTCACATAATTCAGATATTGACTTTTGATCTTTTGAAGTATTATAATAATAAATATATTTTTGCATTAAAAAAATGGAATATTAACCTAAAATGTATATTTTGTTTTTATTTATTTTAAATAAACATACCTTAATGTAACAGCCAACATTTGTTCAGGTTGGATGCAATTCCTCATATTTGTATCTTGTCTTTGTAGCTGTGTCTGCACACGTTGCAGCAACTCATCAAAAGAAGAAACGCTCATACGAAAATAATTTAAAAACTTAGTTTCGTCTTCTTTCAGTTGTTGAAAAAGCACAAAGAATGCTCCTTACAGGTATCTGCTTTCTAGCAAAGGGTGAACCCAAATTTGCCTATTACGTTGTTTTTTTCGCCGATGTTTTAATAAAGCGAACAAAATCGTTTTGCGTCTACTGTCCATCATAATCAGCGGCAAACTGAAGTGCCTAGCAAAAAGTGGTCCGGATTTTCGCACACACCCGTCCACCCGTGTGAAGAGAGCTCCAGGGTGCTGCCCGGCCGGGCGATCATACGGACGGATAAATATCCTGACCATGTGAAAGAGCGCTTAGACGGCGGCTTGTCCGGCGGCCCTGCCGCCGGCACTGTGTGTAGCAGCCTTAAGGTAGACAAAAATCTCAAAACCGCAAAAATTAAACCAACGCATGGCAACACAACAGACAAAATTCATTTGTCAAATGTCAAAAGATCAAGAAAGATTTCTAAGACTAAAAAATCATATACATGTTCATCATCAGCGCACAAGCCATCCAAGTAAAGGATATCAGCCAAAATTTGGGAATAATACCAATAAATTTAGGACCAGAAAAACTGCAAAAGGTATTATCAGACCAAGCGAGTTACATCAGGAACTCTCGAAATTATCTTCCTATTATAAAAACATGCTTCCTTATGATGTCAAATTTGAAAATATGTTAGATTTTGAATCACTCATAAAGGTACACTGTAAGATTGATTCTGATCAAATCACTTACTTCTTATCTATTCCAATTAACTTCGAGGATACATTCGAATTATACTACATGCACCCAATACCTACAAAATATGGGTCAGAATTTATTTCGATTTTTCCAAATTTTAAATACTTTTTGGCATCGCTTGATAAGCAATCAATCAAACCTCTAAATGCCATTCGTACCAAAAGCAATATATACCACTGTCCTCGTCAAGCCCAAGCAAGTATGAATATATCTTGTGTAGCAGCATTTTGAAAAACAAGAACGCAAAAAGTGCTATTTTACCAAAGTCAAGATAAGTGAAAGTCACATTGAACTCATACCAGAGATCAACCAGTACCTAGCCGTTCTTCCAGTTCAAGAAAAGTTAGAGTTTCACTGTCAAAAGCAATTATAATCAAGGTACTTATCAGGCATATTCTTGATATCGCAAGATAACTGTACAATCTTGTTTAAAAACGAACCGATTACATTTTTAGACAAAAGTTTTGGCCAGCCGTTATTAATGGAAACGCCAAATTTCACTTACATTTCTGAAAGCCAGAAAACGAAGTTTGAAATCGAGCTGAAGACTTTAAAGATGAAAGATATCCCAATCCAGTCATTCCGTCTAATTGACCCTGAAGATATCGATTATACCACACCAAGTGCTTAGACTATTTCCTTATACATTTTCTTCACAATTCTGGGCATTCTACTTATTTACCGAAATTTCAAGAAGAATAAGAATCCCACTCCCTTTCCGAAGAAATCACCGAGAAATGATCGAGAAGAAATCGAGCTACCTTTCAGAAAACCGAATCTTCCAGGAGAAGCTTCATTCTAGGGGTGGAGGAGTTATGGGACTACCCTGTATCCTACTAGAAGACAGAAGATGCAAATCAGCACCTTTACGCAGCGCTTGGCAACTGCGAGAATGTAATATGATATTTTCCTTTGTCTTATCATTCAAATGAACATTGTACTTTACATTTTGTAATTCAGTTAGAATCTAGCCTTCACGCCAATTACTTGTAATTTCGGAAACAAAATACTTTTTAAAAAGGCACTTACGCAAACTCGAAATATAAGTTATATATACATATATATATATATATATATATATATATACAGGGTGACTTCGAAGTAGAGTCATTTATTTTAACAGTGAGTAGATCTGATCAAAAGAAATGTTTTTTTCCTTTACCATTTTTCTGGTAAAATTAAAGTAACAAAGTTATAGCCCTTTGGAAGTTTGAGTACCGCCCTGTCTCAATAATAATATTATGTGCTCGTGTTTGGTGACAACGGATATAATCCTTATCGCTTCATCGCATCGGAAACAAAAAAGCGAAAGAATTTGGAACGATGTTTTTACAATTATTTCATTCAGTTGTATACAGTCAGTGTCAGTCGGTAGTGAATAGTGGTGTCTGTTGCGTGGCTCAAACGAAATAAAAAATGGCACATGTTTATGCGGATCGGTTTCCCAATCGAGTGCAACCAACCCCTCGTGCCTTTGTTAATGTAGTACAACGGGTTCGTGAATCAGGTGACTTAAGACCTCACATATGGACGGCATGCCGGTGCTCCAAGACCTCACGATCAAATACAGGTCCGCACTGAAATACTTGTCGGGAGGATACTTTATAAAACAAGGTAGAATTTTTTTTTTATTTTTACACACATATTTTGGTTTATCTTCCTTCTACAATCATTATCTGAAAATTAATGACTCAACTTCAAAGTCACCCTGTATATATACAGGGTGACTTCGAAGTTGAGTCATTTATTTTAACAGTGAGTAAATCTGATCAAAAGAAATGTTTTTTTCCTTTACCATTTTTCTGGTAAAATTAAAGTAACAAAGTTATAGCCCTTTGGAAGTTTGAGTACCGCCCTGTCTCAATAATAATATTATGTGCTCGTGTTTGGCAACAACGGATATAATCCGCCTTATCGGTTCATCGCATCGGAAACAAAAAAACGAAAGAATTTGGAACGATGTTTTTACAATTATTTTATTCAGTTGTATACAGTCAGTGTCAGTCGGTAACGCGTGAGTGAATAGTGGTGTCTGTTGCGTGGCTCAAACGAAATAAAAAATGGCACATGTTTATGCGGATCGGTTTCCCAATCGAGTGCAGCCAACCCCTCGTGCCTTTGTTAATGTAGTACAATGGGCTCGTGAATCAGGTGACTTAAGACCTCACAGGGGACGGCATGCCGGTGCTCCAAGACCTCACGATCAAATACAGGTCCGCACTGAAATACTTGTCGGGAGGATACTTTATAAAACAAGGTAACAATTTTTTTTTAATTTTTTTTTTATTTTTACACACATATTTTGGTTTATCTTCGTTCTACAATCATTATCTGAAAATTAATGACTCAACTTCAAAGTCACCCTGTATATATACATATATATAAAGCTTCCGCCTTTTGTTGGGTACTTTGACATTTTTCACCTAACTGGTCTAAACGACAATGACCACGTCTCAAGGTATATACAGGGTGGCCCATCCATGTGTGGACAGAATATTACTCATAAACAAATACATTCTGGGAAAATCTACTTATGGGATGTTATACATGACATTTGAGGGCACATTTATAAAATATTGGCCATTATACCGGGTGTCCCAATTTCGATCTACATATCAAAGTTGTGATTTTTCAAATAGAACGCCTCAAATTTTATTGCATATTTGGATAAACCAATTCAAAAGATGAAAAATGATATAACATACTATGGGGTTTTGGTAATTATTTACTGAGATATAATTTGTTTTGTCTAGAAAAACACCCCACTTCGGCAACCCCTCAGTCCGCCATTTTGATATTTGGAGTGCTGAATTTTGTACCAAAAAAAACTTACGCACCTCAGCTTTTATCTTGTTTATTACTTTTTCGAATTTTGATTTTTGCTCATACAGGGTGGTCAAAAACGCAAACTGTAGTTTTTCTCCAAAATTTCAAATGCATCACCCTGTATATTTGTGCAAGTTTGGATTACATTTTCTATAAGCTTTTTTTTGATACTAGATATTAGCACGTCTTTTATGGAACGGCTTAATTATCTAAAATATCGCATCATCCTTGGAAACAAATAAATTGTTGATTAGTTACAAATTGTCAAAATTAGCTTTGTGAGCATTATTATTCAAAACGTGTTTGAAAAGGCATTTTTCTAAAGAAGAAATGGTGAATCTGGTGTTCGTTTTGAGCGAAGCCCAATGAAATAGTTATATCTTGGCCTCCTAGATCACTAGATATGACACCGATAGGCTTCTTCCTACGGAGCTACGTTAAGCAAGAGGTTTATAGATATCCACCATCCATCATCAGCCCGGAAAATATGAAGGAAAGGATTAAGGATGCTTTTCTGAACATAAGGGAACACATGCTGAGGGATGTGCAACAGTCATTTATCCAAAGACTACGGCTGTGTATTCAACATGGTGGAGATATTTTCGAGCAGTTTTTGTAGATTAGGTCTTGAGTAGTGATACTTGTTTGTTTATCTTGTTGTTATAGTTGTCTTTCTCTATTACGCTTGAAGCTGAATACTGTTCTGATTGTTATTAGTTTTTACGTCAAATCTGTACTCTTAGTGGCAATATGAAACAAGCCCACTGTTTGCCTTTTGTTTCCATGGATGATGTGATTTTCTTCCTTAATTTTGATGTGTTGTTCTATCAAAAGCTTAATAACTCAAAATCTAGTGATTTTTTCTGAATCAAACCTCATACCAAAAAAAAAGCTTAAAAAAACTTGAATCAAAACTTGCACAAATATACAGGGTTTTTGAGAAAAAGTACAATTCGCGTTTTTATATGAGCAAAAATGAAAATTCGAAAAAGTAACAATTAAGATATAAGCTAAGGTGTGTATGTTTTTTATACCAAATTCAGCACTCCAAATTTCAAAATGGCGAATTGAGGGGTTGCCGAAATGGACGATTTTTTTGGACAAAACACCTTACATCTCAGTAGCTAATTACCAAAACCCCATAGCATGTTATTATAATGTTCTTCTTTTGAATTGTTTCATCCAAATATGCAATAAAATTTGAAGAATTCCATTGAAAAAATCACAACCTTGATATGTAGGTCAAAATTGGGAGACCCTGTATAATTGCCAATATTTTAGAAATGTGCCCTCAAATGTCATGTATAACAAGCCATAAATAGATTTTCCAAAAATGTATTTGTTTATGAGTAATATTCCGTCCACACATGGATGGGCCACCCTGTATATACTTATTAGGTGAAATATGTAGTTGCTTCTCGCTGTTCAACAAATATGAATAAACGACATTAAGTTGCTTGACATCAGCATTTTTATTCATAGATGTTCTGTCAAAAGAATGTGAGGCATTTCTAGGAACAAACGTTTAGAAAGGTGTTCTTCTCTGTTAAGGACCTTAACATTGCTATAATTCGTGGAGTGTCTTGTGATGTTAACATGGGATGCCAAAGCACATCTCCCAGGATAGAATCTGGAATCACTTTTGTGTGAGGTTATTCTTCAATTTTCGGATCTAGAGGTCTAGAGAGTAGGGGCGGACGTTCTGAGGCAGTATTGCTGATTATTTGCACTCACTTCATACTTTCCACGCCTTCGAAAAAACTGCTAGTAAAATGTTCCATAGTGCAATGGTATCAAAATCATCTATGTTCTTTCAGAATAATTGGTGCACTACTCGGTTTTCAACGAATTCCTCAGATTACAGCAATGAGCGTGTCCATACACGGTGGCCTCATTTCCGAAGAAGCTCTGGTGTACAACTGTTGGTGTTAACAATCTTTGATAATTGATTATAATAGCTTTTGATAAGTACTTATGTACTATACTGAGTGACTAAAAAGGTAAACTCTTAAGTATGTTTATTAGAATTCAAGAATTTCTTACATATCGATTTATCTTGCCATGAACAGCAAGTGATGAAATGGTCATGTTTCTCTGTTAAGTTTTTGTAGTGGCTGCGTGTATTATTTGGTGAGAAAGAAGTATTCAGTTTTTGTACATTTACGGAGTGATTTAAATGTAAAATTTTGTGTGCGTTAATCTTATGCGGTCCCTCTGTAAGAGTGTATACTTTACGAGAGGACACAGTCCACGCAATCACAGTGTACAGTGACGAGTGAAAGTGGATCGCAAAATAAACCGGCACCTCGTAACTTTCTAGTCCTGAAGATCATTCAGTCGATTCGAACCTTGTTTAGAAGGTACCATAGCATCGTTAAAATATGCTCACTAAAGTTTTGATAGCGGCTTTTGTGGTTATAAGAGTAGGGGGATTTCCTGATGGAGCTCCTGTGGATACTTGTGTAAGATCCAGACCAAATCAACCGAATCATGGACAACACAGGCCGCAGCCGCCAAATACCAATCCATATCAACTTCTTCAGTCAGATGTGGAGTATGGGCCTGGATCGCAGATTACAGGTTAGTGTACCTATACATTTTTCCACAAAGAACCCGAGAAATCTTCATATTAACTGCAATGCCAGGTTGAGAAGTAGCTTTCCTCTCTCTAGGTAAATAACCTGAGTACAAATTGAATGCAATTTCGATATACATGTGATCGGTGATGTATACACATACACCGACGAGCGGGTTGATGTTAGTTCTAATTTTTTGGGTTATACAAGCGAAAAAAAAATTATTGACTTTGTTATGTGAAGTGCTTATGTGAATGGATTGTTGAAAAGTTAACTATTTTCGAACTCCAAGTTCCTGGCAGGATTCATTTTTCTTAATACCATTTTACTACATATATTTTTTTATTGTTATGTTAATTAAGTCCATGCATTTGTCATGGAACCTGATGTAGATGTCTGTAAAATCTGTGAGAACCATTTCATTGTTGAAGCAAACTTTGTAAGATGCAGCTAATTTAGCAGTATATTCCACTATCATTGTGTTCCATTTAAAGATGCTTAGCAAAAAATGTTGTCGAAATGTGATAACAGCCACTGGTTATGCAGCGATTGCAAAAGATTGCAATGCAACCAAAAGCGTCTGATAAAAAATCGATATTGAATCCATGCAGTGGTAAATTGATCATTTGGATCGTGAAAAAAGCGTCTCTGCGAAACATCTCTATGATTTGCAGTATACAGTGACCGATCAAAAATCGGTTATTGAGTCTTACGAGAAGAGTTCCTGGCCTTCTGTGAGCATTGACCTAACAGTTGTTGCTACTGCGTCGACCAAATCCAGCGATGTAGTGAGAGAGCTAGAGTTAATTTATCGACCCTCCAATCAGGACTGATAACGAAGCTGATGTCAATTCTATTCTCAACAAAGTAAAGCCTTCTGTTAATCCACCCAGCCTTAATGGATGCATTAATAATACTCATAAAATTCGTAATGGTATTCCTGTGGACTGCAAAGATGGTAATTCCCGAAGTACTTCGAAAGACAATCTCTCCAAAAAATTGTGCCCTAAGTTTTCAATATCTGAAACTGAGAAGATGAATCCACGCCTGCTTATAAAGAACGTTAATATGGGTGGTCTTGACAATCCTGATGATTTAATTTCGAACATTGCTTCTCTCAGTAACATTGGCGGTTTTCTAATAAAATGTGTCACTAACCACATAACCTGCTTTATACGGGAGTCTATATAGCTAAGGTTTGTCGCTAAGTTTGTAGCGTCACCCCTGGGATATAGTCCGAACTTTTTTTAGAACCTATATAAACTGTCATATGTAGAACCCTTTAAAAATATAGAATACCTGGCGCCATCTTTGGACTTTCCTCTTACATTGTAGAGAGCTAAAGTTTAATTAAATATTCAAATTATATACAAGATATTTTAGGTAAAATAAGGCTCATTTTTGAAATGTTTTTTTAATACAATACTTAAAAATAACAGGTATGCAAGTTGTTAGTAATCTAAAAATAATCGGTTACCGATGTACCATCGCGTGCATAAAAAACTGGAACAGCACTTAATCTGTTATCAGACATGCATTGCCAAAAATCTCTTATCAGTGTGAAAGTCCCTTGTTAGCTCTTTATAAGATAAGGTCAGCGATAGTTCACGAGATATGCGATGTTCCCTGTGTTTTCTGTACGTGGTGGTACTCATGCGAAGTACGAGTATAAAACAACAATCTTCCTGAGAACAAATGAGCAATTACCAATTTCCCTACTCCCTTCATGACTTTCGGAACTACTCTGAACATTTTCCGAAACCATACCTAAAAAAAAATTGAATTTCATTATGTTTATAAAGCTAGGTAAATTTTTCAAAAAATTGTGGAAACCGTAAAATACTGTGAAAGTTTTTAGGACACCAAAATGTTCAAATCACTTAATCCTGATTATTCATTGATTACACAATGCAGGTACCTGGTTTATATATGTAAACAAAGTTATTACTTACCATACTTGAAGATTGATGTTCTAGGAAAAGCTGTCCTTTTCAGACCTCTCTTGGTTCCAGGCATTTTAACATTTTCCGAAAAATGTAAGACACACCAAATGCCTTTCATAAATTTGTTCGTGACTTTTATTGTCCAAAACTGGATTCCGCATTTGTTTGATCTATTTGTTAAAAAGAGCGGCATCATATTTTGGAAATGTATGCCTTTTACTGATTGTATCAATACAGCCAGGCACCAGGCACTTTTCAAATCTCCACTTTTGATAAGCCCCCATTACAAATATCAAGTTTTTAAATTTAAATTGAGTTTAACGCCCAATAGATATCGGTATCACCGACACAAAACTAATAAAAACGCCAGCGCCGCACAAAATTCAACTTTCAGTTCAAAATTACTAATACATCAACGTCAAAGTGTTGAAAATTGGACTGTCAAAAAGAACGACGGGAAAAGCCAGCATCACCGCCACTCTGTGGTTGCACTTCGTACTAACTATATAAGAATATTTGGTTGCCTAGCAAACATACCTTCAAAGTCACTCATTCAACTTTCTCTTGTAAAGTAGGTGTTATGTGCACAAAGCTCGAGTATTCTCGTGAAACCTTCATTGTGAGATCAGCAAGGATTTAAAAACGTCATCATTGCAGACAGGATTCTTACAAAGGGTAAATAATTAAGCATGTACTATAAATTTAACAGACGATTCTTTGAGTAATTTTAAGACAAAAAGTACATATAATCATAGGTCCGCAAATTCTTCGTTCTCAAGGTACATTGTGTTATAATTTAAAAATATATTTTTTTTCGTAAATGTCTTAAATATCCTTCAACTATTTTTGATGTTTTTGGCGGAGGTATGTATAGCATTAATCATTAAACATTAATCATTAAACATTAATCATTAATCATTAATCATTAATCATTAATCATAAATCATCAATCATCAATCATCAATCATCAATCATCAATCATCAATTATCAGTCATCCGTCATCCGTCATCCGTCATCCGTCATCCGTCATCCGTCATCCGTCATCCGTCATCCGTCATCCATCATCCGTCATCCGTCATCCGTCATCCGTCATCCGTCATCCGTCATCCGTCATCCGTCATCCGTCATCCGTCATCCGTCATCCGTCATCCGTCATCCGTCATCCGTCATCCGTCATCCGTCATCCGTCATCCGTCATCCGTCATCCGTCATCCGTCATTCGTCATCCGTCATCCGTCATCCGTCATCCGTCATCCGTCATCCGTCATCCGTCATCCGCCATCCGTCCTCCGTCATCCGTCATCCGTCATCCGTTATCCGTCATCCGTCATCCGTCATCCGTCATCCGTCATGCGTCATTCGTCATTCGTCATTTATCATTTATCATTTAAAATTTATCATTTATCATTTATCATTTATCATTTAAAATTTATCGTTTATCGTTTATTGTTTATCGTTCATCGTTCATCGTTCATCGTTCATCGTTCATCGTTCATCGTTCATCGTTCATCGTTCATCGTTCATCGTTCATCGTTTATCGTTCATCGTTCATCGTTCATCGTTCTTTGTTCGTCGTTCGTCGTTCGTCGTTCGTCGTTCGTCGTTCGTCGTTCGTCGTTCGTCGTTCGTCGTTCGTCGTTCATCGTTCATCGTTCATCGTTCATCGTTTATCGTTCATCGTTCATCGTTCATCGTTCATCGTTCATCGTTCATCGTCCGTCGTTCGTCGTTCGTCGTTCGTCCTTCATCGTTCATCGTTCATCGTTCATCGTTCATCGTTCATCGTTCATCGTTCATCGTTCATCGTTCATCGTTCATCGTTCACGTTCATCGTTCAACGTTTATAATTTATAATTATCATTTATCATTTATCATTTGTCATTTGTCATTTATGATTTAAAATTTATCGTTTATCGTTTATCGTTTATCGTTTATCGTTTATCGTTTATCGTTTATCGTTTATCGTTTATCGTTTATCGTTTATCATTTATCATTTATCATTATCATTATTATTATTATTTATCGTTTATCGTTTATCGTTTATCGTTTATCGTTTATCGCTTATCGTTTATCGTTTATCGTTTATCGTTTATCGTTTATCGTTTATCGTTTATCGTTTATCGTTTATCGTTTATCGTTATCGTTATCGTTTATCGTTTATCGTTATCGTTTATCGTTTATCGTTTATCGTTTATCGTTTATCGTTTATCGTTTATCGTTTATCGTTATCGTTTATCGTTTATCGTTTATCGTTTATCGTTTATCGTTTATCGTTTATCGTTTATCGTTTATCGTTTATCGTTTATCGTTTATCGTTTATCGTTTATCGTTTATCGTTTATCGTTTATCGTTTATCGTTTATCGTTTATCGTTTATCGTTTATCGTTTATCGTTTATCGTTTATCGTTTATCGTTTATCGTTTATCGTTTATCGTTTATCGTTTATCGTTTATCGTTTATCGTTTATCGTTTATCGTTTATCGTTATCGTTTATCGTTTATCGTTTATCGTTTATCGTTTATCGTTTATCGTTTATCGTTTATCGTTTATCGTTTATCGTTTATCGTTTATCGTTTATCGTTTATCGTTTATCGTTTATCGTTTATCGTTTATCGTTTATCGTTTATCGTTTATCGTTTATCGTTTATCGTTTATCGTTATCGTTTATCGTTTATCATTTATCATTTATCATTATCATTATTATTATTATTATTATTATTTTTTTTGACGGCGTCAACTTCTATGGTTTTTAGCCGTATTCAATAATATAGTGTATAATTGCAAGTGTAAGTAAAAATATATAAATCTATAGTGTAAAAAATATATAATGTCTTACATGTCTAAGTGGTAAATGTCGCATTTTGAAAAGCTAAATATGCAAATTCCAGATATCAATCAAAAATGATATACTATTGTCTTTTATTTTCAGATTCTATTAGCAACAAAAAGATAATCTCTGGGAAATGTTACACGACTAAATTTGTCAGGCATATATTCATTAATATTAATTTAATTTTTTTTTTGTTTTTTTTTCATTTTGTTTCAGCAGTATCGACGGATGTGGTCATTATCTGCATTTGACGATCTTGTTTGCGTTCACGTATTTCGATTTGTACAAATTCTATTGCTACATATTTCTTTTAGTTCCAGATGACAACACTAAGCTAAGGTAGGTATGATGCAAAATCATCGTTACATAAGATTTATTTAATCTCAGTGGAGTATAAGATACACAAAAATTAGAATGGTTCATTTCCAAAAAGTTCATTAGGTCAGATCTTCCAGTAGAAACCAGATACTTTTAAGAATGATATGACGTTTTTCAGTTTTTCTGGTTGTGTGAGACTCTCTGTCAGGTTATCAAATGGTTCATAGATGACTCTAAATTGGGACAATATCGGACATTGGCAGATAATGTGGCTTACAGTGAGTGAAGAGTTACATCCAGTGCACAAGGGCGGATCTGTTCCGAGCAAAATATGTGCATGTGTAAGACTTGTGTGGCCAAAGCGTAAGCGATGTATGCTCTCCCATTCCTCTCGTGGCAGTCTGATAGGATGTGGCCATGATCCTACACTAGGTTTTATCTGGCTTAAGTGGTTATAAGTGTTACCCCATGTAATTTGCCAGTGTCGCTGTATACGGTTTATGAGGTAGCTTTTATGAGACATTTTTATTTTAGGGATGTCGATGTTTTGTTGCTGCTGCTTTCGCTCCCATATCAGCAGCCTCATTCCCCTGTATGCCAACGTGTCCTGGCAACCACAGAAATTTCACGTTCATTCCTTTATTTAAGAGATGTTTGACAGTTTCAAGACACATCACAGTTAAGCAATCTCGAGATGCATAGTTCATTATGCCGTGAAGTGCTGAGAGCGAGTCACTAGCTATAATAGCTGTTGTTATGTTATTCGACATGTCACAATATCGTAGAGCCTGCCAAATAGCATATTGTTCAGCAGTAAATATGGATGCTGTTGGTGAAAGTGTCCATCAATGTGCAGTTTGATCGACTACTATAGCACAGCCAACACCACTGTCAGTTCGCAATCCATCTGTATAGATAACTGTTGCTGCCGGATATCTAGAAACGATTTCCATAAAACGTGATTTTATGAGTTCAGATGGATGGTCATTCTTAGATAGTGCAGTCAGCTCGAGATTCACATTTATTTTGGGCGACAGCCATGGAGAAAATTATCTGTGTTTAACATTATAGGGTTACATGATATACCAATTTCCTCGGCATATTCTTTAACTCGGACTCTGAGAGGTCTTGTTGTTATGGGGCGACAGATGTAGCTCTCATCCGTACCGATAGTGATAGAAAAGTGTCTATGGAATGGTCGTGTTTGAATCTGTGCAGAATACGATAGTGCAAGTTTTTTAGCTCAACTCCGGATTCGCAATAGAGGCTAGAGGCTGGAGTTGCACTAAATGTGCCAAGGCAGAGACGTAATCCTTGGTTGTGAACTGTATCAAGTTTTTTAAGCAGTGACGGTCTTGCAGATGAGTAAACAATGCTACCGTAGTCAAGCTTGGATAGAATGATGCTCTTGTATTTCCGCAACAGTATCTCAGCTTCTGCTTCAAATCATGTTGACGACAGGCATTTTATTAGGTTCAGAGTTCTCTTGCACCTGTTGGTAAGATCATCAATGTGTTCTCTCCATGTCAGTTTACTGTCGAGTGTTAGGCCTAGGAATTTTACAGAAGACACACAGGGTATGCATTCATTGTTGAGACAGAGGCGTGGATCACAGTGTGGTCGTCTAAGCCTACAGAAATGGATACATCGTGTTTTTATCCGTGAAAGGGTCAATTCCTTGTTCTTAGCATTCTGAAAGATGGTATCAATAGCAGGTTGTAGAAGTCGAGTACTTTCACCAACAGTTTTTCCTGAAGTTAAAATGCATAAGTGATCAACATATAAGCATTGGTTTATAGCAGGATTGACATTCTCAGTGATGGAGTTTATTGCTATCGCAAAAAGAATGCAGCTGAGGGTTGATCCCTGTAGGATACCATTTTCCATGATGCGTGTTGTGGAAAAGGTATTTCCTATTCGTACTTGGAGGAGACGATCTGTCAAAAATGATGATATAAGTAATAATAATAATAATAATAATAATGTTTATTGTCACAAAATACAGGTAAATATCAACTATTGTGCACAATAAACATAAAGCACCCAAAAAAAGTTTGCACTTGTGTTTGGGTTTGTTAAAAATAAAAACCAATAGTACAGTCAGTGTATGAAAATAAAAAACGTTAATACTGTATAATTTGGTGAATTATTATGGTAATGTCAGGAAAAATATCCAGACAAATATAACTAAAGTAAAAGTATAGATGTGAGTGTAAGTAAAATATTATTGATTTTGATAATGATTTTTTAGATCTACAATTTCTTGGATGGAGTACCTTGGTTGTTGTAAAATCCATTTTTTTAGTTCTTTCTTAGATGATTTATTTGATTTAATTACTTTTAATGACTCTGGTATGAAGTTATAGAATTTTCGTTCCAAAAACACAGACCGTTTTGTAATTGTTTTTGAATTTTTTGGAATACACGTTGAATTTTGATTGGATCTTGTTGGGTAGTTATGAATGGTACGATTCAAGTATTTTGAATATTATATTTCCTCTAATTCTTCAGCGATGTAACTGTTTGAGGATATAATAATAATAATAATAAATGGGCTTTATTTCGTACCTATGTAAAAGTACAAAAAAGGCGAAGTGTCGCTAAAATTAGCGTTTTTCAACTTAACCTTAACCTTAACAAAAAAAAAATATATATACAGGGTGTTCCATAATTATTGCGACAAAATGATAGGGGTTGTAGAGGGCATAAAAATATGCAATTTTGCCTTATAAACCCCTGTTCGTAAATATGCCGTTTGAGCACTACCGCTAATTTTACCTTAAGAGAAACAAAAAATTCAACAGCTGCAAAATGTTCGTCTAGCACATTTCATGGTCTCGCCGATTTGTAAAAAAAAGCCTGCTGTGTTTACATTTTTGTTATCGTAAATTCTTCACACCGATTCATTTAATTTATCTGAGTGGTGCGTCAAACTAGAGGCCAATCCGCGTACAAGCGTGCGTGCTATTGCACATGAAATGGGAGCGTCTCAAACTACTGCTTGGCGGGTTCTCCATGACCAGCAACTACACCCATACCACCTTTTAAAAGTCCAAGCCATGGGTCCAGAAGACTATCTGCCGCGTCGACGTTTTTGTCGTTGGTGGCTGCAGCAGGAGTTGAGGCAACCAAACTTTGGTCGCTACGTTTTGTTCACTGACGAGTCCTGTTTCACAAAGGAAGGTTATTTTAATAGCCGTAACAGTCACATTTGGGATGAAGAAAACCCTCATGCCATAGCCATCCATAGAGACCAACATAGTTTTCAATTAACATCTGGTGCGACATTGTGGACGAGCATATCATCGGGCCATATTTGCTTCCACCATGTTTGGATGGGCATGCTTATGGTCGATTCTTACAGCATGTGCTACCGGAACTATTAGAAAATGTGCCACTGAACATAAGAGCCAACACGTGGTTTCAACACGATGGCGCTCCAGCCCACTTTTCTTTACAAGTGCGGCAGTATTTGGACGACAAATAGGTGGATCGGCCGAGGTGGCCCTGTGCCTTGGCCTGCGCGGTCACCCGACCTGACCCCACTGGATTATTTTCTCTGGGGCTATCTGAAAGCTTTAGTGTACGAAACTACTGTTCCCAACCAACAAGAGCTACTGGGAAGAGTGATGGCCGCGTCCGCACATGTTCAGGACAAACCGGGGGTATGCCACAGAGTTCGCCGATCATTGAACAATCGTGCACAGCTGTGTATTGAGCAAGGTGGAGGACACTTTGAGCAATTACTATAGGTAAGCTGTTTCAAGAAACTGATCTTTTTTTTTTGCTGCATCCCAAACGGCATATTTCCGAACAGGGGTTTATAAGGCAAAATTGTTCATTTTGATGCCCTCTACAACCCCTATCATTTTGTCGCAATAATTATGGAACACCCTGTATATATATATATATATAATAAAACATTCTACCAACAAAAATGTATCCATAATTTTCAATAATTACTAAATAATTAACAACACAGAACAATTACAAGAATAGTCCATATTTCTAGCATTTTGTACTCATCATCAGACCTCGACTTGTAGTTTTAGTTTAAGCCTCTTTTTAAAATTAAATAACGTATAGTTTTGGAATGTAACAGGCAGATCATTGTATAATTTAATAGCATTGTAGCTGAATGATGTTTTGTAGACAGCCTTAGAATGTAAGGGTATCACTAACATATTCCTATTCCTTGTATTCAGTTGATTTATGTCACTACATCGTGTTAACTTATTATGCAAATATTGTGGTTGTTTGGTAGCTAAAACCATATCTCCACGTCATATCATAGGCCTTCTCTACATCAAACATCACAGCCATAGCATGCTGTCTGTTTTTGAAGCCATTTTGAATCGAGTATCCAGTATCTTACCCAGACAGCAGGTTAAGCTTATAGGTCTATAACTAGAAGCCACCAGGGGATCCTTACCATCTTTCAAAATTGGTATAATTGTGGCAAGTTTCCAACATGTAGGATATACACCATTTACCCATATCTCATTGTAGATGTTCAGCAGGATGACTTTGAATTTCTGTGGCAGATACACGATCATTTCATAATTCATCTTATCTGGACCTGGGGCTGATCGGGAGACATATTGAAGTACTGCCTCTAATTCATGCATTTAAAAGGATACATTATAATTGAGACAATTATTTGTGGAAAAATCTATATGGATCTCTCGTTGCATTTTCTGGGCTCAAAAGCTATCATTATAGTTGGAGGAGCTGCTAATGTTAGCAAAATGGTCTGCAAGGTGATTGGCGATGCTATTTTCATCATTTATGGTTTATGGTTTATTCCATACCTCACTTGATGGGGACTCAGATGTTATGCTGAATACATAATTTTTCCACGACTTCCTTTGATTTTCCAACATTAGGCGAGGAGACCTAGCTCTGGCCCGCTTAAAGGAAATCAAATTTGCCGTGGAAGGATGCTTTCTGAATGTGTTTAGCATATTTTTCTTTATTTTGATAGATTCAGCAATTTCACTATTCCACCAGGGTAGTGTACGTCTACCTGGGATACCTTTATTGAGTGGGATCAACTAAGACAGACCAGAGGACACGTCCAGCAATTGTGGATGAACATATAGCCAAATCAATTGCTGAGAAGCTTTGACAACGCGCAGAAAAGTGTGTAGGTGAACCATCAGTGAGCAATGTAAGGTCATCTCTTTCTAATAGTTCGGCAATTGAGCGCCTCCATGAGCTTCGCTTTCAGATGAGATATCCTTCCTAATGATGTTATACCTTTTTAGGTTATACGGAAAATTGGGACGTAAGTGAGTCTCTTGCACACATACGCAGATGGGGTCATGGCCGTGCAGTAATATTTTTAGGTCGCAATACTTTTATACGATACCATTGTAGTTAAAATAAATTATTGATTCCATTGTATGTGTTGATTTTTTTTTTGTTTAAAGTTAAATTATAATGAATAGTGAGTAAATGTTATAATGCCAAGATAATATAAATATATGCAGAGTGGATATAAATAAAACAAACTAGGAAGTACTGTAATAAGTTAAAGATTAAAATAAGTTTTTATCAAACTATAAATATTTTAAGAGTTTGTGTCTTGAGGTTTTCCCCTGGGCCAACCCTTTTTCTTTTTCTCCCACGCCGTTTCGGTGATCTTTCTGCCTTTGAAGATTGTAAGTCCACTGACTCTTCGGACGAGGAGCACAGCGTTGCTTCTTCAACTACGGTATTGGACTAAAGTAGCTTAACATGAGATGCTGAAGGCACAGGTAAGTTTTCTTTATCATGTTCTTCAGAGTTAAGGGCGCTTTTCAAGGCAGTGATAAGAGGTGGTAGTAGTTCTTGTACAAGAAATTTTGAATCTATCTGGGGAATGGTAGAAACAGACTGGGCATATGATACCCTAGGCTGTGGAGTGTTGACAACTACCTTTTTCTTTCCTTCTAAATATCCCAATCGTTCTTTTGCCCTTATTTCTTGGACAACAGCCTCTTGTTTATAAATAGGGCAGCTCTTGGATCGCGCTGAATTATTTCCATTACAATTTATACAGGAAATTGGGTGTTGGCATGGATATACTTCATGGAGTGGACTTCCGCACACACAAATGGCTTGTTGGTAACATTTAGAAGAAGCGTGGCCAAATTTTTGGCATCTGAAACAACGTAAGGGGGCAGGCACATACATTCGCACTGGAAGCGAGTAAAAGGCAACTTTAATTTTCTCTGGTAGTTTGGTGCTGTTGAAAGTGAGACTATGGTTTGGTGTATCTGTTACTTCGCCATTTATACTTGTTGTAATCCTCCTAACATCAATTACTCCTTGACTAGCGAGTTCCTCTCGGATCTCTTCAAGTGGACAATTCGGCAGATCCTTACAATATACAACACCCTTTGTTACATTCAGGGTTTTATGGCCCTGTATAGTCACATCTTCATCTAAATATCTTGTAACCCTTTGTAATGCATTCGATTGTTTCTCCGACACACATTCTACAAGTAGACCATCACAAACTTTACTGACTTTTCTTAATTCTCCTACTAAGCCGAATAGAATTTTCTGGATCAGGAACGGACTTACTGTGGCGAAACCGCCACCACTTTTTTTAACTATAGTCAGGAACCGGGGAGTTACCGCCTTTTCCTGACACGATCTAAGCTGGGTTTCGGATAAACCTGTATGTTCCGTGTTTTGAGAGTCGGACAACTCTATCAAATTTGGGTTTGGAATACTCATCTAAGTCCCACGAGACATACAGGAAGTAATGGTCACCTACAACAGAGCCTGGATACTGTAGGAAGGCTAAATAGAGCCGAGGGCACCTGGTATCCGGAGCACACCGTTCAAAACCCACTGACGCAGGGCCATTCACCCCTCAGTACGGTAACGTTTGACACCTTGGGTTCCGGATTTTTATTTATTTTGGGGTTTTCTCCCCGAAGATTGGGAAACAAAGCAGAGAGAGAGAGCGAGAGAGATAAAGACGAAAGCTAGGAATGAAAAATTGCAGAGACGAAGATGGAAAAAAGAAAGGAAAAAGCCCAGGGTTTGGAAGCAAAAAAGGCAAGACCACCAAACCCCGAACTCCCTGCCTGGGACCGTGGGGGTGACACTACCCATGTATCTACTTTTAAGTCCGGGTGATAAGAATCCAGCTCTAAAAGTGGATACTCTATGCGGGGTATCATCGAATTATCGTATTATCGTTATTATCTTATTATCGTTATATCTTTATTATCGTTATTATCGTTATTATCGTTATTATCGTTATGATCGTTATTATCGTTATTATCGTTATTATCGTTATCGTTATTATCGTTATTATCGTTATTATCGTTATTATCGTTATTATCGTTATTATCGTTATTATCGTTATTATCGTTATTATCGTTATTATCGTTATTATCGTTATCGTTATTATCGTTATTATCGTTATTATCGTTATTATCGTTATTATCGTTCTTATCGTTATTATCGATTATCGTTATTATCGTTATTATCGTTATATCGTTATTATCGTTATTATCGTTATTATCGTTATTATCGTTAATATCGTTATTATCGTTAAATCGTTAATATCGTTATTATCGTTATTATCGTTAATATCGTTATTATCGTTATTATCGTTATTATCGTTATTATCGTTATTATCGTTATTATCGTTATTATCGTTATTATCGTTATTATCGTTATTATCGTTATTATCGTTATATCGTTATTATCGTTATTATCGTTATTATCGTTATTATCGTTATTATCGTTATTATCGTTATTATCGTTATTATCGTTTTATCGTTATTATCGTTATTATCGTTATTATCGTTATTATCGTTATCGTTATTATCGTTATTATCGTTATTATCGTTATTATCGTTATTATCGTTATTATCGTTATTATCGTTATTATCGTTATTATCGTTATTATCGTTATTATCGTTATTATCGTTATTATCGTTATTATCGTTATTATCGTTATTATCGTTATTATCGTTATTATCGTTATTATCGTTATTATCGTTATTATCGTTATTATCGTTATTATCGTTATTATCGTTATTATCGTTATTATCGTTATTATCGTTATTATCGTTATTATCGTTATTATCGTTATTATCGTTATTATCGTTATTATCGTTATTATCGTTATTATCGTTATATCGTTATTATCGTTATTATCGTTATTATCGATTATCGTTATTATCGTTATTATCGTTATTCGTTATTATCGTTATTATCGTTATATCGTTATTATCGTTATTATCGTTATTATCGTTATTATCGTTATTATCGTTATTATCGTTATTATCGTTATTATCGTTTATCTATTATCGTTATTATCGTTATTATCGTTATTATCGTTATTATCGTTATTATCGTTATTATCGTTATTATCGTTATTATCGTTATTATCGTTATTATCGTTATTATCGTTATTATCGTATTATCGTATATCGTTATTATCGTTATTATCGTTATTATCGGTTATTATCGTTATTATCGTTATTATCGTTATTATCGTTATTATCGTTATTATCGTTATTATCGTTATTATCGTATTTCGTTATTATCGTTATTATCGTTATTATCGTATTATAGTTATATCGTTATTATCGTTATTATCGTTATTATCGTTATTATCGTTATTATCGTTATTATCGTTATTATCGTTATTATCGTTATTATCGTTATTATCGTATTATCGTTATTATCGTTATTATCGTTATTATCGTTATTATCGTTTATTATCGTTATTATCGTTATTATCGTTATTATCGTTATTATCGTTATTATCGTTATTATCGTTATATAGTATTATCGTTATTATCGTTATTATGTATTATCGTTATTATCGTTATTATCGTTATTATCGTTATTATCGTATTATCGTTATTATCGTTATTATCGTTATTATCGTTATTATCGTATTATCGTTATATCGTTATTTATCGTTATTATCGTTATTATCGTTATTATCGTATTATCGTTATTATCGTTATTATCGTTATTATCGTTATTATCGTTATTATCGTTATTATCGTTATTATCGTTATTATCGTTATTATCGTTATTATCGTTATTATCGTTATATCGTTATTATCGTTATTATCGTTATATCGTACTTACGTTATATTATCGTTAATATCGTTATTATCGTTATTATCGTTAATATCGTTATTATCGTTATTATCGTTATTATCGTTATTATCGTTATTATCGTTATTATCGTTATATCGTTATTATCGTTATTATCGTTATTATCGTTATTATCGTTATTATCGTTATTATCGTTATTATCGTTATTATCGTTATTATCGTTATTATCGTTATTATCGTTATTATCGTTATTATCGTTATTATCGTTATTATCGTATATCGTTATTATCGTTATTATCGTATATCGTTATATCGTTATTATCGTTATTATCGTTATTATCGTTATTATCGTTATTATCGTTATTATCGTTATTATCGTTATTATCGTTATTATCGTTATTATCGTTATTATCGTTATTATCGTCTTTATCGTTATTATCGTTATTATCGTTATTATCGTTATTATCGTTATTATCGGTATTATCGTTATTATCGTTATTATCGTTATTATCGTTATTATCGTTATTATCGTTATTATCGTTATTATCGTATATCGTTATTATCGTTATTATCGTTATTATCGTTATTATCGTTATTATCGTTATTATCGTTATTATCGTTATTATCGTTATTATCGTTATTATCGTTATTATCGTTATTATCGTTATATCGTTATCGTTATTATCGTTATTATCGTTATTATCGTTATTATCGTTATTATCGTTATTATCGTTATTATCGTTATTATCGTTATTATCGTTATTATCGTTATTATCGTTATTATCGTTATTATCGTTATTATCGTTATTATCGTTATTATCGTTATTATCGTTATATCGTTATTATCGTTATTATCGTTATTATCGTTATATCGTTATTATCGTTATTATCGTTATTATCGTTATTATCGTTATTATCGTTATTATCGTTATTATCGTTATTATCGTTATTATCGTTATTATCGTTATTATCGTTATTATCGTTATTATCGTTATTATCGTTATTATCGTTATTATCGTTATATCGTTATTATCGTTATTATCGTTATTATCGTTATTATCGTTATTATCGTTATTATCGTTATTATCGTTATTATCGTTATTATCGTTATTATCGTTATTATCGTTATTATCGTTATTATCGTTATTATCGTTATTATCGTTATTATCGTTATTATCGTTATTATCGTTATTATCGTTATTATCGTTATTATCGTTATTATCGTTATTATCGTTATTATCGTTATTATCGTTATTATCGTTATTATCGTTATATCGTTATTATCGTTATTATCGTTATTATCGTTATTATCGTTATTATCGTTATTATCGTTATTATCGTTATTATCGTTATTATCGTTATTATCGTTATTATCGTTATTATCGTTATTATCGTTATTATCGTTTATTATCGTTATTATCGTTATTATCGTTATTATCGTTATTATCGTTATATCGTTATTATCGTTATTATCGTTATTATCGTTATTATCGTTATTATCGTTATTATCGTTATTATCGTTATTATCGTTATTATCGTTATTATCGTATTATCGTTATTATCGTTATTATCGTTATTATCGTTATTATCGTTATTATCGTTATTATCGTTATTATCGTTATTATCGTTATTATCGTTATTATCGTTATTATCGTTATTATCGTTATTATCGTTATTATCGTTATTATCGTTATTATCGTTATTATCGTATTATCGTTATTATCGTTATTATCGTTATTATCGTTATTATCGCTATTATCGTATTATCGTTATTATCGTATTATCGTTATTATCGTTATTATCGTTATTATCGTTATTATCGTTATTATCGTTATTATCGTTATTATCGTTATTATCGTTATTATCGTTATTATCGTTATTATCGTTATTATCGTTATTATCGTTATTATCGTATATCGTTATTATCGTTATTATCGTTATTATAGTTATTATCGTTATTATCGTTATTATCGTTATTATCGTTATTATCGTTATTATCGTTATTATCGTTATTATCGTTATTATCGTTATTATCGTTATTATCGTTATTATCTTTATTATCGTTATTATCGTTATTATCGTTATTATCGTTATTATCGTTATTATCGTTATTATCGTTATTATCGTTATTATCGTTATTATCGTTATTATCGTTATTATCGTTATTATCGTTATTATCGTTATTATCGTTATTATCGTTATTATCGTTATTATCGTTATTATCGTTATTATCGTTATTATCGTTATTATCGTTATTACTAGTTATTATCGTTATTATCGTTATTATCGTTATATCGTTATTATCGTTATTATCGTTATATCGTTATTATCGTTATATCGTTATTATCGTATTATCGTATATCGTTATTATCGTTATTATCGTTATTATCGTTATTATCGTTATTATCGTTATTATCGTTATTATCGTTATTATCGTTATTATCGTTATTATCGTTATTATCGTTATTATCGTTATTACGTTATTATCGTTATTATCGTTATTATCGTTATTATCGTTATTATCGTTATTATCGTTATTATCGTTATTATCGTTATTAACGTTTTATCGTTATTATCGTTATTATCGTTATTATCGTTATTATCGTTATTATCGTTACTATCGTTATTATCGTTATTATCGTTATTATCGTTATTATCGTTATTATCGTTATTATCGTTATTATCGTTATTATCGTTATTATCGTTATTATCGTTATTATCGTTATTATCGTTATTATCGTTATTATCGTTATTATCGTTATTATCGTTATTATCGTTATTATCGTTATTATCGTTATTATCGTTATTATCGTATTATCGTTATTATCGTTATTATCGTTATTATCGTTATATCGTTATTATCGTTATTATCGTTATTATCGTTATTATCGTTATTATCGTTATTATCGTTATTATCGTTATTATCGTTATTATCGTTATTATCGTTATTATCGTTATTATCGTTATTATCGTTATTATCGTTATTATCGTTATTATCGTTATTATCGTTATTATCGTTATTATCGTTATTATCGTTATTATCGTTATTATCGTTATTATCGTTATTATCGTTATTATCGTTATTATCGTATTATCGTTTATTATCGTTATATCGTTATTATCGTTATTATCGTTATTATCGTTATTATCGTTATTATCGTTATTATACGTTATTATCGTTATTATCGTTATTATCGTTATTATCGTTATTATCGTTATTATCGTTATTATCGTTATTATCGTTATTATCGTTATTATCGTTATTATCGTTATTATCGTTATTATCGTTATTATCGTTATTATCGTTATATCGTTATTATCGTTATTATCGTTATTATCGTTATTATCGTTATTATCGTTATTATCGTTATTATCGTTATTATCGTTATTATCGTTATTATCGTTATTATCGTTATTATCGTTATTATCGTTATTATCGTTATTATCGTTATTATCGTTATTATCGTTATTATCGTTATTATCGTTATTATCGTTATTATCGTTATTATCGTTATTATCGTTATTATCGTTATTATCGTTATTATCGTTATTATCGTTATTATCGTTATTATCGTTATTATCGTTATTATCGTTATTATCGTTATTATCGTTATTATCGTTATTATCGTTATTATCGTTATTATCGTTATTATCGTTATTATCGTTATTATCGTTATTATCGTTATTATCGTTATTATCGTTATTATCGTTATTATCGTTATTATCGTTATTATCGTTATTATCGTTATTATCGTTATTATCGTTATTATCGTTATTATCGTTATTATCGTTATTATCGTTATTATCGTTATTATCGTTATTATCGTTATTATCGTTATTATCGTTATTATCGTTATTATCGTTATTATCGTTATTATCGTTATTATCGTTATTATCGTTATTATCGCTATTACCGCTATTATCGTTATCTTTATTATCCTTGTATTAACATATGCTAGCGAAGTTTGGACACTGACCAGGATGGAACAGAACATGCTTGAGGTTTGGGAAAGGAGGATATTAAGAGGAATTTTTGGTGTCAAACTGGATAACAGTGCTTGGATGAGAAGAACAAATGGCGAATAAAGGAGCTATATGGGCATCCTAGTATAGTAGGAGAAATAAAGGCGCAGAGGTTAAGGTAGTTAGGCCCCGTAGAAAGAATGCCAAAGATACGAATACTAAAAAGGGTTTCGACGCACACAGCTGGCACAAACAAAAGAAGAGGAAGATCAAAAAGCAGATGGAAACAGGAAGTAGAAGAGGACTTACGAGCAATAGGTGTGCAAAGATAGAAGAAGAACAAGGCAGTCTATAGGGGGAAATGGAAGGATCTCACTTTCCAGGGCATGAGCCTACTAGGCTTTTAGTGCTTCCTTATATATATACAGGATGACTTTGAAGTTGAGTCATTAATTTTCAGATAATGATTGTAGAATGAAGATAAACCAAAATATGTGTGTAAAAATAAAAAAAAAATTACCTTGTTTTATAAAGTATCCTCCCGACAAGTATTTCAGTGCGGACCTGTATTTGATCGTGAGGTCTTGGAGCACCGGCATGTCGTCCATATGTGAGGTCTTAAGTCAAATGATTCACGTACCCGTTGTACTACATTAACAAAGGCACGAGGGGTTGGTTGCACTAGATTGGGAAACCGATCCGCATAAACATGTGCCATTTTTTATTTCCTTTGAGCCACGCAACAGAAACCACTATTCACTACCGACTGACACTGACTGTATAGTGTATACAACTGAATGAAATAATTGTAAAAACATCGTTCCAAATTCGTTCGCTTTTTTGTTTCCGATGCGATGAACCGATAAGGCGGATTATATCCGTTGTCGCCAAACACGAGCACATAATATTATTATTGAGACAGGGCGGTACTCAAACTTCCAAAGGGCTATAACTTTTTTACTTTAATTTTACCAGAAAAATGGTAAAGGAAAAAAACATTTCTTTTGATCAGATCTACTCACTGTTAAAATAAATGACTCATCTTCGAAGTCACCCTGTATATATATATATATATATAAAGAGATAATGATTCCTACTGTTTCCTACTGTTTGTTATATATATATATATAGGTGAAAAATAAAGCTTCCGCCTTTAGACAAAATTCAAGCAATGAGGACTTTTTATACTTTATTAGTCTATAGCTTTCAGTGGACTTTGTCATCATCATCAGGAGCTGCAATAACATTAAGAAGAAATAGCAACTATTGTGCAAAATGATTTTAAATTACTTACAATAGTATGTGAGATTGTTGCTAGAGGTTATTAAATGTTATGTGTGATTTGCAACATGGCACACATTTTTACAAATTTTCGTTCCATCCTTCAACACTGACGCCACCAGCCTTCAGTCATCTGTCAAATGTTTCATCCTACTCATGATCCTGCGCCATACCATTTTGTGCAGCATCAGGTTGTTTCACGATGTAACATGTAATAATTTTAACTTTCGTTCCAAATATTTGAATCCGTTTTGAAGTGTTCCTGATATACAGCTGTGTGTATTTTATACTAATTTTAACGAATGTACCGTGTATCCAGCTTGCACCAGGTTACTAAATGTTTCCCTCAACTTAACCTTTAATAACATTTAGCAACAACCTCACATACTATTGTAAGTAACTTGAAATCATTTTGCACAATAGTTGCTATTTTTTCTAAATGTTATTGCAGCTCCTGATGATGATGGTAAAGTCCATTGAAAGCTAGAGACTAATAAAGTATAAAGAGTCCTCATTGCTTGAATTTTGTCGAAGTACCCAACTAAAGGCGGAAGCTTTATTTTTCACCTAACTGGTCTAGACGACAATTACCATGTCTCAAGTTATATACTCGTATATATATATATATATAGGGAAATTGGCAAACTTCAGGTTTAGTAAACTCTTTTAACGGTAATCTCGAGCTTTCGGCACGCTGTGGTGCCGTCATCAGGAGCTGAAGCACAAATATGAAGCTAGCAACCAATACAGAAAAGATGTAGGCCCAATTTCACCATTATTAATATTCGACCGTCAGTATAGACCAATGGAAAAAGACCTCATTGAAATGCAATTTGACGGAAGCTGTCAAAGCTCTCTGAATATCAGTGATTTCTACTGAATTGTTGAATAAAATCGTGAAAAAACGGTTGCCTTATAAATAAGAGTACGTTATAGCTATAATATTATGCCTCTTAGCTTTAGAATTAGGATAACTTTCATAAAATTTCAAATTTTGTATTTAAATGGATCAATGAAAATGTGAGAAATAATAGGTCGATTTTCTAGCTATTATATTTAATAGGGTGTTTTCACTGTTTTTGACGACTGTTCATGTTTGGCAATCTAGTTTTGTTTTTATATCACGTACAGGGTGTTGTACATAATACGTACCTGTAGAAATGTACCGTTTTTTGTTATTTTGCATAAAAAGGATATAAAACGTATTTCAACTGGTTCATCACCTTTTGTAACATCAAAAACAAGTTTTGCCAATTTATGATCTAGAAATCCACACTAAATGTAAACAAACAGCACATTCTGCATTTCTGGGTCCTAAAGCATCGATATTTGTAAATGTATCCGCATCCACCTATTACACATCGTCTAGATGTTTTAACTACCTATTTAGGAAACTATAACTCCAAACATTGTTATATTTTCTTGTTATTTCTATTATTATAATACCTCTGGGATATCAATTGCTTTTGAAGTGATCTCCAGTGTTACCGAACCGTCAAAAAAAAAACTGAATCGGTAGTGTCGTTGAATTCGGTATCAGGAAAATGCCGTCCCAAGATCGGTGGTGGATTAAGGACCTTTGAGTCATGAAAAACGTCTATTATTGTCTTGAGCGCGCACACAACATGTTTTTGAGGGCATAGTTCTATACTACAACTTGTACAATGTGCATACTGGTCGCTCTTTCAAAGTATTTTGCAATCATTCTGGAAACTCGTTTTTCTATTCTTGCTTATGGGATTGTGAATATTTTTCTGTTTTACCCCTGAACTCACCTCTCATTTTAATTAAATATCTATTTTGAAAACAGACAGGTTTCGGTTTCTTTATTGCTTGTCCGGTGATGAGGTAATGACGGTAATCTACTAGTCTGTACCTTTTGTACGCACAAAAATCAATTCAGGGCAAGCGGAGTAAGGGATAACGATGTGTGTTCATAACCATAGGAAACCCAAATCTACGCCTCTCATGTGCCCCACTGCCTGAGTGTGTATGCATATGCATGATTGAATGGGGCATGCAACTACGAATACTACATAAAATTAACTTTTAGCTTTATTTTTTGTTTCATCCCTTTTTCGGCAAGTACTATAGAAATATTTAAATTATTTTGAAAAATCGTGGAGAATGATGTTATCGGTAAATATTCTCATTTCGGTAAAAATACTGAAAAATCTGGTTCCATGCACAGACAATATAAATTTGCAATATGAATTTATATTCCAAATTCTATGCATATCCGTTCATATTCGTCAATATTTCGTTTGAAGCTTCTATTTGTCATAAGATTTTAGCAAAATGTAAAATAGTAGAGGCAACACCGCACCCCGCAGCTCAGTTGACAAGACCGACAAGCTGTCAAGATTAGGGATGTTTAGATCCACGAAAAGTATCGAAATGCTCGATTCTTATCGTGAAGAAAAGGGATCTGTAGTTGGTCAGTCTTTCTGACACAGTCCGGATCGAAAGATGAAGATACTCGTGAAATGTATCGATACACCCAAGTGCCGTATATGAAAATATCGATCCAAAATATCGGGTATGGGAGGCAAAAGTATACTTCTAAGTATAGCATCGTATCGAACATCCTTACTGTCAAGGTCTATAACCCGAGGTACCGACGGAGCTATTTGAAGCGCCATGGGAATAATTTCGAATTTTCATTTGCATTTTTTCAAGTATTGTGCAACGATTTTGGAAAGAATTCCACGTATAGTCTTATAAAGCATGGTAGAGTATATTTTAACAGTTGGCGGAACTTACTCCACTGGGACCAAGCTTTGACGGATCCCACACATGTGTCACTTGTTGGGGAGTTTTGAAATATTATAATAATAATCAGCTGTTATTTGAATAATGTCTAATATAAGTATAACCTAGAATGTGTACTCAGTGAAATAAGGAATTTATTCCAAATTCTAGTTTTTTTTTGCAGGTTTTAGGTTTGCTGGTAGCTTTGCGACATATATTTGAGTATTTCTTAATCTTTGTAAATGTAGCGTGGATGTTTGTTCAGTTCCTAAACAACGAAAAATATTCAACTTTATGGATGTATGCATATCAAAAATCCTGAACAGTTCCGTGGGTATATCGATCTAAGGTGCTATAATGGTACTGATGAGTGGTAAGTAAATGGATGAATGTTTGGAAACTGCAATATCTATGAAATTTTTGGTACAGCCTGTCATCAGGTAGGTGCTTAATGGCTATCTGCAAGAGGTTTATAGGAAAAAACACACGGTAGGTGATGTTAGATCAGTAAAATCGCATATCAGTTGAAGAATATAATATAAACATGAATCGACAATATTAAATAAAATCATGAATTTTATTAAAAACTCAAACACTTTTTAAAAATTTGACTGAATTATATGTAATTTCTTAATATTCAAGAAGCTGGTGATTTTTCAATGACAAGTTGTCATCTCATACTTTGACAATATTTTGTTTTCAACATTTCATAGCTATTGGTTGGTAAAATTTGTTGATTGCAACTTGAAGCTCATTCGCTGTATTTGTGGGACTGTTACCCTATAGGTGGCGAATAACGGACTGCTGATTTGACAATCCTGGTGAAATCCACCTTTAAACTTTCAGACAAGTTACCCGTCGCTGTTGCAAATGTAAAACCAAAAGGATGGACACATTGGGTTTGTTGGTAACGACGGAAATCGTAGTTGGGTGTTACCACTATAATATATCAATACACCCGAACAAATTAAAAATTATTGAACATTTTCAAATTAATAAAAAGTAATACTCTTCGCCAAATTTCAGGTATAGTCTATACTAGAGACGCTCGGAAAAGACTTTTCATATTTCCCAAATTGCTGCATTAGTTTTGTTTTGGAAATGTGTAATTAATGCGAGTTTAAGATGGTAATAATGATAATTACACTTTTCCATAACAAAACTAATCCAGCAATTTGGGAAATATGAAAAGTTTTTTCCGAGCATCCTCGCGTTTTGGAAGTGGGTAATGAGCAGATCTTGGAGGATGAAACCCCTCCAAGGAAACGCATTGATTGGGAGCTATACAAGTCGCTCCTCAGAGGGTTCCCCAATATTCCGATCATAGATGATGAGAACGGTATAGATGCGGCTCAAGCGGAGTGGACAAGTTTTGTTCAGCAAGCTCTGCAGCGTGCAGCTGTACTTCCCGTGCAGCGACACGGCAGACCTTTTCTGCCAGCAGACATTCATGAGCAAATTTCTGATAAAAGGGCTGCAATTAAGCAAGTGAAAAGGTCTTGTCATCCCGATGACATTCGCAGAGCGACGAATCTTGTTCATGAAGTAAGAAATGCTCTTCATGAATTCCGCAATGAGCAATGGAACGACTTTCTGGCGGGGATGCTTGACTCAAGCATCCATCTCTGGAAGGTGGCGAAGTCGCTCAAAAACGGAAAGCGTGAACAAATCCCACACATCCACGGTCCTGGGGGCGTAGTCTTCACGACAGAGGCAAGGTCGAGATTTTCGCTGATATTATGGAATGACAGTTCTCTCCCAATTATGATCTTGATAATGATCTCGACGAGGAGCAACACATCGTAAGATCTGTCAGGAGGTGTTTTAGGGCCAACGGCGTCAGTGACAGTCGCGCTACCGTTGGTGAATTTTCTTCATCAGAAGATTCTTCTTCAGAAGCTTCCTCAATCGAAGATCTGCTTAGCACATCAGCGGAATCTCGCGAGATCCCGCATTGCACACCAGCAGAGATTCAAGGTCATATTAAAGACCTAAAAGTGCGTAAAACACCTGGGGAGGATCAAATCACTAATAAGGCGCTGAATCTGCTGTCGCGGAAGTCCTTAAGTTATTTTGTGGCAATAGCCAATGCCATGCTAAGGACCCAGTACTTCCCATACGCGTGGAAGACTGCTGAAGTTATAATGATTCCAAAGAAGGTCGGTTCGATATTTCCCCATGATTATCGTCCCTTTAGCCTGCTGTCAGCTCCGTCTAAGCTCTCTGAAAAAGTGATTCTACATCATCTTGAGAATTTCTTGTCAGATAACCATGTGATTAATGACGTGCAATTCGGTTTTCGGTCTTAACATAGTACGGAGCTACATGCTGTTAGGCTGATGGAACGAGTAACCAGAGGATTCACCCTTAACGAATGGATGTCTCAAAAGCATTTGACAAGGGTGTGGCACGCGGGCCTCGTTTTTCTTTTTATTCCAACTACCACGAAGGCCTAAGGCCTAAACACCCATTGGGTACCGTGGGGCTATAGGGGGATACAGGGGAAAGGGGGAACGCCACACGGACTCTGGCGAGGGAACACGTGTGCATGCAACATGCACACATTCTGGCTCCGCCTACGAGATCCGCCGGGTGGTACCTCCACGTTCGACAGTCAGAGACCATCTACCACCTACGGACAATCACAACATCCATAGCCAAGAGAAAAATTTCTCCTGGAACGGGACTCGAACCCGCACAGCGCACGGCGACTGATCAGGAGACCGAAGAGTGTACTACTGCGGCCACCGCTGCTGCCTGTTGTCGTGTATAAACTAATCCAAAAGGGCTTCTCTTTTGGCTTCTAAAACTACTGAAATTCTTCTTTGAAGGTAGGAAATTTCGGATAAAAATTGACAATGTCCTGTCTTCAACACGGCTGATTACAGCCGGCGTCCCTCAGGGTTTGGTCCTTGGACCTATCCTTCACCCACTGTACATCCATGACGTCCCTAGCCCCAGCAACTGTGAAGTCTATCTCTGTGCTGATGATACTGCATTGGTGGCTCAGTCCTGGTCTGGTGACCTAGTCCATGACAGGCTGCAAAGTGCGGTTGAGGAAGTATTAGATTGGGTGGTTCGGTGGCTAATTAAAATTAACCATTCGAAAACGCAGGCAATCTACTGTACAAAAAGACGTCGCGGCGTTCCATCTGAAGTTTCAACGAATGGACTTCGTATACCATGGGAATCCTCCGCTAAGTATCTCGATGTCATTCTGGACAAAGAGATGACTTGGCGAAACCATATAGAAGCGCTAAAAATTAAATTCCATATTACGTTTCGACAGCTTTACCCATTATTATGTAAACATTCAAAATTAAGTTTGAGTAACAAGATTCGACTCTATAAGGTGGTCATAAGACCAGTAATGACTTACGTATGTGCGGCTTGGTGTTTTATTGCTAAAACACACATGCGAAATCTGCAGGTTCTGCAAAGCAGGTCGTTGCGCACTATTGCTGACGCCCCATGGTATGTCTCTAACGAAACTCTACATAGAGACATCGATGTCCCTTACCTAAAGAACTACATTAGGCAACAGGCACAGCGGCGCTATAACCTAGCGGAATAGCACGCAACACTCTGTTGCGTGAGTCAGTGGACTACACAGTCAAGCAAGTTCGCAAGGCCGCGGCTCGCACTGTAATCAAAATTAATTCGTGAACTTTGAACAACCAAAATTGGAGCATTTTGGCAAAATCTTTAGAATAAATCGAACATCTTTAGACTATATCAAAATCTGTGAAGTGATTTTAACAATGCCTAAACGCTGCCTATCCTAAAGGATTCTCTTCTTCCGCTTTGCTCTCGTTCTTCCTTCTCTCCTTTCCTTCCCTTTTTTCTTTAAAATTGTCAAGAGCTAAGGTCCCACGGTCCGCTCTGATAACCAACGATGACATGATGAGTACAGTCTGATGCACCGATGACAGTAGGTGTAATAAATCGATTGGACCATTTTCTTCTTGCTTCTTCCATGCCCTCCAGGTCAGACGGGAACTTTATCTACCGATGGGCCTTTTCAAATATTCTGTCAGCAACATAATCTATAGTTTCCATACTGTCGAACTGTGAACGCCGAAATCTTCAGCAATATACGGGTTTCGTCAGAGTTGTGAGGTCACATGATATTTACTGCTGCAGTGGGGAAATTCAAACTGGCTACATGGAGAACGAGAGCGTTTCGCGCTCATTCCAACGCTATTTTTAAAATACCTATACACTTCTTTGTTACCAAATACACTCAAACTTTTCTTGAGAGAACATCCTCACAGCATCGACAGTACAAGACTGAGTAAGCATAACTAATTGATCTAACGATTCCCTATACACCCGCCCCACTACTAATCTGCTATAGAATGCGTATGTCTTGGTTGATGTACCCACTAATAACAGAGCACCGAAATTTTAGTAGAAAGCTATGCGCACGCGGTCTTGTAAGGACTTATGGATATGAAGACCCTACTAATACGGACTAAGAAGAAGTGTATGAAAGGTGTTAATTTGGCTCTATAACTAATGGCCAATGGCTCCGATTTACACTGTCCTCATTACAAAGCATTTTCAAGTTGTGCTTCACAGAAATGTTCTTACAGATAATGCAAAAGTGTAACGGTGTATAATGCGTACTCTTCCGTACTAGTCGGAACTTGCCATCACCCCATACTGACTAATAGATCATGGACGGACGTGAAATTCTACGTCAAGAACCAAATTGCAAAAATAAATAAAATGTCAAGGCAGTAATATATTATACATCGCTATACCTATGTGTCATGAATTTCGGCCATCGATTTGGGTATATATATGAGTGCTTACGTCCCGTAACTTTTTCAAAAGGTTTGTTTTGCGTGTTCCCCAAAAATGTGAATAAAATGGTTTCAAGTAGATTGACTGTACTTTTCACGCAATTCTGTCATCAGTTAGATTATGATCATTTTATTTCCAAGCACTTCAGTTCACAGCTGACGGAAATAGTTTTTCGTGAGTACATTTCATATAACATCCAAAAAACAACATTTCATATTCGTAATTTTTCGCAACTACCATACTTCCTTAACAGTGACGTAGGATGTGTAAAATAGAAATTAATTGCATTGAGTTAGTCAAACAGGCCCATGCAATTAGTCCATAGACATCTTTTCTCTGCCCTAACGGTTGTACCGTCCACCTGCCAACGCCTCTCCTACCCCATCCATCCCCTCTAGATGAACCCACTCGTGATTTCGGTAACGTGCGCGTGGCAGTTATAGAATGACCCCTATGAGAGACACTGTCACGCCGGCCAAGACATTTTTCTAGTATCCTTAAGTTTTACGGGTAAATGTACGAAGAAATCTATGACATGTGGAATGCATACTATATAATTGCGTTGAATGACTGCGGTTGGAAACTTATAAATATATGTACGTGTGCCATCAAATTGTAGAATTCCCTCCTCAACCCCCTAAAACCCCCAACCTCGATTTTCAACCCCTACAAAATTTTTTTGTAAAATGACCAAGAGCCTCTAAAACGTCCAAAAACGAAGTTTGAGTGATCGCCGGCACTAACCGATTTTCTATATCTATTAAACTTTTTCGTTCTTGGTGTATTAGTAACTTTTGTGAAAATTTCATTAAAATCCCAATAGTATTTCTCAACTTTTAGGTGGTCCAAGTATTCGCGGGCAGGAAGACATACCGACGGAAACGAGTGACATGACTTTTTCCTAGATCTATTTTTATTCAGAGCCTTTCCTCTACTTATTTTTTAACTTGTCAAGTCGGCGAACGAAATTAGGATGATTAAATTGACATATGAATACCGTACCCAAAAAATAACAGCTGAAAGTTTGTGAGATAGCGAGTGCGCGCCACTTGGTGTCTTATGAATTCTCCACAACCCTAGGATATGAAATCGCGACCGTTCAAGCTCGCGTACCGGCACGCTGTCAACATTAAGCGTGATTGTACATTTAATAGCTTATAAGTCAAATAAACATCTAAACGTTATAGTATGTTATATCAATCTTTTTCTTTTCACTGAAAATGTTTCAATGGAATGTAACATATCCGGATAGTCTCTTCCAATGGACGAATATTGATAGAATATACAATAGTGATGATATTTTTGACACATAACGAAGGTATCTGTCGTTATTAATAAGCCCAATGTCTCCGTCCGATTGTTTTTATATTTGTTCTCTCATATCTACGTTCGTTTTAAAACACCTTTTGGCTGCAACCTTAACGACGAGTAAGTTGTTTGACAATTTAAGTCTATCCTGTATTGGTTGCTAGCATCACAATAAATTGTGTTTTCAGATCCTGATGGAGGCTCCATAGAGAATGCCCAAACCTTGATTTTATCGTCAAAAGTGTCAACTTAAGCCCAAAAGTTTGCCAATTTCTCAATTAACAATTGATTGAATATACAGGGACTTTGAAGTTGAGTCATTAATTTTCAGATAATGATTGTAGAAGGAAGATAAACCAAAATATGTGTGTAAAAATAAAATAAAATTAAAAAAAAAATGTTACCTTGTTTTATAAAGTATCCTCCCGACACGTATTTCAGTGCGGCCCTGTATTTGATTGTGCGGTCTTGGAGCACCGGCATGCCCTCCCCTGTGAGGTCTTAAGTCACCTGATTCACGAGCCATTTGTACTACATTAACAAATGCACGAGGGGTTGGTTGCACTCGATTGGGAAACCGATTCGCACAAATCTGTGATGCCGCGGCAGCATTTTGTAAAGACTTCCCCCCCCCCCCCGTAGATAAGAATCATGTCCACAAGTTCAGCATTTTCGTAAACATGTGCCATTTTTCATTTCGTTTGAGTCACGCAACAAACACCACTATTCACTCACGCGTTACCGACTGACGAAAAACATCGTGATAAACGTTTCAAATTCTTCCGCTTTTTTGTTTCCGATGCGATGAACCGATAAGGCGGATTATATCCGTTGTTGCCAAACACGAGCACATAATATTATTATTGAGACAGGGCGGTACTCAAACTTCTAAAGGGCTATAACTTTGTTACTTTAATTTTACCAGAAAAATGTTAAAGGAAAAAAACATTTCATTTGATCAGATCTACTCACTGTTAAAATAAATGACTACATTTCGAAGTCACCCTGTATAATATTCATAAGACACCACGTGGCGCTCACTCGCTATCTCAAAAATTTTCAGCTGTTATTTTTTCGGTACGGTATTCATATGTCAATTTAATCATCCTAATTTCGTTCGCCGACTTGACAAGTTAAAAAATAAGTAGACGAAAAGCGCTGAATAAAAATAGATCTAGGAAAAAGATATGTCACTCGTTTCCATCGGTCTGTCTTCCTGCCCGCGAATACTTGGACCACCTGAAAGTTGAGAAGTACTTTTCGGATTTTGACGAAATTTTCACAAAAAGTTACTAATACACCAAGAACGAAAAAGCTTAATAGTTATAGAAAATCGGTTAGTGCCGGCGATCACTCAAACTTCGTTTCTGGACGTTTTAGAGGCTCTTGGTCATTTTACAAAAAAATTTTGTAGGGTGATTGAAAATCAAGGTTGAGGGTTGTAGGGGGTTGAGGAGGGAATTCTATAATTTGATGGCACACGTATATTTATAAGATTCCAACCGCAGTCATTCAACGCAATTATTAGTATGCATTCCACATGTCATAGATTTCTTCGTACATTTACCCGTAAAATTTAAGAATACTAGAAAAATGTCTTGGCCGGCGTGACAGTGTCTCTCATAGGGGTCATTCTATAACTGCCACGCGCACGCTACCGAAATCACGAGTGGGTTCATCTAGAGGGGATGGATGGGGTAGGAGAGGCCTGTTTGACTAACTCAATGCAATTAATTTCTATTTTACACATCCTACGTCACTGTTAAGGAAGTATGGTAATTGCGAAAAATTACGAATATGAAATGTTGTTTTTTGGATGTTATATGAAATGTACTCACGAAAAACCATTTCCGTCAGGTGTGAACTGAAGTGCTTGGTAATAAAATGATCATAATCTAACTGATGACAGAATTGCGTGAAAACTACAGTCAATCTACTTGAAACCATTTTATTCACATTTTTGGGGAACACGCAAGACAAACCTTTTGAAAAAGCTACGGGACGTAAGCACTCATATATATACAGGGTGGCCAAACACGTGACGTCATAAAAAAAATTAGATTCCCCACATCGAGAGGAACCCAAATCACCCCCATATATATGGTCCGATTTTGTTTAGTTTAGGAGTTATGATTTTTTTTCGGATTTTTCGAGAATTTTTGAGTTCTGTGTTTATTTTTACCATAACTTCGTTAATAATTGTGATAAATGCCTGCTTTTTTCACGATTATGTAGCTAAGACCTAAGGCTTAACTATCATATAATCATTCAAGTCATGTAAATAATACTACTTTTTAATTTTTTTCAAAATCTTCGAACATAACAAAAAAGTAAAAAAGTGCAACAACTTTGAACGTTTATAAAAAATTGAAAAAACATGTTCTTACTATTCGTAAGTATCTTAAAAACTTCCTTACGGTATCAGCTATTTACCGTAAAAATTTCATCAACCTAGCTTTACTACATGCTACCGTAATTGTGGCTCAAATAGAACCGAACCCAAAATTGGATAACCCTCTGCTCAATAGAAATTGTTAGTTTCGGAAAAAAAAATTGCAAAAACCACAAAAACACGTTTGATTTTTACTGAACAGCAGATTATTATTCATTTATGTTATTTACAAGAGGTTTTCAAAATGTCTGCCTCTAACAGAAATGCACAGTGTACACCTACGTATGAAATTTTGTTTTAAATCTATAAATGCTTGTGTGTTGTTTTTCAACACATGTGTCGCTTCTTGAATTTTGTTCCTCAATGAATTTTCATTTGCACATTCTTGGGCGAATGTTATGTATGGAATTTATCGGTCCATTTGAACTGCCGTCAAGGTTGGATTCGGTAGCCTACAAAAGCTTCCTTGAAAATAGCCTACCATTATTGCTGGAAGATTCAAGCCTGGAAGCCAGACGGAACATGATGTTCCAGAATGATGGTGCACCATGCCACAACGCAACGATCGTGCGAAACTACTTAAACGAAAGGTTCCCAGACAGATGGATCGGACGAAACGGACCGATACGATAGCCTCCACGCTCCCCTGACCTCAACCCCATTGATTTTTTTGTTTGGGGATATTTTAAAGACATAACATTCGCCCAAGAATGTGCAAATGAAAATTCATTGAGGAACAAAATTCAAGAAGCGACACATGTGTTGAAAAACAACACACAAGCATTTAGAGATTTAAAACAAAATTTCATACGTAGGTGTACACTGTGCATTTCTGTTAGAGGCAGACATTTTGAAAACCTCTTGTAAATAACATAAATGAATAATAATCTGCTGTTCAGTAAAAATCAAACGTGTTTTTGTGGTTTTTGCAATTTTTTTTTCCGAAACTAACAATTTCTATTGAGCAGAGGGTTATCCAATTTTGGGTTCGGTTCTATTTGAGCCACAATTACGGTAGCATGTAGTAAAGCTAGGTTGATGAAATTTTTACGGTAAATAGCTGATACCGTAAGGAAGTTTTAAAGATACTTACGAATAGTAAGAACATGTTTTTTCAATTTTTTATAAACGTTCAAAGTTGTTGCACTTTTTTACTTTTTTGTTTTGTTCGAAGATTTTGAAAAAAATTAAAAAGTAGTATTAGTTACATGACTTGAATGATTATATGATAGTTAAGCCTTAGGTCTTAGCTACATAATCGTGAAAAAAGCAGGCATTTATCACAATTATTAACGAAGTTATGGTAAAAATAAACACTGAACTCAAAAATTCTCGAAAAATCCGAAAAAAAATCATAACTCCTAAACTAAACAAAATCGGACCATATATATGGGGGTAATTTGGGTTCCTCTCGATGTGGAGAATCTAATTTTTTTTTATGACGTCACGTGTTTGGCCATCCTGTATACGCAATTCGATGGCCGAAATTCATGTCACATAGGTATAGCGATGTATAATATATATAATATGGTTCTTGACGTAGAATTTCACGTCCGTCCATGACCTATTAGTCAGTATGGGGTGATATCGAATGCAGTCTTCAGGCTTTTCTTTGTTCGGCACTTTCTTCATCTTTATAAGTAAATACTCACGCTTTACGTGATGGATTGCCAAAATAGATCCAGCATTCATCAAGCACTCCTTTAATTCAGCCGCCTCTATTGTTGTTTCTACACGTCTGAACCAAAGCTAACGGAGAACTGGATAGTCCTTCGTTTGCATTTCATACGACATATGACAGAGTAGTGGGGGTGGGACGCTATTCCTATCCACACCATTCAACCTAACTAGAGGGAACACCACTTAGACAAGTTCCGACTAGTACGGAAGAGTACGCATTATACACCGTTACAGTTTTGCATTATCTGTAAGAACATTTCTGTGAAGCACAACTTGAAAATACTTTGTAATGAGGACAGTGTAAATCGTAGCCATTGGCCATTAGTTATAGAGCCAAATTAACACCTTTCATACACATTTTCTTAGTCCATATTAGTAGCGTGTTCATATCCATAAGTCCTCACAAGACCACGTGCGCATAGCTTTCTACTGAAATTTCGGTGCTCTGTTATTAGTGGGTACATCAACCAAGACATACACATTTTATAGCAGATTAGTAGTGGGGCGGGTGTAGAGGGAATCGTTAGATCAATTAGTTATGGGTACATGCTTACTCAGCCTTGTACTGCCGATATTGTGAGGATGGTCTCTCAAGAAAAGTTTGAGTGTATTTGGTAACAAAGGAGTGTATAGTATGTTCTCCATGTAGCCAGTTTGAATGTCCCCACTGCAGCAGTAAATATCACGAGGCCTCACAACTCTGACGAAACCCGTATATTGCTGAAGATTTCGGCGTTCACAGTTCGACAGTATGGAAACTATAGATTATGTAGCTGACAGAATATTTTAAAAGGCCCGACGGTGCATAAAGTTCCCGTCTGACCTGGAGGGCATGGAAGAAGCAAGAAGACAATGGTCGAATCGATTTATTACACCTACTGTCATCGGTGCATCAGACTGTACTCATCATGTCATCGTTGGTTGTCAGAGCGGACCGTGGGACCTTAGCTCTTGAGTCACAGTGTCAGTTTGTGAGTCTGTCAGGTCTGGTAACCCAGAAACCAGACAATTTTAAAGAAAAAAGGGAAGGAAAGGAGAGAAGGAAGAACGAGAGCAAAGCGGAAGAAGAGAATCTTTTAGGATAAGCAGCGTTAAAATCACTTCACAGATTTTGATATGGTCTAAAAATGTTCGATTTTTTCTGAAGATTTTGTCAAAATGCTCCAATTTTGGTTGTTTTAAGTTCACGAATTAATTTTGACTACAGTGCGAGCCGCGGCCTTGCGAACTTGCTTGACTGTGTGTTTTTGCAAGCCGCACATGCGTAAGTCATTGCTGGTCTTATGACCACCTTATAGAGTCGAATCTTGTTAATCAAACTTAATTTTGAACGTTTACATACTAATGGGTAAAGCTGTCGAAGCGTAATTTGGAATTTAATTTTTAGCGCCTCTATATGGTTTCGCCAAGTCATCCCTTTGTCCAGAATGACATCGAGATACTTAGCGGAGGATTCCCATGGTATACGAAGTCCATTCATTGAAACTTCAGATGGAACGCCGCGACGTCATTTGTACAGTAGATTGATTGCGTTTGACTGAGCCACCAATGCAGTATCATCAGCATAGAGATAGACTTCACAGGTGCTGGGGCTAGGGACGTCATGGATGTACAGTGAGTAAAGGATAGGTGCAAGGACCGAACCCTGAGGGACGCCGGCTGTAATCAGCCGTGTTGTCGACTGGACATTGTCAATTTTGATCCGAAATTTCCTACCTTCAAAGAAGGATTTCAGTAGTTTTAGAAGCCAAAAGGGAACCCCTTTTGGATTAATTTATACAAGAGGCCCGCGTGCCACACCTTGTCAAATTCTTTTGAGACATCCAAAAGCAAGATGCCAGTACTTTCGTTAAGGGTGAATCCTCTGGTTACTGGTTCCACCAGCCTAACCGCATGTAGCTCCGTACTATGTTAAGACCGAAAACAGAATTGCACGTCAGGAATCACATGGTGATCTGACGAGAAATTCTCAAGGTGATGTAGAATCACCTTTTCAGCGAGCTTAGACGGAGCTGACAGCATGCTAATGGGACGATAATCATGGGGAAATATCGAACCCACCTTCTTTGGAATCATTATAACTTCAGCGGTCTTCCACGCGTATGGGAAGTACTGGGTCCTTAGCATGGCATTGGCTACTGCCACGAAATAAGTGAAGGACTTCCGCGAAAGCAGATTCAGCGCCTTATTAGTGATTTAATCCTCCCCAGGTGTTTTACGCACTTTGAGGTCTTTAATATGACCTTGAATCTCTGCTGGTATGCAATGCAGGATCTCGAGAGATTCCACTGATGTGCTAAGTAGATCTTCGATTGAGGAAGCCTTCTGAAGAAGAATCTTCTAATGAATAAAAATCACCAACGGTAGCGCGACTGTCACTGACGCTGTTGGCCCTAAAACACGTCCTGACAGATCTTACGATGTGTTGCTCCTCGTCGAGATCATTATCAAGATCATAATTGGGAGAAAACTGTCGTTCCATAACATCAGCGAAAATCTCGACCTTGTCCTCTGTCCTGAAGACTACGCCCCCAGGACCGTGGATGTGTGGGATTTGTTCACGCTTTCCGTTTTTGAGTGACTTCGCCACCTTCCAGAGAGGGATGCTTGAGTCAAGCATCCCCGCCAGAAAGTCGTTCCATTGCTCATTGCAGAATTCATGAAGGGCATTTCTTACTTCATGAACAAGATTCGTCGCTCTGCGAATGTCATCGGGATGACAAGACCTTTTCACTCGCTTAATTGCAGCCCTTTTATCAGAAATTTGCTCATGAATGTCTGCTGGCAGAAAAGGTCTGCCGTGTCGCTGCACGGGAAGTACAGCTGCACGCTGCAGAGCTTGCTGAACAAAACTTGCCCACTCCGCTTGAGCCGCATCTACACCGTTCTCATCATCTATGATCGGAATATTGGGGAACTCTCTGAGGAGCGACTTGTATAGCTCCCAATCAATGCGTTTGCTTGGAGGGGTTTCATCCTCCAAGATCTGCTCATTACCCACTTCCGAAACGCGAGGAAGATCATCGCTTGAGATGACATACATGATTCGAGAAGTGATACTGTATCTACAGTTTTTGGATATTGCAAAATCAAGAATATCAGGTGCCTGAAGGACGGTGCGTCGGCTCCTCAGTACTATGTATGAGGTAGCCATTTCGTATCACACGGTTGTACAGTCAGATGCCACTGGTGGAATTCAATCTAGAATGCCATGCTCGATGTTTGCAGTTCAAGTCTCCTGCCACAATAAGTGGACCCGAGCAGTCTAAAATGGCTTCCAGATTTGCTTCTTGCAGCCTGGTACCACACCTGACATACACCGATGCGATTTTTCACGGCACATCTCCCGTCATATTTTGTGCTTCTGTGGTAGTCAATAACGCGTTTCACTAGCACTGCCACCACCCCGTCCAGTCAATCTATCAGCTCGGATAACATCGTGATTTGGGAAGACGATCTCCCGGATTAAGTAATGTTCCCTGCAGCAAGGCCACATCTATACTTTTGTCCACAAGAGCTTGATGAAATTCCCGTTTTTTGGGAATGTCCCTTAGACCCAAACAATTCCAAAAAGAATTTTGATAAATGCAGGCTGTCGTCTATTGTACATACCTAGCCATTTGCAGGAAAGATCGCCTGCAAAGCCTGTGTTGCGGTAATCAGAGGACCTATGATCTGCTGTAATGAGCTTAGCGCGGTTGCCAGTTCCACATTTTGCGTGTTCCCTAGCTGCATCCGCGTAACATTGCGCCTTTGCGCTATCCTTGGGGCAAATCTGCAAGTTCGGCTATTCGCTGGGTGCCCTCCTCCTCAGTTTGCGCACTTTCGTTCCGCTTGTTCTGTTTGAGGGCATAAGTGGGTCATGTGGTCAGAAGCACATTTTAGACACTTAGGTGGTGCAGTGCAGTAAGATTGCGCATGTCCATATTTTTGGCAGCGGTGACACTGCCCGATGAGTCTTGAGTTCTTTTGAACTTCGACTCGGATAGCCAAACCTAGCAGCTCATGTTCGTTGAACAGCTGCTGAGATTTTTCTATCTCGGGCAGTATGACTACCACCAAAGGCATGGGCATACCGCCACCGCGTTTCTGGAGAATTATGTGCAGGGGGACATATCCCCTCTGTTGCAACTCTTCCTTGATCCCCGTTTCCGAAAGTGTCGCAGGTTGATTACAGCATGAATGTTCCTCTCCAAGGGTAGAAGGAAAGTGTGGTGGGGCACCTGTTCCTCCCTGAAGAGACGAATAATCATGCGGTAATCATCCTCGGACTTGGGAATTATCCTGATTCCTGCATCGATGGCAACCGCGCGTTCGAATTTGATGCCCAAAGAAATAAACTTGTGATTTACGCCTCGCAATCTCGAAGCACCGCGAAGAAGGATGGGGGTAACACGTACCTTGCGTGGCGGCTGTGCGGTCGTGTTTTCTGATACCTGGGATGTCGAAGGCGAAGAAGTGACCGATAGATTAGGCACAGTTCGTGTCGCTTGCAGTTTCAGACTGCGATTTTAGTGGAAGGAGAGGAGGAAAGCCTGTCATGTCGGTCTTGTTTCGTCGTGTTTTACGGGGCTTAACCTTGATAAAACCGTCAGGGAGTGTATCGTCGTCAGTGGAATGATCCCTTGAATTATTTAACGGTCTCTTAAGATTGACAGCTTTGTCTTTACTGGGATTTTGTTGGAGTGTTTGGGAAGAATATGTAATACTTAGATGAGAAGGTACCTGAGCTTTCAGTAGGAGGTCTTATTTAACTGTTAGGTCGTTAATTGTCCGCTGCTGGGCTGCGATGATCATCATCAATCTTTCAATGGTCTTCTTATCATCGTCATTTTTTGACAGCTCCTGTCGAACCATCTCCGATTCGACTCTCATCTCCTCTACGGTCTGCTCCTTCAACTCCATCTCCATTGCCATGGTGGAAGCGTCATTTTTTGACCCCCCTGAGTCAGTTTCCATAGTAAATACCTCGGTTATCTCGCTTTTCGTCTCAAAAATTTTCCGGATCGAAATTACGGGACAGCTACTGTACTCATGTCCAAATCAATAAACCTTTAGATTTTGGTGACGAATATGTCAATATAAAAGGATTTGTGAGCATAAATGTACAAGTAATTTGTGATGCAATTGAAGTAATTACAGATGTAGATAGTCAGTGGCCTGGAAGCGTTCATGATTCCAGAATTTGGAAACAAACTTTATATTATATGAAATTATAGCTAGATTTCTAGGTAACTTTTGCCTTCTCGCAGAAAGTGGATATGGAATTGCTCCGTGGTTATTGTGTCCATTTAAAAAACCTCAAAACGGAAGAGAGGAACTATTATATTGCCCACTCCATAGAAAGAGTATTTGGGCAGCTGAAACAGAGAATTCCCATTTTATGTCATAAAGTGAAGATATCTTTGGCAAAAGTTCCAAAAATTATTGTTTGCTGCGCTGTTCTACATAACATTTGCAAATATCTACGGGATGACTTTGCGATCGAAGAAGATGAGGTAAACCGCCCCGAGAACTTAACATGACGTGCCCTATGATGTAGAGGAAGTAGATAACATTCGTCAAAAAGGTGCGGAAAAATGTCCAGCAATAGTGGAGACAATGTTTGACCATATTGCTTAAAATGCTTCTAGTTTTAACTTGAATTTATCTTTATCACTTCACTGGCGCGGTGAATTTATATGTAATACCATAAACAAAATGTGCCTTATTTATGATAATATTTAAATAAGTAACAAGTTTCTGTAGTTGTAGGATTTAATTAAATGAATCCTTGAATATAAAATAAAAAAATGTTGAAATGAGAATAAAATACATATTTGGATATTACCAGTATTTTCTATTTATAGGATATAGGTTGTTCTCTTTTCATCTGAAGCTTAGTAACATTTAATTGTTCAAGTAGAACAAGTCGTTGTAACCCTTGTGTTGACAAGTTTTTGGTTTATTCAGTTTCTTGCTTGAGTTTTTTCTTCCTTTGACGCTTGTCTATCGTTTCTGTAGGAAAAGGAGGTAACACTGTGAACTCATACTAGTCGATCCATTATTTTTGGGAGTATCTGTTTTTCCGCTGTTACTTCCAATGGAACAAACCCCAGGAACTTTTACAAACATTGGATCCTTTACATAATTCAGTATTTCCAAGAATTCATTTTAGAAACTCACATAGTTATTTTTTTGGTACCGGTCGTATTTTTATCAGTTCTTTTCTTTACATCTGTATTCATGTTATTGAGGAGTTTTTTTAATTCTCAATGGTAATACTTGTACCGGAAGTCTTGACAAATTCGCCTTTGTCATTCGTCCATGCCTTTTCTTTAGCTCGAACAATTAACGGAATGATTGATTTATTCAAAAGAACTCCATGAATTTTTATTTTTAATAACCTGGCGAATATAAATCTCAGACAGCCAAGCTGGGCAGGTAATTATTCCTCACTCGACGACATGATTATAGCAATACCTCTAAATCTTGATCGACAATTAACATTGTACGCACTGTATCAAAAAGATACAGACTTGTGGCTTGTCTTGCAAGCGCAAGATAAGGAATGAGTGAAGCAAGTTTTTCGCTCAGGCGCAAAAATTCCACATATAGTACAAAAAAGCAGCAATTGTTGTGAGAGCTATGGGATCACTGAAACACCTACTTTTCACTGAATTTTGAGTCAAGGAATGTTACCGGTGGATCAATATCTTAGAAGATATCACTGATTTTTATATCAACAGAAAACATGGAATGATGGGCTTAAGCCCCATCGGAGTCGACTTCCATACTCGACTGAATATGTACAATTATCCAAAAGTAGCTGGAAAAGGCAAGCTGAATCTTGGCGATATCGTCAGAGTAAGCAAATACAAAGGTATGTTATTTAAAATATGCGAAGTCAACATTTTAAATTCAGTTACATATATGGGTTGCCCATAAGTGGCTGTTTCTTCGAGTACGAACTGAGAGAAACAAAGTTTCCAAATGAGTTCTTGATTAAAAAGGTGATCAATAGAAAGGACAACAACCTTCTAGTTAAATGGTTGGGATTTTCACAAAATAAACACTCTTGGATAGATATCAACGATGTATTGTAGTGTTTTATTTTTGGCTCTCAGTTTTATATTTTGAGTTGTCTGTATGTAGTATAATGTAATAAACCTTGAAAATATTTTTTTCAATTTAATTTTATGTATAATATTATAAATTTCAAAATATAGATTAGTTCCGGTCAAGTAGAGATGTGCTTCTTTTTATCGAAATATTTATTATTCCTGACATTTTATCGTGTTGGACAGACAAGAGGATTAGTCATTCTACCTGGCAACTCTACGAAATGTGCTACTTTCACTTGACACAACACTTTGTATTTTTCTACGTGGAAACCCATTTGTTATGCATCTAACTAATTGAAAATGATTTGTACTGATAAAACCCCTATTAACATAACTAGATAAACATATATACAAAAAACCTACTATATCGCTATAATATGAATTATATACATTTAAAAATCTACTCCAATGAGTAAAACTTTCTCAGGTCAGTCAGCTTCCGCTTCTGACTCTCTAACTGGTACTTTACGGATTGTTGCAGCCGGGTCTCGCTGGATAAGATCACTCTCCTTTTTATCCAACTCAGCTGCATTGAGGCGAGCTTTGGTCATCTTATATTATAGGTTGTCGAGCTCTGCCTGAACTGCCTTGCGTTAATTTCGAATGCTCTCAAGCTCTGTGCTTGTCTCGGCCAGTTCAGTCAGCAGCCAAGCCTGGACCTTTTCCCCATCTTTGAACCTCAGAACATGCAGATGATCCTCCACTGGGATTTTGTTCAGGATTTGCATTTTAGATGAAGGGCTCATCGAATCCAGTTGCTTTATGAAGTCCTCGCTGCCATCGCTGCTACTGACACTACTCTACTGGAGGGATGTGAAGTCCAGCTTGTGTCGGTGGCCACTTCGCAAGTAGCTGACCGAAGTATGCTGCACGTGCATCCCGGCTGGTGTCTGACCCGGAGCGGGCGACTGTCAAGGAGTAGACCGAACTCCTGAAGCCGTGGTGAAGTCGGTCTAGGGGTAGTGACCCGAAGAATTCAGGCAACCTTGCTGTGGATCATGGAACGAATTAGAAATAATGGATGGACAACACACTGACACGGATACGACGACTGGGCTAAGACCTGGACTCTCTATGAAGGAAGTCCTCTCCAAAATTAACTTTATGAAATGGCGAACAAAGGGGAAATGTTCAATTAAAAAAACTGTTGGAAAAGGTTGCTATGCTTAAGTTGCAACTAAATACAAAAACTTCAACAAAAATGGGAGTTGAAAATATAGGCAGGTTCGTAGAAAAGCTGAAGGACATCGATCCTATAACCGGTTTCTTTAAGCTACCCACGGATAAATCAGACCAGGGAACCCAAACACTGGAGAGGAGATTCGTCAGTGTTGCCACTCAAACGAAAGGTGCATGGCATTTCAAGAAGAAATATGAGAAAGAGCTCACTTCACAAATAATCCGAACGACTACGTTATGCTTTTGCAGAAATCGCGGGAAAGCAATGGCCTGAGACAACCTACAGGAAAACCAAGGAATTGGTGGAAAATCCTTTGTGGGAAATCAAGGACTGCAGTGATCTGGTGGTGTGCGCAGAGACAGGACAAGGCTACGACATAGGTATGGATCAATATTTCAAACTCGGATACCCTGAAATAGAATCTCTGGGTATGGAAGGGGGAGAGGCAGCAGGGTTTTTCTACCTCATATACGAAACCTGCGTAACAAAGAGCTTAGGAGTAGAAGAGACCAAAAAGCTCTACGACTATAATAAGGTAACGCTGGACAAAGATGAGCGAACCACCTTCAGCAACATCATTGAAATGAGGAAACTGTTTAAAAAGAAACGGCGCACAGCTATTGCGGTACCCACTCTCGACCTCGCTAGAAATTAAAGGATCGAAAAGCTCATTGAATTCGTCTTCATCGGAACAGACGTATAGGTTAGGCTCTACGATCCTACCAAAGGTCAAGCCGAGGGAAAAAATAACAAGGAAGCTGCCACCAAATATAAGGAAAGAAAAAGGCGATAAAATACTGATGCCGTGAATGTGTTTGCCAAGGATATGATCTATGCCGATCTCCTGAGGAAAGTCAAACATGAGGCTAAGATCGACGAACTCGGAGTAACAGTGAATAACTTTAGGCAAACTAGAAGGGGAGAGCTGTTGTTCACGGCGCCAACGGACGGAAGTGCAGATCAACTCAAGGGGGCCATAAATAAGCTTGGAACGACCGTCAGAGATAGTGGCAGGGCAACCCTACATGTCCGCGATATAGATGGGGTGGCCACCGTAGAGGAGACCGAAAGAGTTCTTCGGGAAGCAGCTGGAGACGAGCGTGGAGATATTATAGTGAAATCCATGATACCAACAAGAAACGGAAACCAACTCGCCACTGTACTTGCACCAAGGAAAATGGCAGATCTACTTGTGAAGATAGGCCGCATCAAACTGGGCTTTATCATGTGCTCCATAATGAAACGAGTCTCCGTGGAAAAGTGCAGAAGGTGCTGGTAAATAGAGCACTCAGTCGGGAAATGCAAACACGTGGACAGGCAAAAACACCGCTTTCGGTCCAATCTGCAATGTGGAAGGTCATAGAATGGGATCTTACTCCTGCCCGGACTATGCGAAGGTACTGAGGACCCTGCAGAGCAACACCAAGCCCAGAAAAGCGTTGGACCAGAAGCAGGCGGAAGAGGGCCATGTAGGCACAGATGGTGAAAACGCTGACCTCGAATGAAAACAGATCCAAAGCAACACGCGACCTAGATTATCAGACGGCTATCAGTATGGGGTCAGATCTCATACTTGCGAGCGAGCAAAACAGGAAGATATGCACCAAAGCTGGGTGACACCGGATGAAGATCTCAACATACGAGTAGCTAGCCACTTTTGCAATAAAAGGATATCTGTCCGGAAAATAACTAAAGCAACAGGATACGTGGATCTACACCTACCTGGTGTAAATATCTACTGCCGCTATTGTTTGCCAAATCGCCCATACACGGAATTTGAAGCCTTCCTCGAAATACTTTAGAGAGATCTCCGAAATACTGGGGGAGAAGCAATTACCCTCGACAACCCAAATGCAAAAGCAACTGAGAGGGGGCTTTTCCATAACAGATAGAAGGAAACAGCTGCTGTGCGAATGCTTAGCGACCTTTGAGATGGTGGTCCACAACAGAGGAGACGCACCAACCTTTTGTCGAGGGTCTAATTCCTCGCACTTAGACAACACTGTGTCCACAAGTGGTATCGTCAGGTTTATCAAGAAATGGCAGGTCCTGGAAGCCAAAATCCTCAGTGATCATAAGTACAACAAGGACACATTCAGCAGCGCCTTGGCCGACAAAGGGTCGGAAACGAACGAAACAGGTAGCATGACTGTTTAGAAATGTAACGATCAAATGAACTTACCTTAAGGAAGTTCGATCGAAATTATATGAGGCGTCCAGTCCAAAGATGTTTATTATTTCACCACGTAGTCCGCCCTGTCGTGCTACCAGCCACAAGGTTTTTAAAGCAAAATCCCCTTCTGCTACGCCCGTGTTCCTGTATATACCGCTGCTTTCCCCTTCTACAGTTATTTAGTTGAAATCATTCCGTTTTGTGCATAACCCATCAGGGTAGGGCATGGGGGGGAGCTTACATCTTTGGACTGGACGCCTCATATAATTTCGATCGAACTTCCTTAAGGTAAGTTCATTTGATCGTTAAATTATACTTCGGCGTCCAGTCCAAAGATGTTTATTATTTCACCACGTAGATGTTTAAAGATGTATGGGTTATGACACGAACGGAAAGAAATAGTATGAGGTTTTGGTGATCAAGCATTTATTGGGAGAACGATGATATATTGCAAAACTCAAACAAAACTCTATGTGATACAGTGTGTAACATAACTTAAAATGAACGGTTGCTCCTAAACGCAAACGTTTAATGCAACTTCATGCGATACAGCGTATGATAGGAGCATAAAAGAAAAATGTCATTTGGAATAAACTCCAAAGTTTTGCCACCGGCAAAATTCAAACAAAACTCCATGCGGTACATCATAAAAATAAGTAAATGCTTATTCATGTACGTCCAAAACGTTTAGTGCAAACTTTTCTCTAAATATTAGAGGTCGATTATAAAATTTCGCGAAGGTTTCAGAATTCCTACTCCATCCTGCTTAATCCCTGATAATGTCCAAAGAAACTCCGGCTCTGCTAACGGCAGAAGTTGACGCATGTCGGCTAGAATGCGGCTTAAATATGTCAGTATCAATCCCTGCCATTTTGAGAGTGTCTCTTACCCACCGAATGAGAGTTTGTTTGGAACGGTTCTGTATGGTTTTTGGGTTGCTAGAAACAAATACTCGTCATTTTGATTCCCTAATGCTGCAGTTTCTGTGACGTAGGATGTCAGACAATTTGCTACGCATAATTGAAGTCTGTCATTGAACCTTGGGATTATCAGACAAGGCTGCTTCGATCTTGGTCCCGATGTTTTGATTGTCTCGTCTATCAGAATTTGGACACAGTCGCAGGTTTCCCGTATATTGTTAATTTTTATTTTCGATATGGTCTGCAACCTTTGTCCTGTTGCCAACAGTAATAGGGTCACCAATTTCATTGAACGTTGTTTCAGGGAGGTTGTCTGATGCGCTTCCAGAAAATTAAGAGTTGTTTAGGGTTCCAAATGAGACTATATCTTGGCTGATGTGGTCTTATTCGAGATATGCCCTTCATAAACCGCTTTAAGATGGGATTATCCCCTGATTCATATAGCAAAATCAGTGAAAGCGCGGACCTGTGAGAGTTAAAGGATACAAATAGACAATCATTCTTATCAAGAATGCTTTGCAGAAAGGTGATAACTTCACTAACCTGGGCATTGAATGGCGAAGTATTATGAGCCTTACAAAACTCCCACCAGAGTTTATATGTGACTCCGTATTGTTTTATTGTAGCTTCAGACAAGGATTGCAATGTCGTTTCGACTGCACACTCGGGAACACCTTGCATCCTTAGTCTCGCCGCTATCAGGGTAATGTTCCCCGCTAAAGGATGTTCTGCGCTGCTGAAAGGTGGAATCAATAGATCCGGTTGTGGCTCAAAGAAAATAGGGTCTCCTCTACACAGCCTAATGAAAAGTGGATACCACGCTTGGGAAGGCCAAAACGGTACCACTAGTATCCCATTTGCTTTGTCATTTATTATTTTTTGTATAACTCTCAAAAATACGGAAAATGGTGGAAATGCATAAAAGTTGATGCCCGTCCACGGAAGGGTAAAGGCATCGCATGCCACGAAACATACCTTTTACATTTATAGTTGTTTCGAGATGCGAATAAATCTACGTTAGGCGCACCCAACTTTCGGGTGATTTTGGCATATGCCCAATCCGCTAGTGACCATTCTGTCTCTGGCTGTAGTCTTCTGGATTCTGCGTCCGCCACCCAATTATCTTTTGTATCTATATAGGCGGCCTGTATCCATATGCCCCGATTCTCGCACCACTGCCATAGTTGCTTAGTTAGTTTGTTGAGTTTTGCGTGGTGTACACTTCCCATGCGGTTGACATAGGCAAAACCCTTGGCAACACATTTCAAGCCTAAGAATATTCCTAGTAACTCCAGAAAGTTAATATGATTATCTTTCTCGGATGCTGTCCACCAGCCATGCGTAGTCTCCCCGTTACAGCAAGCGCCCCAACCCGAAAGGGATGAGTCTGTGAAGATTTCTAGCTGGAATGAGTCGTGCTTAATGTCGTTATTTGCTGAACTTATATTATTCAGCCACCATGACTGATCGACGTGTGATTGTAATGAAAGAGACATCTTTGCGTTGTAATCCATGCGATGTTTCCTCAGAGCGATTAGTTTATCTCTTTCGAAAGACTTCGTGTATAGCCATCCGTATTTAATGGCTGGACATGTGGAGACTAAGAGACCCAAGAATTGGGCAAACTGTCGGATTCTAAATAGCTTTTTCCCCTGAAAAATGTTGATCCACTTCAGGATCCTCTGTTTCTTTTCTCGTGTTACCTCGATCTTCATTGTCAAAGAATTGAACATGAAGCCTAAGAATCAGCACGTTTGTGAGGGAACCAGGGAACTTTTATCAAGATTAATTACAAACCCGAGTGATTCCAATAACTGCACTGCGATTTCGGTGTTCCGCTTACAAATGTCTGTTTTTTCGCCAAGGATTAGGAAGTCGTCCAAATAATTGACGCATAAGATGCCCATCAACCGAAGGTTCTTTACTACAGGTTTGAGAATTTTTGTAAATGCATGTGGTGCGGAGCTAAGACCGAAAGGAATGCATGTAAACGCAAATATATTTCCCTCAAATGTACCTTATTTATTTTCTCCTCTTGTATCTGTCTTTCGCATTCAGTTCGTGCGAGGTGGTGCCCCTCTGGTGCCCTGTCTCCTTCGATCGACGGGCTGGGCGATTCTTGTTTAAAGACACGTAGTGGAAGCTATTCCTTGCTTGCCCTCCCCCCTTTTTTCCTGACCTATAATACTGCTTAGGTGTTGTAGATACCCTATATGTCGATGAAGGCTGAGCTGATTTAATATCTTTGCTTGTTGACTGTATTGACTTTGCCGCCTTAATAACATCGCTAAGATCAGATCCGAATAGCAGGTCCGTAGGGGCGCGGCTTTGTAACAATTCCTTAGTATTTTTGTTCATATAAGGATAGGCGAACATGCATCGTGCCATTGTTAAATCGTGGAATAAACTAGCCAGGATGCGCCCTGAGTCCGATAGGCTAGTTAAAAGTGTATCCTTATAAACACTGGGCATGGATTCTGCGCACGACAGAATGCTATCAATACCTTTTCCCCGTGCCGAAATGCCCGTTCCGAGCTTTGATTTGAACATTATGTAAGCACTGTCTTTCTTTTGTATGTTGGCCGGAAGAATATTTTGTGTTTCCGGATTCATTATCGGAGGAGCGAGCAACGGTAAATTGGCCGGGGGCCTGTAATTCTGGGCCATGGAGTTATATTCTACCTCTGACAATCCCTGCGAGATGATCTTAGACCATCGAGCGGCTAACGCTGAATGAATTTTGAGATTATCAGCCTTGTTCTCGTTTGATTCTACTCCTAAAATGTCCAATATGTCGTCCGGTAGCTCCACGTCGTTGTCTAGGATCAGCACATCCTGTTCGTGGGATGTTAATATGGTGCTTAGACCATTGGTGGTGGTTGGCGAGTTGCTCGGAGCTCGCGCTGCACCGTTTTTTGAGCGGGAGAGAGCCGGAGGAGAGGTGCTTGGACCATTGGCGGCAATTGGCGAGACGCTCCGGTCTCGCGCTATACCGTTCCCTAAATCAGGGAAATCCGAGAGTGAACGGCAACCCTGCCGGGGCGAGTCGTCTGACTGTCGGCAGGAAGGTGGCAGCGCCGAGCGCGTTGGAGATGGAGAGAGAGATGAATTCGAGCGGTTACCGGCTGAGCGGTGACGCAATCGATTGCCACGCCGGCGCGGTGATCGCGATCGCCGGCTATGGCGATCCTTTTTATATTTCTTATAAAACCGTTCTAATTTCTTAAGTCGCTTTCGGCTCTCCATATCCGAGTCTGAGCTGCTGCTAGACGATTCTCTGCTGCGCTTCTGTCGTTTCTGCTTTCCCATATCTAGCTATAAAGCGAAAGATAGAGGCAAATGATCATTTTACTTACGCTACTTACGTCCTGAAGGTACGGCTGGTCGTCGGTGTTGATGCGAGCTGGTCGAGCACAAGAAGGCGAATGACTGTAGAAGGGGAAAGAAGCGGTATATACAGGAACACGGGCGTAGCAGAAGGGGATTTTGCTTTAAAAACCTTGTGGCTGGTAGCACGACAGGACGGACTACGTGGTGAAATAATAAACATCTTTGGACTGGACGCCGAAGTATAATATACGGTAATTGTCAAATGATTCAGACAGGATAAGAACCAGGTGCGCTTCATGCTTGGGGGCACTCAGGTTGTTCCTTCTAACTCACTAGTCTACCTAGGAGTTACAATAGACAAAGAGAGCACCTTCAGGTCGCAGATACAAAGGGTAACCAACAAGGCAGACAAATTTTCGGCCAAGCTAGCATGAATAATGCTTAACACTTGTGGTCCAAGCAGTGAGCGACGGAAAATGTTGTACGGGGTAGTGCAGTCAATAATCCTGTATGCAGTAACCGCTTAGCAGAAGGCCCTGACGTACAAAAAATATCAAGCAAAGCTCGATGCCGCACAGAGAAAGGAGCTGCTGAAGGTGTCTAGCACTTCAGGTCATCACCGTAATACCTTCCTATGCCCTCCATTTGATATCCAAACAGAGGGCACAGGTATACCAAGGCGACAGGACACCAGCCAAGAACAGAAGGATCGAGTGGCAATCTGAGTGGGACCAATCAACTGACATGCACAGAGGATGAAACTGCTGATACCAGTGATAGGTGTCTGGGCGGAGTACAATCATCGCCAATTGAACTCTTACCCAGGCATTAACTGGGCATGGGTCATTCTGTAGTTACAGGACGAGAATGGGTCATATCACTGATGACGAGTGCTTAACTTGTATGTTGGAGGAGATTCCTCAGCACGTCTTTTTCCACTGTCCTAAGTGGGAGGTATAAATAGTAAAAGCCCAGACCAAGCTCGGAGCGCTATTAACACCGGAGAATATGGCACAAGAAATGATCCACGCAAAGGATAAATGCCACAACATCGTCAGAATGTCCAGGGACATCCTGAGTAGAAACCGAACTCCTAATCCGCTTGATCCGGGAAGGGAGACGTAAGGCGAAATGAAGAAAACGATCAAGAAAAAGACAGCTTGCGTGCGCGAAGTTATACCAACAGTGGCAGTTCCAGCACGGCAGGAGGTTCATACACCCACTCGCTCTAGGTTGCAGAACTACTGGAACTGCTGCTACTGTTGCCACTGCAGTTTCTTTCATTGCGGCAGGACTCCCGCGATGTTGGTAACCCCATTGACTTCGTTAAAGGCGATGACGGTGAATCAGACTCCGACTCCGACAACAACAGCAATTACCGGCTCTTGTTCTTGAACAACTGAAGTCATTGACCTTTTCTCCCTCGCTTAATGCGGATTTGCCAAACTTACTTCGGATCCCCGAGATGTCATTATTTCCAGTGACTTCAGTTGCGTGGGAACTGCAGGTTCTGACCCATTTGCAACTGAAATTTTTTATGATAATGTCACTTCCGTAGAGGAACTAAATTTGTATTCATCCTTGTCATGCAAAGAAGAAGCAGACTCCTTTCCATTAAATGAAGTCGGAGCTGGAGGCGACGATCCTCAAAAGAAACAAACGTTCACCGTAGTCGTCGCGGTTTTGTCGCATATGGCGAATACCTTACTTTTCCGTCGGCGACGGAATTTTTCATAAACTGTATCATTTTTTGCTTATGCGACAAATCAGTTAATATCTCCGATTTTCGCTTCACCACTTTCAAGGGCTTCGACTCGAAGACAGGCATACTCCCCACTACCGGCTACAAACACATATTTAGAGACCTAATTCATACGTAGAGGAAATATGCATGACATTATTATGAGATATAAAGATTTGAATAGAGCCATCAAAAGCATTGTAACTGATGCATGAGTCATGAATAAAAATAATAATAATAATAATAATAATAATAATAATAATAATAATAATAATAATAATAATAATAATACTAGGCTGAGGTGAATTCTTCCACTGTTGTGTACATACCCCGTGTGTAACGGTGAAAGACCAACAAAAAACGAATAATAATAATAATAATAAGAATAAAGTCTTTACTGGACAAAGCTTAGCATAAGCTATTCCACTACTTAATCCGTGAAATGTCTATCTACAGAATAAACAATAAAAGCAATATATACTACTAAAAATGCAGAAGATATAACAAAAATGAATTGATTCAGTAAAATAAATCATGACTGGATAAAAGCATAAGATTATACATACGTATAGAATGACGTTAATGCATATGTTATAAGCAGAAATGAGAGTAAAATGTATGTCACGATTGCTCGAAAATGATCTTTTCAAATATTTTCTGAAATTCTCGAAATTTAAAGCTTTAGTATCAATGCATTCACTATTTCAGAACACATATATTTACAATACAATCGTATACTTTTTTAGACCACAATTTAAAAAAAGTAATTTATTACTCAAATTCAGGAAAAATTAAATAAAATGCTACCTGATCAGCAGCAAATGCTTTTGTAACGAATACGTGTTAACTGACATTACATGTTTTTTATTCTTACATTAATTATGCTCAAGAAAAAAAGTGAAGCAGAAGGCTGATCTTAGGCGATTAATACTTTTCTACTTACGTTAATTTTTCCAGGTATCTCGATTTTCTTGGACATCTTATCTTCTTCTTTCTGTACCTTCTTTGATCATACTGAAGGTAGCCATACTGACTTTTTCGAGGTGTGTAACCAAAGTACCCCCTCCTGCTTTGGTACGCCCTTTCTTCACCTGAAGGTTACTCTGACCGGTAAGACATTCACACACTTTCTTTTTCCGTATCGAATTCTACCCGGGAGAACTTCGGATATCTGAGGTGCAGGTGCATAGATTAGAAATACTAAGCATTCTTCCTAGAAAGTCGGCTGCGAATATTGTACCATACCATAATTGAAACCCATATAATATATGGCATGAAAGGCTTTGGTGCCACCTGCTAGACATATATTTCTAACCTAGATGCAGCACCAAAAACTGTCGAATTCTGACCGTGAGACCTTCGAGAGTATTCTCAGTTCAGGTGCATATATTATTGTTGGAAATACTAAACATTCTTGGTAGGTAGAAAGTTGCCTGGGAATACTGTACCATGCCTCAATTGAAACCCATATAATATATGGCATGACGGCATGGGGTGCCACCTGCAGGACATATATTTCTGACCTGGATACAGCACAAAGGAACTGTTTTAGAAGCCATTTTTCATAAACCAAGATAATCAGCGTATCCGTCAAGCATTTTATATCAGGAAACAGGGATATTATTATTATTATTATTATTATTATTATTATTATTATTATTATTATTATTATTATTATTATTATTATTTTTTTTTTTTTTTAAGCCCACAGCGGCATCGACTGCTAAGGCCATTAGCCGCTTTCCTCCTGCCCATATGGTCAATTGCCACATTCACCACAGGGGTAAATCTGGGTGAT